>CM075812.1:35916391-36648891 GCA_037975025.1 Excoecaria agallocha
TAAATTACAAAAATATTGAAAAATATAAGTGTAAAATTTAAAATATAATTTATAAAATATATATAAATCGGTTAACCATTAGTCAACAGTTAACTACCGATTTTTAAAAATAAAACCGTAAATCTAAATTTTTGGTTTGGTTAACTTAAAAATCTATTCGGTGTCGGATCAATTTTTTTGTTGACCAAAATTTCAAATTTTTTCTCATCCTCTTTTTAATTTTATATTTTTTATTAAAATAATTTTTTAAACTTTCCTTTCCATTCTATTAAAAATTTATTAAAACATATAGTACCATATCATATTTTTCAAACACCATACTATACCATATCATAACTAATATTATCCAAATAAAGCCTTAAAGTTATGCTTCCCTTATTTCCATCAATAATTTTTTATGATAATTATAATAATAACTCAAATGTGTATATATTCAAGATTAGAATGGCAACAAAGTAAGTATCTTCAAAAAATGTATCGATCCATTACGAAATAAATTTAATTTAAATGTACCTATATCTGTCCCAAGTTTAAATTTATCTATCTATTGTCTATACATGTTTCAAATCCGTTTACAAATACCCACAAATATTCACATCCTATAATTATTCATTTAATTAATACATGAATTTAGATAAATAAATAAATTTTAATAAAATTGCAACCTATAAAATAGTAAAAAATTTAAATTATTATTTAATAAAATTTTAAGTTAATATCTAAGTGAAAATCTACCTGAACAATATATTACCTAGAAGTTGCACAAAAATGTCACAATAATATAGTGTCGTGATAAAAAAAAAAAAATAAATTACATTTTGATTGTTTAAAATAAGGGTTCAATTTTCCACTCATACTTATAACTTTAAACTATTTTTCAAATAAACTAGTTTTATCACCCACGCAATGCGCAAAGTAATAACGAATTATGATTATACCATATTAAAAGTTAAGTGTCAATTTTTATTGCATCAGAGAACAAATTATATGTCTTTGAAAAAGAAAAAAGAAAAATTAATAATCATAATAATGAGGGACATTTTTTAAATAATGTTTGTTTTAAAAAAAAATTAAAAAATAGGGTATATCAGAAAAAATTGGTAATCTAGGGTGATTTTCAATCTCACAACAATAGGTTGCAAAATTAGATCTGAAGCCCGTTGTCTCCACGTGCACATCACTCACCATCACCACTTTGTGGGTTTGAGTCCTATCAACAATATTATTCATTATTCCTTTTTATTTTTTATATTGAATAAATGTTAAGGCTTAATGGCAAAAATGCACCCTATTATCCACAATCCACACAAGTTCGAATCCTAACACATGATCTTCCTTTTTTTTTTTTTAATTTTCTTATTATTTTTCACACATTCTACTCCTCACTAGCCATGCGGGTTTGAATATTAAGACAACTATTTTCCTTTTTTTTTTCTATTTTTTTCATTATTTTTCATATTATAATTTATAACTAATTTTTTATATTATTTTTCATATCTCAATTAAATAAAATTATGGTAGTAGAGTCATATGGGTTCGAATCCTAAGATAATCATTTTTCATTTTTTCTTTTAAGGTTTTTCATTATTTTTCATATTGAAATTTATTATTAATTTTTAGTTATAAATTCTAATAAAATAAAATAAATTATTTAATATTACCTTTATTTAAAAAAATAATTATAAATTTTAATTGAAGTATGAAAATTAATGTAAAGATATAAATTCTAATATGAAAAATAATGACAAAATTTAAAAAATAAATTGTGAATTTGTTATATAGAACACAATCTAATGTGAAATATAATAATAAAATTAAAAAATATAGATGGTTGCATTAAGACTTAAACAGGTGAGTTGTGGGTAATAGAGTGTACTGTTGCCATTAAGCCATAGTTTGGCATTTAATATAGATAAAAAAAAAAGAAATATTATTGTTTGTATAAGTCACGGCACTAAATTTAAAATATGTGTTTAAGATATGAATAATATTGTTTAAAAATTATATGGTGTCAAACATCCCGTAGGTTTCACATCTGATCCCGCAACCTATTGTGGGATTGAAAATCACCCAAGATTCCCAAAATTCTCTTACACACCCCACTTTTCAATTTTTTTTTTATATATATATATATTTTTTTAAATATCCCTAGAAATGATACTACTTACATTTTGATATCCTTTGAATAAAATAAAAAAATCTCTTTAAAGATTTGATTTATACTTGTTCAATTTAAAAATATGTTGAATTGTGATACACTAAGTCAAATATACCTTAAAAGTGCTTCGATGTATGTACACCATATAATTAGTAGACGTTATGTATGGTTATGTATTGTAGCATAAAGAAATGTCTACAATTCGGGATTTAGTCACTATTACACGTAAAATGAAATAGAATAAATAAAAAAATTCCAAAAATAGAAAGAGGAGGGAATACAGAAAATAATATTGTCCAAAGCATTTTTATAACTATAATCCTCTTTATTTCTAAAACCTCGTTATGTCATGAGGTTCTTCTTGTTCTAGAAGCCACAACCTTATATTAAAAAAAAAAAAAAAACTCATGTGCACTTTGCATAGATCTACACATGCACAAATAATCATCTTGCCCGTTTAGGTGTAATAGGATTGTGCAACAGTGCTAATATTTATTCATTAACTTTGAATTTTAAAAGTGGGTCATAAAAGCTATATTTTTCTGTATCTGACCATATGTCAAAGAAGCAATTTTGTCACAATTAATTTTCTTTCACTTTTTATTATTAAATGCGCACAAAAATAAAAAATGTATTTATATAACCGACAGTCTATATTTGCAATTAGAACAAAGTACTAAATTTGTGATATGTCATGAAATCCAAAATAAAGAAAAAAGTATAACCTTATAAAATGGAATGATGTGTGAATGAGGGAACATATTGATAGATGCATAATAGAAAGTTGATAGAGAAAATAAGGAGGATAAAACTAATGCATTTCAACCAGTAAAATCAAAAGATGCCCATTTATAAAAATAAAAAATAAAAAAAAAATCAAAAGATGCCCACAAATTGAAGTGACCCCATGCATAAATTTTGGCTTTAAAAATGATGAAAATAAAAGATATTCATTGTGAAGTATATGTCTACAGCCTCCTTGGCAATTGTTTTCTATGTGAATGTTAGCTTGAATTTGTTTTTTGTGGTCTTCAGTTCCAAATTATTCGACCGATAACGAAATTTTTCATTAAATAAATCCCAAGTTCAGATTAGAGACCTCCCAACTGTTGTATGTATTCAACCATTCTAAAAACAAATATGAACATTAGATACCACATTTGTTTGATCAGACCAAACATCTAGCAACAAATATGATATTTTATTCTAATCTTATCCACTTAAAAGCTAAAGGGTAGAATAGCAATTTTACCCCATCAAAAGTCTATAAAAGGTTGAGTTTGGATGAAAAAAATAGTCCTCCTTCCCCTCCCCCCCCCCCCCCCCCCCCCCCTTCTGTTTTCTCATCTTCTCCCTCTCAAAACCCCATTTTACATACAACTAAAAATGCTATTTTTACACCAAAAGATTCTTCAAGCTTGGATTTGAAATTCATGCGAAAAGCAAACATCCTACCTCACATTAATAAAACCCAAAGGTATCAACTTACCTAAAATTTGATTTATATAGAAGCTCAAGTTTTAGATTTTAAAGTTTTATTTATATTTTTGTACCTATTGTTGTTCATGTATATGTATGTTGCGAGCTTTGCAGTATGTTTACATGCATTTTTTCATGGTTTTCATTATTAAAAAATCATTTTTTATAACATTACATTATTTTTAAATCCTATGTCTCACAATACATAAAGGTTTGGAAAATAGGTTTTGAAAAAATATTTTTCTTTTCTTTTTAGAAAAATTAAATATCACATAGCCAATATGTGAAGGTTTGATTTTTGGTAAAAATTTCATTTTTCAACTGAAAATAAAATTTTGTCCAATCAAACCAAAGTATTTGGTCTAATCGGAATAAGTTTTTTGTGTGTGTGTGTGTGTGTGTGTATATATATATATATATATATTGTGTTTATTAGTTTATAAATTAATGATGTAAATAATATCTCTTTTCGATAGATATGCATATGTTTATATGTTAGATTTATAATGTTGGAATTCTTGTGTCTTGCATGTATGATATGTATATGTTGTTAATAGTTAAATAATGTCATATTTAATATATGCATGTTGACATTGTTTAATGAGTTTTAAAGTATGGCGATATTTTTATGCATGATAATATTGTTTATATGCTTTGGAGTGTATAAAAATTCCATAGCACGACTTTATTTATTCCTATATAGGATATTTGTATATTGTTAGACTTAATAAGTAAGCTTATGTTTCACATTATATGCTTATGTTCATATGAGGTTGTTTGTATGTTTTGAAAATAAATAATCTCACAAAGGCTTTATATGTTAGTGAAAAATAAATAAAGGTTTGATAAAATTTCATTTTCTTTAGATTAAAGAATTCATAATTAATCATGAATTAATTTGGTATTTCTAAATAAAATGAATAAAAAAGTTTCAGTGATCTATGTCACTTTCTCACAAATGTATTGCCGTTTAAAGCACTAATCTCAAAGAAAAGATTTATTGAATCTAAAACGAAATAAATTTTTATTGCATGTCTTTACAAAAAAAATAAAAAAATAAAAATCACACATTTAGAGATCTTTAGGCCAAGATGTGGCCAAAATACAAAAACTAGTTTAGTGGATCTTAAGGCAAAATTCTACCATGTCATACTACTAAGTATAATTCAACCTTAATCATAACAATCACTTCCATTTTAACCATCCAACATCAATTCCACAACAAAATTGACACATATACTAATTCAGACATGCAAACACATGTCAATTCAATTAAGAGAATTCTGATACTATAAACTTGCATAACTTGCCTCTATTCCTCTCCTCCTTTGCTCTTCCTCCCTTAATTTCCTTATGTGTGAATTTTGTGTGAATTTAGTGTAAAAAGAGTAGGAAAAATCTGAATTTCAGCCACCCACTTCCATCCTCCTTCTCTTCTCTCTTTTATATGCACTTTCTTGTCTTAATCTAGAAGCATATGTGCCTAAATCCCATTGGCTATACTTTTTAGTCCTTGGTAATTTATAATTTCCTTCTTAAAGATCCTTTTAGTTACCAATTACATGTAATTTAATTTTGCTAACATATTAGTCTATGCCTTGTATTTATTTATGCATGTATATGCCATTTCATACAATTTTACCAAATTCTCCTTACCTTTTAAATTAATATCCATTATGTCCATTTTTACTCTTTAATTCATTTAATTCTTTATATTCACCCTCCATTTTACGCTAGGCATGCCATGGTGCTATTAGGGTATATTTTAGGCCATTGCATTTCTCTCCCTCTTAAGAAATTTTGTTCTTAAAATTCCACAGTCTTTTAGCTCGAAGTTGTAATCTTGCCTCTATGCCCCAATACTTATATTCACATAACATATAATCTCCATTTACTTCTTTTATATACTAGTGTGCATTATTACTTACGTTTTCCTATTTCCTTATAAAGCATTTTGACAAGTTCTCATCACATCAAGTTTTCTATATATATGCTCCTTATAAGGTGCTTCATTCTATTTTTTATATTTTCATTTCATCTAACCCTTTCTTTCCTCCAAGATTCATCGTTCATCTTTTTCCATACTTATATACTAAAAGCTCATAACTTATATATATATATAAGTTATATATCTTAACTTCTTATTTCCTATGTACACTCTCACTACCACCATATTGTCCATAATCGTCTAAACCTTTACTCTGATATCACTAAATGTAATAACCCTATATACCTTATGAGGGATTTAGGGATATTACCCCTCACTTGCAACTGATCAACCTAAACTACAAGACATATTATAAGTTATCAAAACTTGATTTTAATGTTCACAATTTATATATCATACTATTATACATATATCTTTGTATTTGTTCGAATGGACAAGCAAGATAACACTTAAATGCTGCATGTAAATATCCATAATTATCACACATGGTCAAGAACAAAAAATATATACCATATATAGAATTTCAAAAAAATTCTCAATTTGTGTATGTGTTCTCCAATTTAATGCAGCACTACATTATTTTTTTAATATGTTTATAGCTACATTTGCATAGTTAAGTTATTTTGACATCCTTTTTTTTTTCTTTACAGAGCTTGCCACCTAGGAAAAAGAAGAGAAAAACTAGTCCCACAGGAATTGCTTCTAAGGAAATTTGTCCTAGGGGAAAGAAAAACATCAATGAATTATGTCAATGATATATATTTCCATTCTTATTTTTATAATTTTAATTTCAAACAAAATACAATATACATAGTTATAGACAAAACATGTGGTTTGTTTTAAGAATTGCTTTATAGAATTGATTGATAGTTTGAGAGTATGTTTTCTATTATAACGGTTATTAATAAACATATATCTAGAAATATTGAGACATAGATTCAGACATCAATATAGAGCCTTATTATGGTAAGCACCACATATTAGCTAGATAAGGTATAGGTTCTGTGAATTAATAATAAAATTAACACATTGATATTACCTACTCTAATAGTTAAAATGTAGAATATATGCTCAAGATAAGGATGGGATCTTCATTGAGTAACATCAAATATAATTATCCATAATATGATAATTTTAAGCTAGGTATTAGTAAATGGTTTGGAAACATTGGGTTCTAATATCCGTTTCAGGATGTATAGGAAGTTTGAAATCCTAAGCTTAAGGCTTGAACCTATTGAGTTACTAAAAAACTCTTTGGTATTAAACATGAAAGACAACCAAAGAAAAAAAAACCCATTAAAAGAGATTTATCAATCCATCTTATAGGCTTACTACGATAAAATCTACTTATAAATTACTTAAATATAATTACATAAAGGGCATGAATGCATAGTCAAGATTAACATTAGTTAAACATATAAATCAATTAGTGAATGTATGTTAGATAATAATAAAGAGAGAAGCAAACCGATGAGGAAAGCTAGAGTTTAAAAATGCATATATCCTGCTTAGGAAAGAGTATAAAGACCAATATGTATACCAATGTATGAGGCTTTGTAGTTCTATAAAAGATAAATATAGTAAGAGTCATACAATTTGTTCATGATAAACAATTGTGCTTTTGGGTTATTAATATGCTAAGAAAGGAACTAGATAGAGGAACTGATGCATTTTAAAAGTCTATCCTATATAGGTCTTGATTGAATGGTAACTAAAAAGTGTTTTATTGCAGCTAAGGATAATTTAAAATTAGGTAATATTGATAAGTTCCTATCAGTATAAGTTGTATAAATAAAAGAAATTTACCGTGGCGAATGAGTGTGTTAGTAGTTTTTTATTTAGTAGCACAAGATAAGTTTCGACATTATGAGTATTCGATTATGATAGGTAAAATTTGTTATTAATTGTGGTTGTGTTTTTAAATTGTTCTCCATATAGGTTTAAGAAGTTGAAGACTTTTTGGTGGCTAGGATTTTTGGACGATTACAATGATTATTATCGACAATGTAGCATAGATTTTAGAGACATTTTTTAATGTATTCAATTAGTCAGGATGTATATTAAACTACAAATTTCTGTAAAATTTGTCTGTATAACCCTAAGATTCTGCATGCAGTAAAGGATTCAAAATTTTCTATGCAATGTGGTCTTTAGCTTTTCAACTCTTGAGGTATTTTTCTTATTTAAGTATCAATTAAATTTGAGGAATCATATGCTTATCTAGCTATCATACCTAAGTCTGCTCCTAGGGGGTATTAGGGTGTTACAATTTAATGGCATTAGAGTAAATATTTAGGCAATTTTGGACAATAAAGTGTTAGTATACAAATATATTGGAGACAAAGAGTTAAATTGTGTAAAGAATGTAAATAAGCGTATGTAGAAAAGAATAGTGAAGTTTTGGATAAATGAGGCGATTAAGTGAAACAAAAGATAGAAATATATAGAATAAATAGATAATGATTTAAGTATGAAGGACTACTTTGAGGTATGGAATAGTATATGACATTTTAATTTAGATTTGTAATGAACAAAAAATGGTTTAGAAAAGAGAAAATAAGGTATGACATGCATAAAAAATGAAATGTATTATTGGTGAAGAACATGTATAAAAACCTTAGCAAAATAAAAAATTTCAAAATATGTTACAAAGAGATTAGGATCGAATTAGAGAAATAGAGAGGTGGGAATCAATACATATAAGTGTGAATAGGAAGTTGCTATTTATATGATATGGAAGTAAAAAGAATTTAAAGTAAAGAGCATCAACCTACTGTATAGCATACAGGAACATGATGTCCATGGAGTTTTGAGGATAAAATTATTTTAAGGTTGAGAGAAATACAATACCCCAATCAAGACACTAGTAGGAATGTGACATGGTTTGGGATGTTTTGAAGGAAATAATAATGGTTATGTGGACTAGTGACCGATTAGGATACAATTGGTGTTAATGAAATTAATTGAGCGTACTTGTGTAATTTAGTATAAGTATATCATATAAGTGGAATATAAGGAAAATCATGGGTTTATATGCTATATTAGTTGAAGTTTAATGAAATTATTCAATTAAGGAAATAATTGGGGTCAATTTGTAATTTTATAAAGATAAAAAATTTGACCAATGGGATTTTAACACTTGTCTTCAAAAAGGTGTAAAGTATGACATACTTAAAGAGGAAGAAAGAGTTTTGGCCGGTTATCCCCAGGAAAAAAATGTAGATTTCCTTACCTAAATTCTCTCTAATTACTCTCCATAAATTCTACTCTTAAGGGTTAGAAAGGATAGAGGGCAATTTAAGCTAAATGTTTAAGCAATTAAGGTAAATTTACATGATATTTTCATCCAACTTTTCATCTCTTTCATACACTATAAGAGGAGATAAGTTTTAAGGATTGAAATTTGATTCAAATGTATAAATAAATGTGTTTATAGTAAAAAAAAGGCAACAAGGACAAAGGAAAGCAATGATAAGGTGATTAGAGGAAAAACTTGGTCAAACAAGGTATGAGAATTTTAAATTTCTTATGTATGTATTTAATAGGATAAAATTGAATATTAGTGCTATGAAATGTATTTGAAGTATGTGGAAGCATTATTGAAAGGTTTAGAAATGCAAATAATCTGAAAAAAATTCAAAAGTAGTGTTAGAGTGAAATTCTACTATAAGAATCACATAACCTATCAAGACTATTTTGAGTATAACATGAGTTCTAGAGCTCCAAATGGAGTGATTTTAGTTGGATTTGAAAGTTAAGAAATAGATCTAAAAGTTTGTAGAAGAAACAAAAATTGGATTATGCTTTTAAGTCTATCAAATTTTGTCTTGAACTTGTGTAATAACTATTGCCTTGTCAATTGGAACAGTCTGTATAGTTTTGTGTATATCTCCTTGGATAGTTTTCCAAATGGATTGATTTTTTTTTCTTTAAAAACCATCTCAGTCAGGTCACTTTTATTCTAGGTTGGTAAAATGCACCAAACCTGACTAGGTTGAATGTCATTTCAGCTGGGTACATTGCCTGTTGTCCCTAAACATTGCCGAACCTCACCCGAAAGTTACCAAATGGCTTTCAAAATTTTCCGAACACTAATAGGACCTTGTGAGCTTATCTAAAAGAGTGTAATGAGACTTATTATGTGTAAATTTACCTATACTAACTTGGATTCATTTATGAATCATAAGTGAAATATGATTTTAAGATATAATTTTCGAAATTTAATCGAATTTACATGAATTTCGTCTAAATATTATAGGTACATTATTAATTCTATAAGATGACATCAAATATATGAGTTATATAATTTTTCCTTGAATTGAAAGTGAAGAATGAATATAGAGAAAGTATATTATGAAATGCTTAAACTATAGAAATTACCTTATGAGTTTAGTATGAGGTTACTAAATTATAAAGGCAAAATTTGAACATTATAAGTGCATCGGTATGCACACCTTTATATTTCATGATATAGTATAAATAAAGTGACTGGAGAATTTAGCCAAGATTATTTAAAGCAACTCTCGTTGTCAGGAAAGATGTTTTCATTTAGAGTCTATAAGCACTCTGGTGTCATTATAGAGATAAACAAAAATTATGAAGCTCTATGCCAATTCTTTAACCCCTCAAAGTGAATTCCTTAAGTAAAATTAAAGGAATTTAATGCTTTAAGTACATTCATTTGTTTTTCCATCAAGGAATTCCAACTCTCATTGTGAATAAATTGATTAACATGCCAAATATGGTGGCCAAGCATACATAGTAAATCAATGCACACAAATGAATGTAAATCATACTTTCTTTATAATAATAATAAACATGTCTTAAATAAATACTCATGCATAATTATAATGTACAAAGGAAACTATCCAAAGTATATACTTGAATTAAAGATAAACAAGAGAAAGAAACTTATCCCTTATTCCTTTGGCTTTGTCTGTAACACCCTTATACCGCCGTACAATGTACGCGGTAATCGGATGTCAAACCCTACATAAAACAGTAAATTTTTTTTTTAACAGTACTGATAAACATACTTGTATAAAAATACTTTAAAATATAATCATTAATCGCATATTGTCTCTCAATAATAACAAACAGATTTCTTATACTATGAACATATACTTGCACAGTAATTATATTTTTCCGTACCTACATATACATGCCAAAATTAATTCCTATCTTGTTCCTTTTTCTTGAACTTGACTACTCCTGTAATACCAGCCAGTGAAATCCTATCGTCTTCATAACCTGCGCGCAGTCAACAAACTACGCGCTGAGCATCGAAACGCTCAGTGGTGGATACGTATCCCAAACTTTCCATAATAAAGTGCAGAAATACACATTCACACTTGCATGAATTTACTCATACGTACATTCATTCAATGTACATACATACATAGCATATAAATGCGTTCACCTACCTATACAAACATACAACCACATACTTTACATACATGCACATACCGTACATACATACTTAGCATATCATACCTGCATACATATACATATCATACATGCATACATATGCATACATATAACATACATATATATGAATACATATACATACAAATATATACATATATATACATATCATATATACATACATATACATATTATACTTTTTCACTCTTTTCATTTTAGGTTTTTTTTATCTTAAATTTAAATTTAAATTTCATTTTACACTTTTAACATTTTCTTATCATTATGCCCCTAGTACAGACCCGGCATAAAACTCTCAGACCGGATATGCGGGACGTAGACCCCACAGGGCCACAACAGAATGAGAAATGACCCCCCAGAAATCATTCCTCATATAACATATGAACATATGACAGTACGTACGATATATACTATGGAGATCAATCATCCAACCATAGTAAAGCAAGTCGCCATGACTTGCACCGCGGTACAGATATCCCTATGGCCAGCCAATTATATCCTGAACTAGGTTTTACTGCCTGACTCTTTCTAAGGGCACATATTCACTTGCTTTTTCATTTTATTATTTAGTGATTCATTCTTTACAATACTTATCAATACTGTACCAGTACATTATATTTGCAGTTTGTCTTCCTTACACAGTCTGTGAATTATTTCATAATAATTCATCATTTAATCAATAAATTTTGCAGTAGTTCATCATAATTTTATATTTTTCAATTAATACCTAACTAACATTTATTCCAACAATATTCGTTTAATTTCCATAAATTCTATAAAAATTTATGGATATCAAAATTCACTTGTACTATAATTGTCCAGCTTCATTACATTAAAATAACTAAAGATTTCATAGTCTTCCTTTTGCCTTCCTTTCGGTCATAACTAAAAGTTCACCATATACATACGTAATACACACATTATTAAACATATATTACATTGTACACTAATTTCATTTAATACTATCTTTCGTGTAATATCATTATTTACAGTTTTATTTGCTTATATGCTTCTCATCTATAATTTACTAACTTGTATTATAAATATTATAATCCCAAATGCTCATTTTACCAAATCTATCACATTATTTCTATATTACTTTTAATGTTATTATTATTAATTATTCACGTTTTAATTCATTTATTATTTATCATACAAGTCTTTCACGTTTCCATATATACCCATTTGTCTTATTCCATATAATTTATGCCATAAACAAATTTATATTATTTATCCTTGAAATTTGCATTTCCTTAACATTACTATGGTTCTTATCTTTGTCCTTTACATATAATTTATTAAAATAATCATGTATATTCTGTACGTACATATTTAGTTTATTATTGTCATATTTATTACATGCTCATACATTCATATATATACATACATATTTACATGCATTTATAATCATATACGTACATATTTGTCTACCTATATCTATACAAATATACGTATATACACGTCTACGTATACATATACGCATAATTTTATACATATATTTAATTATTAAACTTATTTATTCTCAATAATTATTTTCATTTAGCTTATTACTAATTATTTTACATAGTAATTCTTACATTAACTAAATTATCATTTAGTCTTACAATTTTTATTAAATTACGATTACACCCTTTTTCTATTAATTTATTTACCAAGATATCATTATTTATCTAATTATCATTAATTTAATATTTACTTGAAAAATTATCATTTAATCCCTAAGCTTGCCAAATTACCATTTCATCCTTAAAATGGCTAATTTACTGTTTAGTCATTCAATTTCTCATAAATTACAAAAATATCATTTTATTTTATTTTATTTACAAAATTAACACTAAACATACATTTTACACTACTAATTCCATCTTTATTGAAAAATTCTAATTTGATCCCTAAACTTATTTTCATACCTAAATTCTTATTTTAATTATCATTTTCTTTTCCAATTTAATTATAATTCATTTAAACTCATTTGTTCTTCAATATTTGACAATGTTTCACTTTTGCCCCTAAACTTATAATTCTTTTTACTTAAGTCCTTTTTCCACTCTACTATTTTACCTTTCATTCTTTTTATTTTCTTTTTATTCCAATTAATTACTTGGCTTATTTTATGACTATATATATATATAATAAATTCAATTTCATTAAAATTCCATATTTTCTACTATAACATAATATGACATTTAATTTAAAAATATTCTAATTAATCCCAAAAATTTCAACTAAATTAGTATAGCACTAAAATTTCATTTGCATTTATTTTATGCCATTTTTCTCACAATTTAGCCAACATAAACTCACACACCCCCCCACGGCCAAACCATCTTTTGGGTATTCTAAATATATTTATTCCAAATAAATATTCCATTCATCAAATTAAACTCTCAATTTCACATATATAACCATATTTCCAATTCATCATACAAAATCACATAAATTTACAAATAAATATAAGCAAATACTCACACAAAATTTATGGAAATTGAGGGATAGAGTATCCACTAACCTTAATTACTTATTTTCCACCACTTAATCTTCATTTCCTTGCCTTTAATCATCAAAACACCATCATCTCTCTCAAGCTCTCTAAATAGCCAAAATTTCCAAGCCAAAAATTCATCAATTCATACTTCATAAATTCAATTAAACTACATAAATGAGACCTACACATCCTAACACATCTCTTAGAACCTTTAAATTAAATTAAAACTTCATTTTCCACTTACCTCAATTTTGAGACACCAACTTTCTCTCTCTCTCTTGCACTTCCAGCAGCTCAAATGACATCTTGAAGCTTCCATGAGCTAGTAGAGAGGCTGGATTTAACTTGAGAAAGGTTGATTTGGTGGAAATGGAAGAGAGAGATGAAGAACTTCCATGAAAATGGAAGAAAAGTGGCCGGCCAAGAAGGAGGATAGAAGCAACGTGAAGGCTGGAGATAAATCTGGAAAATGGCTGATTTTTAAGGTATTTATAGGCTGGTTTTGGGCTGAACCTGGTCCAACCAAATGGTCCACCCAATTTAGGCCCATTTAGGCCATTTAAACCCAATAAGCTTCCACAATTTATTTCTCTCACTTCCAAAGCTCAATTTTACTCAAAATTAATTCTATAATTCTTAAAATAATATATTGAGCCTTCATAAAAAATTTCGGCTCAATCGGATACCATTTTCAGTCCGGTTCAGTCCAACCAGTCCGGTTAATAAATTTTCGATGTTACCGAAAAATTAATTTTTTTTCACCAAATGATTTTACATCTCCTAAAAGGCTTAACTGGAAATTCCTGCAATTTTTGAAGATCATTTGCTATTTTTAAAGCCCTGGTGAAATTATAGTTGACTGGTTACTATTTAAACCGAAATCATTATTTTTCTCTTACTTCTTGAAGTCAAATATCATTAAAAATACTTCTAAAATTCTTAAAATATATTTAATAGGCTTCATGAATATTTTTGAGTCATTCGGAGACCATTTTTCAGTCTGGTTCGTTTTTATCAGTCCGATATTTCAATTTCCAAAGTTACCGTAATATCAATTTTTATTACCATATGATTCCAAATCACATTTAATGTATATCTGAAAAATATGATAATTTTTAAATATCATTTGTTATTTTTAAAGTCCCAGATAAGCTCTTAGTTGACACAAGCATCCTTTTAACTAGAACCGTGACTTTTTTCTTATTTTTGACTTTTAATGATCCGTTTGGCCTCATTTTCAATCCATATTATATCTTTGGGCTCCAGCTAACTTGTTCTTTCCAATGATTAAATAAAATATTTTTCGATTCAGGCAGGTACTATTCACCCCGGTATCACTATTCACTCCCGGTGTCACTATTTACTTTCGGAAAGTACTATTTTCGACTAGCCTGGTATTTGGGCCATTACATTGTCTCTTTGTCATTATCTAATAAAAACTAAGTAAAAATGTTTATCCAAAATAAACAATATTTCTAAAAATTAAACATTGATCGATCCCCTTTCTTTAGTTAATGCCATCTGTATTTATAGAGGGAATAACTCTATAAACATGTCTCTTCATAATGGTTGTCAATGTTAAAAGTTACCATGAAGGGTCATGATGGTTGGTTGAGAAAATGTATGCTGAAGAATGATGTCGCTTGAGAACAGTTGCCATGACCGACTCGTGAATGACTTCACGAGTCGTGCATCTTCACACACTGTATCACTCATGAACATATGTCTTCTCTCATGAATTCAGGTTCGACTCGTGATCCCTCTGCCTACCGAATCATGAATCCTTTCACGACTCGTGAATGTCTGTTTGAGTCTTGAAGAGAGCTTCCTTCTTCACTCATTCTCCACTCGTGAGGCTAGTCACACAAAGCTATCCGAGTTGTGAAGGGATATTTGTCCCCTTTCTCCACTTTTACACCTACCTTATCCTACAATACAATTAAACACAATAATTAAACAAAAACACATAAAATATATATAATATTACACACTTAGCTATTTAAATGAAAGAAAATACACACTAAATAATAGACCATAACACATGGTATCAAATTCCCCCACACTTAAACATTGCTTGTCCTCATGCAAGAGAAAAGAATGAAAAAATTTAATTCCAAATTAAACTAAGTAAGTTGTACTATAGAGCATTGTTCAATATGCATATGTGATAGGATTGAAATGAAATCAAATACCTTAAACACTCAAAATATCAGTAAATCAAATCTTAAATAATGCATTATAAATTAACAAGTCACCTAAATTTACTAATTTCGACATCAAGAATATAGAGTCTCAAAACTAAACATGTTTAAGAGAGAACATTGATCATAAACTTTAAGCTTCTAAGATTATTAGTTGCCTTTTAGGAAAATTGCAAGCTCATATACCCTTAATCCAATCTCATGGCATTTTTATACTTCATTTTTTCTTTTTTTTTTTTTTACATGGGTATACTTTTAGACTCTATCAATGAATTTTAAAATAGCAAGAGAATGTAGTATTGGGTGCATTTTATGCTCCATCCCATACTCAATTGAAATTTTTGGATATGCATCTTGCATTATTTTATTTTATTTTATTTTATTCTTATTTCCACTAGTCCTCATCTATTATTGAAAGGCCTAAGGGTAAGAATTATGGCTATAGTTTCCATAAGGAAACTAAAACCCAAAAATATTAAACTAAATAAGCAATTCCTAACCTTAAAGCATAGCTAGTAAAGAAACTAAATAACCTAAAATGTTGAAAGAAGTAAAAAAGAGATAACTTGAAAAATGTAAAACACATACTAAAAGCTTTGAAAGACTAATAAAATAAGCCTAAAAGGTAAATGATTTAACATAACAACCTATATAATTTACAAAGTGAACAATGATTTATAATAAAACTAACTAAAAAGTCTAGTTTAAATAAGGAAAAAGACACATAAACAAGCACACATACAACTATAATGCAAAACAAAACATGCAACACATAACATACTCTCCCCCATACTTAGAACAAACATTGTCCTCAATATAAAGAAATAAAACAAAAAGAAAAAGAAACAAACTAAAGAATAAAAGAAAAGAACTCCCCTGAAAATCATGGTGAAGGTGGAGGAGGGGACACCACATAGATCGATTGCGCAATGAAAGTGTCCACCTTGTGCTCAAGTCGGCATTGACGGCGAACCAATTGTGTAGTAACTTGCTCCAAAGATGTTAGTTGATGCTGAATGGTGGACTGATTTTGCAACAATTGGGTGAATATGGAATGAATGGTAGTTGAAGAAGATCCAATAATAGGTGAAACAACAGCCTCTTCACTAGGGACATCATCCATGGCATCATCACTTTGTCCCTACTCCTCTTGCCTTGCCTCATCGAAGTGCTCTCCACAGCAGCTTCTTATGGAGTAGAAGTCCCTGCAAGGTCCTTTCAACAAGATCGTGAAAGCGGTGGAATGAATGGAAAGGAACTGTTAACAATTTCACCACGAACGAAAAGATGTTTAGAAAAATATAAACAATGAAGGACACGATCATTAGTACATAAATCAATGTCAAGAATCCTAGCAATAACAGATATTACATGGCCATGTGTAAGAGGAGACTCCAAACGACTAACACATTGCATCAATTGATTAAGAATCCAATAAGACCAACAAACTGATTTACGATTATGTACATACCACATCAAAAATAACTTGTGATGAGAGACTCTATTAAATTCAGGCTTATTAAAGACAATAGAAGTAAGGATCTTATGCAAAATCCAATATTTCAAATCCATGATAAACATTGACTTAGCCTCCCTAGCCCTAAATGGAGTAGTCAAGCCAATCAAGAAGTTCCAAAAGGTATTCGGTCTATAATTCTTAGGAGGATCACAAAAGTCAGTTTATTTAAAGCCAAAAATGCGATGCATAATAAAATAGGTAAGAATATAGTCATTGCCATCTAAACGAAAGTCCAACAGCTTAGAATTCTCTTCATTTTCTTTCAAATTGGTATAAAATTCTAAGACCAAATTGGTATAGAAAGGTTCATGCATATTAACAAATCGCAGTAAGCCATATTGAGATAACATTTTATTTACAACATCAAGCATATCTACCTGTTCAAGGAGAGAGTATGGAAAACACTTACATTGTGAGATAGCCCTATCCTTAAGAACAAGAAATAGATTACCTTTATGCATAGAAGAAATTGTAAACAGAACACCAAATTAGGATGAGAAAGTTTCAGGTTATGCCTCATCTCCCACTTGTTGTCCTCTTGAAGATGAGGGGTTCTTTGTTCTCACCATGATGGAAAAAGAAAAAGATAGAGAAAGAAGAAATGCAACACCATAGAAGTAAAAGAAGAAGAAAAAGAAGAGTAAAAAAACACACAGATGACATACAAAGAAGAAGAGAAAGCAAGACAAGAGAAGATTGAAAGACAAAGAAAAAGAAAGATAAATGTATGAGTGAAGAAAGAAAAGAACAGTGGGTAATAAAAGAGGTAACAACAATATTTACAAAGAACTGACGAAGGAATAGTGAAACAACAGTGAAAAGTCACGTTGATTCACAAACCTTAATGACAGTTGTAATGCCTCCTTTTATTTTCAAGTAATTAATTGTAGTTAAATAAAATGAAAACACAATATTGGACTAATTAAGATGAATAATAATTAAAATAAGGAAGAAAAGAAAACAAACAAACAAATAAAGAACACCAATTGTGAATCACGACCCGGGAAGATTTGGAGGAATGAATCACAATTCGAACAATGGTTCACGACTCATGAAGATTTTCGTGTATGGCACATGTGAAGGGTTTCACGAGTTAGACAGGATTCGTGATAGAGGACTTTCTATTTCACTTGTGAAGCCACTCACGAGTCGAACCTGGACTGAAAAATTACATGCACGAGTCGAACAATTATTCATGACTCGTGAAAAGTTTGCTTCTAGAACACTCGTGAACACCTTCACGAGTCGAACCTCACTCGTGAACATGTCTCTATACTGTATCTTTTCTACAAAAATTACTTAACTCGATCAAAAAATGAAGGAAACAAAATAGATATTATATAATAAAAACTATAACTATAAAATACATGAAACAAATTCGAAAATTAACCATAAAACAAGTAAAATCTAAATTAAGAAAACTTAATCATAAATAATATCATACAGTCCTAAAGCAACTACTACTTTATTTTAATTAATAAAAATTCATTTAAACCGTTCCCTGACAATGATGCCAAAATCTGATGGGGATTTATTTGAACCCTTAGTCTCACTAGACTTCGTATAAGATGAGTAGGGTATCGTTCCAAAGGGAACGAGGTAAATTTTGTATTGAAACCATAAAGAGTAGATTGATAGGTAACGAATAAAATGAAATTTATGTATTTAATTAAATATCTAAACTACTTTGCATATATTAAATCAAATTGGATTAAAGATGACTTAAATGATGGTATGAATATACATTAGAAATAAGAAATAGTAATTCATCTAAGAACAAGTACAAGTAATTGTATAAATAAAGTGATTGGAGAATTTAGCCAAGATTATTTAAAGCAACTCTTGTTGTCAGTAAAGATGTTTTCATTTAGAGTCTATAAGCACTCTCGTGTCGTTATAGAGATAAACAAAAATTATGAAGCTCTATGCCAATTCTTTAACCACTCAAAGTGAATACCTTAAGTCAAATTAATGGAATTCAATGCTTTAAGTACATTCATTTGTTTTTCCATTAAGGAATTCCAACTCTCATTGTGAATAAATTGACTAACATGCCAAATATGGGGGCCAAGCATACATAGCAAATCAATGCACACAAATGAATGTAAATCATACTTCATTCATAATAATAATAAACATGTCTTAAATAAATACTACTACGTAATTATAATGTACAATGGAAACTATCCAAAGTGTATACTTGAATTAAAGATAAAAAAAGAGAAAGAAGCTTATCCCTTATTCCTTTGGCTTTGTCCCTTTGTCATTATCTAATAAAAACTAAGTAAAAATGTTTATCCACAATAAACTGTATTTCTAAAAACTAAACATTGATCGATCCCCTTTCTTCAGTTAATGCCATCTATATTTATAAAGGGAATAACTCTATAAACATGTCTCTTCATAATGGTTGTCAATGTTAAAGTTGCCATGAAAGGTCATGATGGTTGGTTGAGAAAACGTATGCTGAAGAATGATGTCACTTAAGAACAGTTGCCATGATTGACTCGTGAATGACTTCACGAGTCGTGCATCTTCACACACTGTATCACTCGTGAACATGTGTCTTTTCTCGTGAATTCAGGTTCGACTCATGATCCCTCTACCTACCGAGTCGTGAATCCTTTCACGACTCATGAATGTCTGTCCGAGTCATGGAGAGAGCTTCCTTCTTCACTCATTCTCCACTCGTGAGAATAGTCTCGCAAAGTTGTCCGAGTTGTGAATCCCTTCACGACTTGTGAATATTTCTCCCCTTTCTCCACTGTTACACCTACCTTATCCTACAATACAATTAAACACAATAATTAAAAAAAACACATAAAATATATATAATATTACACACTTAACTACTTAAATGAAAGAAAATACATACTAAATAATATACCATATCACATGGTATCATATATGATTACTGGCTTTGCATTATTTTCCAAAAATACCTATTTTAAATGAGAGGGAAGAGTTTTAAGTTCAGAATCTCCTTTAAGAGGGGATGGTTCATCCTTCTTTATTCCTTCCTCTTCATGTTCTTTTTCGAGCTCTTTTTCCTTCTTCTCCATTTCCTCCTTATTCCTTGGATTCATTAAACAATTCCTAAGCTCATCATTTAGTAAAATATCCTTTTGCTTTTCCTCTACACATTCTTGAATACCATCTATGATGTAAATAGACTCTTCAAAATCATAGGAAGGGTGCTTCATTACTTTATTCACATTGAAAACAATTTCTTCCTCATTTAACCTTAAGGTAATTGTTTGTCCATATACATATATTAAAGCCTTTGCCATATTCAAGAATGGCCTTCCTACTATGAAAGGTACCTTTCGATCCTCCGCTATGTCTATGACTACAAAATCAATCAGGAATATAAAGTTTCCCAATTTTACCAATAAATTCTCAATAATACACTTAGGTCTCTTTACAGATCTATCCACCAATTGCAGAGTCATTTGAGTTTCCTTGATGTCACCTAAATTCAATTGCCTATAAATTGAATAAGCCATTAAATTAATACTAGCACCCAAATCACATAATACATGTCTAATAAAATTCCCTTCTAATTTGCATGGTAAAGTGAAACTACCAGGATCCTCTAGTTTTTAAGAAATTTTGTTCATTAAGATTGCATTACAATTTTTAGATAATTGAACTGTTCTTACACCCTCTAACTTTTTCTTGTTCAAACACAATTCCTTCATAAACTTATCATATTTAGGCATGCACAACAAAGCTTTAGCAAATGGTAAATTTACATGCAACTTTTTAAACTTGCCTAAAAATCTAGTTAATTGCTCATTATACTTTTCCTTTCTAGCTAGAGATGGATAAGGTAATTTAGACTTATTAAACATAATAGAAACAAGTTTCTCCTTACCTTTGCTTTTCTCAATAATAGGTGATTTCTTATTAATTGGTTCAAAAATACTTATCTCCAATGTCGGTTCCATAAAATCTGTAGAGTGCTTACCATTTTCAACCTCCTTCACCTCTTTTCCACTTTTTAAGGTAACTACCTTGGCTTCTTCCTTTGGGTTCCTATCCACATTAGATGAAAAAGTGCCATGTGCCCTATTCAAGATAGAGTTGGCAAGTTGTCATACTTGATTTTTTAGATTTTTAATAGAAGCATCATGATTTCTCATCCAAATTTCTTGTGATTTCCATTTAGCATTCTGATTAGCCATAAAATTGGTTTGGAAATTCATAAAATTAGCAAACATTTCCTCTAAATTAGGTTTTCTATCTTGTGTGGTTTGAGGTCTAGTTTGAAAGCCTAGGGGTTAATATGTAGATGCTTGGTTAGATGGGTGACTATTGCTATGAGAGATTATATTATGATTAAATAGAGCCCTAGGTTGATTGCTAGATGAAGATGCATTATTCCCCCCCTCTCCATGAGAAATTAGGGTGATTTCTCCACCCAGGAGTATAAGTATTGCTATAAGGGTTCAATGCATTTACTTCTTCTACTAATGTTCCTACACTCTCATCATTCTTAATCTTAGATGCTACATGTGTTCCAGCATAAGATAAAGATGATGCATTTTTAACTTATAAACCACTTGCCTATTTTGTCAATGCCTCTAATTGTGCCCTTAGCATGGCTACCTCATCCACACTGTGTATAGCTTGCTTTTTTGTGTGGTTCTTACTCTTGCTCTTTGAGCATCATTGGTAGCCATCTCATTCAGGAGTAGGAAAGCTTCTTCAGGGATCTTGTTCATCAAACTTCCATTTGAAGTTGCATCTAGGAGAGATCTTATAGATTGATTCACACCTACATAGAAAATAGACATTAGTTGATGAAAAGCAATTTTATGGTGTGGACAACTCTATAGGAGCCTTTTAAATCTTTTCCAAGCCTCATGAAATGGTTCCTCATATAATTGGTGGAAATTATAGATGTTATTCTTAATACTAGTAGTTTTGGTAGAAGGGAAGAAACGGCATAAGAATTTTTCCTGAATTTGCTGCCATGACTAAATTGATTGACTTGGTAACATTTGCAACCAGTCCATTGCCTTACCAATGAGAGTAAATGGGAATAACTTAAAATCGACCTATTTCAACCAAAAGAGGGTTTTTTAGTAGAGGTCACGGTTATTAGGGATTTCATAATAACCGTGACCCATGTTGACCTATATAAGGCAGGTTATTTTGCAGAATCGGGAGTTTTTGGAGTTTTTGGGAATTTTTTAGGTTTTAGGGTTTCTCTCTTCCTTCTTTGAGTTCTTTGTTCATTTACACAAATAGATACATAGATTTACTTGAAAATAGTTGGATTTACATAGAAATACTTAGATCAAACATAGATTTATAGTTCACAAGTATATATCTACACATTTACAGCTTATTTTCCCGGTTAAGCTTTGGGGAAAGAGATTGAAGAGCTCGAATTTAGCTTGATTTTCTTCATCATGAATTTTAGGGGTTATTCTATCCTTTTCTCTTTTCATTTTGTGATGGATAGTGAGTAGTCTTTTAGTTGTTTGGGAGATCTTTGAATCCCATACCCAAAGATGTGAATATTGAACATATTTTTAGTTATATATATATATATGAATGAATGGTTTATTTCACTGTTGCTTATTTTGTTTCATTAGTTTTCAACTCTTCAAGTGATTTTTAGCTTTGTTGAATGATTGTATCTTTTATCTTAACTGGATGTTAATGCTTGTGTGAGTTAAATGTTGTGGATGAATCTTTGCTCAGCTTTTTAATCTAAAAGTACAGTCTAGTTTAGATTGCTTCGGAATGGGACTCTAGATGTGCAGTAAATTTGGTTTTAGAGTTTGAGTGTGTAGTGAAATAGATGAGTTTTGGGTTGTTTGGCTCCGGAATGGGAAAGCAAATCGAACCTAAGATGTTAGACCCGTGCTTAGACTAGTTGTTAAGCTGGCTCCAGAATGGGACGTTGAGCAACTAGAATAGCTGGCTCCGGAATGGGACGCTTGGGTTAAAAGGGTTATCCCGAATTCATTCATGTACACTTTTAGGCAAAATTAATTCACATTGGGTATGGGGTGGATGAGTGAACCCGAGTAACGTTTTATTTATATAGATTTTCATACTTGTTAATTTTTCTTAATTTAATACATACTCAATTTACTGTTAGTAGAATTTAATTTCTTCTCACTGTATATTTTAGTTTTTAAAGTTACATTATATAAATTAAACAACTCATCCACACAAACAATTTGAAATTCTTTAGCATACAATTAATTTTCACAGTTTTCACACACAATTCCCTTGGGTCCGATTTTGAGGGTCTTAAATTTACCCCACTTTATTACTTATCGATCTAGTGCACTTGCTAGGGTTGCAACAATAGCCACCCAAAGAAGAGTTTTATGGCTCCTGTGACTTCCTATCTTTGAAGAATTCATGTTTTAGTGAAATAGGAAGACTTTTAGTGCCTAAACAGGACATCCACTTGGGAGAGTGCTTTTTTACTGTAGAACATGTAATTTTTGCTTGGGTGAGTGCCAAATTCACACTAGAGAGTGCCAAATCATTTAGTCGAGTAAGGAAATCACTCAGCTGAGTGATTCATGGTTGCCTATCATGAGTAAAAGCCAAATTTCTCCTTAATTATAATTTTGCCCCTAACTTTCTTCTTTTTTGCTTTTTTGCCCTTTTTTTCTTTAATTTGGCCCTGAAAACACCAAAACTAACAATTAGCCTAAAACCATACAAATTAACTAACTAAACCTAAAATCAACTAAATTAGTACTAAATTAACTCAATTAACCACATACAAACATATTAAAAATATAGTATAATTCACACTTATCAACTCTAACAATTATACAAGCACTTTTAATTCAGGTCATAATTCATGTTCAAAACATACATCACATGTAAGGCCCCAACATATACCCTAGTAATGATGTGATATGTCTAAGGTATATTAAGAGCTTATGCATGGGTTAAAGGCATAACGGTAATTAATTTAAAAGGTGGGGGTAAATTAGTAACTTGATGCTTTTGGCCTGAATAAGTATAATTATATGAATTAAGGATTAAAGTACAGTAATCAATAATATTACAAGCCAATGTGCTAAATTAAGAGAAAAGAAGTGTCAATTTGCAATTTGCCAAAATTACAACACTTGGACCATTGGGAATTAGACATGCGTGCTTTTAGAAGATTGTTGGATTTTAAACGGAGGAAAGAGAAAAGGGACACGGGAAGAAGAGGATTCATTTTCAAATTTCCTACCCTCATTTTCTCTTCATCTCCTTAATTTAACTACACTAAATTTTTAAGCTAGGGGTTTGAGCAATTCTAAGTGGAATCAGGGTAATTTAGTTATATATTCCTCTTCATCTTTACCATTTCTTACTTCACATTGCATGAAATAGAATTATGGATTGAAGTTGGGATTGGGATGTGAATTTTTAAATGTTTCTAGTTGGTGAATCAAATGGAGAGAAAGGGAAAGAGAAGGAGAAGCTTTAAAAGAGTTCATTTGGCTATTATCAAGGTCTAGGAACATCATTTCTTTTGATTATGTTAATTATGTTCTTTTATTGATAAAATTGTGAATTTTATTGTTATTTCATTGATGAAGGATGATTTTGCATGAGTGAGATGGGAAATGGTATAAGGGTCACTTTGGAGCATTTTATATTATTTGGATCACTTGAACCTATTTTAGTGTAAAAGACATAAGTTTTTATGTAGAAATCTAAATAGAGTTATTATAGTTGGGTATAAAAGATAAGACATATATCTACAACTTTGTATAGGCACCAAAACTTGAATCTATCCCTAAGATGTTTGAAATTGAGCCTAAAATTGTAGGACCCTTGTTGTCCTACTTTCTAGAGTAGTTTGTATTGTTGTATTGATATCATAAGATTTAGAAGTCAAAATTGAGTGATTCTTGATGTTTTGGAAACTAAAAACCTAGAAAAAGAACTTTGTAGAAGATCATTTGACCCAAAAACCTTATTTACTAGGTGAAATAATTGATAAATAGTTGGACAGAATTGCTGTCTTTGGGCCACTTGGTGGAGTGACTTTTTCACTCTCTCGAGTGGGTAATTCACTCGATGGAGTGAGACTTCACTCTTTCGAGTGGCTAATGCACTCAGATGAGTGATTTTCCACTCTTTCAAGTGAATACCTACTGTATTAAGCTGAATTTAACTCCTCAACCAACATAATTTTCCTTCATTCACCAAAACACTTAGTACATGATACAAATAGACTATTTTGGTCTTCAATTATCCATTTAGACACTCTTGAATCTAATTAAAACATACTAAACATGGAATTAAAAGTAATTATAGCTTCATATGCATGTAAATACAAAAAATTGCAAAATATAGCTAAATAGATATTTAAATATATTATATTTTAATGTGAGTATAGCCTGCTAGAGTCTGAGTCGTGGGTAAATAGGCATGCCTAGAAGGATTGCAGCTGCTATTTTGTTAGAAACTTTGGTGTATTTTTTTAGAGGTTATACCTCTTCTGTTAGAGAGTATATCTCTTTTGATTGTTGAATTTGATGATTCTTAATGTGGAGGCAATGCCTTTTCTGTATAGATACCAATGGTATTTCTGTTACCCGCTTTTTAAGACAATAGCAGGCAATCTTGATATAATATGTTTATGTTATCTATCATCCCCTATGATTTATGATGAGATTAACTTCATTATAATTCTATATTAATGCATTTAAGAATGGCTAAGCTAAATTATTTTGTGTTATTATTTACATAAATTACTTGTATTTATTTAGTTAGTATATCACATTATGTGTGTTATTATTGGTGACCAGTATGAGTAGTCACAAAATTATCATTTGTTGGTCCCCATTAAGCATTATGCTTAGCACGGTGGTTTATTTTCCTCCGTGCAGGTCTTGAAGAATAAGTTTAAGTCTGGGACAACTGCTAAGGCTAGAGAAGTTTTTGTATTATGAAATATTATATAACAATCATTTTGTTGTAAATATTTCAAGGATGAACCAAGGGTTGTATTAAATACATATATGTATTAATGATGTCATGTAATTAAATTTTAAGTTATACAAAGACTTTGGATGTTTTTATTTGGAATTAGAATGTATATATATACATATTTCTAATAAATGTATGAGTTATTCTTATATGTATGCTATTTTGATTAGTTTGTGCTTGTGTGCACTCACCTATCCTCTGATACCATATGTAATGGTCTATATTTTTAATACATATTTTCCTTATTTTAGGTAGTTAGTGGGTTAAATTATTTATATTTTATATGTTTTTTTCTAGTTTATGTGTGTGTATGTTTTGTAGGTAAGTTTGGTATAGAAGGAAGAAATAGTTGAAGAAACAAGCTAACAGCACGACTCATGAAGAAAGGAAATAATGAAAGACATGACTCGTGAAGAACATCCGAGTCATTACAGAGGGCTTTGGCATTTGAGTCGACAAGTTTTGTCCGAGTCATGAAGGGAAGCTAGAAGAAGAGCACGATTCATGAAGAAGTGCACGACTTATGAAGAGAATAAACAAGAAAGACATGAGTCGTGAAGGATGTTCGACTCATTACAGAAGCATAAGGGATATGACTCGTGAAGGCTATCCGAGTTGGTCTAGGCACCAGTTCTAAAACACTGGAACTTTTCAGCCCACCTCTTCTCAACCACCAAGTGTTTTCATTAGAACTTTTCGTGGCAACTTTTCACCATGACATCTATTCTGAAGAGGCATGATTTGGGCTGTAAACTTCTCTATAAATAGGGAATAAATATGCAGTTGTAAAGGGTTCCTTATGAGATTTATAATTGATGTTTGTATAGTTGCTCTATTGTTATATACTTTGTTTTTAGTACATGATGACAAAGGAACAAAGCCAAAGGAACAAGAGATACATCAGAAGGTTTAAATGCAAAGTACAATATCTGGGGAGTTTATTTTATACATCAGAAGGTTTAAATGCAAAGTATAATATTTGGGGAGTTTATTTTTCTCCAATTCTCCTGTTTGATTTTAATTCAATTCTATATTTTGGCTAGTTCCTTTGCATACTAGAAATGTGAAGTGACATTATTAAAGATCAAGTTTATGTTTGTTATAAATGAAGTATGATTTAAATCCATTTGTATGACTGTTTTGCTATGTATGCTTGATCACCATATTTAGCATGTTAGTCAATTGATTTGCAATGAGATTTGGAATTTATTGATGGAAAGACAAATGAATTTACTTAAAGCATTGAATTCTTCTTAAGAGTGACTTTGACGAATTCTCTTTGAGGGATTAAAAAATTGGCATTGAGATTCATAATTCTTGTTTATCACTATAATGACATGAGAGTGCTTATAGACTCTAAGCAAGAACATCTTTAATGACAATGAGAGTTGTTTTAAATAATCTTTGGTTAAATTCTCCAATCATCTTCAATTATTCAATTATTCTTGCTGTACTTAAATGACTTAACCTTTCTATTTCTGTGTATCTTTACACTAATTACCAAGTCATCCTTAATCTAACTTAATTTAATTTATGTATATCAATTTAGAACTTAGTTATATATTTAATCTTCATTTTAGTAGCCTATCCATCTACTTCTTATGGTTTCAATACTAGATTTACCCTGTTTCCTTTGGAACAATACCCTTCTCATTCTATACTCAGTCTAGAAGGACTAAGGATTAAAATAAATCCCCTATCAACCTCCTAGGCAGTATAAGGGTTTCACATCACATAAATAAAGTTTAAGTGTTATATTGGCATACATCACTATATACATTCATTGTTGCTCAATATTCATTACACATTACATTACACAATCCAAAATGACTAATGTTTTAGACTTATACATTTTACACAACCATCCAAGTCGCACATGTAAATGCCATTAAACTTTCTCCTTTTTGTCCTCAGTTACCTATCCCCTACGCATAGTTAAACAAAACCACGTGTTAAGCAACACTGTTGCCTACTGGTGGATGCACTACACAAAACTTCATTTATATAATTTATAATTTACTAAATTACCATTTTGCCTTTATTTATTAATTTCCTTTATTTAGCTTAAAATTATTCTTTTCTTATTTTAATTACCATTTGATCCTTCTATTATTTATTCTTATGTTTTTCTTATGCATTTCCTAATTAAATGGAATATTTCTATTTAGTCCTTATACTTTTCCTTCATCACATGTTATTCTATTTCACACAAATGTTTGCTTTCTTTTAGTTTTTATTTCATTCTAAACACCAAATTTACATTTTATCCCTACATTTCCTTATATAGTGGCAAATTACCATTTGGTCCTTAAACTTTTCTTTAATTACAAAATTTCCCCTTTTCTAATTGACCATTTTAACCTTTTAAACCATATTTTTGTTGCCAATTTATGATTTTTCCCCGTTTTCCTGCGTAGTTACAATTTTTCCCTTTTTGACTAATTTGTCACACTTTCCATCTTTTTATCATTTTATTATGCATCTGAGATCTTTTACCGTCTAAATTGCTATTTAGTCCCTTTTTTGTGAAATTACAATTTTGGTCCTAATGGTGCTCAGTGAAAACCCTTGAACCAAATGTGTGGGAATGAGGTTTTTAATGATGCAATGAACTAGAGTGACCACTTGGCGTGATCATATGGTTGCATAATGTATTGAGGGATAACTTAGGATGATCAGCTCCTTAATTGTGATCTAATGTGTGTTGAGGGATCACTTAGGATGATCAACTCATCAATTGTGAACATAATGTGACTTGAGGGGCCGCTTAGGATGACTAACTGTCCAACTGCGTGTCTAATGTGTGTTGAGGGGCTACTTAGGGTGACCAACTTCCCAACTTTGATTCCAATATGTGCATTAATCTAAATTAACTCATTATTTTGTCATAGTATATGCCTTAGGGCTAGGAATCACATTTTATAATCTTGGATTATTCACAAGGAAATTATTTTATTCATTTTATGTTACATTTTCACAAAACTTTACATACTATTTCCATTATGTCACAAGTTTTGTATGCTCATTTTATATCTATCCATACTTATTAAACACATATCCATAATGTATATGTATAATATCATACAAAGTGATGAAAACATGTCATTTTCATAACATACATCATTCGACCTCAATATGTTATTACACATACAATCTATTTTATCACTCCATCTTATGCCATATGTGTTGTCAAAATCATTTTAGGCATTCATATGTTGATACATATTTAATTTGTGTTAAACATCCTTAGTAACATATGTGAACATCATTATGTTCACTTACGCAACATTATGTCCATATGAAATTTTTGGTTCTAATCAATTAGAACACATTTATTCATCATTAAGTTAAAATCTCAACTATCGCTAATTGATAAGTAAATGGAGTAAAGTATACATAATAATATCGATAACAGATCAACGTTAATTGGACACACAAGTTTAGAATTTGGGTGTCATAGGGATAATTAAAGACTTATTGGTAAAGGTAGGAGAGTTCATTTGTCTTATGGACTTTGTTGTCCTATAAATGGAGGAAGACTAAAAGGTATCGTTAATTATCGGATGCTTATTTCTCAACACGGCAAGAGCATTAATAGATGTGCATGGAAAGACAAGAAGATGGTCTTTAAAGTGACTAAACGTCCATCATGTTATTTTGTGGACTCAATTTGCTGTGTTTAAGATGTTCATAAGGAGATAAAAGTAATGTCTGAAGATTTTGTTGTAGATGACACTCTTGGAAAATGGTTGATACATCTTAAAATAGAGACAAATGTTGTTGCTGAGAACAAGAAGAAAATGACTAAGTGGCATGAGAAGAAATTAATGAAGAATGAGTTTGAACCAAAAAACAAAGCTTCATTTTGTCGTAGTATCCAAAAACAATTTCAACGAAAAGTGAAATTCAAGAAGCAGGGAATCTATAAGGATTAAAATGACCCTACATATGGATTGATTTCAGCCTATGATCCAAAATTTGGAAGAGAATGTAAGGATTTAACTCACTAGCTAATTTTACGAGATAAATTTAAGTCTGATGTAGGATCGGTGAACCCTGAACTTATGGATTTTCAGTGAGTGTGTTAAAAGTTAAGCTAGTGACTTACTAAACTCAGAACTAATTCTCTTATCCTTACTTTTTTAGTCAATTTGTTTAATTTAATTTGTTGTTTTAGATTTTAAGTTTTTAGTTTTTAGTGTGTTTTTGCTAAATGTGTGGTTGTTGAATTATGAATTGATGCTTGCCATTTTAGTATTGCAATTAACTATTTAAGTGTGCATGGAAGTGTGTGAAAAACTTAAAGAATTTCTAAAAATTTTATTGTACACAGTAGAAACTGATTTGTCTCCACCATGTGTAAGGTGCATTTAGATACAAAAAGGGGTATACGACAAAGACTATTTAGTCTCCACCATATGCAATGTGAGCTTTAGTTACAGAATGGTATACACGATAGAGACTATTTTGTCTCTATCATGTGTAAGGCCTTAAGTTTGGATCAGAGTAGTTATACACGACAGAGAGTGTTTACTCTCTATCGTGTGCAAATGCAAGCTCTAATACAAAAAGGTATACATGATAGAGACTAATTTGTCTCTACCTTATGCAAAGTGAAGTTTTCAGTCCAAAATGGCTTACATGGTAGAGACCATTTAGTCTCTACTGTGACTTTCAAAAAATAATACGGTGCATTTTGAACTCTTGTGAGAGACACAACGAAGACTATTTAGTCTTCACCATGTGTCGAGGGTTTTCAGTCATGTCCAACTTTCAAAACCCCATTTTTTGCTAACTCTTTGCATTTTATTCTATTTCTTCTTATTCCCCTCTGCATTTTTAACACACACACTCCCTCTCCTTATGCATTCTCATCATTTTGAGCAATCATTACCAAGTGCTCTAATCCACTTCTTTTTCATTTAAAATCTCAATTGTATTTTTCCTTCTACTTTGTTCTTGTGGTTTGGTAATATTTTTTTTAGGTTTTTTTGTTATTGATTCAGATTGTGGAGTCTTTAAATTACTTAGAGTAATTTGGCATGCCTAAGTTCAGTTATACTTTGAATTTAAGTGTGTTAGCTTCTTGTCTTTGAATGTTTGCATATTTTGGATTGGTTTTAATAGCAAAAACAATTATGTTTTGAGATTGATAAAGCCTCTCGAATCATAGACGAAACATAAATTTTAATACGTATGATTAGTATTTGATGAAATGCCTTGTAGAAGCTAATTTTTTATTTTTGAACAACCAACCTATAATGTTTATATTTATTTGTTTGAGAGAAATCTCTTTTGATTTTTGGAATGCAAGTTGTACTTATACATGTGTGTTTGATGTTATATTTTCTTGTCCAAATAATGTTTATAAAAGTTTTGTTCTTGGATTAAAATTGTTGTTTATATAGCTTATTTGCCCTATTTTATTTTTTATAGCCTTGTGATTTTATTATTTAGATGGCTTTAACTGTCTCTATTGAACAAGTTGGCATTATCTTGATTTTTTCAAATGCCATGATCATAAAGTAAACCATAAGTGATGGTAATTTAGGGTAGCAATAGGCTTGGTTAAGATTGTTATATTTAGGATGCATCAAACAATTTTCTTTTTAGTTAAGGCATTTTACTATTTTAGTTGCTTAAATTGCTCTTAAATACCTTGGATGTATTACTGAAAACATGTTTGATCCTTTGTTCTAAATTTTACAAATGATTTACTTGCTTGTGTCTATGTGTTTTTTACTAAACTTTAGTGTCCCTTTCCTACATTTTAATTTGACAAGCTATGCTAGCTCAATTTGTAGACTTGTTGAAGCTTACCTATAATTATTTATCTTGGCAGTGGTACCAAAACGTTCTAGGTAGGAGGTTAGTTCATCATTGGTTCATTTGTTACTGCTTCATTACATCCCAACTTCATACATTGATATGGGTGTCCTCAAGAAGTTCAACTTGAAAAATGAAGTGAAAAGACTAGTTGCTAATATAGGTTGGACTGAGTTTTTGAGCAAGTGAGAGAAAGCACATCCACATTTGACCAAGGACTTTCTATCCACAGTCCATATTAGGATATGGACTAATGGTCATATCGATGAGGGGTTGGTTAGTTTTTTGCTAGCAGAGCACCCTTATCAAATGAGTTTTAATGACTTTTCTACTTATTTGGGGTTTAATCCTCACACCATGAGAGGTCTCAATAATTTAAGCAAATAAGAAATTTGGAATGGCATTAGTGATGAGCTTGAGCCAACCAATTTTATGACTAAAAATACCAAGTCTCACCACTTGAGGAATCATCCACTGAGGATCCTCCATCGCTGGTTAGCTTTGTCTATCTTCACACATCCTAGAGGTCTTGGAAATGTGAATGCCAATAAAGGCATTATTCTGTATGGAATGTAGCACTATATTACACTAAATGGAGTAGTATTTATAGCGAGGATGATTAAAGAGCTGTAGACTTTCTCCAAGAGGCAAAGAAAGATTTCTATGGGTGGGATAGTCATGATTACAACAAAAGCTATAAATCATGCACTATTGGGCAGAGTCATAGATAGCCCTACTTTTATTAATGGGAAGATGCTAAAGAATATGTAGGTGCTGGTGGATGATCCCATATTTCCAGGGTAAGGATATCTAGTTGTTTTTGACAAAAGAACTTATTTGGATAACGAGGTCAAGAGTAAGATGGTGCTACCTGGAGCCAACACTGCAGCAGTTACTTTATCCTCGTAATAATATAATGAGATTATAAGCAGATTGGACACTCTGCTAGCAGGAAAAACTAGGCTCAAGGACAATACAAACCAAATGTTGACAGTTTTTTCCCTCATGCAATCAAGATTTGATCTCTACTTTCCTCCTCTACCTCCACAAGAGTGATATTTTGAGGATTCCCTTAACCTTATTATTTAGAGATGTTATTGTATTATTTTGCTGAGGGTAAAAAAAATTATAAGTGTGAGGTAAGGGCCTTTTGGAATTAAAATTGTTAGAAAATTTTGTGAAAGTTGTTGGATTGTCATGTTTGACTTCATTGCCAAATTTAGCAATGTTTGTGTTTTTACCCTTTTTAGTAGTTAATTTGTGTTGTTTGAACTTTTAATTTTAGTAATATTATGGTTTGTTTAATTATTATCTCTTATTTTTCTTTTATTATTAGTGTTAGTTTTATTTTATAGTCTATGCTATTATCTTATTATTTTACTTTATTATTTTTTAGCTTATGTTTTTAGTTTTAGTTTAGTTATTGTGATTGTTTTTATATTTTGTTTATTGTTGCTATTAAGTCCTTTTACATCTTAAGTTTAGTTTGCCCTCATAGTTGTTCCCATTGTGAATAAGCTTGAACTTAGAGTTAGAAATCCCTATTTGGATTAGTTGAAATAGCAGAGAGTAGTTAGTTTTTAAAAATTATTTTCTTTATTGGTTAGGTTCAATTAAATCAATACTCATAGGTCTCCTAATAAATGTGCACTTTAGGCCTATTTTAGAAATGAGAAAAACTAGTGCATGAAGGTGATTGAGTAAGAATTCTATAGTACTAGAACATGCCTCATCACCTATCAAAGCAATTAAACTACTTGAAAGTAAGGCTAGAAATGACTTAGGTAAAATTTTCTTAACCGAACTCTAAAAAGACTTTTGACTTACCTTTGTTGTATTATATCCCTTGCAAGCCCTTTTGAGCTTAATTGAGTATGCTAAATGTGTGCTAATTTTATGTTTGCTGATTATATTTGCATTATTATCCCTTAAGCATAAAAAGCCTTTATCTTACCCTTTTTGAGCTGGCCATTTTGGAAGTAGGTGATATAAAATTTTTGGGAAGTGCAAGTGAGTAAAGAGTTAAACTTCAACAGTTTATGAGTTTAGAAATAGGGATACTTTGCCAATGTCTAGCGTGATGGTGAAAATTCAAGTTTGTAGTTCTTTCTTGGGAAGAATCTTTGTGAGTCCTTGAAATAATTTTAAGTATTGATTTCTTTAGCTCTAAAATAAAATATAATAATAATAATAATAATAATAATAATAATAATAATAATAATAATAATAATAATGATAATAATAATAATAATAATAATAATAATAATAATAATAATAATCAGAGCTAGCAATCATGGTTTGATCTAAGTTTAGGGTACTCTATTTGTTAGAGGACAAGAGTTAAGCTTTTAAAGTAATAATTAAGCTAAAAATCTTTGAAGTATGAAATTTTGAGAAACTTCTTCTTCTTTGTGTTATTTCCTTGAAAAGTGTTCTACATTCTAGGTAGTTATATGAGTTTGGCAATGATGGTGAGATTAAAGGTAGAGTTAGAGTCTTGTTTTTAGAGAGAAGTGGCAAACTGAATTATAAAATGGCTATTCTAATTTGTGTATCCTAATCCTTTTCTTTTTAGCCGTACCTAAGTCATGCTATAACCTATTTAAGACCTAAGGATCTCACTTTGTTTAGAGTTGTTTGTGAAGATGACCTTCTAGTTCCGGTGCTAAAGGAGAGGCCTGTGGCATCTCTTGATTTTCAAGAGCAAAACTGCGTGTGTAATATTTTACACACAAATTATTTCCTTGGTCATCAATTTATGCTAAAGTTTTTGGTTTTAAAAGTGTTTTAATTATTTTGGCCTAGCACGCACATACAAGGAGACTAGCTAGTATGGTTTAGTTTCAACTTTTCGGCTTGGAATTTTGTTCAGTGACTTCTGTTGTAGTGTTATTCAAATTTCTTTGAATTTGTGTTTTCTCTCTTTTTAACTTTGAGTATGTAGGAATGTGGTATGTTCATTTGCTCAAAGGCGAGCAAAAACTAAGTGTGGGATATTTGATAACTCTAATTTAGTGTTTATTTTCTGGTGTTTTTGTCCGTGTTTGTGTTTTTTGTGTGTTTTTCATATTTTTATGTGTTAAATCTCTCTCTCTCTGTGCCAAATTGGGTTAATTTGAGAATTATTAAGTTTTGGTGTACTAAATGGTGAATTTTTTACTTTTTACAGAAAATTAGCCTTGCACACGGCAGTGACTAATTAGTCTCCACTGTGTCATGTAGATTTGCCAAAGCACACCGTTTCACTAATGTACACAGCAAAGACTAATCAGTCTCTACCGTGTGCAAGATAACTTTTGAAGAGATTCAGTCTAGAAAGGGACCCATGGTGGAGACTAGATAGTCTCCGTTATATGCCATGTTGTAGTACTATTTTAACTGATTGGACACGACAGAGATTGAATAGTCTCCGCTGAGTGTCACCTCATATAGTATAACAAAATATATTTGGCTCAAGAGGAGAAAAAGAGAGGAAAATGTAGTTTTTGAGTTTTTCTGTATTTCCTTCTAATAGTTTTTGGGTTTGAGCTTTTTTTCTATTGTAAAAACTTCATTTTTATTAGGGTTTTATAGATTTAAAAGCAAAAACTTTAGATCTATAGTATTTTATTATAGTTTTAGCTTTTATTTCTATCAAAGCTTGCTTAAATTAGAAAAATAGACAATTTTAAATTTCAGATCTAGTTTCAATAAATGAGTTCAAGAATTTCTTTGTATATCCTCTTTTCATTTAATACATTGTGTAGTGATTAGCCTTTTTGTTGTTTGGGGATCTTTGAATCCCTATACCTATGTAAGACTATAAAGTTTATTTGATTCAATATATGTTCAGATGTTTATTTCCCTTATAATGATCTTGATATTGATTTTATACAAGTATTTAGCTATTATCTTATTCAAGTTTAATGGGTTTATGCTTGTTTGGATTGGATATCATGTATGCTCTATTTTTACATGCCTTAATTGTATATTTGATGGCGATTCTCAAATGGGGGCTATTAGATCTTAAGTCATTACATTGTAGATTTAGAAATAGGTGAAAAAATGAATGGGTATTGGGTTGATTGGCTCTGAAATGGGAAGTGAATCCATATTTAGCATTTATTAGACCCGTGGTTAAGTTAGCTTTTGAATTGGCTTCGAAATGGGAAATTGGATAGTTAGAATAGTTGGCTCCGAAATGGAAAATTGGGTTTAAATGGGTCATCTACATCTGAATCATATAAATTTTATGTTGATAATGTATTTTGCATTGGGTATGGGGAGGATTTGCTCTTTTAATAGCATTTTTAGTTATCATAAATTATTTTGTCTCGAATCCTGTCAAATTACTATCACCATGTTACTCTTTCTTTTTCTTTAAATTGGCTTTATTCATTCCTTTCCCGATCCTTACTACTTGTCATAATTCAAACATCCGCTTGCTGATAGTACAAAACTTTGACTTAAGACATTAATCATATTGTTACACAAGTTATGCATTCTGCATTAATCCATGCACAGGGGGTGCTTATGCCATGAAATAGTCATAAAGTTATGGTCAGACATGATTTCTTTATATATCGTTATAAAATTGTCATTTCAGGTTCATACAACTTATCCTGCAATGCTATCCCATCATTTTACTTTAAACATCATACCCCATCATAATATATATCATGATTTGCACTTTGGTTTATATCAAAATCATACATATGCATATACCTGTGTAAGTGTTCATATACATACTAACGGGTTTGCATGCCATTTCAATGACTATGTTTTACACACCATGATTAACAGACAAAGTCTTCATACCATGTGTAAACATGTCATAATTTCCACATAAGAGATGTGAGATATCAAAATCATATCATAATGAATATAGCATTTCATTTTATAGAGATAGTTTTATAATATGTTTCATAGTTTTCAAAGCATATGAAACTCATTATGTATGTTATAAGCTAAGCAGTTCTTATTATAACATTATATGCATTCTATCAAAGCATGGCAATTTAACTCTCATAGATATACATTCCAATAATTTCATTTCATTCAAACGGTTTATAGCAAAAGAAATCATGATAAGCAATTTAATAGGCCATTCATCGTGTTGACCTTACGTATATGAAGAAATTGATGCATGATTTACTTTATCTTAGTACATTTTATCATCTTTGATAGCCTGCCTCAGTACTAGTTCAAAGGGTGGATAACGGGAACAATGGATACCCGAAGGTATCAAACTATGGATATCTGAAGATATCAAACAATAGACCCAAACGGTATCAAACAATGGTTCCAGTAAAGAACAAATGATAGACCCAAACGGGGCCAAACAATGGTTCCATTAAGGAACAAAACCCAAACGGGGTCAACTATGGTAGCTGCGACTATATCCCTTTAGGCATGCCTATCTAATCCACAACTGAACTATAACCCGCAAGCTTAACCACTTAAGAACATCTTTAATTTAACATATCCTTCCTTACTTCGCACATCGTTTGGCTTAAAACCACTTTTCATAAAAAAATATGCATCATCATTCATATCATACATCAATATTGAGCTCTAAGTTTCATTACACATGGATGCAAGTCATGTCATCACATAGTGCATCAACATCATTCATACTCATCGTAGTGGTTTACATTATAATGCAAACATATAAAACATTACTTCCATCGATCTATCTTGCCATACTTATAATTATGCATGAAGCTAATGAGGCAATTATGAAAGTGTAGTTCTTGCAAATAAAAAGCTTCATAATATCTTATGAGTGTCCATATATATAATCATAGCAATTCATACTTTTGGGATTCTCATATTTGCTCACATTATGAATCAAACTACTCATCATAGCATAGTTGAATCAATTATCAAACATTGACTTACCTAACTCATTAATAATTCTCAATGGCGTACCTTGTTACCATCCGTCATGAGTAGCTTTCACATGTCATCATAGCCCACATCAATACATAATCACTTGAAACAAAGCTCATTCATTTATAGTGCATATAATAAAATAAATAAGTTCATCTATAGCTTAAGGTCATCACTTGTTCATATTTAATTCCTCGATTAACTTTAATATCCTATCAAGTTCTAGATAACACGTTATACACTCTAACGTAATCACATATATACTTCAATCATCTTACTTGTATTTTTCATCTTATAACATTTATACTTAGGTAAGTTATATGAGATTATTTCGTCTTAATCGTTGGCACACTACTGATGGGCATATGCTAATTATAATATAGTACAGGTATGAGCAAACAGGCGAGCATGTTATTACATATATATCAATGCTGATCATTACTTCTACTTATGACCTTGAGTGTAATTAAGCTCTTATAGTTTCATAATTTAACTCAAATTATGATGTCCCATTTCTTTTAACTCGGACATGTAACCTTGTACCTATTCTCTTATTATCACTAGGCTATGTTCTTGTATTCTCATGTCATTATAAAGGAATATCAAAATGAAATATTTTTGGGCAAAGCCAATCACATGTGTATAATCATTATAATACAATCAATTACAAGTAAACACTTTCATGTATTCCAATGTTAGTGTTCATTTACTACCTTTATACTCATATATCGCTTCATTTAATCATGTTTAGTGTCACAACTTATCTTTATTTTATGCTTAAGATGCTTGTAAGTTACTTAAAAAGGTTTAGACAAGCTTTGGTGACACAAAAGGGCTTAAAAATTATGTTTGGAAGCAGTAGGGAAGTGTCACAAGTCGTGAGGAGTGTCACTACTCGTGAAAGAGAGTAAACTTCATGACTCGTGCACTTGTTCATGAGTAACGTATGTCACGAGTCGTGAATAGTCATAGGCAATTTTCTGAGCTTGATTTGTGAGCAGTTTTTGACATATCAAAAGGCTTTTTCAGCAAAAATGGTCTTCTACATACTTGTTCCATGGTTTTAGTTTCTAAAACATCAAAAATCACCTTGATATCATTTCTATATTTTCAGATATTTACAAAAAACTGAGGTCTACTCTAAGTGATTGGGCAGCAAACTGATCATGAATTCATACTAAAATATAACCTATTTTGAAACATATTTAGGATTTGATTTCTCATATAAAATGTAGGTATGGAATTCTATTTTCCAAAGCAACAAGAATCATTCAATTTGGAGTTTTCTATCTCAACATATAAGCAAAACAGTATAGATAGGTCATGAAGAAATCACACATGTGGCCGTGTGTTTCCAAGAGGAAACTATACATGTGGCCATGTGTTTCCAAAAGGAAACACACACACGTGGCCACGTGTTTCCAAGAGGAAACACACACGTGGTCGTGTGTTTTATGAACAAAGGGATAAGTGGCCATGTGTTTTATGAACAAAAGGGTGTGTGGCCATGTGTGAGAAGAAAAGAGTAGTACGTGGCCGTGGGTAAGAAGGAGAAAAATATCACGTGGCCACGGGTGGGAGAAGAAAAATACATCACGTGGCTGTGCACATCAAGGAGAAACATGGTGAGTGGCCACGCATAGGAAGAAATGAAGGAAACCCAGAACCCCGATTATGCATAACAAGAATTAAACCCTAAATTTCACTTCCCCACTTGTTTACATGATCCTTTAGGTTACTAATCATGTTATAATCCTCAACATCTATTAGATTAAACCCTTAATCTCATTATCAAAGCATAACCAAATGCTAGGGAAAACATGCACAATAACCATCCAAAAACAATGAATCCCCGTACCTGACATTTAAGCCTCCCTCACTTTACTTGATCCATCCCTTTTTATCTTGATTCCCTTCTTCTCCTTGTACATGGAGATAACATAAATGATATATCATCTCTCTATACATCCTTAGTTCCATTAAATCAAACATAAAGAAGAGATCCAAGAGAGGAAAACATTACCTTCATAAGGTTGAAACACCAAAACCCTAGGTTTCTCTTCTTCAACCCGTAACCAGAGAGAGAGAGAGAGAGAGAGAGAGAGAGCTCCCTTGCCTTAGCCGATCCCTACAACCAAAACCCCCAAGGGTTCCTTCTTCAAGAATCTAAATACAAGAGTTAGTGGGGTAAATATCTCCCAAAGAGAAATTTCTAAAATGCCCTTATACATTTGAACCCTTTAAACTTATTTTCTTAACATTAAACTCCAAAACTTCTTATCTAATTCAATTGCATCCTTCCTCACTATTTTAGCTACACTCCAATACACATGTGCATAATTACCAATATACTCTTAATGTGACTTAACTTCAATAATACCAAATAATCACATTTTGCCTTATTAAACCTTAATCTTGATTAAATTACTATAATCTTATTGGGGCCATGATTGGGTCCTCACAAATAGTAATTTTTTAACATAAATAGTGAAATTAGAATGGTATTTGGTGTGATTACATTAGCATAGTACAATAGGATTCACAAGTACTTAAGTGTTAAATGTGCATGAACCAGGAAAATTCTAAGATAGATGACCTATTAGAAAGTTTGGTAACTAACCATTATATGAGATAATGTGAATTAAATAGAGTCCTGTGGTATAAGTTGAGAAAAAATTGGATCAGATAGGTCCCTAAAACAGATAGAGAAGAATTTCCCTGATATCGTTATTTGGGTTGACCATAAATTTGACCAGGCTCTAAAATATTCCATAGACCTTAAAAAATTATTTTGATTGTATAGACCCATTATAAATAGCCTAAATGAGCTATTAGAGGTGAAAAATAATTTTTCTAACATTTTTGGATTTTTGGGTTTCGAACTTGTGAATTTTTCTATTGGAGTTAGATCTAAATCAAACGATGTCAGAATGACCTAAAATTTTGAAAAAATCTTAATAGATATATTTTTACACTTTGGGAAAAAATTTAGAGAATTCTAATGTAGGGGAAACATTGAAATTTGTAAAAAAGGTGAAAATTCGAGTTTTTGGATTGGCCGAAGATGTTTTGGTGCCCTGAAACCTATCAAACAAACTCCGATTGATCTAAAATTTTTAAAACATATTAATTATAATATTTAGGAATTTTTGGAATAATTTTGGTAAATAAAAAATGGATGGATGAGCTAATGAGAAAGTGACAAGTGGCACAATTATGTCCACAAAAAGTTATTTCATTTGTCCACCCTTTAAACCAATGATTTTGGGGCTGGTTTTTGGGAAAAACATTCAACCAAAAACCAGAGAATTCTAAACAAAACTTGGACTAGAAAATAGCTCTCCTTCTCCAAAAATATAACCTAAAACCTAATGAAATTTCACCATTTTCACCTGATTCATACTCTGAGACTATAATTTTTCATGGTCTATTAGTTAGAATCACTTTTATCATCTCTTACCAGCTCTAAAATTAAGAAAAATTCAGATTTGGAGTGGAGAAAGTGGATGTAATTGTGAAGAGAAGTTTGAAGCAAAAATTCAAGTAAGTTATTTTAGAAAAATTTTGATAAATCTAATATATTTCTAGGTAGATTTTGATGTGGAGATTTATATTTTGAGTTTATTTTGACTTATGGATGAATAAAAAATAAGGAAATAATTCATATAAAATTTGACTCACATGGAAATTCAAGGGGAAACTAATGGAAATAAGGAGAAATGGAAGAAATAGATGGAAAAAGAGGAGAAATCATAGATAGAGCTTGGAGAATAGGCAAGTAGATATCTAAACTAATAAATTTCATGTACACCCTAATTATGTGTGTTTTAGGGAGTTTTTGATGTAAATGATGGTTAAATTTAAATTAATGGTATAAAAATGAAAGTGAATGTTAAAGAATGAAATTGGCATGAAAAATTGCGTGAAAGAATGAATAAAAGTGTAAAATTAGTTTAAAACCTTAGTATATCACTTAGAGAAAAGTTGTTAAATGTGAACTATAATTCAAAACAATGGTAAATTAGTAAAATTAGATGATAGATAATAGAATATTTGATGTCAAATGTATGAACACATAATTAGGGATTACATGTTAGTTGTTCAACCTATTATGTTCTTAAAGGATAAATTAAATAATGATAGTTTAAATTCAAATTAATGATAGATTAATGTAATTGAGTGGAAAATTATAAGCCATATGATGTTACATGTATAAGAATGTGGATTAACATTATACACTATTACTATTGGATTTTAATCTTGTTTACAATGCTTATTAATTTTCTAGTTAAAACTAATACTTTACTATTCTAAACTAAATATTATTCTACTTTAATGATAATCCCAGAAGACTTATGAATATGATGAATATAACATTACATAAGTTTGGAATTTGATATTTTTCTCTTATTTATAATTCAATCTTTATCATGTAAGCCAAGTTGGAATAATGTTCTATGTTGCAGCTCTCGCATCTAGACTAGATTATACCTTAAACATGCATTTATGGTTCTAAATTGTAGCTCTCGCATTTAAACTAGAATGACATAAACACGCATTTAAAGAATAAAAACCAACCTATAACAACTATCTCCACATGCGATCTCTCAAACTATGCTTTGATAATGAATTTTCTATTAACTTTCAGAAAGATGTTGCTCTCACTAACTCTCTTACTTATAACCACTATGATGATTTTCAGAGAAGGAATTGCCATCTAAGGTCCTTTTCCTTAACTTATAATTATACTAATAAAGTTTTAATAGCAAATTCTACACATAAAGATAAATGAAAGATAAATGAATAAATATGAATAACAACATTCAAATTCCTAAAAAAGAATTCATAATAATAACAAAGAAGTAAATATTAGAAATAAAAGAAGGCGATCTCTTAACCCTTCTTCCTTCCACCAAGTGTAGTCTTCTTCCTTATATTTGCCTCCTCTTCAAGCCATAATGCTAAAAACTAAAACCTATAACTATTGTTCTCTAATTACACTTTCAAATAAGAAAAGTAAAAATGTTAGATCTCTCTTCTTTTTTATTATAACTTTAGGGTATTTATAGATTTTCAAGCATTAAGTTCCTCCAAGTGCCCCTCCATAGGTATGTAACCCTTGGTAAATCTTAGTGTCTTTTTAGGTGACTTTTCAAGATTAACTGCCTATAATCGCCTCCTGTCGCGCTCGCGGCACCTGTCGTGCTCGCGACAGGACATGCTTCCTTCTTCCACATCTCTTGCCCTAGACATGCGTCCCTTGTCATGTTCGCGACATCTGTTACACTCACGACATGGCTTCTTCTTCACTCCTTCATTAGTGCTTCCAAATTTGCCCATTTAAACTTCAAATTGATTCCTTAACTCCTATAAAATAAATAAAACAACCAAGAACACACAAAACACATTAAAGCAACAAAATACACATAAAATATATTAATATTAAACACTATACTTGCTAAAACTAAGCACACATAGATACTATTTATGAGCTTTTTGAGCTCATATCAGTTGGAGAGGTTGGAAATGACCATAACTTATTCTTCTAACAGGATAACAAGGAGGGGCAGATGGGTTAATGAGAATGTGAAGGCTAATCATAATGATTTTGATCAAAAGCAAAAAGTACATTTAGTAAGGGGAAGAGTAAAGAGGGAAGACAAAAGGGATAGTAAAATAAATGCTATCAAAATGAACATTCCACCTTTTAAGGGAAAAATGATGCTAAAGAATATTTATAATGGGAAAGGAAGGTTAAGATGATCTTTTAATGCCATAACTATTCCGAAGAGAAGAAGGTTAAGTTAGCTGCTATAGAATTCTTTGATTATGCATTAGTGTGGTTGTTTGAATTGAATAAGAATAGGAGAAGAAATGGACAGTTTCAAGTTTCTAATTGGGAAGACATAAGGAGAATTATGAAAAAAAGGTTTGTGCCAAGTTACTACTATAAAGAAGTACATCAATGACTATATAGACTCACTCAAAGGTTTAAATCAATAGAGGATTACCATAACGAGATGGAGATGTTGATGATTAAGGCCAACCTATAGAAAGATGAAGAATCAGTCATGGTATGATTTTTAAGTGGTCTAAATAGGGAGATAACTAATATTGTGGAGTTACAACACTTGATTGGCATGGAAGAACTAGTGAATATGTCCATGAAAGTAGAAAGGCAATTAAAGCACAAGGGAGGTAAAAGGAGTAACACTTTGGGTTCCATAGCCCAATGGAATTCAAGATGGAACAATGGTGACAAGGCTGCCTAAAAGTCATATGATGCAAAGGACAAACTTAAAGACACTAAAGGTGGCAAATTTGATTGTAAAGGTACTTCTAATATAACTCCTTATAATACTAAGCCTAGAGAAATTAAATGTTTTAAATGCTTAAGCATATGACATAATGAATCTTAATGTCCTAATAAAAGAGTTATGCTTGTTATGGAAAATAGGGAAATTAAGTTTAACCATGAAAGTGATTCTGATTCTATGCCTAGTTTAGTTGATGCATCAATTGATGAAATTGAATTTGTTGAACATAAAGAGTCATTAGTTGTTAGGCAAGCTTTGAATTTGCAATTTAAGGAGGAATCAGATTTAGATAAAAGAGAGAATATCTTCCATACTAGATGTAAGGTGAATAATAAAGTGTGTAGTTTAATCATTGATGGGGGTAGTTATGCTAATATTGCCATTACCACACTAGTTAAGAAGTTAGGACTAAAATGGATGATACACCCTAAGCCTTAAAAACTATAGTGGTTGAATGATTGCAGAGAAGTGAGTTTAACAAAATAGGTTATAATCGCATTTTCAATTGGTAAATATCATGTTGAGGTGGTTTGTGATGTTGTACCTATGCATTCTGGTCATACACTACTTGGGAGGCCTTGGCAATTTGATAGGCAAGTCATGCATTATTGGTACAAAAAATTGGTATTCATTTAAGATGAATGGGCATAATATCATTTTGTCTCTATTGGCTCAAGGCTATATCCTAATTTTCATGATAATCAAACTTAAATAAACTCTAGTGTGAATTCTATTCTAAGCATCTTTCTGCAGGAAATTCTACATATCATTTTGATATAAATATCAAGAAATGAAGATCATAATATTTCAAGATATGGATATACAAGAAGACATATATAAAGATTGTCTTAGTATATAGGAATTTTATGATATTAAAATGTAAGATCAAATTGAGGATCAAATTATCACTCATGCATACATATTCTTAGTCTTAAAAATTGCACAAAAATGTTTTGATATCATAAAATGAGCTTTTGGTTAAAACTGGGTTATGTTAGAAAATGGTTAAGAATTTGGGTCGTCAGAAATTTATGTCATTAGAAATTGAATTAGAAATTTGGATTGATTTCTGAACGAAAATTTATTTCGTACTACAGGATAAAATAATGGCTAGTTGAAGGTAGAATTATCTATTTTGCCCTTTAATGGTCATAAATGGCTATATTTGAGTTTCTACACTTAAAACTAAGTTTTTGGCTATAAATACAAGTGGTAGGACTCATTACAATGTTAGATATCATTTTGGAAAGAATTCTAAATCTTAAGAGAAAGCTTACATCTTTTAAATTTGACTTTCCATCTTTGCGCTTCATCTTTACATATCATTCTCAATTGATTATATTTTTTATTATAATCTTTAGTGAGGAAATTATATTGTGAAAGATTGTGAGTTGGGTTGGCTAAAACCTAAGGAAAAAATTCTAGTAAGTTTTTTAATCTTTTACTTTGGGAAAAAGATTTCGGTAGACATACATAGGATTGTATATTGGCTTTGACTCTTGCACTTAAAAGAGTTAGGAGTGGAGAGAAAAGCTCAAGAGTAATTCTTGAGGACTGGAGGTAGGCAAAGAAGCCAAACCACTATAAATTCTATGTGTATTTTGCTTTTCTACTTTATTTTCTATCTTCTATAATTCTATCATATATTCTAAAATTTGTGTTTTCAAAATTCTATAAAATTCATTTCTGAAACATTCATAACAATTCTAACACACATTTTCAAAATTATACTTGTTGTTTTAAATTTAGAAAAGAACTTGCAAAATTCTATTTTTATTTTTATATTGCATATTTACATTTTTAGTTATAAATGTTATCAAGAATCCAATTCACCCCCTTTCTTGAGTGTCTTTCAAGAACTACATTTGGTATTAGAGTGGCTCTCTATTCCCTAAGGTGTAACAACCTTGAGTAATCTTACAAATGGTCGAATCTAGTAGTTCTACTATTTAAAAAGGCACATTTAGTGGTGAAAACTATCCTTTCTAGAAGGTTGTCATAAGGCATTTTTTCCAATCTCAAGATTGGATTGTTGGTATATTATTGAAGATTGATATAAGCATCCAAAAAAGAGATCTGCTAAAGAAGGTGAATCATAAACTGCTATGGTTCCAAAAATAAGAAAGGAATTCACAAAGCTAAAAAGAGAAAAGTGCAGTTGAATACTAAAGCTATGAGTATATTTTTATGCTCATTACATATAAATGAATTCAATAGAGTTTCTGGATGTGATACAGCAAAAGAAATCTTGGACAAACTATAAGCTACTAATAAAGGTACAAATCAAGTGAAAGATGCCAGACTTCATGTTCTTATGGTAGATTATGAAGCATTCAAAATAAAGGTAGAAGAGTCCATTTTTGAGGTAATTAATAGGTATGTCAAATTAGCTAATGAAATTAAGGCTCTTGGTAAGAAACTTGATGAACACAATAAAATTGCTAAGCTTGTTAGAGGTCTTACACCTAGATGGGAAGTAAAAGCTTTAATTCTTTTAGATAAAGATCTTAGCACTCTTAATTTTATTAATGTTTGTGGATCACTTATTTCACATGAGCTTTACATTAACTCTCAAGATGCAGGAAAAGAAAAAGACAGAAAATTAAGAGTTATTGCTCTCAAAGCAGAATTTGGAAGTGATTATTCGACAGGTGGTGATGAGATAAAATTTATTATAAAAAAGTTCAGAAAGCTATATAGAAAAGGCAAAAAATCATATAGAAAAGATCACAAAAAATTCCCCCATCACAAGATAGAAAACTCATCAAAATATGCTGAAGATGTGGTTTGTTATGAATGCAACAAACCTCATCACATTAAATCCAAGTGTCCAAATCTAAAAAGAAAAGAGAAAAGATGTAAAAAGAAAGCTATGAAGGCTATATGGAGTGACAATGAGGACTCAAGCACAAGTGAACCAGAATCCATAAATTTCGATGATGCCAATCTTATGACAATTTCTGATCGTGAAGAGCAGAATTTTAATTCTGATAAAGAACAGAATATTGTTGCTAACAGAAGATCACCTAAAAATAATTTAGAAAATTCTAAGGTAAGTGATTCTGATTCGAATTCTGATTCAAATGAAAATGGTGATCAATATGAAAAAAAAATGCTTGAATGTTTTAAGACTTTGCATCATAAATATTTTATGCTTAAAAAGACGCATATAGAAATAAAGAAGAAATTTGATGCATTATGCATGGAATATAAAAATGCAAAAGAAACAGAAATTAAATTGAAAAATGAATATTCTGATTTAGAAGGTAAATTTATTACTTTGCAAGAAAAATGCAATGTGAAAGGAAAATAGATTTGTGTATGTAATAGAAATTCTGATGAAAATCTGAATGCAAAATCAATTCATATTAGTCATACAAGTACATATAAAAATTATCACAGAAATTATACCCAGAAAAGGTATAAGAAATACTCATATGATAAAATGGTAATTAGCTCTTCTGCTACATGCTTTTATTGCTATAAAAAAGGACATATTTCGAAATTCTGTTATTATAAGAAGAATGCTAATTCTACCAAATATAAATGGGTTGTTAAATTCTACAAATGTGTTGACTAACCATGAAGGACCCAAGAAAGTTAGGGTACTTAAAAATACTTAATTTCTTTGTAGATTTACCTAAGGAGCGCCAAGGAAGAAAAGTGGTATATAGATAGTGGTTTCTCTAGGCATATGATATGGGACAGAACTAAGTTTTCTAAACTGGAAAAATTGAAAGGTGGTTTTGTCAGTTTTAGTGTTAATCGAAAAGGAAAGATTATTGGAAGAAAAGAATAATTTTTGAAGTAGATGATTGTAGAGTAGAAGATGTTGAAACAAGAAAATTTATTCTAAAAGGGTAAAGATCTAGAAATATGTACTTGATCAGCTTAGAAGATATTCAGAAAAGATTTGGTAAAGGGAATGCCAAAAATAAAGATTGATAAATATCATGTATGTAAGGCATGCCAACTTGGAAAGCGAACTAGAAAAGTCACTAGATCAGTAAGATAGAATTCTATAACAACACGAAGATGCATAAAATGAACCAGAAATTCAATCAAGAAAGAAGCTGGAAAGCTCAACAGAAAATGTACCAGAAAATAAGATAGAATAGTAAGCCGAGCAATCCACAAAATTGCCTGATTACTGGACATTTCTCCTCAAAGATAATTTGTTGACCGATCCTTTTGAAAGAATGATGATAAGAAGAAATGTAAGGCCCCGTATTACACACTAAGAGTAATTGGGTATGTTTGATGTATATAGTCAAGGTAAAATGAGGAGATATGCATTGAAAATATAGAAAAGGACATGAAAGGAATTAAATGAAATGGAATAAGTGTACAAATTAGAGAGAATGTGACATTAGGGATATAATTGAAAAGTTAAAGTTAAATTAATTGTGGCAAAAATAGAAATAGAGGAAGTAGAAGGAGCAAATTTGTAAGATTATGAATGAACTAATAGAAGCAAGGCATGTGTCCTATTCTAGAAAACTCATGAAATCTCATGAGAAATGGTGAGATATCATGGTATAAAAGGGGACTATGGTGGCCGGCCAAAGAGGGAGTCCTAATATCAGAAATTCTACTCCTTTTACTTATCTTCTCTCTCTCAAAAATACAAGTCTTTGGTGTCTCAATGAAGGTAGAGAAAGAATTTAGGGTTTGTCTCTTTTAAGGTAATAACTTTCTCTCTTTTTCTTGTTATGTTTTTAAGGGTAGATGTTGAAGTAAATGATCTAAATAGATGTTTATGTATGTGATTTATCTCATGGAAATAAAAGAAGAGAAGAAGAGAAAGAGAGATAGAGCAAGGAAAGAGGAAGAGAAAAGAGTGAAGTTTGTAAAGAGGTATGGGAGTTATGTTATTGTTTTATATGTTTGTAGTTGAAATAAATTTCTATATGTGTTCTATATGAGCTATAGTTGATGTTTGAGTGAATAATTGAATGTATAGTGCATGAGAAAGTTGATTTGTGCCTTAGAAAGAGTTGAAATGAAAATCTGTTTTTGGTTCACATGAACCAGTCTTAGTAAAACTGGTATAACTCCCTCTATAGAAGTCTGATTGATGTGATTCTAGTTGTAAATAAAATTTAAGACTTATATCTAGAACTTTGTAGAAGAAACCGGGACCTAAATCTGTCTCTAGAGTGTCCGAAAATGAGCTTGAAGTGGACAGACCCCTGCTGTCCGTCCCAAGTGAGCAGTCTTCGGTTTTTAGTGAATAACGTGAGATTTAGAATTCTTATTTAAGTTATTTTTTATGTTTTAAAAACTATAGACATAGTGGAACAACTTTGTAGAAGGAAGGTTTCCCTGAAATTGATTTTTTCTGGGTCAAAAACGGTATAGAATTGAAACAAAAAATCTGTCTTTGAGCGATTTTAGGCATCACGGTTACTATGATTTCAATAGTAACCGTGAGGCAGTCCAGAACCAAAATGCACCCTACCTCACGGTTACTAAGCATTTCTTAGTAACCGTGACCAATTAAAAAAGTATAGAACACGGTTATTACTTATCCGGTAATGACCGTGAGATAGTTTGGCGTAGTCCAGACCCGAGAGTGTAACTAGGTCACAGTTACCATGAATTTGGTAGTAACCGTGACCCTACCCTGTTTTCCTTGAACTTGATTTTAAAGTCTCAAATTGTTATTGAAACATGTCTAAGCCTTCCTGAATGCTTTTAGAGTGTTTTAAGAGTCAAAATAAGAGTAAGAAATGATATACAATGAGTGTAAAGCATAGTGAATTAATGAAGTAGAGTTAAACATATACTAAAGTCTTAATGCATAAGAATTTGTATAATAAATGAATATGAATATGAGTAATACGGTAGAGTAAAATGATTTCATAATCTATTGAATGTGTTAGTGTTATGTTTATAAAAGTGTGCAATAAAATGTACATGTAATGAATGAGAATGAGTATGACAAATGATAAGTGTAATGTTACTAATTGCATGACAATTAATACTTATATTAGTGTTAATGTTAAGTGTATTTGAAGTTTAAATGAATAAGTTATGATTAGTGATTTTGTTACATGCTTTAATTGATGTGTTATTTCTATGAATCCAGTGGTATAAAGTGTGATAACTTTAAGTGATTAAAGAATATTTTGTAAGCCTGAATTTCACATAGTAGTGGATAGATAGGCATGCCTATAAAGGGGATAGTGAATGCAGCTGCTAGTGTTGTCACCAAAAAGGTGACTAGTGCAATGTTTGATACCTTTTGGTATCTAGTGAACCGAGACTTTTATGTCTCTAGTGAAATATCTATTGTTTGTACCCGTATCCACCATTTATGAGAATTCAAGCAATGAAAGTGATCTTGAATAGTGATAAGTGACTATAGTGTTAGTGCTTTTTAGTGAATATTGAAGTGTACTATGATACTGAATGATAATGTTAATGCTTGACATGGAATAATGCAGTGTGAGTGTAAAACTAATATTGAAGTGGAAGTGAAAAAAAGAAAACTGTATTGCAAATGTTAGTGAGTTTATAATTGCTATTAAGTGTGGTTAATGCATGTATTGAATAAGAATGAAATGCTATTATGTTATCTGCATTACCATGTTATATTGATTGTATTTGTGACTTCGATAAGGAGTCAAGTGTACTGTTTACTCCCCACTGAGCCATTGCTCAGCACGGGTGTTTTCCCGTGAAGGTACTCAAGTGTAAGAAGGTGTTTTTACTAGAGTCAACATCTGCAGGCCACTAGAAGGGAGGCGAGTCAGGGCTATTTCTGATAATGTATTATTTATTTGTAAATGTATAATGTAAAAGATTTGAATCGTATGTAATGAACTAAATTGTATTTTTACTTTAAATGTATGATATGACAGTTGTATAAATGTATTTTTGTACAATTAAATTTAATAGAACATATGTTAATTAAATGGTAATAAGAGCGGATATTACATTGGTATGCATGAGTATTGTGGAACAAAATGGGTGTTTAAAAATAAGTTAGATGAGCAAGAAAACTTGAAATAGTGGCTCAAGGCTACAATCAAGAAGAAGAAAGACAAATTTTATCAAATAGCAAAAATATTCACCGAGCCTCTCAAAGAAGAAAGATTTTATTAGCTAAAAAGAAAACTTGAAATGGTTATGTTTGAAAATTAATTTTCTCTCTAAAAAGGTACATATCCTTTGAATCTCTAAGAGCAAATTTTAATTAAATCTTTTATTTGCTTTAAGATGTGATTTTTATCTTTGGTCTGCCAAAATCCATTTTTTTGAAGAAGATGTCACGTGTTGAAGTGGATAAAGAAATAATGAATTATTCAAGATTTATTTAAAATGTCTTTGTTACCCCTTATACCATATGAATTACTTTCAAAATTAATAAGGGCAACCTTGTCTTTTTGATGAATTTTAGTTTCCTACATCTTGGTCTTTACAAAAATTACAATTTCCAATGTAACTTTCACAAATTTCAAATCAAATAATTTTTCAAAAAGCTAATTTTTTATTATTTATCTTTTATGAATTTAAAAAAACCTTTAATTTTTCAAAAAACTTGATTCACTTTACAAATCTTTGTCTTTGAAAATTGTGCCTTGTAATTCTTAATAGAAATTTGATTTATTTTCTTAGAAAAAATGAGACCTACATTTGAGAAAGTTAAAAAATTTTTATTGAAAGTTGGTATGAAAATTTTTTTTAAGGAATGTTTAAGTATTGGAGAAAGCTAAAGAGTTTCATTCATTATTTATTGAAAGTTGGTCTATTAGTTTCCTTCAAAAAGATTTTGTTTGTTCTCTTATAAAAAGGCTGAAGGAAAATTCATCTCTCCTAAAAAGACTAAAGAATTTTGTTATGGGTTCATCTCTTTTATGGTTAAAAGAAAAGTATTTTCATCCCTTTTAAAAAGTTAAAGAAAATTTTTATATAAAAAAAAGAAATTATGCTTTTCTTATATTTTCAAAAAGCTAACAAAGTCTTTTTGTTATTTGGTTTTTTTATGACCGTGTATATCAAAAAGAGAATTAAGGAACACTTTTTAAAAAGAAATCAATTTAAGTTGAAAGGATTGTTCAAAGATTGTACAAAGAAACTTTTTGAAAAAAGGTAACGTGTGGGTTTGGTTAAAATAAGAGATAAAGTGGTCAAAAATAGAATATTTATTTTAAAGTGATTAAAGTAGGCAAAGAAAGAATATTTAAATATATATTAAAGTGGTCTAACCACTTAATTGATTTTTTTCAAGGTGAAACATTTCCTACAATTGTGTTAAAGTTAAACAATTCACTTATTTGGATTAAAATAACCACTTCTTTGTTTTTTAAAAAATACAATTTTGAATACAACTTTTTCAAAGTTTAAGGCAAACCTTTTTTAAAGCTTTAATTCTTTTTTAATTAAAATTCAAAATTTGCTTTTTTCCACTAAAAAAATGTGTACTTTACTTTTACAAATTTCAAGCCAAACACTTTTCAACAATTTAATTCTTTAATAAAATTTCAAAAAGCAAATCTTTTATTTTTTTTGAAAAAAAACATGATTCACTTTTAAAAAGTTAATTTTTTATTCTTGAAAAATGTGCACTTTTAATTCTTCATAGACATCTAAATTTTTTCTTGAAAAAAACTGCTTCTCTTTTTAAACTTTTTATCATTTAAAAAATTAACTTTTTATATTTCACAAGTTCTTTTTCACATAATTTTTCCAACATCTTTCAAAAATCAACTTTTTATATATTTTTTTCTTCTTTATATCTTCTTCATCCTTAAAAATTTATGCCACCCCCACCATGAAAAGAACAAAGTTATCGATGCCGCCATCTTTGCTGCAAATCATCCTGTCAATCTATTTTTTCGGCAAGCTTTACGATTAAAACACCTTAAATCGCAAGCCAAACATCAAAATCCAAAATCCAAAACTTTAAAATCTCCTATTTCATAATCCAATTCCTGCCAAATTAAAAAAAATCAAATGGTGAAAAACTCAATCTTTGGATTACCCATGTTTACAATCCTCAAAATTTTTTTGGACCATCTTGTTCAGTCAACTTCGGTGCAGCAAAAATCGAGGATGAAAAGGTTTTTCTCTTTCATTTTTTTGGTATATTTTGGATAATTAAACTTGATTATTTTGGATGATTATTATTATTTTTTGTGAGGCATAAATTTTTAATGATCTTTGTGGATTTTTTAGGCTTATTAAATTTTTTGTGTGCACATTATGTTGTCTTTTCCTTTTGTGATGATGATAAAAAGGGGGACAAAAATGGAGAAAAATTGATGATAGAAAAAAATGGAGAAAATTGATGAACAATGATAAAGAAAAATTGATAAATTATATTATATGGCTGATAACTATTATACTGGTTATTGCTCATGTTATTACATGATTTGATAAAATTCTGGAAATTTCCATGTTGTTGGAAAATTGTTTATTTGTTGAATTTGCTGGAAATTTAACTCGTTAATTTATAGTAATGCTTGATTACTTTAAAAATATTTCTTGTAAAAAATCAAGTTAAATTTTTACAGAATTCATTGGTATATTTATTTTGATAAAATCTAAAGTTCTACATGGCATTTACATTTATTTTATAGATTTTATTTTTTTGTAAATACCCCATGCATATATTCAGGGGGAGCTTTATAGACTAACCTAGATGGACTTCTTAGTGGAGTTTATTATGGTTTTGTCATCATAAAAAAGGGAGAGATTGTTGGCTCTAGGCTATATCCTAATTTTGATTATAATCAAACCTTAAATAAACTCTAGTGTGAATTCTATTCTAAGCATTTTTTTGTAGGAAATTTTACATATCATTCTGATGTAAATATCAAGAAATGAAGATCATAATATTTCAAGATATGCATATATAAGGAGATAGATTTAAAGATTATCTTAGTATATAGGAATTTAAGATATTAAAATGTAAGATTAAATTAAAGATCAAATTATCACTCATGCATACATATTCTTAGTCTTAAAAATTGCATAAAAATGTTTTGATACCATAAAATGAGCTTTTGGTTAAAACTAGGTTCTGTTAGAAAATGGTTCAGAATTTGGTTCGTAAAAAATTTGTGTCATTAGAAATTAAATTAAAAATTTGGATTGATTTTTGAATGAAAATATGTTTCGCACTACAGGACAAAATAACGGCTAGTTGAAGGTAGAATTGTCTGTTTTGCCCTTCAATGGTCATAAACGGCTATAAATACAAGTGGTAGAATTGATTTTTTACACTTAAAACTAAGCTTTTGGCTATACATACAAGTGGTAGGACTGATTACAATATTAGATATCATTTTGGAAAGAGTTCTAACTCTTAAGATAAAGCTTACATCTTTTAAATCTCACTTTCCATCTTTGCACTTCATCTTTACATATCATTCTCAATTGGTTATAGTTTATGTTGTAATCTTTAGTGAGAAAATTCTATTATGAAAAATTGTGAATTGGGTTGGCTAGAACCTAAGGAAGAAATTCTAGTAAGTGTTTTAATCTTTTACTTTAAAAAAAAGATTGTGGGCAGATATACATAGGATTGTATATTGGATTTGACTCTTGCCCTTAAAAGAGTTAGGAGTTGAGAGCAAAGCTCAAGAGTAATTCTTGAGGAGTGGAGGTAGGAAAAGAGGCCGAACCATTATAAATTTTGTGTGTGTTCTGCTTTTCTACTCTATTTTCTATCTTCTATAATTATATCATACATTCTTAAAATTTGTGTTTTCAAAATTATGTAAAACGAATTTATGAAACATTCATAACAAATCTAACACACATTTTCAGAATTATACTTGTAAAATTCTATTATTATTGTTATCTTTCATATTTACATTTTCAGTTATAAATGTTATAAAAAATTTGAACTTGCATATAATTCTGTTTCATTAGAAATTTAGCCAGAAAATTTTGAGACACCCAATTCGCCCCCCCCCCTTTTGAGTGTCTTTTGGGACCTACAGGCTCTTTTAACACCAAAAGAGGTATATGAAGATCAATTAAAGCTTTAAAAATCATTTAAAGGGAAAACAGGTAGTGAGGTCTAAAAGGAAAAAGAAAAATAGAGACAAGAGGCCAATAAAGAAAAGAAAAATAATGGCCCAATGGTGAGTGACTGTGCAAGTGAGAAAAAGAAAATGAGTGGCACAAAAGAGAAAAGTAAAGGAAGTGAGAGAAAATAACATTCATTTTATGCAAAAGAGAGGGATTTCAAGAGTGCTTTAGTGTCAAAGAAATTTCTCTTAATACTTCATTCAAATATAATTTTCTAAATTTGACTAACTTTAACCTAGATTTGCCTAGTGGTGTTGTTTCTTCATCGTAGAAATTTGATCATGTTTTTATCGAAAAGATTTCAAAAGGATTACAACCTTTGAGAGGGATTGAGCATCATGTTGATTTCATATATGGTGCAACAATTCCGAATTGGCTAACCTATAGAAGTAATCCCAAGGAGATAAAGGAACTTCAAAGGCAAGTTAATGTACCACGGTAAAAGGGGCATATAAGACAAAGTCTTAGTCCTTGTTTTGTTCCTGTAATGCTAGTGTCGAAGAAGGATGGGACTAGGAGAATGTGTGTTGATTGTCATGCAATTAACAAAATCACTATAAAGTATAGACATCTTATTCCTAAACATAATGACATGTTAGATAAGTTGCATGGTGTATGTGTTGGGAATTAACGGTTACATGCATCACATGCATAAGCAGAATTTAAAATTTTTAACCAATAGATCTGATCTTACCATAAATTTACAATATAAATATTAATGAGAATAAGAAAATTCACCTTTGATTTTTGTTGAATAGTTGATTTTCCTTCTCATCGGGTTGTCGCAAACCATATTGTCCAAAATTGAACAGCTCCAATTAGTAATCCACATTATATAAGGATTGAATAGACCAAGAATAATAGAACACAAGGGCTGGCTGAATTGCCACTGATGCTAACAAGGGAGTTTCGGCTAGGGTTTTTCAAAGAGAGAGAATTTATTTTCTCTAAATGTTCACTTAACCCTAAAATCCCTATCACTTTGATTTTTATAGTTAGGTTAAAAATCCAAATTTATAATGGGATTAGGCTCTTTAAAATTGTTGGAGAAATATTAAATGGGCTTCTGGAATTATTAATAATTTATTTGGGCTCAATTAAATCCCATTTAAATCCTTTCACAAAAGACTATGCATAAAACCCACAAACTAGGCCCTATGTGATTACACTTGGATTTAATCACCCAAATTAATTTCAAATCCATCCAAATTAAATATGTAGGCTCCATAACACTTATGAAATATATTTAATTTGTTTTGGTCCAAGAATTAGGCCTCTAAGACCTTCTATCTGGGTTTGGCGTTTAACCCTTCCTTTAGAGGGTTTTTGTGCCAAAACCAATTCTCTTGGCCTCTTTTAATTTCTGCAATGGATCTATTAATTATTATATCAGCCCTATAATACTTATAGTCCAATAATAATTAATTATAAAATATAATATTTCAATTAAGACCATTTTGCAGAACATTTCTAAAAAGTTCTACGAACAATTCTATTTGATTAAAATTAATTAAACTCTTTAATTAATTATTCTCTTATTCATTTCTCTCTTCCATAATAATATCAAATATTATTATCCTTGTCATTTTACCATTTATCCTTTACTCTATATGTGTGTGACCTTTTGGGTTCCTGTCCATATTGGCATATAATATGTAATTATGAGTTCTATTCAAAACTCACATGATTTAAACTTCTTTAAATCATTTTATAAATCCTTTTTGATATTTATTATACACTATTATACAAGTCATGAGCAGCCTCTAGCTAGGCATCATGACTGCCCAAATGTCAGGAAAGTTAAGTGGTTTGACTATACCTTTCCATAGAAACAATTACCGTACAATTACTCCTTTCATCACTCTTATCTCAATTAGTTTCTGAGTATGGATTTTTGTCAACTTATATAACTTCCCTTAATAAATCTGGGATGGTGAATCCTTTGTCAATCACTCAACTATCTTCAAGTAGGTCATGATATACCCAACCTCCTAACTATGTTCACTCCTAGTTGGAAGTAATCAGTTATAGAGTCAAAGTATATCACTTGCTACTTAAGATAACCTTGGTGATCTCAAGTCCAAGGATACTTGCACAACTGCTATGAAGAGATTCCTCACTATCATAGATTTAATATCCATGTGAGGATTCTCTTTGAAGGTCTCTAATGAACTTGTTCTTCTAACAAGTATCCACATGTTAGCTTTGATCATCTTTCATAATCACAATTATGAGAACCACTGCTTGAACTATTCAAGAAGCATAACATGTTCTAGTCTGTTGAATTAACAATGTCCTATCTTGTTAATTGTATGACTAAGGATATTTAGATATTATCACATTCACATGCAATAGACATCTCACATCATGAACACTTTCATGATTGCCTTTGTATTGTGTTTATAATATCTAGGACTTCATTTATTAATTTAAGATTTACAAACTCATGTATTTAAACATAGCATTAATAAATGAATGATGCCTTTTATTAAGAATATGAGTTCATACATATTAAATACATCCATATTACATGGGCTCTAGGGAATAATCTCTAACAGTATATTTCTTTACAGAAATTAACCTTAAGAGTAGATACTATTAAGTTAGGATGAAATTAAGAGATGAATGGACAACAACTTTTAAAATGAAGTATGGTTTGTATGAATGGTTAGTTATGCTTTTTAGGCTAACTAATGCACTTGGCACTTTTATGAGATTAATGAACTATGTCTTGCATGTTTTCCTTGGAAAATTTGTGGTTGTCTATTTTGAAGATATACTCATTTATAGCAGGTCTTTAGATGAGCATATAGATCATATTAAGGTTGTACTAAAAGTGCTATGGAAGGAAAAGTTATATGCCAATATGCATAAGTGTACCTTTTACAGTGATAAATTGAAATTCCTAGGATTTGTGGTTTCAGCCAAAGGTATTGAGGTGGATGATGAAAAGTTAAAGCCATTCAAGAGTGGCTTACACCTAAGTCAGTTAGTAAGGTTAGGAGTTTTCATAGACTTACTAGTTTTTATATACGGTTCGTAAATGAATTTAGAATTGTTGTGACTCTATTAATTGAAATTGTTAAGAAGGATGTGCCTTTTCAGTGGGGTAAGATCAGGAAAATGCTTTTAAGTTGCTTAAGGAAAAGTTGTGTACTGCTCCTATTTTAAGTTTACTTGATTTTAATAAAGCTTTTGAAATTGAATGTGATGATTTTGGGATTGGTATTGGTGTTATTTTGATGCAGGATAGAAAGTTAATTAACCATTTCAGTGAAAAGCTTAGTGGAGTCGAATTGAGGTATTCTACTTATAACAAGGAGTTTTATGCCTTGGTAAGGGTTTTGGAGGTTTGGCAACATTACCTACTACCAAAAGAATTCGTGATCTATACTGATCATGAATGACTCAAACACCTAATATCCTAAGGTAAGTTAAACAAATGACATTCAAGATGGATGGAATTCAGGGACACATTTCCATATGTGATCCATTACAAGAAAGGTAAGGAGAATGTGGTAGCCAATGCACTTTCAAGAATGTATTCCTTGATCACTACTTTAAGTTCTAAATTGTTAGGATTTGAGCACATTAAGGATATGTATGCTACTGATTCTAATTTTTGTAATGTGTTTAATGCCTATGAGCATGTTGTATTTCATAAGTTCTATAGGCATGATGGATACTTGTTAAAAGAAGGGAAATTATATGTGCATGTATGTTCTTGAAGGGAATTATTTGTAGGTAAAGCACATTTTAGGGGTTTGATGGGACACTTTGGTGTGGTCAAAAATTTAGAAATATTACATGAACATTTCTATTAGTCTCATATGCAAAGGGATGTTGAAAGAATATGTGAAAAATGCATTATCTAAATTTTAAAAAATATGTGAACATGTGAAAGAATATTTTGAAAGAATATGTATAAAGTTAAACCGCATGGATTGTATACCCCTTTGCCTATTCCTAATGAACCTTAGGTTGATATATCTATGGATTTTGTGTTAGGTTTACCTAGGACAAAAAGGGGAAGGGATAACATATTTTTTGTAGTTGATAGGTTTAGCAAGATGGCACATTTTATTCTTTGCCATAAAATTGATGATGCTACAAATATTGTTGAATTGTTCTTTAGGGATGTAGTACATTTTCATGGCATAACCAGAACAATTGTTTTTGATAGGTATGTAAAGTTCTTAAGCTACTTTTGGAAAACTTTATGGGGGAAGTTAGGAACTAAATTGTTATTTTCTACTACTTGTCACCCTCAAACTAATGGATAAACTGAAGTAGTTAATAGAACTTTAGGAACATTGTTACATGTTATTGTTTGTAAGAACTTGAAAACTTGGGAAGAGTGTTTACCGTTGATTAAGTTTGCATATAATCACATTAAACATTCTTCTATAGGTTTTTATGCTTTTGAAATTGTGTATGGATTCAATCTTTTAACTCCTTTGGATTTGACACCTTTACCTTTGAATGAGATATCTAATTTTGATTGACAGAAAAAGGATTAACTTGTTAGATCCATTCACAAGAAAGCTCGTACATATATTGAAAAAAGGAATAAAACTCATACTACTCAAGCCAACAAAAGGCACAAAAAGATGTTGTTTGAATGAAGGGATTTGGTTTGAGTACATCTAAGAAAAGAATGATTCCTAAATTAAAGGAAGAACAAGCTAGATGTAAGAGGAGATAGACTTTTTCAAGTATTAGAAAAGATAAATGATAATGCATATAAAATTGATCTACCTAGTGAGTATCAATGATAGCTTTGATTTTTATGTTTGTTTTCACGATAATTTTGTGTTTTAGTGTCTCATCTTGCATGTTTTTATTGTTTTTAGTGTTAAAATGTTTGTCCTATATTTATTTTAGTTATTTTGATGCAGTTGAAGTTTTTGGGTGATTAATGGTATTAATTTGAATTTTTGTGAAGAAAAATAGGTTGGGACATGACTGAGACAAGTTGTCCTAGCCATGTCCAATGCAGAACTCAAAACTCACCGTTTCACTAAGGGTTATGGCTGATACCAATTTATCCCAGCCGTGGCCAATGCAGCTCGTGAAGATGTTTTGATTTAGAAGTTTGCATCGGTTGAGACAAAAGTGTCCTAGCCGTGTCCAATGCAAAGTACCAGTCTGTCTTACCATGTCTCAGCTAAGACAAAAGCGTCCTAGTCGTGCCTTCCTGGATACCTCTATAAAAGCTACAGAGTTGTCTATTTTAAAGGAGATCATTTTAGGGTTTCGTGCAAAGGCTATTTTTAGAGATAAACATGTAGTTTTAAATCTGGAGAGATTTTCATACATAGTTTTATAGTTTTACTTGTAAAAACCACTCTTTTAGTTTAGTTTTACTTCAAGAATATAAGAATAGCTTTAGTTTTTAGTTTACTTACTTCAAGTTATAGCTTTCAATCAAAGAGTAGTTTGGAGAAGGAGAGAAGGAGTAGCATCAACTTCAACCTTCAACTTTAAATTGGTTTTATAGTTTTTTCCTTTACTTTACTTGTCTTTTACATTATGGATAGTGAGTAGTCTTTTAGTTGCTTGGGAGATCTTTGAATCCCTTACATCACAATGTAAATATTAAACATATTTTGATCTATACATGAATGAATGATCTATTTTGTTGTTACTTATTTGTATCTCATGGCTTTTCAATCTATTAAGTTATTTTCCATGCATAGATGAAAGGTTCCTATCATATGTCTTGATTGGTATTGAGCTTAGTGGATTGGATGTTGTGAACCATTTTACTCAGTTTTCTATCAGGAATGTTGTCTATTTTGGATGGCTCCAGAATGGGACGCTAAATGTGCAGTATTTGTGATTTTAAGACTAGAGTATGGAGTGAAATAGATTGGTTTTGGGCTGCTTGGCTCCAAAATGGGATGGCAAACAAAACATAGGATGTTAGACCCGTGCTTAGGCTAGTTGTTGGGCTAGCTCCGAAATGGGACGTTTAGCAACTAGAATAACTAGCTTCGAAATGGGACATTTGGGTTAAGAGGGTTATACTGGATTCATTCATGTATGGTTTTAGGTAAAAATTTATTCACATTTGGTATGGGTTGATGAGTGAACTCGAGCAATGTTTTCTTTATAAAGGTTTTTACACTTGTTAATTTTTCATAATTTAACTCTTATTTGAATTATTACTAGTTTAAATTTAATTTATTTCCATTGCACATTTTAGTATTACAAGTTTTTCAATTTGGATAACTATAGCACTATCATCAAACTTTTGGGAATTCTTTAGCATACGATCGATTGTCTCAACTTGCACACACATTATCCCTTGGGTACGATACTTGAGAGTCATAAAAATACTCATTTTTACTACTTGTTGATCTAGTATACTTGCTAGGGATGTAATAAATTTTTGGTGCCGTTACCAAGGATATGCATTGTTTGTGAGTTGTGATTGTCATTTGTAGGTGATAGTGGTGTATGAGCGGGCTGATACGAGAGCAGTTAGCACCCTTTGATCCTGAAGTCGAAAGGACCTTACATCAAAGAACGAGAGCCAATAGAGACAACAATTTGGAGAATGATCCTCCTCTTGATGCGTTCCCTCCCGAGAATGAACAAGTGCCAAGGGCACATGAAGAAATGCCAGGGATATGAAGAGAAGAGGTTCCTAGGCAAAGGACTATAAGGGACTACGCTGTGCCAAGGTGGAATGAAGATCATCGAACAATTATGTTACCAAGAGGGATACAATTTGAGCCCAAACCAGCCACCATTACTATGGTACAGAGGAATCAGTTTTTCGGTTCGAAAGTAGAAGATCCCGCTCACCATATTGATATATTTCTAGAAGTCAGTGACATGGTTCAAATTCCGGGTGTTCCTACGAATGCAGTGAGATTGAAGTTATTTCCCTTTACTTTGATTGGAAAAGCAAGGGAGTGGCTATAGATTCTACCAAGATAGTCAATATGGTCATGGGATCAGTTGCAAGAGAAGTTTTTTATGAGATTTTTTCCTCTAACCAAGACTGCAAGTATTCATAATAGTATAATAGGATTCCATCAAATGAATGAAGAGCCTTTTCATAAGGCTTGGGAAAGGTTCGGGAGATTATTGAGGAGCTATCTGCACCATGAGATAGCTGTCTACCAATTGATGGCCATATTTTATGCTGGAGTTACACCTCAAACTAGGTCATTGTTAGATGCAGCATTTGTAGGGTATTTCTTAAACAAGTTGCCTGAGGAAGCATTTAGTATGTTGGATGAGATGGCCGCTAATGACTCTCAATGGACTGCCCCTAGATCAGTTCCAAGGAGGCAAGGGGTACACAATGTAGATGAAGTGACGTTATTGAAGGCATAATTAGAGTTGGTAAAGAAAGAGTTAAGCGGTTTGAAAGTACAAAATGTAGTTGCGGTTGCTCAAGGTAGTAGACCAATGGAAAATAGGCAAGGTATTCAAGAAGGTGGAGTTGTAGGAGATGTAAATGCACTAGAAGATTATAGAAGGAATGATCCCTATAGCAACACATACAATTCGGGATGAAGGAAAAACCCGAATTTCTTTTGGAGGGATGGAAATTAGCATGCTTCATCTTTTCAACCACAAGTAAGAGCCCCATTCAACCAAAATTTCCACCACAATCAAAACTAATCATATCAACCTCATGCCCACACTCACTACCAAGCTCCCTATCCACCAAACCACCATCAAGGACAAGGCTCTAATCAACACTAACCTTAATCATATCATCCATCAGGATTCCAACTAAGGCCACTCATTCAAGAGAAAAAGCCTAATTTAGAAGACATGTTTGCTAGTTTCATAAATAACCAATAACAATTCATGACGGGCCAAGAAACAAGATGGAAATCTCAAAAGCAATGGAATTGGAATCAAGATACTTCCATGAGGAACTTGGAGACATAGATTGGGTAGTTGGCAAATTCTTTATCTATAAGGTCAGCTAGAACTTTTCCTGCAAATGTAGATCGTAACCCCGAAGAGAAGGCCAAGGCCATTACATTGAGAAGTGGCAAAGAGGTAGTACAAAAGGAAGAAAAAGGTAAATCACCAACTTTATCATCTCATATGGAGGAGCCGACACAAAAGGTAAGTGATTCTAATCCTAAAGCAGAGGGAGATATAAATGCTCTAAAGATTGATAAGATAAAGAGTATAGTATACCCAACCATAGAGGATCTTGACATAAATAGGTTGCCATTTCCTACTATAGCTAGGAAAAAAAAAAGAAAAATGATCAATTAGCTAGGTTCCTAAAAATGTTCAAGAAATTGCATATCAATTTACCTTTTACTGAAGCCTTAGCTCACATGCCCAATTATGCTAAATTTATGAAAAAAACTTTGTTATAATAAGAAAAAGTTAGAAGGGTATGGAACCGTGCAATTAATAGAAAATTTTAGTGCAATTATCATGAACAAGATCCCCAAAAAGCTAGAAGATCCAGGTAGCTTCACCTTACCCTGTGAAATTGGTGAAACTTTTGTTGGGAATTCCTTGTTTGACTTAGGGGCCAGCATTAACTTGATGCCATATTCAATGTGCAGGAAACTGAATCTAGGCAATCTCATAAAGACAGGAATGAGACTTCAACTTGCGGATAGATCAATGAGAAAGCCAAAAGGGATGATTGAGGATCTATTAGTGAAGGTCGGAAATTTCATTTTTCCCATAGATTTTGTAGTCATGGAGATGGAGGAAGATAGGAAGGTGCCACTCATTGTAGGGAGACCATTCCTAAATATGGAAAAAGCATTGATAGATGTTTATGGTCAAAAGGTCACCCTCCAATTCAACAATGAAGAGTTTGTGGTGGACATGAACAAAGCCCAAAAGCATCCATCAAGTGATTTGGAGGAATCAATCTATTTCATGGAAAAGGTGGATGAATGTGTAGAAGAGACTCAAGAAAAAATGTTGCTAAATGATCCATTGAATTTGAGCTTGATGCATTCTTTAGAAAATGAAGAGTTGGATGGAGTAGAGGAAGAATTAATAGCAGTTGTGGAAAAGGATTGTGAAAAGGAGGAATCAAGGCAAGAGGGGACCACTCTAAAAAAGGGAGATTTTATATCTAAACTTAAACCCCTTCCTCCTCATTTAAAGTACATCTTTTTAGAACATAAAGCAAAGCTAGTAATTATCTCTTCCTTGTTTTCAGGTTTTAAAGAAGAGATGCTGCTTGAGGTGCTGAAGAAGCACAAAAAAATGATAGGAGGGGAGATAACAGACATGAAGGGTATCAACCTAAGTTACTGAACTCAATAAATTTTGATGGAGGAAGAATGCAAACCAGTAGCTCAACCCCCAAGAAGGCTCAATCTGGCTATGTATGAAGTTATAAAGAAAAAGGTACTCAAATTGCTCAATTCAGGTACAATCTACCCAATCTCTGATAGTAAATGGGTTAGCCCCCATACAATGTGTCCCTAAGAAGGGGAAATGACAGTGGTTAGGAATGAACTTGATGAACTCGTTTCGACTCGTACAATTATGGGTTGGGCAGTATGCATAGATTATAGGAGACTAAACCATGCCACTAGGAAAGATCATTTTCCATTGCCATTTATTGATTAGATGTTAGAGAGGCTAGCAGGAAATAGGTTTTATTGTTTCTTAGATGGGTATTCAAGATATTTGCAAATCCCCATAGCCCCTGAAGATCAGGAGAAAATAACCTTTACCTATCCTTATGGCAGATTTACCTATAGGAGAATGCCCTTTGGACTGTGTAATACGTCGGCTACGTTTTAACTATACATGATGGCAATTTTTCATGACTTTATAGAAAAAATTTATGGCTGTATTTATGGATGATTTCACTATTTACGGGCTAGATTTTGAGAGTTGTTTGAAGCATCTCGATTTGGTGTTAGGTAGGTGTGAAAAAACCAATTTAGTACTAAATTGGGAGAAGTGCCATTTTATGGTGAGAGAGGGCATTGTGTTAGGGCACAAAATTTCTAAGAAAGGGATTGAGATAGACAAGGCCAAGGTAGAAGTTATAGAGAAACTCCCACCACCAACTAATGTCAAGGGAGTTAGGAGGTTTTTAGGGCACACAGGTTTTTACTGTAGGTTCATAAAGGATTTTTCAAAAATTTCAAAGCCTTCATGAAAGATGCTCCTTTTGAATTCACTGATGAATGTTTGTTAGCTTTTTAATTATTGTAGCAAAGGCTTATTTTAGCTCCGGTGATCATATCTCCGGATTGGAATTTGCCCTTTGAGGTAATGTATGATGCAAGTGATTTTGCAGTGACAGTAGTATTTGGACAAAGGTGAGAGAAGATATTTTATGCAATTTATTATGCGAGCCACACATTGATAGGAGCCTAAGTCAACTATAATATAATCGAGATGGAACTTCTCAGCATTGTATTTTTCATTTGAGAAGTTCATATCATATTAGCTGGGTGAAAAAATAATGGTGTGGTTGGACCATATGGCGTTAAAACACCTATTTGCCAAGAAAGAGTCCAAGCCAAGATTAATAAGATGGGTGTTCCTTTTGCAAGAATTCGACTTAGAGATCAAAGATAAAAAAAGGAACAGAGAACCATATGGCAGATCATCTATCTAGATTGGAGCATGATCGTATTGAAAAAGGGGAGATTTTAGATTTATTCCTAGATGAGCGTATTTGTACCTTGTTTGTTTTCAAAGCTTCGGAGCCTTGGTATGCTAATGTTGCTAATTTTCTCGTAGAAGTTTTTATGCCAAAGGCCTTCACATGGCAACAAAGGAAAAAGTTGAAGGCCGATGCAAAGCACTACATATGGGATGATCCTTATCTTTTTCACCTTTGTGCTGAGAAGATGTATCCCGAATGAAGAGCAAGGGGAGATTATCAAGGCTTCTCATAGTGGACAAGCTGGTGGGCATCATGGACCTAATAGAACAATATCAAAAATTCTTTCTTCTGAATTTTATTAGCCCACTTTATTTGATGATGTAAAGTTATTTATTCAATCTTATGATCGATGTCAAAGGGTGGGGAATATATCTAGGAGAGATGAGATGCCATTAACCAATGTGCTTGAGATAGAGTTATTTGATTTATGGGGGATAGATTTTATAGAGCCTTTTTCGATCTCTTATGGGTTTGAGTATATCCTGGTGGCAGTGGACTATATGAGTAATAGGTAGAAGCTATAGCCAATAGGACATGTGATGAAAAAGTTATCTTAGAATTTTTAAGGAGGAATATATTCACCAGTTATGGAGCCTCGAGAGCTATCATTAGTGATGGTGGGAAACACTTCATTAACCACCAATTCAAAGCCTTAATGAAAAAATTTAGAGTGAGGCACAAAATAACTACCCCCTATCATGCCTAAGCCAATGGTCAAGTTGAGGTGTCCAACTGGGAGTTGAAATCCATTTTGGAGAAAACAGTCAATGTGTCTAGAAAGGACTGGTACCTGAAACTAGATGAAGCCTTGTAGGCGTATAGGACCGCATTTAAGACATTGATAGGAATGTCACCTTTTAGGTTAGTGTTTGGCAAGTCCCGTAACCTACCGGTGGAATTAGAACATAAGGCGTATTTGTAAGGACCCAATTATGGCCCTAACCGGATTATAATAAAGTGACGAGAATTATGGTTAATTAAGGCAAATATTGAATTATATTGCATTGTTAAGGTTCAGTCCCATTAGGGGTATTTTGAAAATTTCAACATGTATGCAAATTGAGTATGGTTAAAATTAAGATAAAAGAGGGATATAGTTGAAGCAAATAAGAAGTTTGAGTGTTAGAGGTTAAGAAAAATAAGTTGATGGGGTTAAGTGTAATGAGGGTAAATTTGGAAATTCACATAATGAGATATTTCAATAGCTTCTTGAAGAAGGAAAGTAAGGGTTTTGAGAGGGGGGAAATTGGCATTTTGAGGGATAGCTCTCTCTCTCTTTCTCTGCTAGTTACGGGTTAGAGAAGGGGAGCTAGGGTTTGTGAGTTAAGATTTAAGGTAATGTCTTCCTTTAAAAATCTCTTCTTCCTCTTCATTTATGATTTTTGGTCATGAGGGATTGTAAGATCATGTTGTTGTTCCTGTGTATAAGGAGAGAGGAGAAGCAGATAGATCAAGACTAGGAGAAGGAAGAAAGAGCTAGATCTGTGGATTTTTGAAAGAGATGAAGCTGATATTGAGGTATGGGACTCTGTATAAATGGTTACCTGATGATTTTCCTATATTATTGTATGTGTTCCCTTAGTTGAAGTGAAGGCTAAATTTGAGTGTTTAGATGAACAAAAAATGATTTAAATCTAGTTATTTGAGGTGAGTCTTGGGTTTCAAAATCATTTGAGTTGGAAATCAGGATTTTTAACCCAGTCTACCGAAATGCCTTGCGTGGTCGTGCAGCCTATTCCTTCTTCCTCTGTGTGGCCATGCATGCCTTTATTTCCCCTCAGCTATCTCTTTGAGTGGCCACGTGATTTCCTTTGATTTTGCATGAGTGGTCGTGTGATTGCTTTGAGTGGCCACATGATTTCCTTTGGATTTCCATGTGTGGCCGTGTGTTTCTTTGGTTCTTCATGCATGGCCACGTGATGGCTTGTTTCTCTCCCTGCATGGCCACGCACTGCATGCCTTTCTCCTTGCTTGGCCACATGAATGGCTCCTTTCTTCTTCTGTGTGGTCGTATGTTTGGCCCTTATTCTTCTTGCATGGCCACGTGAATGGATTACTTCTCCTTCTGCTTGGCCACGCATTTGGCCTCTGTTCTCCTTGCATGGCCGTGTATGCCTTCTCTTCTTTCTTGGGCACGACCACTCGTATGTATTCTTTTAATGGTTCTACTTCACACTATAATCTATAAATTGTTCATGAATCATGAATTCCGTATTATAAAATATAATTGGAGAGAATTAAATGGACCATAAGTAATGTACATGCTGATTAAGTTAATTAAAGTGGTGGTTGATAAGACTTATGATTTCTAAATGAAATAATTGAGCTATGAAGTCCTTTAAGGCATTATGAATGACATAGGTAGATGTTAATCTCAAATGTGAGTACTTTCACTATTTGTGAGACACCAAATCTATTTATATAATATATATAATGGGAAAATGATAATGGCCTACTATATTGCTTGGTTTAAATTTCTTTTTGGCTAGAACGATTTCAATGAAATGTAGTTCTCTCCTCTGTAGTATATAACTATGATTACATGACATATGTGAAGTATTGATACCTAAAATAACTCTTATAGATGATGTATGATATATATATACTCCCATATGCTTTGATTGAACATTGAAGGCATATCATACATAATAAATGTGATTAAATGCTTACGATGAAAGCTGTACTATCAATTACTATGGAATCTAGATTATTGTAAGAATAATGTTCATGGTTAGGATTGCAATTCAATTGGTATAGCAAGGGTGAGATCGTTTAATATTGTTGACTTTTATGTTTTCCTTAAATTAAAGGGTGTAGTGATTTCATGATATTTTGTTAGAGTTTATCCTTGGAGTTGGTTTCCCCACTAAGCTTTATGGCTTAGCACGGGTTTGTTATCTGTGTAGGTACTGGTTAAGCTCTAGTGGATCGATAGCTGGTGGCTAGTCAGCCTTTGAAGAAAAGATCAGACTGAGTGCAGTTGCTTGAGGATTTCATATGTATTTTCTTTGGCATTATGTTAGGCCTTTTAATTATAAGTTTGTTTTAAGATATTATGGCATGTAATTATTATGGCTTGTGCTCTTTATTATTATCTATGCCTTATCTTGCTAGGTTAAGATGGTGATTGATGGTTATGCTTGGTTAGTGGATTAGGGTGTTACAATTAGTGGTATCAGAGCCTGGTTTAGTCTTTTATGGGTAGTAAAGACCAAATACCTGTACTAGATGTTATTGTCATTGAGACACAAATTTTGATGATTGCGAGGAATGATTAACTTATGATTGATGGATATTGGAGTACTAATAGGATGTTAATTCAAAAAATTGTGAGATGACATCTAAAAAATTATCGGTATCTCTCACTCCCTGATATTGGAAGTTCATAAAAGCCTTGATGATCTATGGTTGAAGTATAGCATTAGTTGATTATAAGTATATCTAGATTGTTTATTAAGATGTTTGAGGAAAAAGTTTATATGATAAAAAGATAATTGAGTTCTAGCACTGCCGAGTATGCAAGATGTTGAGGTTAATAAGATGCTCTATATGCTCTATATGTATATATAATTGTCAGGATTTTCCTAATTTGCTTGGGCAATTGAGCATGTTTCATTATATCAGCATGGGATAAGACATGTACAGTTTATGAGAATACCCATTGGTATTCTATTGCATACATAAAGTCATTAACACATTGCATAACATCCCATATCACATGAAAAACATTGCATCGCATATTTGGCCTAGCTGAAAAGGGAAAACTGATAGGAAATGTAATAAGCATAGGAGTATCTAAAAATCAGAGACAGATACTAATGATAGGTAGATGAGTTTGTTATGGTTATAATTATTTGTAGATAATATTGAGTTTAAAAATATTTAGCATTAAAGATAAAGATCATGTGTGTGAATTTCGAGGATGAAATTCTTTTAAGGAGGAGAGAATTGTAAGGACCCAATCATGGCCCTAATCGGATTATAGTAAAGTGACAAGAATTATGGTTAATTAAGGCAAATATTGAATTATTTTGCATTGTTAAGGTTAAGTCCCATTAGGGGTATTTTGGTAATTTCAACATGTATGTAAATTGAGTATGGTTAAAATTAAGATAAAAGAGGGATATAGTTGAAGCAAATAAGAAGTTTGAGTGTTAGAGGTTAAGAAAAATAAGTTGATGGGGTTAAGTGTAATGAGGATAAATTTGGAAATTCACATAATGAGATATTTCAATAGCTTATTGGAGAAGGAAAGCAAGGGTTTTGAGGGGGGGAATCGGCATTTTAAGGGATAGTTCTCTCTCTCTCTCTCTCTCTCTGCTGGTTACGGGTTGGAGAAGGGGAACGAGGGTTTGTGAGTTAAGATTTAAGGTAATGTCTTCCCTTAAAAATCTCTTCTTCCTCTTCATTTCTTCATTTATGATTTTTGGTCATGAGGGATTATAAGATCATGTTGTTGTTCCTCTGTATAAGAAGAGAGGAGAAGCAGATAGATCAAGACTAGGAGAAGGAAGAAAGAGCTAGATCTGTGAATTTTGAAGGAGATGAAGCTGATATTGAGGTATGGGACTCTATATAAATGGTTATTTGATGATTTTCCTATGTTCTGGTATGTGTTCCCTTAGTTGAAGTGAAGGTTAAATTTGAGTGTTTAGATGAACAAAGAATGATTTAAATCTAATTATTTGAGGTGAGTCTTGGGTTTCAAAATCATTTGAGCTAGATATCGAGATTTTTAACCTAGTTTGCTGAAATGCCTTTGATTTTGCATGAGTGGCCACGTGATTTCGTTTGGATTTCCATGCGTGGCCGTGTGTTTCTTTGGTTCTTCATACATGGCCACGTGAATTGCTCCTTTCTTCTTTAGCGTGGCCGTGTGTTTGGCCCTTGTTCTCCTTGCATGGCCACGTGAATGGATTACTTCTCCTTCTGCTTCGCCATGCATTTGGACTTTGTTCTCCTTGCATGGCCGTGTATGCCTTCTCTTCTTTCTTGGGCATGACCACTCGTATGTTTTCTTTTAATGGTTATGCTTCACACTATAAGCTATAAATTGTTCATGAATCATGAATTCCGTATTATAAAATATAATTGGAGAGAATTAAATGGACCATAAGTAATATACATGATGATTAAGCTAATTAAATTGGTGGTTGATAAGCCTTATGATTTCTAAATGAAATAATTGAGCTGTGAAGTCTTTTAAGGCATTATGAATGACATAGGTAGATGTTAATCTCAAATGTGAGTACTTTCACTATTTGTGAGACACCGAATGTATGTATATAATATATATAATGCGAAAATGATAATGGCCTACTATATTGCTTGGTTTAAATTTGTTTTTGGCTAGAACGATTTCAATGAAATGTAGTTCTCTTTTTTATAGTATATAACTAAGATTGCATGACATATGTGAAGTATCGACGCCTAAAATGACTCTTATAGATGATGTATGATATATATATACTCCCTTATGCTGTGATTGAACATTGAAGGCATATCATACATAATAAATGTGATTAAATGCTTACGATGAAAGCTGTACTATCAATTACTATGGAATTTAGATTATTGTAAGAATAATGTTCATGTTTAGGATTGCAATTCATTTGGTATAGCAAGGGTGAGATCGTTTAATATTGTTGACTTATATGTTTTCCTAAATTTAAAGGGTGTAGTGATTTCATGATATTTTATTAGAGTTTATCCTTGAAGTTTGTTTACCCACTAAGCTTTATAGCTTAGCACAAGTTTGTTATCCGTGTAGATACTGGTTAAGCTCTAGCGGATCGATAGCTGGTGGCTAGTCAGCCTTTGAAGAGAAGATCCAACTGTGTTTAGTTGCTTGAGGATTTCATATGTATTTTCTTTGGCATTATGTTAGGCCTTTTAATTATAAGTTTGTTTTAAGTTATTGTAGCATGTAATTATTATGGCCTATGCTATTTATTATTATCTATGCCTTATGTTGCTAGGTTAAAATAGTGATTTATGGTTATGCTTGTCTAGTGGATTAGTGTGTTACTGTATTGGGCTACTAAGTTTTGGAATCTTGATCTTGAGAATGTAGGCAAGCACGGGTCTTTATAGCTAAATGAGTTGGAAGAACTTAGATTTTCGGCCGATGAACATGCCAAGAAATACAAGGACAACACGAAGAAATGGCATGATTGTAGAGTAGCCAAAAAGGAATTTGTACCCAAAATAATGGTGCTCCTGTATGACAGCAGATTGAGGTTGTTTCCTGGGAAGTTGAAATCAAGGTGGAAAGGGCCTTTTGAGGTTATAGAGGTCTATAGCTATGGAACAGTAACCATTAAATATCTGAAAGAAGGTTATGGTCATGAGTTTAAAGTCAATGGTCACCAATTGAAGCCATATTTTGATTCCAAATATGAGGATGCATCAGTGATCCTCACTTTCGAAGATGACCTATGAGAGCTATCAAAGTCAAGCTGGCAACTTGTTAAACCCATAACTTCTTCATACCTTTGAACTTAATTGCTTTTCCTTTAAACTTTGCATTTAATTTCTTGTAAGTTTAAATGTCTAGTGTTGTTAACTTTTTTCCAGAGAATGATGTTTAGTGTACTTGTTGGAGTAGAAAATTTTTTAAGAATTTTGCTGAGGAGAGGGAGAAATTTTAGTATAATAGTGCAAACATTATGCTAGTCCCAGCTGAGACACATTAGTCCCAGTCGTGGCCCTTTTATTGTACATGAGGCAGAATAGATACACGGCTGCAACATCCATGTTCCAGCCATGCCCAAAAAAAAAGGGAATTTTGAATTTTTAAGGTGTACGACCGAGACCAATTATCCCAATCATACCCATATGTATTCTTCAAGTCCAGAGGAAAGGCTCGGTGGAGACCATAGTGTCCCAGCTGTGGCTATGTTAAAATTTACATAGGGGAATTCATTGGACCACGGCTGAGACTATTTAGTCCCAGCCGTTGCTTGCTATTTAATTTTGGGTCCAGAGGTATAGCATGGCCTAAATAGTTTAGTCTTAGTCGTGCCTTTCACTTTCTCAAAATGGGGGGTTTTGCTTTTTTGCTTGTTGCAGCTGAGACCAACTGGTCCCAACGTGCCTCCTATGGTTCCCGTCGTGGCCATCTATAAATAACCCAACCATTTGCACCCCTTCACCTTCTTTTTTAGTTTTCTTTGTCCTCTCTTCTAAAATCCAGCCATTATCTCTCATTTTTCTCTCCTCTCGTTGCATTTTCTACTTTATTGCATCAAGAAACAAGTAAGTTTTCTTCTCTTTTCTTTTTATTTTGGTTTACTTCTTTTTTGATTTACATTTTAGTATGATTTTTTCTTGCTTAATTATTGAGTTTTATGGTAGGAATTTGTATTAAATGTACATATTTCCTCCATATTTAGGGTTTATCTTATTGCAATTTGTGTTCTCATTTTCATTTGTCTGCATTTTTAATTTTTGATTGTAGGCTTGGTTATAGTTTTCAGCACATAAGCTTTAAGTTTTATGCTTAAAATTTGTGTTAGGTGTATTTTCATTGCAAAAATCAAACCATGTATGCCTACTATTTGATGAAATGCTTAAGAGAATTGAGACATTAAATTTTTAGTTAGTCATTTTGTGCATGTTAATCATTTGCCTAACCACCATGACTTTAAAGTGCTTAATGTGTATTTATGCTTGATAAATGGTAGAAAGGCTAATTTAGGTGTTTAATAATTTGATGTTTTAGGACAATTTTAGTAGTTTGTTATTTATTTCCTTTGTTTTTGCTTGCGATATTAGTTAATTTCATGCATGATTTTGTTTATTCTATAAAAATCATACTTTGTCAATAGTCATTTGTGTGATTAAGCATGGTAGTTCTATTTTATTTCTATCTATTGTCCACATTTGGTTCATGCATGCTTTTAACTTGTTCATTTATGTTTACATATGCATTGTTCATACATTTTGTGTCAATTGCACCCAAGTATATAGGCTGAAATGATTCGACCTATGAGCTATTGGTTTCTAAAGGATGTTTGCTCATCATGGTTGAGTGCCACGTACTTGGTGTAATTTTTCCTTTGATTTCATTTTGTTTGTTTGTTTGTCTGTTTAGTTTCCTTTGTGATTTTACTTATAGAGTTTTAGTTGTTTAAGTGCTTTGTTTTGTTTTGAATTCTCTTTTTAGTGCTTTTATCTTCTGTTGATTTTTCTTGTAGGAGAAATGGCACCAAAGCGCACCCATACTGAAGCTGAATCATCCTCTACTACCCGGCAAGCATCCTTCAAGGCTAAGGTACCATCATAGGTTCCAAAAGAATTCACATATTGGTGGACTCTCTTCAACAAGTAAGAGTATCTAGCCACCTTGCTCTTCGACATGGAATTGATGGAGGAAATTGGGATTCAAAAATGAGATAGATAGGTTAGTTGATGGTGTCGGCTGGAGAGTTTTCTTTGAGTGAAATAAGAAGGTATATCCTCACCTGGTCCGAGACTTCTTGGCCATAGTAAAATTTAAACCAGGCACAGGTAGTCATGCTAACCCAGGCCATGTGAGTTTTTGGCTCGATAGAATTTCGTATCAAATATCCTTCATTCTTTCTCTGAGGTACTGGGATTTGATCAACATGCTGCTAGGGACATTCCTGATCTGAACAAGCAAGAAATCTAGATGGGAATTTATGATCCCGATGACCTCACCCACTTCAATCCTAATAACACCAAGGCCTATCATTTAAGAGATCGCCCTCTGAGGATCATGCATCTTTACTTGGCCTTGGCATTCTTTAGCCACCTTAGAGGGCCTAGAAATGTAAATGCAAGTGAGGCCAATATTCTTTATGCCATGCATAATGGAATCCAGTTGAATGGAGCTGCCTTCATCATACAAAAAATTTTAGATTTGCACACCTTCACGAAGAGGGATTCTAAGTTGGCGCTTAGAGGTTTTGTCACTACACTGGCCCACTTTCACAAGCATCCAAAACTTGACACTTCGGTGGAAAATCCTATGGTAATTGATCATAAAATGTTGAGAAACATGACGGTCCTTATTGATGATCCTCGCTTTCTAGGGCAAGGGAATTTTATGGTTTTAGACAGAGCCTTATATAGTGATGCTGTGCACAAGGGAGCAATAGGGTTCGAAAGAGCTAGAGCTGGTACAATCACCCTGTCCACTAAGCAGTACACTATTATTAACAATTAACTTGATGACATCACTCAGAGGATAGATTCCAGTGTCAATTCAATCACACAGTATATGGATGATATTGTCACTGCTCTTGGGACGTTACAATCCCACTTTGACAGCCAATTTCTACCCCCACCGCCCTATTCATCACAATGATCATGATTTTGTTAGAGAGTATGCCCTAGAGCCCATGTAAAAGGGATGTATTTCATATGTATGAATTCATATTCTTAATAGAAGGCATCATTCATTTATTAATGCTATGTTTAAATGCATGAGTTTGCAAATCTTAAATTAATAAATGAAGTCCTTGGTATTATAAACATAGTACAAAGGCAATCATGAAAGTGTTTATGATATGAGATGTCTATTGGATACAAATGTGTTAATATCTAAATATCCCTAGTCATATAATTAACAAGATATGACATTGTTAATTCAGACAGACTAGCACATGTTATGCTTTTTGAATGGTTCAAGTAGTGGTTCTCATAACTATGATTATGGAAGATAATCAAAGCTAACATGTGGATGCTTGTTAGAAGAACAAGTTCATTGGAGACCTGCAAAGAGAATCCTCATATGGACATTAAATCTATGTAGTGAGGAATCTCTTCATAGCGGTTGTGCAAGTATCCTTAGACTTGAGATCACCAAAGTTATCTTAAGTAGCAAGTGATATACTTTGACTCCATAATTGATTACTTCCAATTGGGGGTGAGCATAGTTAGGAGGTTGGGTAAATCATGACCTACTTAAAGATAGTTGAGTGATTAACAAAGGATTCACCATCCCAGATTTATTAAGGGAGGTTATCTCACATGATTCTATAATTGCCTTGTTCAAAGAATCTCTGGCCAGAGTAATATGCCAAGATGGATAGGAATCCATGAAGGGCATTTTGGGAACAATGGTTAAATTAATAGAACATACATAATTAGATTTATATGAGTTGATAGAAATCCATACTCAGAATCAAATTGAGATAAGAGTGGTGAAATGAGTAATTGCACGATAACTGTTTCTATGGAACGATATAGGCAAACCACTTGATTTTCCTGATATTTGGGTAGTCATGATGCCTAGCTAGAGGCCAATCATGAATTGTATAATAGTGTATCATAAATATCAATAGGGATTGATAAAATGATTTAAAGAAGTTTAAATCATGTGAGTTTTGAATAGAACTCACAATTACATATTATACTGCCAATATGGACAAGAACCCAATAGGTCACACACATATAGAGAAAAGGATAAAATGGTAAAATGTCAAGGATAATAATATTTGATATTATTATGGGAATAGATAAGTGAATAAGAGAATAACTAATTAAAGAGTTTAATTAATTATGATAAATTAAAATTGTTCACATAACTTTTTAGAAATGTTCTATAAAATAGACCTAATTGAAATATTGTATTTCATAATTAATTATTATTAGACTATAAGTGTTATAGGGCTAATATAATAATTAATAGATCCATTGGAGAAAATAATTGAGGCCCAGAAAATTGAGTTTAATGCAGAAACCCTCTATTGGAAGGGTTTCATGCCAACTTCAGATAGAAGGCCTTGGAGGCCTAATTCTTGGACCAAAATAAATTAAATATATTTCATAAGTGTTATGGAGGCTAAATATTTAATTTGGATGCATTTGGAATTCATTTGGGTGATTAAATCCAAGTGTATACATGAAGGGCCTAGTTTGTGGGTGTTATGCATAGTCTTTTATGAAAGGATTTAAATTGGATTAAATTAAGCCCAAATAAATTATTAATAATTCTTGAGGCCCATTTAATATTTTTCCAGCAATTTTAAAGAGCCCAATTCCATTATGAAGTTGGATTTTTAACCTAACTATAAAAATCCAAGTGATAGGGATTTTAGGGTTAAGTGAACAATTAAGAGAAAAAAAATTCTCTTATTCTCTAACCCTAGCCGCCACTTTTCCCTTTCTAGCATCAAGGGATTTCAGCCAGTCTTGTATTCCTCCATTGGTGGTTCATTCAATCCTTCTCTAGTGTGGATTACTCATTAAAGGTGTTTAATTTTGGACACTGTGGTTTGCGACAACCCGATGAGAAGGAAAATCAACTGTTCCATAAAAATCAAAGGTGATATTTCTTATTTTCATTAATATTTATATTGTAAATTCATGGCAAGATTAGATCTATTAGTTAAAAAATTTTAAATTCCGCTTATGTATGAGATGCATGTAACCGATAATTCCCAACATGGTATCAGAGACTCGGCTTTGCCATAAATCTACAATTCTTTATTTTACGTAATAGTTATTATTTTTGAGTTATTTATTTCATAAACTTTAAAATATCATATTTGATTTTTCATGAATGACAAATATTGATTTCTGGATGTATGTGATCAAATATATAAAACAAAAAAAAAATGATGCTTTTGAGAAAAGAATCATGGCTTTGGCGTGTAGGGTTTTATTTTTCAATAAAAGTTTTATGGGATGTTCTAAATTAAATTTTTATTGATCTACTATAAGATCTTTTTTTATGATAATTTTTGTGTTTAATATGTGATATTAAGCCATAGGATCAAACAAAATTAAAATAGAACAAGTTTTGCATGAAAACTAGTTTAGTCGAAAAGTTCGATAAATTGGTGTTCTTGTTTAGAATGATTTTTAATCTTCTAAATCTGATATATCTAATATATTAATGTTTTTTTAATTTATTGGATTAATTTTAATTCATTAAAATCACTTAATAGGCTTAATTATATTTACGGACTTGATTTAAATTCGTGAATGACTTGGTGGGCCCAAGGAGCTGATTTAAATTAAATATTATAAACTAAAATTAAGTTTATTAATGCTTTTTAAGGGCTAGAGTGGGCTTAGCTCATTCCAAAAGGCCCAAATGGTCCAATAGACACAAAACTAGTTTGTGTGTGAACATACTTTAGGGTTTATTGTGTGGGTTCCGGCCTACCCTTTATTTTAAGCCCAAAATTGATTCTTTAATTATTTAATGTGATTAATTAATTAAATATTCAATTAATAATTAATTAATAATCAATTGGATTGATAATTGAGACAAGAACACATGCATGCAAAAAGGTTTCCTAAAATGAAAATTTCCAAAATGGAAAAAGTTTCCTAATTTGATCACATTATCAAAATAACTCCAAATTTAGTTTCAAGATTTGAAATATGTAATTAGATTACTTAGATTAGAATTAGAGATAGAAATGAAGACCACTATCAATGAGCAAGATGGGCCAGATGGAGATCCAACAAGTTTGAAGATAATGTAATTATTTTTCACTTATTTGAATCATGCATATTACCTAGGTGTGACCTTTTGATTTCCCTTTTGGCTTGGGAAAATCAATGTAGTAAAGTACATAACTATACCATATTTGTATGCTTATATTTATAAGATAGATATATAAAGCATACCAATGTATGCCAACCATGTATAATGAGACTTAATTAACTAAAATCCCTCAAACTAATACTAAGGTATATAAGCCTTCCATTAATTGGAGGAGAATCAAAGTTCTTTATAGTGTGGGTTGTTGACCACAGTCAAGCTCACATTATATCGAATATGTTCAAATCTAATTAAATGGGTCATCTTAGCTAGCCTATTAGCTTGTTGACCACAATCAAGGCTAATGGTTCTGGAGGCAAGATTAGGGAATGCATATATGATATGCATGTATCAAGAGTTGATAACCTAATGATCCAATAGTTGTCTAGAGACACAATTGGTACAGAAATACCTACCTTTCAAGGGTATAGAGTTTGATTTGTTGACCACAGTCAAGGTCAAATTTCATATCAAGGATTGGATATTAGCCCACTAAGAATACCATCGTGTTTTCTCGAATTAAATAGTGACGGCTATTGATTCGTAATAAAATAGTGGGAGTAAATGGATTAATTAAAGACCTAATTAATGCATACATATATATAAACATACTCTCATATGTTTTCTTTTTCACATCTAGGTCATCATTATGAGCACATCAAAAATTAATATACGATCAATCTTGGTAACAAGCTGGTTTGCAGCAACTATTCTGACTGGATCAGGTAAGTGAGAATTGTTCTCAGAACTGAAAAGATCCATTATGACTTGGATAAAGATCCACCACCACTTCCATCAGATGATGCCATTGATGAGATCAAGGGCACTAATCTAAAATACATGAAGGATAGTGAAGCAGCAACATGTCTGATGCTGGGTGTTATGTCCTCAGAGCTTCAGAAGCAACATGAGATAATGGATGCTAGAAGCATCATTTTGCATCTAGAGGAGCTTTATTCTTCTCAGGCTAGAATTAAGTAATATGAGATTGCTCGATCTCTATTTAGCTGTAAAATGGTGGAAAGCACTTTGGCTGCTACTCATGCATTCAAGATGTATGGGTATATTGAGCATTTGAGTAGACTTGGCTATGTAATGGATAATGATCTATACATAGATTTAATCTTATACTCGTTGGCTTCAAGTTATGCACCTTTTGTGCTTAACTTCAACATGAACAAGATCCAAGTAACAATTCCTGAGTTAATCAACATGCTTAAAACAACTGATGGATCCTCCAAGAAGGATTCAAAAAGTTTCATGGTTGTCACTTCTGCTAAAGGCAAGAAGTAGAAGAAGAACATGCAGATGCTTGTTAGAAGAACAAGTTCATTGGAGACCTACAAAGAGAATCCTCACATGGATATTAAATCTATGTCAGTGAGGAATCTCTTCATAGCAGTTGTGCAAGTATCTTTAGACTTGAGATCACCAAAGTTATCTTAAGTAGCAAGTGATATACTTTGACTCCATAACTGATTACTTCTAACTGGGGGTGAACATAGTTAGGAGGTTGGGTATATCATGACCTACTTGAAGATAGTTGAGTGATTAACAAAGTATTTACCATCCCATATTTATTAAGTGAAGTTATCTCACATGATTCTATAATTGCCTTGTCAAGAGAATCTCTGGCTAGAGTAATATGCCAAGATGGATAGTGATCCATGAAGGGCATTTTGGGAACAATGGTTAAATTAATAGAACATACATAATTAGATTTATATGAGTTGACATAAATCCATACTTAGAATCTAATTGAGATAAGAGTGGTGAAAAGAGTAATTACACGGTAACTGTTTCTATGGAAGGGTATAGTCAAACCACTTGACTTTCCTGACATTTAGTCAATCATGATGCCTAGCTAAAGGCCAATCATAAATATCAATAGGGATTGTTAAAATGATTTAAAGAAGTTTAAATCAAGTGAGTTTTGAATAGAACTCATAATTACATATTATACTGCTAATATAGATAGGAACCCAATAGGTCACACACATATAAAGAATAGGATAAAATGGTAAAATGACAAGGATAATAATATTTGATATTATTATGGGAATAGAGAAGTGAATAAGAGAATAATCAATTAAAGAGTTTAATTAATTATGATCAAGTAAAATTGTTCGTAGAACTTTTTAGAAATGTTATGCAAAATGGACCTAATTGAAATATTGTATTTCATAATTAATTATTATTGGACTATAAGTATTATAGGGCTGATATAATAATTAATAGATCCATTGGAGATAATAATGGAGGCCCAAAAAATTGAGTTTGGCACAGAAACCCTCCAAAGGAAGGGTTTCACGTCAACTTCAGATAGAAGGCATTAGAGGCCTAATTCTTGGACCAAAATAAATTAAATATATTTCATAAGTATTATGGAGCATAAATATTTAATTTTGATGGATTTGGAATTCATCTGGGTGATTAAATCCAAGTGTATGCATGAAGGGCCTAGTTTGTGGGTTTTGTGCATAGTCTTTTATGAAAGGATTTAAATTGAATTTAATTGAGCCCAAATAAATTATTAATAATTCCAGAAGCCCATTTGGTATTTGTCCAACAATTTTAAAGAGCCCAATCCCATTATGAAGTTGGATTTTTAACCTAACTATAAAAATTCAAGTGATAGGGATTTTAGGGTTAAGTGAACAATTAAGAGAAAACAAATTCTCTTATTCTCTAACCCTAGCGATCACTTTCCCCTTGCTAGCATCAAGGGATTTCAGCCAGCCTTGTATTCCTCCATTGTTAGGTCATTCAATCCTTCTCTAGTGTGGATTACTCATTGGAGAAGTTTAATTTTGGACACTGTCATTTGCAACAACCTGGTGAGAAGGAAAATCAACTATTCAACAAAAATCAAAGGTGATTTTTCTTATTCTCATTAATATTTATATTGTAAATTCATGGCTAGATCAGATCTATTGGTTAAAAAATTTTATATTCCGCTTATGAATGAGATGCATGTAACCGATAATTCCCAACAGATTTTAGGGATTTTCCTCAACCCATTATTCTATTTTGATTCTCTTTTGGTTTTTGTTGGGGACATAAAAATTTTAAGTGTGGGGTGAGGGTTTGAGGATGAAGAATAATCAATTTAGTTTTCTTTGTTTAGTTATTTATATATGGATGTTGTTTTTTTTTTTTTTTTACTGTGGGATGTTATTAGTTGTTTTGTGGCGTTGTTTTATGACTTTAGTTTGTTAATCAATTTTTTTTATGTTTGTCACATTTTTCGTAGCTTTCGTTTTGTCTGTTTGGTTTTAGTTGTAGTTTTATCTTTAGTGTTTACGTTTAATTTTAGTTAAAGTACCTTTTAGTATGATTTGCTTTTCAATATTTTTTTATTCCTTCTTTATTAGTAAGTTTGTGCATCTTGTGTTCCTTTAGTTTTGATTTAGAATAGTTCTTTTTAATTCGAGTTCATTTACGGTTTTATTGTTTCTCTTTTTAAGTTATGTTAGAATAATGGTGTTTTTGAAGTTGTTAATTACTTTTGCAGTTAGCCTGAGCTTACCAGTTATTCTTAAAATGAATCAATTTGAACTCAATTTTGAATTACTTGTTTAGGAGGTCTAAGTAGACATAGTGTAGTAGCATTGTTCAGTGAAGTTTTTCTTTTGAATTGTTCTTGATTAATTATATACCATTCAATTTCTAACTTAATGAGCACAGCAGGCTAAGTTTTTTAAAATTAATGAAAAAAAAACCAGTGAGTGAGAGCAATTGAGTGAAGGAATTTTGGAATATCTAGAACCTTTCTCATCACCCTTTGCAATGAATATTCAACTTCGGCAAGTTTAAGATATGACCCAAGCAGCCTTTCTTTGGCAGCCAAATTTCAAATGACTTTTGACCTAACCTTGGTAAATTTTTTCATTGTTAGCCCCTTTGAGCTTAATTGGTATGCTAAAAGCATACTATTTATTTTTTAGTGCACTAATGCTAAACTATATAACTTAAATGCCTTTGTCTTTCCCATTTTAGAATTGGCCACTCTAGCTTGGGTAATAAAAATTGCATATTGGGTTTGATTTAATGTTTTCTTGTTAATCAAGAAATGATGGGAAGTTATATAGTTTGACAAATTTTAAGGGGTTATGAGCCTAAATATTTGACAAATTTTGGTACATGGATGATAAGAATTAGTGCTTTTGGTACTCCTCTCAGTAATTGAATAAATAATTTTACTGTTAAAAAAATCCAAAAAGATAGGGATAGGGTGCAAGAATTCTATTTGATCCATACTGCAGAAAATAAGTGTAGGGTACCTAGCATTTGAGGAGAGTATTAATTTGTTGAGCTAGGAGATTTTAGCTCTTACTCCCTAAGATTTTGAGAACTCATGTCCTGAAATTCATCTTGCCAATTGATAGTAAGATGGCATAAATTTTGAAGAGTTATTTTTCCTAAAAAGGTTAGGTGGTATTTGTTTCGGGTAGTGTGGCTAATTCTATCTTGCTGACTTTATCCATTTTTTTTGAAGCCAATACCTTCGCCCCATTACAACCTTAATGTAAGACCTGGTGATCTTGTTTTGTCTTGAGTTTTTTGGTGGAGATAACCATTGTGGTTCAGGTGCTAAGGGAGAGGCTTATGGTTGTTTCGAGTTTCAAGTGCAAAACTGACATATTTTTCTATTGCTTAATTGCTGGAGTTCACTGGTAGGTTTGGTTTTGAAAAGATATAGATCTATTTTGGCCTAGCACACACATAGAAGAAATTGGCTGATATAGATCAGTTTGAGTCTTTTTGATTGAGTTCTTCATCTGAGTGTCTTCTACTGAGTTTTGCGATGGCCTCTCTGAATTTGCTTGTTCTAAATTTGAGTTTGAAGTTTTCAAGAGTGTGGATGATTCATTTGCTTAAGGGTGAGCAAAAGGGCTAAGTGTGGGGTAGTTGATAGCTTTGATTTTTATGTTTTTTCAGGATAATTTTGTGTGTTTTAGTGTCTCATCTAACATGTTTTTAGTGTTTTTAGTGTTAAAATGTTTTCCTATGTTTATTTTAGTTATTTTGATAAAATTGAAGTTTTTGGGTGATTAATGGTATTAATTTGAATTTTTGCATAGAAAAATAGGATGGGACATGGTTGAGACAAGTTGTCCTAGCTGTGTCCAATGCAAAACTCAAAACTCATTGTTTCACCAAAGGTCACGACTGAGACCAACTGGTCCTAGTCGTGGCCAATGCAGCTCGTGAAGATGTTTTGATCTAGAAGTTTGCATTGGCTAAGACAAAGTGTCCCAGTCGTATCCAATGCAAAGTACCAGTCTATCTTGCCATGTCTTAGCTGAGACAAAAGTGTCCCAGCCATGCCTTCCTAGATACCGCTATAAAAGCTACAGAGTTGTCTGTTTTAAAGGAGATCTTTTTAGGGTTTTGTGTAAAGTCTATTTTTAGAGAGAAAACACGTAGTTTTACGTTTGGAGAGCTTTTCATACATAGTTTTATAGTTTTACTTGTAAAAATCGCTCTTTTAGTTTAGTTTTACTTCATGAATACAAGAATAGCTTTAGTTTTTAGTTTACTTACTTCAAGTTACAGCTTTCAATCAAAGAGCAGTTTGGAGAAGGAGAGAAGGAGTAGCATCAACTTCAACCTTTAACATCAAATGGGTTTTATAGTTTCTTCCTTTACTTTACTTGTCTTTTACATTATGGATAGTGAGTAGTCTTTTAGTTGCTTGGGGGATCTTTGAATCCCCTACATCACAATGTGAATATTGAACATAATTTGATCTATACATGAATGAATGGTCTATTTCACTATTACTTATTTGTATCTCATGGTTTGTTAATCTATTAAGTTATTTTCCATGTATGGATGAATGGTTCCTATCATATGTCATGATTGGTATTAAGCTTAGTGGATTGGATGCTGTGAATGATTTTGCTTAGTTTTTCTATCATGAATGTTGTCTATTTTCGATGGCTTCGAAATGGGACTCTAGATGTGTAGTATTTGTGATTTTAAGACTAGAGTATAGAGTGAAATAGATGGGTTTTGGGTTGCTTGGCTCCAGAATGGGATTGCAAACCGAACTTAGGATGTTAGACCCGTGCTTCGGCTAGTTGTTGGTGTAAGGACCCAAAATAGGCCCTAGTAGAATTCAAGGGCAATTACATATTATTAAAGTCTAATTAAGCATTATTTGATGAATTATTAAGAGTTAAGATATTAATTGAGGTAAAAATATTTTTAAGTTATCAATAATTATATGATAAATGTGTAAAATATATGGTATAAATTTTATAAAGTCATAATTAAATTATTATGTTGGTATAATAATAATTAAGATTGTAATTGAAGTATCAAGTATTAGTTTAGGGGTCAATTTGTAAATTCGGCATCTTAAGGGCCTAATGTGAATGAAAGAGAGATTTGAGAGGTTGATTTAAGAGAAGGAATAAATGGAAAGATTGATTTAAGAAAAAGAGTTAGTGGAGGGGTCACTTTATAACATGCAAAAGATAGGAAGAAGTTAGTGGAACATGCAAATTTTCAAGGGACCAAAAAGGAAATTTTCCCTAACTATTATAAGTAGTCTTTTTGCTAGTGGAATGAAAGAGAAACTTAATAAAAAAGAGAGTGGGGGACGGAAATTCTAGAGAGAATTATAGAATTTCTTCATTCTTTTTTCTCTCATTCTTGGTTAATCTCTAAGAAAACCTTTGAAGAATTCTTGCATGTGGATTTTTGAAGAACAAATTTGTGTATATCTACAAGGTAATTAACTTCATTTGATGATTCTTCTTCTCCTTCTCCATCTTCTTGTGTTGGTTAATAGTAGACTGAGTTAGATGCTGAAAGTTTGTGTTATTGGTTGACATTATTGTGAAAGGAAAAGAAGGAGAAAACTAAGATCATTAAGAAGAAGATAGTGAGAGAAAAAGGAGAATTTACAAGGAGATTTGAGTTGCATGTCCAGGTTTGGGAACTATTATTTCTTGCATGCATTAATATTGTGTTGATTATGGATTTTATAAGTATATTGACTTGAATTAAGATATTAGTCATTAATGTGAAAGTGCTGTCCAGAAATTCGGATTGACCTTCAATGCCTAATTTGATCATAAGTTGAGTTTTTGAACTCCGAATTTGATGTTACTTTTTGGGTTAGAACCGGGACTTCTGTGCCTACAAATGTTATAGAAATAACAATAATGAAATTTTGCCTCTAATGTCCTCAAAAATGCCCAAAACAGTAGCCTTTGAAAGAAGAAAAGTTAATGAATTTGAAATTCTGAGTTAAGTTTCTATGAACCAGTTTCGGAATTTTGTGGATATCTCGAGTTTTATAGCTCCAATTTGGGAAATATAAATTTCTACTTAAAATTAATACATGGATTTATATTTTTGTAGAAGAAACCTATATTTAATTCTGCCTCTAAGTGCTCCTAAAATTAATTTAAAATTCGGACTGAGCTGCTACCTAGTTGTTAAGAACATGTTACAGTATTTTTGCTATAAATATTTGTTGAGAAGTCGAAATCCATTGAAACAAAATTCTGGTTAAAATAGACTCATAGGATCATCATTGTCATGAAGGAAGGTTGTTTAAATTCTGTACCTATTTTATTATATGAATTTATTAATTGGTGATAAAAACTGAATTGGGTGCAGTAAAGTGCTGCCTAGGAAACGAGAATGGACTGTAGTAATTTGAGTGTATCTCTTGTGATAGATGTTGAAATGAGATGATTCCAAATTCTGATGAACTTATACTTATATATCTACAACTTTTATTTAGAAAACATAATTTGATTCTATTTCTTAATATGTCAAAAAAATTACTTGAATTCAAAACTGTTGACAGTACTTTTCATAGGATAGTATGCAATGTTTTGTGTATAATTAATTTTATACAGGTCAAAATGCTATGATTAAAAATTGTGATGAAACTAGACTTATTTATCTACAACTTTTGTGAAGAAAGCATAGTTTTATTCCGTTTCTAAATATGTCAAAAAAGTGACTCGAGTTTGGAACTGTTGACAGCACTTTTTCAGTGGACAGTTTGCAGTATTTTGTGCATAATTAATTTTGTAGAGGTCAAAATGCTATGAATCAAAATTATAATGAAACTAGACTTAAATTTATACAATATTTATGGAGAAATCATGATTTGTTTGTGCCTCTAAATATGTCAAAAAGTAACCTAAATTTGGGACTGTTGACAGCATTATTTTCAGGAACAGTTCTCAATGTTTTTGTAATATTTTAAAAAGTAAAAATGATATTGATGTTATTTTTAATGTTCCTGAAACTAGAAACATAATGAATCATGATTTTAAAAGATAATTTCGACCACAAATGTCTTTAGATATGACATAAATAGGTTTTAAAATGAACTTGAAATTCTGTCTCTATGCAGAATTGTTATTTGAGTTTGCCAAGAACCATTTTAAACATCTCTGGAGTATTTTTGTATTATAGCAGCGCATAAAGGGAACTAAATGTATAAACTATATAATAATATATAAATGTAAAGTATTAGGCATGATTATGTGATGAAAAATGTGTATGGTGATTGCAATGTATAGGTGAGTTATTATTTACCTACTTGAAATAATATGAATATAACACTATATAAGAATTATATGTTATGCCTCTATGCTCATGCCAAAAGTAAAATTACAATGACAATAAAATAGAAAGTATTGCTATATGAAAAGAAAATAATGGATAAAGCATGGTTAGATGGAAGTACGTTAATAGCGATAATTGAGCAAAGAGCATGATTGCAATTGTTTATATTTGATGAGATGGTGTATACATGTATGTCCACTAATAAAGGTATAACTTTTAATTGATTATTTACATGAGCAAATTGTATAAATTGTCTTATGAATTATGCATATATGTTGATGCACTAGAGAAGATATATATTTGTATATAATGCACAGGAGCAAAAAGTATAATATAGATACAACTATAATATACAAAATAGTTACATGATTGAAAAAGATTTCAAATACAGAATAGTAATATCCAATAGTGAGCATGTTCAAAGGTTTACATAAAGTTACACATGAGCATGTATATGAGTACATTGTTCGTTGTTACACAAGAGTATACATTTGCATATAAGAATATGAATGAATAAAGAAAAGCTAACGTAAAGAGATTTTACTGCCTGCATTGAGTCTAGGAAGTGGATAGATAGGCATGCTTATAAGGGTACTTTGCAGCTGCTTCTGAACATTTAGACCTATTTGGGTCCACTTGAATTTAAAAGTATAGTGACCCTGTTTGGTTTTAAAAGTTAAAGTTAATTTAACAACCCTCGTGTGGGTTGTAGCCGACCCCTTTTGGGTCCGCTTGACCGGTCCATGTTATTTAATTGACCCCGTTTGGGTCCATGTTATTTGATTGACCCCATTTGGGTCCATGTTATTTGTTTGACCCTATTTGGGTCCACCGATTTATCATACAGTTTTATCCCTACAAGGGATCATCGTTTAATACCTTCGGGTATCTCTTTGGTGCCTTCGGGTGACCTAGTACCTTCGGGTACCATCGTATAACTATTATCCACCTCTTTAGAATAGTGCAGGCTTTATTGTCAAATGTTAAGAAAAGTTTAATAAGGCACGCAAATTCTTAATTGACTTTATACTATTCTACATATGAAATTCCTTTTATTGCACATAAAACTCACATCTAAAAGAATGTGCAATAGTATATGTATCTATATTGCTAGTATCCTAAATACATGCTAATCGTTAATTGATGAATTTGCATTATATTAGTATTTTGATTAAATTGATCATATATATATATGCCTTTGTGATCATAAACCTTATTTCTATATGTATGCCAATACATGATTGATGGAGGAATTTTTATTAAGTCCAAGAGTATTATAAAAGTCTAATGTGCACAACAATTTTATAATTGCATATTCATAGTGTACATTAAAGATTATGAAGGTTAGATAGTAACAACCATTGTTTTGAAATATTTTTCTTATGATTATATATATGTGTTCACATTGTTGCATGTACACATTCTTTAACGTGTATTTGCTATTTATGATAATGATATATGAGTGTTATGTTTAGTTGAAAGGCTTATTTTTATGATACATCTAATATGTTATAACATGAATAACTTGTGGAATATAAAATAAGCCTATAGTAATATAATAATCTCATAGTAATTGGAAGTGTGGATTTGCTATTTAATTCTAATGTGTATATATCAAAGACATGTTAAATAGATATTTATGCTTTTACGGTTTAGTATCAATTCAGAAACTAGACACATGATAATTAGTTGAATTTAAAGCTATAGAACATTAAAGCTTACATGGTTATATATGTTGATTAAAGCATCAATGCAAATTTTATTACTGAACTTTATGATTTTCGTAATATGAATTAACTGCTGCATTTTGTTTATTTCTTGAAACAAAGCTTTGTTATATTTGAGGCATGTTGTGTGCTTGTTGACGATCACTGTGAGTGGTCGTTTATAATGATTTAGTTCCCCACTAAGCTTTATAGCTTAGCACGGGTGTTTCACCCGTGTAGGTTGTTGGGGTGATATCTGCAGCGGGATGGCCAACTCAAGTCAACGAGAGAGACATTTATAGACTTTTATTTTGGCTCTTTGTATATAGTAAAGATTATAAGATAGTGGTATTGGTGATATTATATGTAAAAATGTTAAACAGTTGTTGTATTTTGTAAAGAGACTTTAACGTACACTGAAAAGTTTTTAAAAGTATAGCACTCTTATGTATTAAGTTTGATTATATGTTCTAGGTGTAGTTGGTATATGTTTATAGTAATACATGTGTAATGAGATGGATAAAGTGATATGTATAGATTATAGGATAAGGGTGTTATAGTTGGGCTGGCTCCAGAATGGGATGTTTAGCAACTAGAATAGCTAGCTCCAGAATAGGACACTTGGGTTAAAAGGGTTATCCCGGATTCATTCATTTATGCTTTTAGGTAAAAGTTTATTCACATTGGGTATGGGGTGGATGAGTGAACCTGAGCAACATTATCTTTATAAAGGTTTTTACACTTGTTAATTTTTAAAAATTTAACTCTTACTTGAATTATTACTAGTTTAAATTTAATTTATTTCCATTGTACATTTTAGTATTAAAAGTTTTTCAATTTGGATAACTATAGCACTATCATCAAACTTTTGGGAATTATTTAGCATACGATTGATTGTCTCAACTTGCACACACACTATCCCTTGGGCATGATACTTGAGAGTCTTAAGAATACTCATCTTTACTACTTGTATATCTAGTATACTTGCTAGGGATCAACAATCAAGTTTCAGCCACTTTTAATGTTTCTAATTTTTCTCCTTTTGATATGGATGTAGGTTTGAGGATGAATCTTTTTTGAGGAAGGAGAGAATGATGTAGATAGCCTTGAACTCATTCACAAATTGAAGAATCCATTAAAGTTCCTAAATGAACCAATTACAAGGAGTAAAGCTAAGAAGCTAAAAGAAAAGTTGCAAACATTTATGCAATCATTCATTGAAGAAGAAATGAAGCTTCAAGGGAAAAATTATCAATGGGCAGAATTCAGAGTCATGGAGACCAAAATTGGAGGAGTTCAAAAGGGATTAAAAGTGGTTCACATGCTTGTAACAAAAGTGGACCATAAAGAAGAATCATAGGCCAAATTCATAAATAAGCCAAGTTAGCATTTGCAAGTCATGTGCCGAACATATCCCTTGACATGTGCCAAATATGTTACCTTGACATTATTAAGTCATGTACTAAGTATGTGCCATATACATGTGTATATCATGTGACACAAAACACGTGCATTACATATGCAATGTTTAAATTATAGGGCTATTTTAAGTTGGGCGTAATTTTGTCCTTAGTTAAGACTTTATTTAATTAATTTTGATTAATTTTTTTGCTTTTATAGTGGGTCTCACGTTCTTAGAGGTAGCCCACTTATTTGGTTGTCAACTTTCCAATTTTAAGTAGGAAAAAGGATAAATTCCAACTTATAGTTTAATATGGAATTTGGCCCACTTATCTTAATGATTTTAGGTTAAGTTTCTACATATGCAAGACATTATTTTGCTATAATGAGGGATGGATGGTTATTGAATGAAGCTTTATGCATGAATTAAAATTTCAAGGTTAGAGTTATTGCTTTGAGTTGTTTCAATAATTTGGTTATTCAAGTTTTACTTGTGTAGTTCTGTTCTTCTTTATTCTGCTTTAGGTCTTAATATCCTTTGTAATTAGTGTTTACAGTTCATTAAAATTAGATTGAAAGTTTGAGTTTTTGAATATTTACTTGTTTTAAGGTTCAGGTTGCAATTGAATTCTTCAGTTTCGCATCAGATTTAATCTTTGTTATGCATTTGTCATGCTTGTAATCAATGTGTGTCGTGGAATTCATCTTAGTTTTATTTTGCTTCAATTTTAATTTGATTATCATGAATTTAAATGTTTTACTTTTATCCTTTATATTGCACTTTATCTTGGCATTTAAATGCTCTCATTGGTTTGTGTACTGGCTCTAAATTATGCTCTTAATGATGCTGGATCTAGCTCATCTAGGTGTTATATGACTAGCTATTTCCATCCGAGCTATGTAACGACATATGAATACTTTGCTTGAGTGGAGTATGTGAAGCCCGTTTACTTGAATGATTTCTTCTTGGATATAGTGGATGGAAATATGATGCAGGAAGTAAATCAACCAATCGAGAATATCGGATGGACAAAATTTGTTAAAAAAAATGAGGAGGTATATCCCAAAATCACTAGGGATTTTTTGACAACATTTAGTTGCACTTTTGAAGATGCCAATGACATTAATGGGATCATATGATTTCAATTAGGCTGGAAGAAGCATAATCTCACATTCAAGGAATTTACAAAGTTTCTTAGTTTTCCATTTAATGGTGCTAGAGATTTACTTGGTTTCACTCTAAGGTAAAATTGGGTGGTAATTCATGATGATTTCGAGCCTACCACTTACATGGCCAAGATGACTAAGGTGCACCATTGTAAGAACCATGCATTGCGTATTCTCCATCGATTTCTGGCTTTGGCATTCTTTAGGCACATTAAAGGCCTTAGTGGTGTTAATTCAGTAGAGATCTTAATATTGAGGTGGATGGTGGAGGGCATTAGGATGAATAGTGCATATCATCTATGGAGGAAGATTGAGGATCTCCAGTGGAAACCTAGTTTTATAAAGAAAATTGCTTCAGTGGTATGGTTACAGTTCTTGCTAGGGTAGTTAATCACACTGAGCTTGGACCTTTACTTGGTCCAGCCATCTACATAGATCATAAATTGTTTAAAAACATGAAGATTATGTTTGACACACTTAAGAGATATTGGACCACCCGTGCTGAGTATATTCTTGTAGTGATGAAGGGTCTCATGTAACTGCCACCAGATGCACTTGAGGATGATTCTAAAGAGGTTGATAAAGCTGACCAAAAGGAAAAGGATGCTACTTCGGAGCCTGATTGTAACATCCTAAACCTGTATTTAACTGGAATGCCTTAACCTAAAATATTAAACCCACTTAGCTGCATTTTTAAGCCTAATTTTTTTAAATTTAAAAAAAAACAACATATGGATTCTACAATAAAACTTTTACACATAACTACGTTTCTTTGGTCAATACAAACTTCACAACTAATACACATAGGTACAAAATATCATGTATAAACATAATATAATTAAACATCATCAGCTATACTTGTGGTTCTCTCTCGTGTTGGCCATCCTACTACAGATATAACCTTGACGAATACAATCTTTTCTAGCAACCTATACGGATAAAACACCCATGCTAAGATATAAAGCTTAATGGGGAACAAAAACATGTGAACGACTGCTCCCAGCAGTCATCGATGCATACACTCAAAATGCGACAAATGAAATATAGAATTATCATGAGAATACCACGATAATACTTTTAGTCATAACACGTTATATATATAAAAACAATGAATTATCATAGCTCAACAATTCATTTAACATACATATATCATATAATTTCTTGGTAAGTTCTACACATTTAAACTTGTGAAACAATTTCTATGATTAGAACCAATCATGAGCACTATCAATAATACAGGTTAATTATACTTTAATGCTTACACTATATCTATACTTTTAAAAATATAGCATTCTCAATCAACAATGTAATCCTACATTTAATTTAGCATCCATAAATTTCTACTTTTCATATATTGATCTACATACATATATATAAGTACATGCATAAACATAATACATGCATTAGAAAAAACCCAGTTAAACATGATGATCCATAAACATATGCCTTACTATACTGAAATAGACTATGATGCAATTATACTATAACTTAGCCTACTTAAGTTCTAAAGGTGGATAACGGGAACGGTGGATACCTGAGGGTATCAAAACGGTAGATATCCTAGGATATTGAAAACATGGACCCAAACAGGGTCAACTGTACGGTAGATTGGTCAAGTGAACCCAAACGAGGTCAATTCACAACCCAAATGTGGTTGTTTATGATCCAATAGGATCATCTATGGTAGCTGCAATATCCCTACAGGCATGCCTATCTATCCACACTCTAGACCGTACGTAGGCAGTTAAATTCTTTTACTTTATCTAACATTACTTTGCTTTACTCTATTCAATCGAATACATATATGTACATGTATAGCCATGTACCGAGTAATCATAATAATACCTATGTTACTGAATAATAATGAGTAAAGTATCATGTATTACTTAATCATATGTCATGGTTACATAAATCAGATAGTTTATACTTACCAAGTATAAATAATCAAGATTCGATGCCCTTATAAAGGCATATGCACAATTATACTTATGAATAAACATAAACATTACGATATTTATTCAATTGTAAACAATCTGTGACTTATGATCAAACTATAACTGTATTCAATTCATAGGCATATATATATATGCATACCAGATTGTCACCAATTAACATTTCAAGAATAGGTAGCTTAACATGTGATCATAATCATAACATAACACTCATCATCATGCTTACTACTCTCACTATCTTGCTTGAACAATTTTTTATCATTTTATGAAAGCGTACTTTTCCCCAATTTATCAACATGTTTAACCAAGAGCATTTTTATTTATCATGAGTACATGACTAAATACTAACCTTATAATAATAATAATAATATCTATTTTTCACGAACGTATATGCACATAGGTATATACATGTGACTTGAGCACAACATAACATATTCACTCAAGTATACACCATTTATAAACACGATAACATCTTCATATAATCATGTACATACTCATAAATGGGGAAGCTGCAGTTTGAAACTTTCATGAATACATATTATCATATACTTATAAAAACGTACATAAAATGCTCTCACTTGCTTAAACACTATAATATATTACTCATCGGATTGTGGACATATCATTCCATTGCATTAAACTTTACTTAAATTCATAATTAGTTCACATGAAAACGTACCTTTGGAATTCTTCCTTGACTTACCTTCATATCCCTTAATAGTTAGGCATATCAATACATAATCATATAAAAAGTAATACCTAGGCTTATATGTTCAATATATTATAACCAATGAGATTATTTACACTCTTAAATAATCACTTATTGTGGTCATCACATAATGTTCATACTATAATTATTTAAAGGTTTTACATAAGCTATATTTATTAAGGTAAAATTCTCTACCTTAGAATATTTATATTTGACAAGGTAAGGCTTCAAAATTAATTCAATGTATTTATATTTTAGCGGTTTTGAGGATTATTCAAAACCAAAACACTTTGAGTTTAACTAACTAAGCACATTACATTATATTGTTCAAACTGTAGGTTTAAGTTTTATTATCTGCATCCATACTATAGTTGTTTATTTAAATATGGTGACCTAATAATACCAATACTCATTAGATTAATATTATTATAATTATCATGTACATTTAAATCAGTTATACACCTCATAAAAAAACTTTATCACTTTTTCCTTTATGCGAAATAACTACACGGTAAGGTATCTACTATTAATAGCTTGCTGTTACACTAATAAATGGTTTGCTGTTTATAAAATAAATAGTTTGTTGTAATATTAACTTTTTAGTTATTTTATTTATAGTCTATTAGATCATATTAACCATGCTTAAACACTGTTTAAAGGCTCTTTTATAATTTAACAACTTAGTTCGACTAGACCATTATCTCTTGCCATTAACTAATTTTAACTTATATAATCATATGCTAAACAATTAGTTCTTACTTAATTAAACAATAGTTCATTTGTTAAATTATTGTGATTGAAACCTATCATCACATTTTCTCATTACAAATTAGCATGTTAACTACATAAGATCAAATTCATATAATTAAATAAGCTTATTCCAATACCCACGCTAATCTTATTTTGAGATTAACTCTCATCTTAAGATTCTCATACCCTAGCCCTATACTTTTCTACCAATATATCATAACCAAATAATATAAATATACCTATGTAGATACAATATTGCAAGTAAATATTCAAGGTTAAACTTGCCCCTACTCACATCATAAGTTCTGAACCACTACTATCAATTAATGCTCACGTTGCTTATTCACGTACTTATTATTTAAACATGTTCTTTCAACTCATATTAAATTTCACAATAGGGTACCTTTGTACCTTTATGTCTTCATATCACGTATAAGATAACTCTTCATTGCTAAATTAATCATTAATCCTTTTGATTTCTCTTATATAGTCTATTAAAATCACAAAGATATCTCATTATATGTCTTTCTAACAAGCATATTAGTTAAATCCTTAGCTAACTTTGCAAAATAAATTAAATACTTTTCATGGAACTAGAAGGATAATCACTCATCATTTAACTATTAAGCATTAATTTAAATTCTTTGATAACCCATTAACTTACTTTAATCAAGGTTTATAGAGGAAACCATGTGTTAAATGAACACATTGTCTATTCCCTTATAATCAACTATTGTACTTTAGTTAGGGACATGCAATCATTCTTTACTGCCGAATTGTTCAAGTTCTAGCCTATGACATGCCGTACATTTGGTTTTCAACTAAATAACTCTTATACCTTTATTAATTTAAAGGATGTTATTTTAAACTAAACTCTAACACAACATCAATGATGAAGTTTTTTTTTTACCGTAAAATTTATAAGAATTAAACTACAACATTGAAACTTACATGCCTTTAATTTCTCATATTCCTGATTAATGGTTTAACCCTAATCAAAAATTTATTATAAACTAATCGAAAGCAAACATGCAAGTGGTATTAATTCTTAAATTCTCGCATCTCACGTTATCATCCAAACTCATTGCTTAGTAATCCAAGTTTAAGCTTAATTCCTATAATTACATACAGAGGTAGCAAACATATAATTCCAAATAGAAGAAGTCACATGTAAGATCTAACATTTCCTTATTTCATGCAATTCACATACTAGATGGAATTTTCTACTATGATTATGATCTTTGTAATAACTTCATTACATGTAAATCAAGATTTTTAATATAATTTCCCATACCTATTATTGTGCTTGTCGAAGCTTTACTGGAGCTTTGATATCATGGTCCAAGAACATCGGGAGGTAGCTAGCATCAAGAGAAGTTTGATGACATCGGTCACGTGCCCTAATGCCCTTTCGTTTGGTCAAAATTCCCTTATAATAGATGAAGCAACACCTTCTTCGATCTATCAATTGCCGACGATTACAGAGGAAGAGAGGCTATCGGAATGATCACCTCACCCATGAGAACCCGTCCGGGCTGTCCATGTCGTTGGTGGCCATCGTAACTCACCGGAGAAAGATAAAAGTGGTTACAGCATGGGGAGAAAGATCAAGATTCATACCAAATGATCAGGTATGCCAAGGCAAAAATAGATGCCGACGGTGGAAGAGTCATGGTATGCATGCATCCTCACCCCTGACGGTGGCCAGTGATCATCGTTGATGGTGCCGATCCACTCCGTCTACCTCTCTCGGTGCTCCTTTCTATTTTATTTATCTTGTCTCTCCACTTCTCCTCAATTATTTGGCCAGTATATACTCTAAAGAAAATTGCCATATTAATCCTCCAATTATTTGCATACAACAAAATGATTCCCCACACATTTTAAGCTTTAGGAAATCAACCCCACATCTACATCTGCATACATATATATATATATATATATTCACCCATAATTTATACTATTTACCTTAATTATACCCTTGAACATTTTTAGGTCAAATAATTTACAATTAATTCATATAATTAAATAAAATTATCATTTGCCCTGTAACTTTAATTGAAATTCACATATTTAATTTAGTATAAATCAAATAATCATTCATTAAGTCCTGTAATTTTTACAAGAGTCACTTTTTGGGTCTTACACTGATGCACACCCCCCACCTCTGATGGTGGATTTTATAAATGGTGTTCAAGCTTGCCTGGATGTTCAAGTAGGCTAAATTGATAAATTGCAGGAACACATTGAGGCATTTTGCCTTAATTAGGAGAATTTCGCTCTCCACTTCTTAAAGAGTTTTCCACCACCACCACTACCTTCTTTCCAGCCGCCATAGTGAGCCTAGAGTTTTTCTATCTTATTAAGGACAACAAGCTTTTTGTAAGGGGGTAGAGCTCAGTTGAGCTCAATTTCTTACTTTGAGACTCAAGAAGATTTTGAATAATTTCACAACCCTTTTTATTTATGAATTATTTTAATTTTTAATTTAGTTTTTTTATGTTTAGTTGTTTTATTTATGTTGTTTTCTTTTTCATTTAGTTTTTTTTTTATTTTTATAGTTTAATTATTGTTCTTTATTTCAGTTAATTATAAATTTCTATTTTCAGCAGGTATTTTCATATTTTTATTCTACTATTTTTATTTTTTGTTTTTTTATTTTAGTTATTTTATAGTTTGTGTATTGATTGCATATTTTTAGTTTGGTTTATCTTACAGCTTGCAATTAGTTTAGTTCGCTTGATTTTGTTTCCGAACGTGAACTTTTTGAACTTTAACTTAAAACTATGTAATGTTCAGAATCTAGATTAGCATTAAGACAGTCATGTTGTTCGATGAAATCCTAGCTAAGTTATTGTTCAACTTGAAAAATATTTTTTAGTTTTAAAATTTTGTATACAAAGACCAATTTTTAAATTAAAAGAAAACTAATGCATAAAGGTAGTTGTGTTAGGAATTTTAGAGCACTAGAACCTTCCTTATCACCCTTCAAAGTATTAAAATAACTCAAATAAATTTAGGACATAAATTAGGCAATTTTTCTTATTTAGTCATTTAAAAGACATTTTACTGACCTTTTTTGTACATTTTATCCCTTGCTAGCCGTTTTGAGCCTTATAAGGCATGCTTAATGCATGCTATAATTTATTTTCTTGTTACATATATCTTTTTACCATATATCCTACAAGCCTTTATCTCCCTTTCTAAGCATTAACCGCTCTAAAATGGGATTTATCACTTTTCATGGGTACTTAAATAGGTGCTGTTCTTTAAAAAAAGTTTAATTGGGGTTGTTGTCAAGAGTTGTTGTCAAAGGTAGGATTGTAGCCATAATTTTTAAAGATTGGAAATTGTGGATACCCCCCTCCCCTTTGCTAAATAATGTTAAAATTAAGCTAACTAAGTTTGTTATTTCTTAAAAGAAAAGAGAAAGAAAGCTAGCATGGTATAGCAATCTTTTAAGCATGGGATGTTTACAATAAAATGAGAGAAATTTCAAGAAGCCCTTTTTTTAATGCTTTAATGTTTTACATTCTTATGTAATTGAGATTAGTCAACTTGGGTAACACTATTGTTGGTAAAGTCTATTCGAAGGATAATATTCGTTTGTACAATTAGAGAGTGGCTATTTTATTTGCTTAACCTTAACTATTTTAATTAGCTTTACCTTGACCATATTACAACCATATTGAAGTCCTAATGATTTTGTCTTATTTTGAGTTATTTAGCAAAGATGACCTTAGGATTTTGGTGTTAAAAGAGAGTGATGTGAGTTGATGTATGTAGAATTTATGAGTGTTTTATGCATATGTTTGTGTAGTGAATGTTTATTTTTATGTGAAGCATAGTGCTTTTTATGTTTTTTTTTTGTGTTGTAAGTGTGTGTAGGGAGTAAAGGAGTAGGAACTGAGGAAAAAGAGTCAAGAATCAAGCGAAAGAAGAAGCTCTATCGTAAGTGTAGTGGTAGTCGCGAGTGCAACACAAAAAGGAATCAGAAGAAGAGGTCAACGTAGAGAAAAGTCAACATATGATGAAGCACGTCCTGTAGCGAGCGTGACAACAAAAAGATGTTGTGTGGTTACTTTTGAAATGAAACTTGAAGGTGCATGTCATTCCACTAAATGTTACACACTTCAAGAAGGGAACCTGGAGGGATAAAAGTTTTGAAAAGAACAATTAAATATTTTTTAATTTTCTTGCTCTAATTAGTATATTTTACTTTGTTTTTTTTAAGAAAAAGGAAAATAAGAAGAAGAAGATCTACTTAGAAAGTGAAAAGGGTTGAGAGATTTATTTTTACTATTTCTCATTTATTGCTTCCTCTTGAAATTAGTGAATGATATTTTCTTTAGGAACTTGAACAATAATGTCTATATCTTTTATATTCTTATTGTTATATATAGTTTTATTCATAGAATTCTTTATTAGTACTTTATGCATGATTATTATAAGTGAGTATGATTGAGAAACATATTCTTTCTTATAGCTAGTAAAAATTCATTATCAAAATATTGCTTGAGAGATTGACATATTATGATAATTGCTAAAAGTTGGCATTTAATCTTAAGATAAGTTTCTATAATTAACTAACCCATTAATGAGAATTAAGGATTGGAATTATATATGCATGTTTTAGGAATAACTATTTCATATCGAGAGAATGAATTAGGACATTAATCCAACTTGGTTTGCATTTTAAGATTAAAAATTAAATTAAGAGAATAAGTTTAAGTTCAACTTATATTTCATAATATTAACCTTTAATTGTCTTCTTTGATTATCAATGAAGTAGGTTTAATCTGTATTTCTATTTTTAGTGCATACTTTAGTTAATTTAATAATTCAACTTATGATGTAAACAAGATTAAGAATTAAGTGATAGTGTGTAATCACTCATCCTCTCCTCGTGGGAACGATATCTGAAGTACTATATTCGGTAAACCGTTCACTTGTAGAATTACCACAATAAGTTTTCAGTGTCATTGCTAGAGAGATAATGTTTTGTTTTATTGCCATTTTAATGCTTGATTTAAGATTTTGGATTACAATATTTAATTAGTGGTAGTTTGTTTGTTTTGTATTACAGATTTGGGAGTTTAAGTGTATGCCTAAAACAAGGAGTTCTCAAGAAGAACTTGGATGAATAAATTTGAAAATAGAGAGATTTTTTTTAAGTAAACAAAAAATGAATAAGAAAAAGAAGAAGAAGACCAAGAAGCCAACCATGGCTAAAGATAATCCTTCACATTTGATTGATTATGCTACACCTACTTTAAATGGTACTCAATAAGGAGTAGTACAGCCTACAGTAAATGCTAACCAATTCGAAATAAAATCATCTCTTTTATAAATGGTTCAAAATAGTATTCAATTTTATAGGTTGCCAAATGAGGATCCTAATGCTCATTTAGCAAATTTCCTTGAAATTTGTGATACTTTTAAAATTAATGGTGTTTCTGCGAATGCAATTAAGCTTAGGCTTTTTCCTTTTACAATAAAGGATAAGGTAAAGACTTGGTTAAATGTGCTTGCTAGAGGTTCAATTACCACTTGGGATCAATTGGCATAGGCTTTTCTTTCTAAATATTTTATATTGGTAAAAACTGCTGAAATTATCAAAGAAATTACTACTTTCATGCAACAAGATAATGAATCTTTGTATGAGGCATGGGAAAGGTTTAAGGAATTATAATGCAGTTGCCCTCATCATAATCTTCTAAAGGAGTTACTCATGCAAACCATTTATAATGGAGTTAACCCCACCACTTGAGGGACTATTGATGCGGTTATTGGAGGATCTCTTATGAAGAAGACTATGATGCTGCTTTTGAGTTGCTAGAAGAGATGTCCATAAATAATTGTATGTGGCCTATGGAAAGATCCAAGGTATCACCTTCTTTCCCTACTAAAGGTGTATATGCTATAGATTCAGTCATGGCTTTGCAAGCCCAAGTTGCTGCATTGACACATAAAATTGATAATTTGAGTATAGGAGGAACCACACCAAATGGTTGTACCCTTTATGGTTAATAAGGGCATGCAAGTGAGAGTTGTGGAATAGGTATAACTAGTTTGGAGGAACAAGTGATTTTTGTGTAAGGTCAAGGGTGTGAAAACCCTTCAAACACCTATAACCTTGGTTGGAGAAACCATCCTAACTTTTTATGGGGGACTAGTCAAAATAGAGCTGTTATAGGTTTTCAACTGGGTTAAGATAGGTTTGGTGCTTTAGAAGTAAAAATGGATATGTTTTTAAAGGGTATTAACTTAAAACTTAATTCCCAAGATGAAAATTACAATAGGTTAGAGTCTAAGTTTGATCAAATAGCAAAGAACCAATCATCATCCATACATAATTTAGAGGTTCAAATCAGTCAATTAGCAAGTGCACTACCTTCAAGACTTCAAGGGTGCCTTCTAAGCAACCTAAAGGATAATCTAAGGGAGCAGATGAAGGTAATTTCACTCAAGTTAGGTAAGACATATGTCAATAATTTTTTAGCTAACAAAAATGGAGTTTGTAGGAAATTCAGGAGGGAGAGAACATTCCTGTCATGAACACCACAAAACCCACCAAGCATGACAGAGGGAAGTCCAAGCAATGCTGTGAGCATGACACTTACCGCGAGTGTGATAGGGGGAGCTTCTAAAGAAAAGGTTTATCAACCTCATCCATCATTTTCACAGCGATTGAAATAAAAGGATACGGATAAGCAATTTCTTGAGTTTTTAGATAAATTAAAGAATTTGTATATTAATTTGTTGTTTGTTGAAGCTATTACCGAAGTTCCCAATTATGCTAAATTCTTGAAAGACTTAATTTCTAAGAAAAAAAGTTGGGAGGACATTTTGGTTGTTGCTTTGATTGAGGATTGTTGTTCAATTATCACTAATAATTTACCAACTAAATTGAAAGATCTCGGTAGCTTTACTATTCCATGTACTCTAGGCGATATAGAGTTTCCTAGGCATTTTTGTGATTTAAGGGCTAGTATAAACCTCATGGCACTTTTAATCTTTAAGAAACTGGGTCTAAAAGATGTGAAATCTACTTCTATGGTGTTACAACTTGCTGACTAATCTTTCAAGAAACCATATGGCATAATTGAGGAATTATTAGTTAAAGTTGATAAGTTCATTTTACTAACTGATTTTGTGATACTTGATTTTACATATGATGCTAATTGTCCATTAATTTTGGGTAAACCTTTCATTAATATTAGTAGGGCTTTAGTTGATATTTCGAAGGGAAAATTAATCTTAAGAGTAGGGAATGATAGTGTAGAATACCATATGGACAAACCACTAAAATACCTTATGGAAGAAAATGTATGCATGAAGGTTGATATAATTGAAGATTGTGTGTTGGAAGTGTTAGGGATTAAAGATCAAGTGAAAGATTCCCATAATAAAGGGGCTAATGAGGAAATGGATTAAGGAGTTCAAAGGCTAGAAATTTTGCATCGGAGTGAGGAACCATTGCCTCCATCAATTGTAAGTGCTCCAAATATGGAATTAAAGGAGTTACCTAATCATCTAAGGTATACTTTTCTTAGAGCCAATTTTACTTTACCTATTATCATTTCTAATAATCTTACTAGGATGTAAGAATAGATGTTGTTACAAGTGGTTAGGAAGAAAATTAGGAGTATAGGTTGGCAAATTTCTGATCTAAAGGGAATTAGCCCTAATATGGTCATGCATAGAATTCATATGGAAGAGGGCTATGATCCTAAGGCTGATAGGCAAAGAAGGTTGAATCCTAATATGAAAGAAGTGGTTAATAAAGAAGTCATTAAGTTGTTAGATGCTGGGATTATCTATCTTATTTCGGATAGTGAATGGCTTAGTCCTATTCAATGTGTGCCTAAGAAAGGCGAAATAACTGTAGTGAAAAATGAGAATGGGGATTTGAATCCTACTAAAACTACCACAGGTTGGCGGGTTTGTATTTACTATAGAAAGTTAAATGCTGCAACTTGAAAGGATCATTTTCCTTTGCCATTCATAGATTAAATGTTAGAGAGAATTGATGGTCATTCCCATTATTGCTTTCTTAATGGATTCTTGAGTTACTTTTAGATTTTCATTTATCCTAGTGACAAAGAGAAAACAACCTTTACTTGTCCCTATAGCACATTTGCATATAAGAAAATGCTTTTCAATTTGTGTAATGCACCTGCAACTTTTCAAAGGTGCATGACTTCCATTTTTTGAGACATGATTGAGGAGATAATGGAAGTATCATGGATGACTTTTTTTGTTTATGGGGATTCTTTTGAGTTATGTTTAGACAACTTAGATAGATTCGTAGCTAGATGTGAGGAGACAAATTTAGTGCTCAATTGGGAGAAATGCCATTTTATTATTGAGGAAGGGATTGTATTAAGGCATAAAACTTCAAAAAAAGGAATTGAGGTAGATAGGGCTAAGACTAATTTGATTGAGAAGTTGCCTCCACCTACTACAATAAAGGGTGTGAGGTCATTTTTAGGACATATTGGTTTTTATAGGATGCATGCTTAGTAGCTTTTGAGAGGTTGAAGAAATCTCTCATAAGTGCACCAATTATAACTTTATCAAATTGGAACCTTCCTTTGGAAGTAATATACGATGCAAGTGACTTAGTTGTAGGATGTGTTTTAGGTCAATGGAAAGATAACAAATTGCATGTTATTTACTATGCTAGTCATGCACTTTTGGGTCCTCAAATAAATTATACAACCAGAGAAAAAGAAATGCTTGTTGTTGTGTTTTGCTTGTGATATTTAGATCATACTTGTTGGGATCTAAAGTTATTATTTATACGAATCATGCTGCATTGATGTGTTTTTTTGCTAATAAGGATGTTAAACCTAGGTTAACTCGTTGGGTTCTTTTGTTACAAGAATTTGACATAGAAATACGAGATAAAAAGGGAAGTGAGAATTTAGTGGCTAACCACTTGTCTAGATTAGAGAATGAGGATGGACCTATAGGTCATGATGATAAAATAAAAAAAAAGAGTTTCTTGATGAGTTATTAATGTTAGTTAGCCATCCAAGTACACCATGGTATGTGGATTAAGCTAACTATATTGTTGTAGGCCTTATGCCTTATGGTTTAACTTTTCAGCAATGGAAGAAGTTCTTTTATGATATCAAACATTATTTATGGGAGGACTCAATGTTCAAGATTTGTGGAGATAGAATTTTGCGTCGATGTATAAGTGAAGATGAATATCTAGGCATATTATGTCATTGCCATTCAACTTTGTATGCAGGATATAATGGTAATGGTAAGACAACAGCTTGTGTACTTAAATGTGGTTTCTATTGGCCGATGTTATTTCAAGATTCAAAGAAGTTTATGGCCCAATATGACAAATGCCAAATGGTAGGAAATCTAGGTAAGATAGATGAAATGCCATTAATAAGTATTTTGGAAGTAGAGGTCTTTGATGTATAGGGGATAGACTTCATGGGTCCTTTCCCAACATCATTTAGCCAAAACTACATATTGGTTTGAGTGGATTATGTGTCCAAGTGGGTAGAGGCCAAGGCTACCTCAACCAATGATTCCAAAGTGGTTGTTAAGTTCTTAAAGAAATTATTCTTAAGGTTTGGAGTGCCTTATTCCATTATAAGTGATGGAGGTATGCATTTCATAAATCATTCTTTTACATCTCTATTGCATAAGTATGGAGTGCATCATAGAGTAACTACACCTTATCACCCACAATCAAGTGGTCAAGTAAAGATTTCAAATAAAGAACTGAAATAGATTTTAGAGAAGAGTGTTTCTAGTTTATGAAAGGATTGGGCACATAAATTAGATGATACACTTTAGGCATATAGGACAGCTTTGAAAACACCTATTGTTATGACTCCATAGAGGTTAGTGTACAGTAAAGCATGTCATTTGCTTATAAAGTTGGAGCATAAAGCTTATTGGGCTATTAGAGCATTGAACTCTAATCTTCAGCAAGCTGGTATGCAGATGTTTTTACAATTAAATTATTTGGATGAGTTATGATTTAGTGCCTATGAGAATACAAGAATCTATAAAGAAAGGACTAAGAAATGGCATAATGTTCACATTAAATATAAGATCTTTAAAGTAAGGGATAAAGTACTTTTTTTAACTCTAGATTGAAGTTATTTCTTGAAAAGTTAAGGTCTCATTAGAGTGGGACATTTCTTAAAACTCAAGTATTTGACCACAGGTATTTGGAGCTTAAAAATGATAAAGGTGAGTTATTTAAGGCTAATGGTCAAAAGTGTATGTGTATTTGGAGGGAAATTTTCATGGTAGAGAGGTTTCATGTGTCTCTTTAAAATTGGTTGATAATGATCCTTTTGGAATTAATTAATAAATCTTTTTATTTATATATGTGTTTTTGTATTTGCTTATAGATTAATTTCTATATATTTTTTTTAATTTTTGATATTTTTGTTCAAATTTATGTAGTGGTGTGTGTTTAAATATTTTTTGATATTCAAGTATTGTATTTTTAAATATTTGTTGCCTTTCTTTTTTGAAAGTGTAACACCCTAATTCCTTAACCATGGATAATCATCATCATCATAACCTATTAAAGACTAGGCAATAATAATAATAATAATAATAAGAAAGGCCATTATTACATTCCAAAATAAGATAATGAAGCGTATCGATAAATAATCATAACATAAATGGCCTTCAGGTATCCTGAATTCCTCAAGGCAACTACATCATGCCCGATCCTGCAAAGCTTATCTTGAAACCTACACAGATAAACAAACCCGTGCTAAGCTATAAAGCTTTATGGGGAACAAAACTCTATATATATAAACATAACCTCTTTACACAATTCATCTCATCATGTAAACTTGATATGAGCTTGAAAAGCTCATAAATAGTGTGTTTTAATGTGTAGTTTTGTTTAGTATTGTGTCTATTATTTTGATATTTTATCTATATTTTGTTGCTTTTATGTGTTTTGTGTGTTTGTGGTTGTTTTAGTTGTCTTGTAGGAGAAAGGAAATTATTTGAGGCTTAAAGGAGTCAATTGGAGAAGGAGCAGGAGAATGAGAGCTACAAGGGCATTGTCGCGAGCACAAGAATGCAAGAGAGCTGGTGACAACAAGCGGGGAAGAAAGCTAGGCCAGCAGAAGAAGTGTGTATTGTCGCGAAGGCGACAATGAAGGAAAGGTCACGACAGCTAGCGGAGCCAGCCAAAGCATGGGCGTGTCTTGTTGCGAGCGCGACAAGCGTCGCGAGCGTGACATAGGATGGATGAGCAATTGAATTTTTAAAGAGATGCAATTTTTTATCAAAATGGTAACTTTTGTGAAAAGTCATATTTGAAGGGTCATTTCTTTTAGAGAGGATATATATACCAAGTTAAATAGATTTTAGGATGAAAAAAAAAATTTGGAATTTGATATTGTGATCTTAAAAACTATAATTTTCTTTAGTACTTTTGTTTAATTTTCATGACTTGAAGAAGGAGGCAAGCAAGGGAGAAGATATCTTTTGTGAAGGGAAAAGGGTTGAGAGATCCCCTTCTTCTTGTTCTTACTTTATATTTTCTTCCTTGTAATCTTCATATGAATATTATTTTGGCATTAGATTATATATGAACAAGTACTATTTTTTCATTTACTTTATTGATCTTTGAATGTAGAATTTGCTATTAAAATTATATTAGTATCATTATAGGTTGAGGAAAAAGACCTTAAATGGCAATTCCTTTTCCGAAAATCAACATAATGGTCATAAATAAGGGAGTTAGCGAGAGCAACGTCTTATTGAAAGTTAATAGGAAATTTATTATCAAAGTATAGTTAGAGAGATCACATGTGGAGATAATTGTTATAGGTTGGTAGTTAATCTTAAAATATGTAACTAAAATCAACTAGTTCATTAACGAGAGTTGAGAATTAGCACTTTAATTACATGTCTTAGGCAATCTAATTCATGTCAAGAGAGTGGATTGGAAATTTATTCCAACTTGGCTTACTAATAAGATTAAAACATATTAATTAAAATAATGGTATCAAGTGCATGATTATTTAATTTCATTATATTTATTGTCTTCTTTGATTATATTTAACTAGGATTTAATTTACACAATAAGGTAGTTTAGAATTAATTTCCACTTACAGACATCGTAAACAAGATTAAAATTGAGTAGTAATAGTGGATAATTTAAATCAATATTTCCTCGTGGGATCGATATCTGAAGTACTATAACCGGTACACTGTATACTTGCGGTATTTAAGCTTTTAGAAAAAGCATAACAAGTTTTTGGCGCCGTTGTCGGGGATTTGTTTGATCTAATTATTGCATTATGAATCTTGGTTTAAGATTTTGGATTACGATATTTAATTTATTTTTGTTTTTTGTTTTGTTTTGAAGTTTCAGGATTTGACAGTTCATGCCGCGTACACGAAGTTTGCAAGAAGAATTTAAACCGTTGAATCTAGAGATTAAGAGATTTCTTTCAAGTAACCGCAAGTCTAACAAGAAGAAAAATCGGACTAAAAGATTGACCATGTCTGATGAAGAGAATCTACCACGATTGATGGACTTTGCCACGCCGGCATTGAGTGGTGCTCAACAAGGGGTGGTAAGACCAACGGTAAACGCAAACCAATTTGAGATTAAACCATCACTCTTACAAATGATTCAAAATAGTATACAATTCTATGGTTTGGCAAATGAGGATCCCAATGCTCATTTCGCAAACTTCTTAGAAATCTGTGATACCTTTAAAATTAATGGGGTTTCGGCGGATGCAATTAAGCTTAGGCTTTTTCCTTTTACATTGAAGGACAAAGCAAAAGCTTGGTTGAATTCCCTTACTAGGGGTTCTATAACAACTTGGGACTAATTAGCCCAAGCCTTTTTATCAAAATATTTTCCCCTAGCAAAAACTGTAAAAATTATAAAGGATATCACCATTTTTGTTCAATATGACACTGAATCTTTGTATGAGGCATGGGAAAGGTTCAAAAAATTACAATGAAGTTGCCCACACCACAATCTTTCAAGAGAGTTGCTAATGCAAACGTTCTATAATGGTGTAAATCTAACTACTAGAGGCACCATTGATGTTGCAGCTGGGGGATCTCTTATAAGGAAGACCACAGAGGCTGAATTCGAGTTATTAGAGGAAATGTCAATGAACAATTGTATGTGGCCAACCGAGAGAGTAAGAGACCCTAATTCTAATACCAATGCTAATACTAGGGGGGTCCATTCAATAGATTCTATTATGGCCTTGCAAGCCCAATTAGTTGCATTAACACAAAAGATTAATACTCTAGGAGTGGGAGGAAATTCACAAACTGAGTGCACTATTTGTGGTCAACTAGGTCATGGTAATGAGGGTTGTAGTTTGGGAATAGGTAGTACAAATGAGCAAGTGAGCTTTTTACATGGGCAAGGACTAGGAAACCCCTATTCAAACACCTATAACCCCGATTGGAGAAACCATCAGAATTTTTCTTGGGGGGAATAATAACAATCAAAATAGAGGGGTAGGATTTCAACAACCTTAAGATAGGTTTAGAGCCTAGGAGGTGAAGGTAGATAGGTATATTGAGGAGCTTAATTTAAAGTTCACTTCACAAGAAGATAATCAAAAGAGGTTAGAAACTAAATTTGATCAAATAACAAAGAATCAAGCCTCTTCAATTCATAATTGGGAAGTGCAATTAGGGCAAATTGCCAAGGCTTTACCTTCCTACTTACAAGGAAACTTACCAAGCAATACGGAGGAAGATCGTCGCGACCGTTTGAAGGAAGTCTAGGATAGATTTCAGATTGTTTACATTTATATTTAAAGTTGACTTAGTGGTTATTTGCATGGTTAATTTCTATTTCCATTTTTATTTTATTTTATTTTATTTTTATTGTTTTATTTTCACATTTATTTAGAACACTTACACATTTTTTATCTTTATGTTACAGGTATTTATGTATGATTTATTTGTGTTTTCTATCCTTTACTGTTTACCATTTACAAAAAAAAAAATAAAAAAGTTTAAGTCATGAAGTATCATCCTTGTTGCAAGCGCGACATGGATGTGGACGACGGATCACAAGGCTCTATCGCGAGCGCGATATCATCACCCTCACGACTGTTTCATCATAAGAATGGGCATTAGGGTTCTGTCGCGAGTGCGACGGTATCGCCCTTGCGACTGATGAATAGGAAGATCAGGCATTTAGGCTCTGTTGCAAGTGCAACATTCATCGCGAGCTCGCTAGGTTCAAATATCGTGTCTTGTCGCAATCGCGACAGGCCACGGGATTTGAATTTCTTAGTTTTTTGGCTGCCTTTTCACCTCCCCTATAAATAGCTAAAACCCTAATCTAAATCCTTCACCTTCCTCACTTCAGCTGTCCTCCAAATTTTTGGGTTTGGAACTCTCTCAAATCTTTCTTCTTCTCCTCCTTTCTTCTTTTTACTTGATTTAGTGGAGAGTTTTTTGCTGGAATTTCATGTTGTTTATTTTTCTTCCTTGACTATTTTTGTGACTTTAGCTTGGTTACACAAGATTTTCATCATGGTTCGCACCAAATCCATAGGCCGCAAGGATAAGCAACCTGTAGCAGAGTCGAGTTCTCCGCCATCGCCGTCGGTTGGGTATCTTCAAGCTAGGTTTGAGTGTCCTTTTCCTATATACTCGAAAGATGAAGATAGAAAATTTAAATTTTTTGACACAAAAACTTATGTGGGCATGTTACACCTAGACAATGATTTGCTTAAGGATCTAGGTCTTACTGCACCATTTGATAAATTTGTCAAATATATGAAATGGGAAAATTTTCTATTATGAATTTGCCTATTAGGAAGGATTGGGCTGTAGAATTTTTTGTCACCTTGGCATATGTAGATAGTAAAAAGACTCAATTTAAATTTAGACACCAGGGTGCTGAATTTATTTTTGGGTTTGAAGAAATGCATGCTTGGTTTGGTTTTCCTTTGAATGGAAAATGTTTTAATGCCAATTTGTTTGATCACCGGCCCATTTGCACTAAAATAATTGGCTTAAATGAATTCAGTAACAAAAATGCCTCCAATCGAATTATTAAGGATAATGCATTATTTCTATTTCATAAATATTTATGTCATGCATTATTTGGGTGAGTCGAAAGCACTAAGGTTTAAACTAAAGATTTGTTTGAGCTTGATTTGTTGTTGTCACGTAAAACACCATGTTTTATTGATTTTATCTTTGATGGGTTATATCATGCATCCATTGCTAAAACTAAAACGGTAGGCATGTGTCATATGGTAACCGGCATTATTTTAGGGTGTTTAGGTGATTTGGATAATTTTGTTTTGGATGAAAATGAGCCTGTTACTAAAATGGATATCTGTTATTTGCATAATTCACATGTTTTAGATAGAGGCGCTTGGCCTCCACAGTTTCTTTCACGTTTTGCATAGGAAACGGGTCCTCATCATGTAAAAGGCAAAGGGAAAGCACCTGAATCATCAACTACTGCAGCATCTGGTGATTCGAAAGGTGATGATGATGAAGATGAAGCTGTCCGTGCTAGTGATTCGGGTGTTGGACGCGATGATAGTGGTGAGCCAAGTGTTGGAGCTGAGCAAGGGGAAGTTGCTGGATTGCAGCACGTCATGTCTCGTTTGATAGGAAAAAAAAAATCTTTTGTGAAGGGAAAAGGGTTGAGAGATCCCCTTCTTCTTGTTCTTACTTTTTATTTTCTTCCTTGTAATCTTCATATGAATATTATTTTGGCATTTGATTATATATGAACAAGTACTATTTTTCCATTTACTTAATTGATTTTTGAATGTAGAATTTGCTATTAAAATTATATTAGTATCATTATTGGTTGAGGAAAAAGACCTTAGATGGCAATTCCTTTTCTAAAAATCAACATAATGGTCATAAATAAGAGAGTTAGCGAGAGTAACTTCTTATTGAAAGTTAATAGGAAATTCATTATCAAAGCATAGTTAGAGAGATCACATGTGGAGATAATTGCTATAGGTTGGTAGTTAATCTTAAAATATGTAATTAAAATCAACTAGTTCATTAACGAGAGTTGAGAATTAGCACTTTAATTGCATGTCTTGGGCAATCTAATTCATGTCGAGAGAGTGGATTGGAAATTTATTCCAACTTGGCTTACTAATAAGATTAAAACATATTAATTAAAATAATGGTATCAGTGCATGATTATTTAATTTCATTATATTTATTGTCTTCTTTGATTATATTTAACTAGGATTTAACTTACACAATAAGGTAGTTTAGAATTAATTTCCACTTATAGACATCGTAAACAAGATTAAAATTAAGTAGTAATAATGGGTAATTTAAATCAACATTTCCTCGTGGGATCCATATCTGAAGTACTATAACCAGTACACCGTATACTTGCGGCATTTAAGCTTTTAGAAAAAGCATAACAAAACTTTCACAACAGCATGGGATAACATATGACTATATTATATTGATCGTATCACAAGGGACATATTGGGAAAGTCCTCAAACTTAATAATAAAACCCTGCTTACCAACGTCTAGAGCATTCTGTAAATTATCTTATCTAGGAACTTGTCAAATTACTAATATAATTTTACTTTTTTTCTTCCATAAACTAGCTTCATTTATACCTTTCCTAACCCTTACTACTCCATAATTCATGCAGCCAGTTTGTTGATATTACAAAATGTTAACTTAATGCATTAATCATATCATCACATAATTCCTGCATTCAATGTTAAATATATGCACATCGAAGTGCTTATGCCATTTAACAACTATAGAGTTATTGTTATACTTGATTTCTTCATATATCTTTACTTAATTCTCGTTTCGGTTTCATACACACTTATTCCTTAATGTTATCTTATCATTGCAATTTAAGACATCATACCACATCATAGTATATCATGGTTTGCATTTGGGTTTATATCAGAATTATACATATATAGATACATGTGAAATGTTCATATACATACTAACGGGTTTGCATGCCATTTCAACGAACAGGTGAAACATATCATGATTAATGGACCAATTCCTCTTACCATATGCAACATAATATAATTTCCATATACATGAAGATCATTATGTATACCGTGGTTCGTATAACTTTTAATATAATACTGTAAGCTTGTGGCTCAAATGGCCAAACTATTCCCCGTGGAGCCCATTGGTGAGTCTAGCTCGTAAAGGCACTCACATGAGAACCTTTTTCATAATAAATGTGAGATATCATAGTCATGTAACACATAATATGGCATTTCATTTCATAGAAATAGTTTAAAGTCATCGAGAATTAGGATATAACACCATAATAGGCCATTCATCATGCTTATATCATATAAATGGAGCAATCATTACATATTTTTCTTTATGTTATATACATTTTATCATCTTTGATAGCCTGCCTAAATACTAGTTTCAAGGGCAGATAACAGGAGCAATGGATACCCGAAGGTATTGAACTATCGATATTCGAAGATATCAAACAATGGACCCAAACGGGGTCAAGCAATGGTTCCATTAAGGAATAAGACCCAAACGGGGTCAACTATGGTAGCTGCGACTGTATCCCTCTAGGCATGCCTATCTAATCCACATACTGAACTAAGACCCACAGGATTAACCATTCTTAAGCATATTCAAATTCAACATATTCTTCTTTACTTTGTATGTCATTTGGCTTAAAGCCACATTTCATAAAAGAGTGCATATTATTCTTATAATAAATCAATGTTGAGGGTCCAATATACATGGTTGCAGATCATGTAATCACATAGCCGCATAAACATCCTTCATACATATCATAGTAATTTACATAATAATGCAAACACAATAAAGTATTACTTTCATTGGTTAATCTTGTCATACCTATCATTATGCATGATGTCAATAAAATAACTGTAAAAGTGTAGTTCTTGCAATTAAAAGTCTTCCTAAGATTGTATGCATGTCTATATATATATAATCATAGCAATTCATACATTTAGGGTATTCATATTGTTTCATCTTATGACATAGACTACCCATCATAGCATGGTCGAATCAATTATACCATATAAACTTACATAACTCATAAATAATTCTTAATTGCATACCTTGTTGTTATTTGCCACGAGTAGCTTTCACAGCATCATAACTCCCCTCAACATATAATTACTTTACAAAATACTTATGCAATTATAATCCATATAAGAATGTGAGTAGGTTCTCTTTTGAATTAAGGTCGAAACTTGTGCATCTTTCATCTTTTAGTTCACTTTTATAGTCTATCAGAACATGGACAACAAGTTATATACCTTAACCCTATCATGCATGCTTCAACATCTTATTAATACTCTTTCATCATATAACATATTACACCCAGGTAAAATAAGTAAAAGTATTTCATCTCGCAAGTCACACACTACTTGCAGACTTGGTTTCCCTATTTAAGTCATAGGACATAAATAGAAAGGCAAGTAGTTTCCCCTTACATCTAGGCTAATTATTATTTTCCATTATTACTTGGAATATAACCAACTCCTATCATGCATGGTTAAGTGCATTGCATGATACCCCTTCTTAGCTTAGACATGCAACCTTACCACTACCCTCTAATTGCCACAGACTATATCATAGTATATCATGTCATTGCAACGGAATATTAGCATGTGATATTGGGCAAAATCATTTACTATGATAGAGCACATACCATATCCCAACTTTAAAGGACATGACAACTAGCATACGGGTTTAAGATTACTAGGTTGCTCCTTACTCTACTTAGTTTTGTGCGCGTTATGCACCAAAACACATTCTACTTAAAGCAGTTCATATAAAAAGTGCCCTTGACAAAACCCTCAAAATTAGCCTTCAAAGGAACACCTTTCCTTGTTTCAATGGGTTATTATTCTAAATCTTTCATTGTTACTTCATTTGATAGCCAGGTCTTTATAAACTATGTCTTTCTAGTCTTTATCAAGAAAAATAGACCTCATGATTTATGAGCCCACAAATATTCAACTAGCATATTAATAAACTTTTAGATTTAGCCGTAGTCATGCAAAACCGGTCTTGCTTAACTATATCTTATTTTAACCCTTAGCATTGGAAAGACTTTTAGAACTATAATCATTCCTCACTAATCAATTAACATAATACTCACCACTTGTATACTCAACCATAATCAACATTTCTTATTGCTAGCTCATTTCACCCTATTCATATCAATATCTTTATATGCATAAGCTATAAAATACTGGTTCACAATTTATGCATGAACTGTAATTTTGGAGAGAAGAAAAATTAATGAAAATAGTGCACAAATGACTGTACATTTCATGGAAATAAAGGTCGAGTGGTCGTGCATTTACATGGGTTAAATGACCAAGTGGCCGTGCAGGAGAAGAGGGGAAAATGGCATACACAGCCAAGCAAGAAAAGATAGGAAATGCATTCCCGTACATGGAAGAGAGGCATCTCATGCGTGGTCGTGAATGGGTGAACACCTTCCCTTGCATGGCCGTGCATTGGTGAGGAACTTCCCATGCATGGCGTGCATGGTGAGGAATAAAAGATGCAGGCCATAAGGAGGAAACACACTGGAATCACATGGCCACTTAATAGAATTGCAAGGGACATCACGTGGCTGTGCATGGATTTCCTAAAGAACTTGCATAGCCACTCAAAGATGGGAAGAAATGCATGGCCGTGCACTGCTAGAGGGAGAATCACACGTACCAAAATGTTGAAAGCCTGTGTTATGTCGATCTACTGCTTAAATTCAAGATTCTTCCCTCACCTTTCTTAACTGTATTAATTAGAACTTAAAACCCTTCCCACTCATCTAAATCCCTAAGATTTAGTCTATATCTTCATAAAAAGAATCCACATAAGAAGGAAGTGAAGATTCTCAACAATCATATGAATAGTAAAGTAAACTTAATTCTCGTACCTGACATTCGAGCTTTACCTCCTTCAAGGCCCACTTATCTAGCTTTTTATTTTCCTTATACATAGAGTCAACAAGCAATAACTTATCATCTCTATACAACCCTAATATCAAAATAAATCAAGAAGAAAAGAGATCTATGAGAGGGAAAACATTACCTTCATAGAACACCCTAAAACCCTAGATCCCTTTCTTCATACGATAACCACTGAGGAAGAGAGAGAGAGAGACATATCCAGCAATCCCAAAACGCCGATCCCATTTTTCTAAAACCCTCAAGAGTCCCTTCTCCAAGAAGCTAATGTAAAAAAGTTAGTGGGGTAAATATCTCCCTAGGGAAATTACCACTACACCCTTACATATAATTAAACCCCTATCATTCCAATTTCTTCCAAATTAACCCTAAGACTTTCTAATTCACTTCAATTGTATCCTTTTCTTTAATTTAATTTAACTTAACTCATATACTTACATGCTAAAATTACCAAATTACCTCTTTGGGACATAACCTTGATAATTGCAAAATAATCCCATTTTGCCTTAATTAATGATAGTTCTCATTAATTAATAATAATCCGATTAGGGTCATAATCGGGTCCTTACAAATCACTCCTCTTTAAAAGAATTTTGTCCTCGAAATTCAAAGTTTGTAATCTTTATTGTTAATAAGTCTCAACTGTGCTTTAGCTATAAAGAACTATAACCATAAGCATTCTCTATATCCATAATAAACTCATCCGTCTATAATCATTTGTATCTGTCTCCGATTCCTAGATACTCTTATGCTCGTTGTATTTCTTATCCTGAGTATATTAATAGCCTTAACATCTTGCATGCTCAAAAGTGGCAAACTCAAATTCTCTTCTTATCATATAAACTTTTCCTCAAACATCTTAACAAATAATCTAGACATATTTATAATCAATCTTATGCTATTCCTCAATCATAAAACATTAAATCATTTAAGCACTTCCAATACGAGGAGGCGAGAGATATTGATAATATCTCAGATATCATCTCACCATCTCTACCAAAATCTTGCTACTGGTCCAATATATCAATCATAGGTCAAACACCTAACCTAATCATCAAAATGTATGGCAATAAAAATAACACCATGATCTTGACCAATATCATCTTAATCTTCCAGAACAATTCCTTAATTCCTTATTGCCAAGAAAAGACTCAACCTGGGCTCTGATACCAATAACTGTACCACCCTAATTCCCTAACCATGGATAATCATCAATCATCATAACCTATTAAAGACTATGCAATAATAATAATAATAATAATAATAATAATAATAATAATAATAATAATAATAATAAGACATGCCATTATTACATTCCACAATAAGATAATGAAGCTTATCGATAAATAATCATAACATAAATGGCCTTCAAGTATCCTGAATTCCTCAAGGCAACTGCATCATGCCAGATCCTCCGAAGCTTGTCTTGAAACCTACACAGATAAACAAACCCGTGCTAAGCTATAAAGCTTAGTAGGGAACACAACTCTGTATATATAAACATAACCTCTTTACACAATTTATCTCATCATGTAAACTTTAACAACAGTATGGGATAACATATGAGTCTATTATATTGATCGTACCACAAGGACATATTGGGAAAGTCCTCAAACTTAAAAATAAAACCCTGCTTACCAACGTCTAGAGCATTCTGTAAATTATCTTATCTCGGAACATGTCAAATTACTATCATAATTTTACTTCCTTTCTTCCATAAACTAGTTTGATTTATACCCTTCCTAATCCTTACTACTCCATAATTCATGCATCTAGGTTGTTGATAGTACAAAATGTTAACTTAATGCATTAATCATATTGTTACATAATTCCTGCATTCAATATTAAATCTATGCACACCGAAGTGCTTATGCCATTTAACAACCATAGAGTTATTGTTATAGTTGATTTCCTCATATATCTTTACTTAATTCTCGTTTCGGTTTCATACACACTTATTCCTTAATGCTATCTTATCATTGCAATTTAAGACATCATACCACATCATAGTATATCATGGTTTGCATGTGGGTTTATATCAGAATTATACATATGCAAATACATGTGAAATGTTCATAGACATATAATGGGTTTGCACGCCATTTCAACGAACAGGTGCCACATATCATTATTAATGGACCAAGTCCTCATACCATATGCAACATATTATAATTTCCATATACATGAAGATCATTATGTATACTGTGGTTCGTATAACTTTTAATATAATACTGTGAGCTTGTGGCTCAAATGGCCAAACTATTCCCCGTGGAACCCATTAGTGAGTCTAGCTCATAAAGGCACTCACACGAGAACCTTTTTCATAATAAATGTGAGATATCATAGTCATGTAACACATAATATGTGTTAGAGAGTATGCCCTAGAACCCATGTAATAGGGGTGTTTTTCATATGTATGAAATTTATATTCTTAATAAAAGGCATCATTCATTTATTAATTTTGTGTTTAAATATATGAGTTTGTAAATCTTAAATTAATAAATGAAGTCCGAGATATTATAAACACAGTGCAAAGGCAATCATGAAAGTGTTCATGATGTGAGATGTCTATTGCATGCAAGGAGGAGCAGTTAATATCTATACATAGATTTAATCTTGTACTCGTTGGCTCCAATTTATGCACCTTTCGTGCTTAACTTCAACATGAACAAGATCCAAGTATCCATTCCTGAGTTAATCAATATGCTCAAGACAGCTGATGGATCATTTAAGAAGGATCCAAAAAGTGTCATGGTTGTCACTTTTGCTAAAGGCAAGAAGCAAAAAAAGAAAAAGATAACCAAGGCGCAGCCAAAGAATGGTGGGATCTCCAGGACGAAGGTTGCCAAGAAAGAGAATCCCAAAGGAACTTGCTTCCATTGTGGAAAGGATGGTCATTGGAAGCGTCACTGCAAGGCCTATCTAGATTCTCTCAAGGAGAAGAAGCAAGCTGATGCTTCTACTTCAGGTATTCATATGATTGAAATTAATACTTATTCTATTGCTTCAAAACAATCTTGGGTATTAGATACCGGATGTGGATCTCATTTATGTAATGATCTACAGGGGCCTAGAAGCTTTAGAAGAGTTGGAAAGGCAGAGATATGTTTGCAGTCAGCTACTGGACAGAACATCTCTACAACAGTTGTGGAGACTTACTATTTGCCTCTTCCTAGTGGATTAGTACTGGAATTAAATAATTGTTATTATGTTCCAGCTTTGTCCAAAAGTATTATTTCTTTCAGTTGTTTGATGAACGATTATGATATTTCTTTAAAGGACAAATGTTGTTACATTTTTAAGAACAATATGTTTTATGCAAAAGCTATAATTGAGAATGGTATATTTGTTCTTGATTTAATTAAAGAAGTACATAACGTGGATACCAAGAGAATGAAACATGATAATCTAAATACCTCATACTTATGGCATTGTATTTTAGGCCATATAAATGAAAAACGCATGACCAAATTGCACAAGTCAGGTGATTTGGGATCATTTGATTATGAATCATTTGATACATGCGAATCTTGTTTATTGGGAAAAATGACAAAAGCTCCCTTTATTGGTAAAGGAGAACAAGCTAAAATGGTTTTGGACTTAATACATTCAGATGTATGTGGTCCAATGACTACACATGCCAGAGGAGGTTACTCCTACTTCATTACTTTCATAGATGATTATTCTAGGTTTGGATACATCTATCTAATGAAATATAAGTCTGAAGCATTTGAAAAGTTCAAAGAATTCAGAAATGAAGTAGAGAAACAACTTGGCAAAAGTATTAAAACACTTAGATCAGATCGAGGTGGAGAATACTTCAGTCAAGAGTTCAGGATTATCTTAGAGATAATGGGATTTTATCTCAATGGAGTCCTCTATATACACCACAACACAATGGTTATCTGAAAGGAGAAATCGAACACTATTAGATATGGTTCGATCAATGATGAACCGAGTGGAGTTGCCTAAGTCCTTTTGGGGATATGCACTAGAAACTGTTATTTATGTGTTAAACAAAGTTCCTAGTAAATCGGTTGATGTTACTCCATATGAGATGTGGAATAATAAGAAACCCATGCTTTCTCATATGAAAGTATGGGGTTGTCCTGCTTATGTGAAGAGGACAATGTCAGACAAACTGGATATTAAGTCTGATAAATGTTTATTTGTGGGATATCCAAAAGAAACGTTTGGATATTATTTCTATCATCGCTTAGAACAAAAGGTGTTTGTTTCAAGGCATGCTGTCTTCTTCGAAAGAGAATTTCTCCTACGAGAGGACAGTGGGAGTAAAATTGAACTTGGTGAAGTTCAGGACCCACAAATAGAAGATTATCAACCAATTGAACCCGAAACTGAATTTCATAATGATGAGATTACAATTGAACCTGATTATACATAAAATCCTAGAAGATCTACTAGGATGAGTTTTATCCCTGTGAGATATGGATTTCACATTGATTCGGATAGAGGCATAACTATAGTAGAGGATAATGAGCCTACAAGCTATCAAGAAGTTTTGAATAGTTTAGAACGTGATTTATGGCTTAAGGCTATGCAGTCTGAAATGGATTCCATGTATAAGAACAAAGTATGGACTTTAACTCAACCACCTGAAGGGATAAAACCCATAGGGTGCAAATGGGTCTTCAAAAACAAGACTGATATGGAAGGTAATATAGTTACCTATAAAGCTCGCTTAGTGGCAAAAGGTTATCGTCAAAAAAAAGGTATTGACTATGACGAAATTTTTTCCCCTGTAGCGATGCTTAAGTCTATAAGAATACTTTTAGCCATTGCAGCTCATTATGATTATGAGATTTGGCAAATGGATGTGAAGACAGCTTTCCTTAATGGAAATCTTACCGAGGATGTGTATATGAAACAACCAGAAGGATACACATCAGGAAATGGCGAAAAGGTATGCAAGCTTCAAAGATCCATTTATGGATTGAAGCAAGCCTCTAGGAGCTGGAACATACGATTCAATGAGACAATCAAAGAGTTTGGCTTCTCACAGAATGAAGATGAACCTTGTGTGTATAAAAGGGTCAGTGGGAGTGCAATTGTGTTCCTAGTTCTATATGTAGATGACATATTGATCATGGGAAATGACATTTCTCTTCTCCAATCTATTAAAATATGGTTATCCAAGCAATTCTCCATGAAAGACCTTGGAGAAACATCCTATATTTTGGGAATAAGGATCTATAGAGATAGATCCAATAGGTTGCTAGGTCTTTCTCAGAGTACATATATAGATAAAGTATTAAAGAGGTTCAATATGGATCTCTCTAAGAAAGGGTTTATACCCATGGTGCATGGGAAACACCTTTCTAAGTCTATGTGTCCACAGACACTAGAGGATAGAGAGAGCATGAATAGAATACCATATGCATCTGCAATTGGTTCTATCATGTATGCTACATTATGTACGCTACATTATGTACACGTCCAGATGTAGCATTTGCTTTGAGTGTCACAAGCAGATTCCAATCCAATTTTGGAGAGGAACACTGGGCAGCTGTCAAGAATATTCTTAAGTACTTGAGAAGGACTAAGGATATATTCTTGGTATATGGAGAGGGCAGTTTAGAAGTAAATGGGTATATAGATGCCAGCTTCCAATCTGACAAAGATGATTGTAAATCACAATCTGGTTATGTGTTCATAATGGGAGGAGGAGCAGTTAGTTGGAAAAGTTCCAAACAAGAAACAACTACTGATTCCATAATGGAAGCTGAGTACATTGCTGCTTTAGAAGTAGCCAAAGAAGCAGTCTGGATCAAAAAGTTCATAACCGAACTAGGAGTGGTGCCTAGCATTGTTGATCCGATTCCTTTATATTGTGACAACAATGGAGCCATTGCGCAAGCAGAGGAACCACGGTCTCATTAGCGATCCAAGCATGTTCTCAGACGCTACCATATCATAAGGGAAATAGTAGCTAGAAATGATGTGAAAATAGAAAGGGTTCCCACAGATGACAATGTGGTGGATCCCCTCACTAAAGCGCTTTCCTAGATTAAGCATGATCACCATATAAATAGCATGGGTCTGAGACATATGAGTGATTGGCTCTAGTGCAAGTGAGAGATTGTTAGAGAGTATGCCCTAGAGCCCATGTAATAGGGATGTTTTTGATATGTATGAAATTTATATTCTTAATAAAAGGCATCATTCATTTATTAATGCTGTGTTTAAATACATGAGTTTGTAAATCTTAAATTAATAAATGAAGTCCGAGATATTATAAACACAGTAAAAAGGCAAACATGAAAGTGTTCATGACGCGAGATGTCTATTGCATCCAAATGTGTTAATATCTAAATATCCCTAGTCATAGAATTAACAAGATAGGACATTGTTAATTCGAACAGACTAGCACATGTTATGCTTCTTGAATGGTTCAAGCAGTGGTTCTCATAACTGTGATTATGGAAGATAATCAAAGCTAACATGTGGATGCTTGTTAGAAGAACAAGTTCATTGAAGACCTGCATAGAGAATCCTCACATGGATATTAAATCTATTTCAGTGAGGAATCTCTTCATAGCGATTATGCAAGTATCCTTAGACTTGAGATCACCAAAGTTATCTTAAGTAGCAAGTGGTATTCTTTGACTCCATAACTGATTACTTCCAACTGGGAGTGGACATAGTTAGGAGATTAGGTATATCATGACCTACTTGAAGATAGTTGAGTGATTGACAAAGGATTCACCATCCCAGATTTCACAAGGGAAGTTATCTCGCATGATGCTATAATTGCCTTGTTCAGAGAATCTCTGGCCAGAGTAATATGCCGAGATGGATGGAGATCCATGAAGGGCATTTTAGGAACAATGGTTAAATTAATAGAACATACATAATTAGATTTATATGAGTTGACAGAAATCCATACTCAGAATCTAATTGAGATAAGAGTGGTGAAAGGAGTAATTGCACGGTAACTGTTTCTATGGAAGGATACAGTCAAACCACATGACTTTCCTGACATTTGGGTAGTCATGATGCCTAGCTAGAGGCCAATCATGACTTGTATAATGATGTATCAAAATATCAATAGAGATTGATAAAATGATTTAAAGGAGTTTAAATCATGTGAGTTTTGAATAGAACTCATAATTACATATTATACTGCCAACATGGACAAGAACACAATAGGTCACACACATATAGAGAAAAGGGTAAAATGGTAAAATGACAAGGATAATAATATTTTATATTATTATGAAGGTAGAGAATAGAATATGATAATAATTAATTAAAGAGTTTAATTAATTATGATCAAATAAAATTGTCCGCGGAACTTTTGAGAAATATTATGCAAAATTGGACCTAATTGAAATAATATATTTCATTATTAATTATTATCTTATAAGTTTTTTAGGACTACTATAATTGTTATATGACTGGTATAATAATTAATAAGTCCATTGGAGCAATTATTAAGGGCCAGAGGAATGAAGCAGTTGGCGGAAGCCCTTCTATAAGGGCCACACGCCTACCTCAGAACAGAAGGCCTTAATGGCCTATTTAATGGACCAAATTAATTTATATATATGTTACATAAGTGTTATGGAACCCACATATTTAATTTGGTTGGATTTGGAATCCATTTGGGTATTTAAATCCAATTAGTTGCACAAAGGGCCTAGTTCGTGGGTTTTGTGCATAGACTTTTATGAAAAGGTTTAAATTGGATTTAATTAAGCCCAAATTAATAATTCTCTAGCAATTTTAAAGAGCCCAATCTCATTAAGGAGTTTGAATTTTAACCTAACTATAAAAGGCCAACTAATGAGAATTAGGGTTAAGTGATTAAAACAAAAAGAAAGTCTTTTCTCTTAATCTCTCTCTCCCTTTTGCACCAACTCCTAAGCTAGCTCTTGGGAATTTCGGCCAGCCCTAGTTAAACACCAATTTGTTGGTTCAATTTACCCCTCTTTAGTGTGGATTACTCATTGGAGGTGTTCGATTTTTGGACACTGTGGTTTGCGACAACCCGATGCGAAGTAAAATCAACTGTTCAACAAAAATCAAAGGTGAATTTTCTTATTCTCATATAGTTATATTGTGTATTCATGGCAAGATCAGATCTATTGGTTAAAAAATTTTAAAATTCTGCTCATGTATGCGATGCATGTAACAGTTAAAATCCAACAATATGGCATTTCATTTCATAGAAATAGTTTAAATTCATCAAGAATTAGGATATAACACCATAATAGGCCATTCATCATGCTTACATCATATAAATGGAGCAATCATTACATATTTTTCTTTATGTTATGTACATTTTATCATCTTTGATAGCCTGCCTAAGTACTAGTTCTAAGGGTGGACAACGGGAGCAATGGATACCCAAAGGTATCGAACTATGGATATCCGAAGTTATCAAACAATAGACTCAAATGTGTTCAATCAATGGTTCCAGCAAGGAACAAACTATGGATCAAAATGGGGTCAAACAATGGTTCCATTAAAGGAAAAAGACCAAACGGGGTTAATTATGGTAGGTGCGACTGTATCCCTCTAGGCATACCTATCTAATCCACATATTAAACTAAGACTTGCAGGCTTTACCATTCTTAAGCATATTCAGATTCAACATATTCTTCTTTACTTAGTACGTCATTTGGCTTAAAGCCACATTTCATAAAAGATTGCGTATTATTCTTATCATATATCAATGTTGAGCAATAGGCTCTAATATACATGGTTACAGATCATGTAATCACATAGCCGCATAAACATCCTTCACACATATCATAGCAATTTACATAATAATGCAAACACAATAAAGTATTACTTCATTGGTTAACCTTGTCATACCTAGCATTATGTGTGAAGTCAATAAAATAACTGTAAAAGTGTAGTTCTTGCAATTAAAAATCTTCCTAAGATTGTATGCATGTCCATGTATATATAATCATAGCAATTCATACATTTGGGGCTCTCATATTGGTTCATCTTATGACACAGACTACTCATCATAGCATGGTCCAATTAATTATACCATATAAACTTACATAACTCATAAATAATTCTTAATTGCATACCTTGTTGTTATTTGCCACGAGTAGTTTTCATAGCATCATAACTCCCCTCAACACATAATTACTTCAAACAATACTCGTGTAATTATAATCCATATAAGAATGTGAGTAGGTTCTCTTTTGAATTAAGATTGACACTTGTGCATCTTTCGTCTTTTAGTTCACTTTTACAGTCTATTAGAACATGGACAACAGGTTATCTACCTTAACCCTATCATGCATGCTTCAAAATCTTATTAATACTGTTTCATCATATAACATATTATACCCATGTAAAATAAGTAAAAGTATTTCATCTCGGAAGTTGCACACTACTTGCAAACTTGGTTTCCCTATTTAAGTCATAGGACATAAACAGGCAAGCAAGTATTTTCCCCATACATCTACGCTAATTATTATTTTCCATTATGACTTGGAGTATAACCAACTCCTATCATGCATGGTTAAGTGCATTGCATGATAGCCCTTCTTAGCTTAAACATGCAACCTTACAACTACCCTCTAATTGCCACAGACTATATCATAATATATCATGTCATTACAACAGAATATTAGCATAGATATTGGGCAAAATTGTTTACTATGATAGAGCACATACCATATCCCAACTTTATAGGACATGACAACTAGCATATGGGGTTAAGATTACTAGGTTGCTTCTTACTCTACTTAGTTTTGTGTGCGTTATGCACTAAAACACATTCTACTTAAAGCAGTTCATATACAAAGTGCCCTTGACAAAACCCTCAAAATCAGCCTTTAAGGGAACACCTTTCCTTGTTTTATTGGGTTATTTTTCTAAATCTTTCATTGTTACTTCATTTGATAGCCAGGTCTTTATAAACTATGTCTTTCTAGTTTTTATAAAAAAAGAAATCTCGTGATTTATGAGCCCACAAATATTCAACTAGCATATTAATAAACTTTTAGATTTAGCCATAGTCATGCAAAGCCAGTCTTGCTTAACTATATCTTATTTTAACCCTTAGCATTGGAAAGAATTTTATAACTATAATCATTCCTCACTAATCAATTAACATAACACTCACCACTTGTATACTCAACCATAATCAACATTTCTTATTGCTAGCTCATTTCACCCTATTCATATCAATATCTTCATATGCAGAGGCTACAAAATATTGGTTCACAATTTATAAATGAACTATAATTTTGGAGAGAAGAAAAATTAATGAAAATAGTACACAAATGACTGTGCATTTCTTGGAAATAAAGGTCAAGTGGTTGTGCATTTACATGGGTTAAATGGCCAAGTGGTCGTGCAGAAGAAGAGGGAAAAAAGGCATACGCGGCCAAATAAGAAAAGATAGGAAATGTATTGTCGTTCATGGAAGAACGGCATCTCATGCGTGGCCGTGCATGGGTTAGCACTTTCCCATGTGTGGCCGTGCATTGGTGAGGAACTTCCCATGCATGGCCATGCATTTGTGAGGAACTTCCCATGTGTGGCCGTGTATGGTGAAGAACAAAAGATGCATAGCCGTAGGGAGGAAACACACTGGAATCACGCGGCCACTCAATGGAATTGCAAGGGACTACACATGGTTGTGCATGGATTTCCTAAAGAACTCACGTGGCCATTCAAAGATAGGAAGAAATGCATAGTTGTGTACTGCTAGAGGGAGAATCACACGTGGCCGTGCATCAAGCTTCGGCCACCAAAATGCTGAAAGCCTGTGTTATGTCGATCTACTACTTTAATTCAAGATTCTTCCCTCACCTTTCTTAACTATATTCATTACACCTTAAAACCCTTCCCACTCATCTAAATCCCTAAAATTTAATCTATATCTTCATAAAAAGAATCCATATAGGAAGGAAGTGAAGATTCTCAACAATCATATGAATAGTAAAGTAAACATAATTCCCGTACCTGACATTTGAGCTTCACCTCCTTCAATGTCCACTAATCTAGCTCTTTGTTTTCCTTATACATAGAGTCAACAAGCAATAACTTATCATCTCTCTACAACCCTAATATCAAAATAAATCAAGAAGAGAAGAGATCTATGAGAGGGAAAACATTACCTTCATATAACACCCCAAAACCCTAGATCCCTTTCTTCATTCGATAACCACAGAGGAAGAGAGAGAGAGATATCCAGCAATCCCAAAATGTTGATCCCATTTTTCTAAAACCCTCAAGAGTCCCTTCTCCAAGAAGCTAATGTAAAGGAGTTAGTGGGGTAAATATCTCCCTAGGAAAATTACCACTACACCCTTACATACAATTAAACCCCTATCATTCCAATTTCTTCCAAATTAACTCCAAGACTTTCTAATTCACTTCAATTGTATCATTTTCTTCAATTTAATTTAACTTAACTCATATACTTACATATTGAAATTACAAAATTACCCCTCTTAGGACTCAACCTTGATAATTGTAAAATAATCTCATTTTGCCTTAATTAATGATAGTTTTCATTAATTAATAATAATCTGATTAGGGTTATGATTGGGTCCTTACAAAAAGTTTCCAAATTTTATGTCTGTCGCTAGCATGACTTATGTCCCGAGCACGACTGAGTAAGCATGAGTTTTAGTATGGTCTCTATCGCAAGCGCGATGAATAGTAGATTACCTTCTGTCATGAGCGCAATGGGTTTTGCGAGCATGACATAGCATAAATTTTTAATTTTAGAGTGGTTTCCAACCGTTAAATGTGTTTATTTTCCCCCTATAAATTGATTTTGAAACCCTAAACTGTCATTTTCAATAGTTTTCATCCCTTTTTCTAAAGTTTTCTCTCTAATTTTCTTTCATCTTCATCTTCTAGTTTTTATTTCTTACACTCTTAGTTAAATCTTTTCAAGTTTTTTTTTTCAATTCTTAGTGTTTCCTTGCAAAAATTTGTACTCTTTTGCTATTATTCAACATGGTGAGAGTGAAGAAGAGGCAAGGGCAAAGGGAAGGATGCTGAGAGTTCTTCTTAACAAAAATGAGATACCATCATTCTCCAAGATATGTACAACTGCCCTTTCCCTATTCATTCTGAAATTGAAGGTAAGAAGTTCCAAGTTTTCTCTATAAAAGAATATGTAGGTATGTGGCATTTAGATTTTTCTTTATTAAATGACTTAAGAATTTCTCAAGACTTGGGTAAATATATTAAATGCATGAAATGGGAACAATTTATGAACATGAAACTTCCTGCTAGACGAGATTAGGCTACTAAATTTCTTGTTACTTTGGATTATATTGATGATAGGAAGATTAAGTTGAAATTTAGCCATGCTGAAATTGAATATATTTTTGGTTTTGAGGAAATGAATACATGGTTTGGTTTTCCCTTGAATGGTCATGCTTTTATGCCTCAACAATTTGTTACTCCTGATGTGTGGATAAAATTTACTAGCTTGACTCATTTTGATAACAAGAATTCTACCAATAGACAAATTATAAATAATGTCTTGCTATTATTTAATAAATTTTTATGCCATGCATTATTTGGTAGGGTAGAAAGTAACAAATTCTAAGCAAAGGATTTGTTTGTATTGTCCCTAATTCAGGCTAAAAAGACCCATTACTCTATTGATCTCATTTTTGATGGTTTGTACCATGCCTCCATTACCAAGACTAACTATGGGCATAGGGTATATAGTAACTAGAATTTTGTTAGGGTGTTTAGGAAATTTGAAGGATTTTGAGATTGAGGAGAATGAGGTAGTAATGATAATGGATGTAAAGTTTCTACATAATTACTATTTATTGAAGAGATATGGCTATCCCCCTGCTTTTTTCACCTATAAAGAGAGGTGTGGCAGGTCTGGGCGTAGGAGAGGTAAAGCCCCTATTGTTACTGATGATGATGATGCTAGTGCAAGTGAGGGTGATGAAGGGGAAAAACCTAAAGATGTGTTTGTTGCTGCTAGAGAAGGAGGGAGTTCAACAAGGTGGTAGCAAGTGTTGGATAGGTTGGACAAAATGGATGAGTCCAACAAGAGTCTAGAAGCCAAGGTGGACAACATTGAAGCCAACATGAAGGTCATTCATAAGAGTCACAAGAGTTTGAGTAGGAGGTTGTTATCCTTTTTCAGGAAGAATAATGTAGATTCCAGCCTTTCTCTACCGAATTCACCTAGTGGAGTTCAATGAGGAAAGTCCTTTAATCACTTTTTGTTTTCTTTGGCTTTTTATTTTTTTGTTTTTGTTTATGTGTTAATGTTTTTGTTTTTTTTGTATGCAGTTTTGAATTTTTGTGATTTTCTTTTCTTATTTTGTTAAGTGTTACATGTGTGTATATTATTTCCTTGCACAATAGGGATATTGTGTCCTCTAAGTGTGGGGAAGTGTGTATATGTAATGTGTTATGTTGTAATTTATTGATTGCATGTTATATGTATTGTTAGTATATTTTTGTTGTTAGGTTATATGCATGTTAAATGTTTAGGTTGTTTTTAAGTTTGCATTATTTTGCAGCTTTTGTAGTTGATTCATATTTGGTAGCATGTACATGAGGCAGCTTGAAATTTTTCAATTTTTGGTCTAGTTAGCAAATTCTTGACGAATATCATTGATTATTTTACTTTGACATCTTTATGTGCATAGTGAGGATTATGACTTAGCAAAGCACTTTAGTATATGTTCTTTTTAAGTTGTTTATCTTTTCACATGTAAATATGATTATTTTGGTAAATCATTGCTTAGGGTAATTTGACCTATAGCTAAGTAAGCTTTTGAAGCCTTTTACATATATATTTTTCTTTGCATGAGAGCCTTGGTATGCCATATCCTCTAGAACTTGTTTTTGGTAAACTTTGAGATTACATTTAATGTGAGTTTTTGCATGAGAAATGACAAGAGCACTAGAGATTAACCAATTTTAAATTGCTTAAATAACTAACCCTTTTGACTTTATGTAGCTAATTTTAAGCCTTAAACAAATTTTTTGTTGTTAAGCACAGAACTTGTTGGGAATTATCGGTTATATGCATCTTATACATAAGCGGAATTTAAATTTTTTTAACCAATAGATCTGATCTTGCTATGAATTTACAATATACATTTTAATGGGAATAATAAAAATCACCTTTGATTTTTGTTGAACAGTTGATTTTCCTTCTCACCGGGTTGTCGCAAATCACAGTGTCCAAAATTAAACACCTCCAATGAGTAGTCCACACTAGAGAAGGATTGAATGAACCAACAATGGAGGAAACAAGGGACTGGCTGAAATCCCCTTGATGCCAGCAAGTGGGTGGTGGCTAGGGTTGAGAGAAAAGTGAGAGAAACTTGTTTTTCTCTTAATTTTTCACACTTGTTACCTTAAAACCCTATCACTTGGATTTTTATAGTTAGGTTAAAAATCCAACTTCATAATAGGATTGGGCTCTTTAAAATTGCTGGAGAAATATTAAATGGGCTTCTGGAATTATTAATAATTTATTTGAGCTCAATTAAATCCAATTTAAGCCCTTTCACAAAAGACTATGCATAAAACCTACAAACTAGGCCCTTTGTGCATATACTTGGATTTAATCACCCAAATGAATTCCAAATCCATCCAAATTAAATATTTAGGCTCCATAACACTTATGAAATATATTTAATTTATTTTGATCCAAGAATTAGCCCTCTAAGGCCTTCTGTTTGTAGTTGGTGTGTGTGAAATCCTTCCTCTAGAGGGTTTCTATGCCAAACTCAATTTTTGAGGCCTCCAATATTATCTCCAATGGATCTATTAATTATTATATCAGCCTTATAACACTTATAGTCCAATAATAATCAATTATGAAATACATTATTTCAATTAGCTCCATTTTACGGAACATTTCTAAAACATTCTGCGAACAATTTTACTTGATCATAATTAATTAAACTCTTTAATTAATTATTCTCTTATTCAATTCTCTATTCCTATAATAATATCAAATATTATTATCCTTGTCATTTTACCATTTTATCCTTTTCTCTATATGTGTGTGACTTATTGGGCTTCTGTCCATATTGGCAGTATAATAAGTAATTGTGAGTTCTATTCAAAACTCACATAATTTAAACTCCTTTAAATCATTTTATCAATCCCTATTGATATTTATGATACATTATTATACAAGTCATCTGTAGCCTCTAGCTAGGCATCATGACTACCCAAATGTCAGAAAAGTCAAGTGGTTTGACTATACACTTCTATAGAAACAGTTACCGTGCAATTACTCCTTTCACCACTCTTATCTCAATTAGATTCTGAGTATGGATTTCAGTCAACTCATATAAATCTAATTATGTAAGTTCTATTAATTTAACCATTGTTCCCAAAATGCCCTTCATGGATCTCTATCCATCTTGGCATATTTCTCTGGCCATAGATTCTCTGAACAAGGCAATTATAGAATCATACGAGATAACTTCCCTTAATAAATCTAGGATGGTGAATCCCTTATTGATCACTCAACTAACTTCAAGTAGGTCATGATATACCCAACCTCCTAACTATGTTCACCCCCAGTTGGAAGTAATCAGTTATGGAGTCGAAGTATACCACTTGCTACTTAAGATAACCTTAGCGATCTCAAGTCTAAGGATACTTGTACAACCGCTATGAAGAGATTCTTCACTGACATAGATTTAATATCCATGTGAGGATTCTCTTTACAGGTCTCCAATGAACTTATTCTTCTAACAAGCATCCATATGTTAGCTTTGATTATCTTTCATAATCACAATTATGAGAGCCATTCAATAAGTATAACATGTGCTAGTATGTCTGAATTAACAATGTCCTGTCTTGTTAATTCTATGACTAGGGATATTTAGATATTAACAAATTTGCATGCAATAGACATCTCATATCATGAACACTTCATGATTGCCTTTGCACTGTGTTTATAATATAGGACTTCATTTATTAATTTAAGATTCACAAACTCATGTATTTAAACATAGCATTAATAAATGAATGATGCCTTTTATTAAGAATATGAATTCATACATATGAAATGCATCCCTATTACATGGGCTCCAGGGCATACTCTCTAACATAACTAGCCTTAATCCATTTTTGAACAATAGACCCTTTCTTTTGGTACCCTTTTTATGGAGAGGATTAAGTATCAATTGAGATAATTTTTTTGAGTATAAGCATGATGTTAGTTGGCTTCCCTTCCTTTTATAAGTCCAATTCTAAAAAATAAAAAGAAAAAGGAACTAGTTCCTAGAAAAGAAAAAGAGAAAAAAGAATAAAAAAAAATAGATGAAAAGAAAAAGTTGTGAAATAGGAAACTAGTGTAAGATGTGGATGTTAATAAGGGAGTTAAAATAGTGTGTTAAAATTTTGTTTGATCATGCTATGCTTTGAATTTAAGTCTCTTATGATATGGTGATTACTTTTTCTCTACACATTATGAGCTACTTAACTAAAATTTGCCTACCTTTACCTAAGTCAAGTTACAACCTTGAATAAGACCCTTTGATTTCATGTATCTAACTTGTGCTAGTAGTGGAGATGTTTATTCATTTACAAGCTTATGGTATTCAATCGTATATTAAAGGAAAGAATGAAACACTAACCCCTAAACATTTGAATGAAGTAAGAATAAAGTGTTTGAGTGAAAGTTAGTACAAGTAATGTTTTGCATGAAACAGTCTATACATGTGTTAAGACATTCAATTTCTTAAGTGTTTATATTCTTCTGCTTTGCAACTTCATAATTCTCCAAATGTTCACAGTTGTTGGAGTTGTATAAACAATGGTATTGCTTGAGAATTTGCAAATTTAGATTAATGTTTTGAGAGATAAAGGTTGTATCATGTTGTTTCCAAATGTTTATCAAATATGAATGTAAGCTCCATAATCGTGTGAAAGTTGTTATGTATTTTTTATTTTGTGTTTTGAGTTATTTTCTTGCATTTTAAGTTTTGCTTGAGAACAAGCAAAGATTCAAGTGTAAGGAATTGATGTGAGTTGATGTATGTAGGATTTGTGGGTGTTTTATACATATGTTTGTGTAGTGAATGTTTATTTTTATGTGAAACATGGTGCTTTTTATGTGTTTTTGTGTTGTAAGTGTGTAAGGAGTAAAAGAGTAGGAACTAAGGAAAAAGAGGTAGGAATCAAGTTAAAGAAGAAGCTCAGTCATAAGCATGACACAAGAAGGCATCATAAAAGGAGGTTAACACAGAGAAAAGTCAACATATGATGAAGTGCGTCTTGCTGCAAGCATGACATGCTTCGCGAGTGTGACAACAAGGAGATATTGGGTGGAAACTTTTGAAAGCGTAGTTAAAGGTGCATGTCATTCCACCAAGGGTTGTACACTTCTGGAGGGGCACTTGGAGGGACACAAGGATTGAGATCCTATATAAATCCAAGAAGTAGTTAGTTGAAGGAGATAAAAGTTGTGAAAAGAACAATTATATATTTTTTATTTTTCTCACTGTAATTAGTACATTTTACTTTGTTTTTTTTAGAAGAAGGCAAACAAGAAGAAGAGGATCTACTTAAAGAGTGAAAAAGGGTTGAGAGATTTCTTTTTACTATCTCTAATCTATTCCTTCTTCTTGTAATTAGTGAGTGATATTTTCTTTAGGATATCTTTTATATTCTTAGTGTTATACATAGTTTTATTTGCAGAATTATTTATTAGTACTTTATGCATGATTATTATAAGTTAGAGTATGATTGAGAAATATATTCTTTCTTATAGCTAGTAAAATTTCATTATCAAAATGTTGCTTGAGAGATCGGGATATTACGATAATTGCTATAAGTTGGCATTTAATCTTAAGATAAGTGTCTATAATTAACTAACCCATTAATGATGATTAAGGATTAGAATTATAAATGCATGTTTTAGGAATAACTATTTCATGTCGAGAGAATGAATTAGGACATTAATCTAACTTGGTTTGTGTTGTAAGATTAAAAATTAAATTAAGAGAAAAAGTTCAAGTTCAACTTGTATTTCATAATATTAACCTTTAATTGTCTTATTTGATTATCAATAAAGTAGGTTGAATTAGTATTTCTAGTTTTAGTATATACTTTAGTTAATTTAACAATTTAACTTATGAACATTGTAAACTAGATTAAGAATTAAGTGATAGTGTGTAATCACTCATCCTCTCCTCATGGGAACGATATCTTAAGTACCATATTCGGAAAAATATGCACTTGTGGAATTACCACAACAGAGAGGCTTATGGCATTTTTAGAGTTTCAAGTGCAAAATCGTATGTATATTTTAATTTACATTAATTATTTAGCTTGGTTGCTAGATTACACTAGGGTTTTGCTTTTAAAAGTACTTAAAATGTTTTGGTTTTGTATGCACGTATGGGAACTGACTCATTTTTTTTTGTTTGAATCTAATTTAGTTGGGGTGTCATTGAGTGCTACTGTCAATTATTGATCATGGTTTTTAAATCACATGATTCTTAGTTTAGAGTTTGATTATTTTGGAATTATGGTTTGTTCAATTATGCTTAAAGGTGAGCAAAAGCTAAATGTGGGGTATTTGATAGTCTTGAATTATACCTATGTTTTTATGTGTTTTTAAGTGTGTTTTGTAGTTCATTAGTGTTAATTTAGTTGTTTTATGTTTAAATTTATTGTGTGTTAAAAATGTAGTGTTTGAGCTTAAGTTATTTTGGTTTTGCAGGTTTAAAAGCCAAAAATGGGAAATCAACTTGGCTTAATCAGTGTGTTGGCTCAGTCGAGTAAATGGATTTTTTTCATTTGGTTCGGTAGCTAGTGACCCACCTGGGTCACCTTTTGGTCCCATGGGTCACCTTAAAACAAAGGAGGCAGATTTGAAGGATCCAATTGGGTCACTTTAGGGTACCATCAGGTTAATATGATAGTATGCTCGAAAATAAGAAGTTTTTGATAGCTTCAAGTCTTCTTGTTGCCACTGGACCTACAAAAATTATGTCTTTTGGTATCTCTAATGGGGAGAACATTAGTTAGGCAGCTTTATTTAAACTTAGGCTTAGTATTATTCATTTAAGTTCAATTCCTTTAGCTTAGTTTTACTCTCTAAGGGTTTATTCAAGTTTATTCTTTGTTGTTTCTTAAGAGTAGAGTATCAAGTTATAATTTTTCTTATGAGTATGGTATTCAACTTATCATTCTTTTATTCATTTTTTATCATAAACAGTGAGTAATCTTTTACTTTTGTTGAGGGAAACTTTAACCCTCATTTTTTGCTGTATCAACTCTTGATGAGCTTAATTTCAATACAAGTTTGTTATTTCTTCATTCCTTTGCTCAATTATATCTTTGATTATGTTTCAAATTATGTTTAATGTATCAAATAGATAGTTAAATGTAAATTTGATTTATGATCAATGATATGTATGTTCTTACCCTTTTATACTTGTGTTCTAAAATTCAAGACAGGGATTTAATGATTATAAGTATACTAAAATTAAGAATGGATGGATGTTAAGTGTTTAGAAAGAAGATTTGAATGAAATTTAAGAGTTTAGAACCAGAAGTTTATGCTAGGTATTTAATTTTTCTTAACTAGGGGATCTAATAATTTAAAAGGATATTCTGAATAAGATATCTAAATTTAATTTGGTTTTCCATAACAATCTTGTATTATTTTAAATTGAGTCAATTTTAGTAGGAAGTGAGGTGGATAATTCCCCTAGAAAAAGATTTTAGCTATTAATTTATCACCAATTTAATTAATCTTTATCTTTAATTGATTTTAGTTTTATTTTCTATCTTAAATTCATTTAGTTATTTAATTAATTTAGTTTAATTAATAATCATGAACTAAAACTTGAGAATTCTTTCACACAATCTTTATTTCATAATCTAAAATTCACAATCTCTTGGGTACTATATTTGAGGGTCTTAACTATATTTTTCTGTATTACAAACCAATCTAGTACACTTGCTAGATTCCTATCATAACATTTTATCAAACAATTTATGTGCATGTGTGAACAAGACCATAGTAATGCAAATAAATGATATGTTATACCCAATGATCAATCAACACAAATACTAACCATTCAATTCCTCAAAATTACAAAATAATTACAAGGGTCGAGAGAAAATCGTGCTATGCTAACCCTAGATTAACATGCAGCAATAGAGTAAGAGATAGACAATCTAACATAAGAATATGCAATAAAGAATAGAAAATAAAAAGTTACATGCACATAAAATGAAAAAATGGGAAGAATTGACTTACTTGATTGAAGAGTGCTCAAAACATAAAGAATAAGTCTTAAGGTCTAAAGAAAATGAAAAGGAGAGAAAATAGAGGAACTGCCAAAAAATAGAAGAGCATGAAGGTTTAAAAGTTTTTTAAAACAACCCAGCTAAGATGAATATTGACTCAGTTAGGTCCTCCTATTCTGGACTGAGAATGCACCTTTAACCAAGATGAGATAATTATTGAGTTAGTTAGGTTCTCCCTATTTTGGACTGAGAATGCCTATGTGACCCGACTGAGATGAGTGTTGACTCAGCTGGGTTAATTGCCTAGAAATGAACATTGTAAATCTAATAAAACTATTTTCATCCCTTATTCAAAATTCACTATCCCGAACATGAAAATATATACTCCTACACAACAAAAACTCATGTATTGCTACTAAAATTACATAATAAACCTAAACACACAAAAAATATCAATTTTTCCTATAAAACCTTACAAAAAATCAACACAAGGAAGAAAAAATAAAGAAATTAGTTCTGAATTTTTCAAGTCTTTCGCTAGACTTTTAGAATTGCCTTACTTTTGTTGGAAAATCAAAGTTACCTCAACCACCTCAACTTTTGAAGCATTATAAGGTTTTAGATGGTGTCCATTTACTTTATATTCCCAAGCATCCTTCAAATTTCGCACTGTCACTGTTCTAAAATAAGTAACTTCTACCATTTCATAGGGTCCCAGCCATCTTGACTTCAGCTTCCCTTGAAATAGTTGCAACCGGTAGTTGTAAAGTAGGACTTGTATGCTTGGCATGAATTATTTAAGGAGTAACTTCTTGTCATGCCATCTTTTGGTTTTCTCCTCGTACTTTTCAGCATGATCATAAGCCCATAAACAATTTTTATCTAGCTGAATAACTTGTAAAACCCTTTTTCTCACTTGCACTCTTCAAGTCAAAGTTAAGAAACTTGGTTACCTGAATTTTTACATTTTCATAAAAAAGCTTTGTGGTCTTCTAAGTGTTTTTTGGGAAAGATTTTGTCAAAGCATTAAGAAAACCTTGAATTTGACCTTCAACCATGACATACGAACGTATGTCATAAGAGGGATGGTCATCTGCGGCCACTTCCCTCTAATATAAGACAAATTAGGGGCATTTTTGTAATTTTGAGGAATCGTGTGATAGACGGCTGTCTGTCCCTGATGGACACCCGTCTGTAAAGGTATTTCTAGATTTTCCACATTTTCCAATTTTGAAAAATCTAAGATAGGAGGAGATTTGATTTGATTCCAGATTTAGGGAGATTTATTGCTTATATATTTGGAGAATCAGAGTTTGAGTAGATTTCCAACTCTCCTCTAACTATAAAAGGCCCAAAATTAGGGTTTTTTTAGAGGGGATTTGACATTTTGAAAAGGAACAGAGATTTAGGGAGGTAGAAATTGTAAGGACCCAAAATAGGCCTTAGTAGAAGTAAAGGGCAATTACATATTATTAAAGTCTAATTAAGTATTATTTGATGAATTATTAAGAGCTAAGCTATTAATTGGGCAAAAATATTATTAAGTTATCAATAATTATGTGATAAATGTGTAAATTATATGTTATGAATTTTATAAGGTCATAATTAAATTATTATTGTTGGTTTAATAATGTTCAAGGGTGTAATTAAAGTAAAAAGTATTAATTTGGGGTAAATTTATAATTACGGCATCTTTAGGGGCAAATGCGACTAAATGAATAATTGAGAGGCCAATTTAAGGAAAGGAACAAATGGTGGGGACAAAATATAACATACAAAGAAATGTGGGCTTATTGTGTAACATGCAAATAGTTGGAGGATTAAAAGGGATATTTGTGGGGGACATGCTGATGTCATTTTCCACTTAGCTCACCATGCAAACAATGTTTTTAGGAGTATATATAGGGTTTGGTCGGCCACACCAAGGGGATTTCTCATTTTTACTTTCTCTCTTTTACTCATCTCTTATCTTCCTCTAAAAGCTCTAAATTGATCTCTATAGTTTTCAAGAGGAAATCCTATTGCAAGTTATTTAAATTAGAAGTTTTGAAAGGGAATTTGTAAGGGTTTAATGCAAGAGTACATGGATGTATGAAGAATTGGAAGGGATTGATAGAAAACGGGAATAAATGGTGAAAAGATTGAAGGATTGATTTAAGGATTCAAAACAGGTTTGGGAACATCTTTCTCTTCTTGCATGTATTAATTGTGTTGAAATATGGATATAGTGTGATGTTTGGAAATGTTACTCTTGTTGTATGAGGCTATTTTTTCTGGATTTGTGGACTTATATATGGGAAAGATGCATTTTTAGTTGGTGATATGGTTTTTAGAGATATAAATGTAAGATTTTTACTTTGCATGTGTTATTTGACATAGCTAGGATAAATAAATTGTTAAAAGCTTGATTTAAGTTTATTTTAAAGTGATTTTAATATAGAAAGTTATAATCTAATGTATGAAATTATATTTGATGAGTAAATTGAAATAAAACATCAATCTTTGATGTTTAAAGGAACATGCATGTGAGTTTTAAAAATTCTGGGTTTGAGTTCACTGGACCTAGCTGTATTATTTTGGTCATATTTTGAGTTTTAGAATAGATAATTAGATGATTATAATTGGATAATAAACTAGACTTACATACAAAGATTTCATAAGAAGAAATCACACTCAAATTCTGTCTCTAAATGGGTCATAATCTAGCTTGAAAATCGGATAAGTGTGCAGTCTTGTACTCATGAACAGTCTTTAGTAATTTCAAGATATCTCGAGTTCTAGAAATGATATTTCAATTATTTTTGATGTTATAGAAACTTGAAATGTATATCTACAACTTTGTAGAAGACGACTTTTTCTAAAAATGCCGTTTATTATGTCAAAAACGAAGTACAAAAAGAGTTTGTTAAGCAGTTTACAGGATTTTGGGAACAGGGTGAAAAATTAGTATGGCCAAACAAACTGTCGCGAGCGCGACAGAATGATTTTTGCCCATAACCTTGCTTTTTATTCCCCTTTATCAGTATATTAGGCTACCCCCATTTGGGTCCATGTTATTTGATTGACCCCATTTCGGTCCACCGATTTATCATACAGTTTTATCCCTACAAGGGATCATCGTTTAATACCTTCGGGTATCTCTTTGGTGCCTTCGGGTGACCTATTATCTCTTTGGTGCCTTCGGGTGACCTAGTACCTTTGGGTACCACCGTGTAACCCATTATCCACCTCTTTAGAATAGTGCAAGCTTTACACCAAAGTTACCTTGGTTAAATTGATGGTATACATATGTGGGTCTTTTATGATCATAAGTCTTTTTTCTAGATGTATGTCAATGCATGATATATGAAGGATTTTTTATTAGGTTAAAGAGTATTATAATATTTAATGGATGCAACAATTTTATAATTGCATAAGTATATTTCATATTAAAGATTATAGGAGTTAGACGGTATCAACCATTATTTTTGAAATAGTTTCCTTATGATTATATTCATAAGTTCATATAGTTTATATGTATACATTTAGTGAATGTGTGTTTGTTATTTACGGTGTGATGTATGCATATCTAAAACCTATAAACTGGATATAAAAGAATAGTTTGGCAATGATGTGTAGTTGTTATGTTTTAATTGATAGGCTTGTTTTTGTAACTTATGCTATATAAAGTAAGCTTGTAACATTATAAATATCTCATGGCATTTGGAAGTGTTGTTTTGCCATTTTAATTCTAATGGGTTTATATCAAAGACATACGAGTATAGATAAAAAGATAATGGACAATTATACTCGTATGGTTTAGTATTAATTCAAAGGCTATTCACATGATAATTAGTTGAATTTAAAGTCATAGGATATTGGGGATTACATTATTATACATGGTAAATGTAGCATAAATGTAAATGTTACCATTGAATTTTTATGAATTTCATAAGTTGATATGAATGTTAAATTTTATTCGTTGAGATAAATCATTGTCGTATTTGAGACATGTTGTGTGCTTGTTGACGATCACTGTGAGTGGTCGTTTGTCATATTTCGAGTTCCCCACTAAGCTTTGTAGCTTAGCACGGGTGTTTCATCCGTGTAGGTTGTTGGGGTGATATCTGCAGCTGGATGGCCAACTCAAGTCAACGAGAAGGACAATTATAGACTTTTATTTTGGGCTCTTTGTATATAGTAAAGATTTTGTGGTATTAGAGATATTGTATGTAAGAAAAATGTTAAACAGTTGTTGTATTGTGTAAAAAGACTTTATCGTATATTGAAAAGTTTCTTTTAAAAGTATAGCACTCTTATATATTAAGTTTGATTATATGTTTACGTTACACAGTAACTCAAGTGTAATGAGTTGGATAAAGTGATATGTACAGATTATAGGATAAGGGTGCTATAGAAATTAATTTTGTTCTCTTGGAAACCAAATGTTCGATAGAATTGACACATAAAAATCTATTTTTTAACACAAAAATTGAGGATCGGAGCGAAGACCGACATTTCTAAAATTATAGAACAAAATATCTTGAAGGTAATATTCTAGGCCAAACTTTCTCTCTCTAAAGCATCATCACATTTGTGTAAACATGTTTATGATACTGTAATACATATTTTTTATGTTGTCCTATTCGAATTTATTTCATTTTAATATGCTATGATGATCTAGAGTCGTTTTATGTCTTAGAATAATGTGTTAAAGTTTACATCTCTCCATAAATGCATACTTTATTTCTTATGTTAAAATTATGTTTCACATGTTATTTGTTGCCATTATTTAATTAAAAGCATGTTTTAAGGGTTATATTTAGATTTTGTATAATTTAGGACAATAAATTATATGTTTAGGACTTATTTAGATTTGTTTATATTTGTTGTGTAGAAAATTTACTTCCTATGTCTGCTTTTAGGTGACAGACGAGAAGAAAGCATCACAGATGTCCGCCTGCCAACAAAACAAACGGGACGTTTGTGGTGCTTTCTCCTTATCCTGTCTCTCCTTTAGCATAGGGCATCTATGGCTAGATTTGTTCTCATTTTCATGTGTTTTGTTAATCCTTTTTTATTTTAATTTGATTCATTTCTTTGGTACTTGATTTTTTAATTCATTTATGTGTCTTTATGGGCATACCTTTGATTCTGTATGGATATGTATATTATTAGCATGATTATTCTGACTAACCTTTTAATTTATTTTAATGTTCATATCCTTTTAATATGCTAATTAATTGATTTTTTTTATGTGTTGTGAGAGTAATTTATTTTGTGTTTTTAGAGCTATCAAAGGGTGATTATGCATTGAAAGTTATGCCCCTAATTGGTTCACTCTTTCTCTCTCCTGTCATTTTGCCATTAGGTTATTGTTTTTATTTCATTTTGCTTGATTTATTTAATTTTGGTATTCTTGTTTATTTTGCTTATTTTTTGGCTATATATTTTTTTAGGATGTAATAGGTAATAATAAAATGATTTTTGCACGTTCAATGAAAGATTCACTTAAAATTATTTTTATTAATTAATTGGTTTTTCCTAATAAAATGGACTTATGTCCAATTTTAACCCAAAACCACACCATAAAAAAGGAGCCTCATTTTCTCAAAAATGGGATCACTCATCACGTGTTTTCATTAATATCAAGCAAAAGACTCTCTATCCTTTTTGTAAAAAATCATGTATAAGGGAACCAATGTTCCCAAAATTCAATTGATTTCCCATTTTATATATGCTATTTCATTTTACATATTACTCTTTTCTTTGAGGATGATTTGCTTATATAATAATTTTATGTTAGATTTTCAATTTTGAGTTATTGCTTTCCTTAAAGTGTTTGAAATGTTTATTTAATTTTATCGTAATGCATTGTGCGAGAAGGGAGATAGTGGACTAATAATAAAAACTTAATTATAAAAATAACACTAAACCAAGATGCGAACTAAAAGTGATGTCCCAAACACCGTTCTCTATTTCGGCATCAAAAGTTTGAGAATCATTTCCCAACATGCTTTTGGGTGGAGACTCCATGATACTTACCTTTTAAGCCCAATTTAGAAGCCTTCATGGGTTGACCATCAATAATGGACCTGGCTTAAAACCTTCTCTATTGTGATGTGGCCAGTTATGATTAATAGTGAGCCTTATTCAATCTTGGACCCTAAAAGTTGGCCTCTGAGAATCCAATTGAAATCAAGCGGGCTCCAGCACATGTCATGGTAGCGACTCCATTGGGGACTAAAGAGACCTTGCTCCCAAAAGAATTTTGGTTAAGTGTCTTATAATCGATTTTTTCTTATTAATCCTATTTTTCTTCAAAATTGCATCTTTTTCATACATGCTAAAGCCTTAGAATTAAGTTAGGCATCCTTTTATAGCCTAGGTGCTATCTTGAAATATGCCCTATGTTCACTCAATGTAGGGAGGTGTTAAGGAGAACCACCAACCCAATTGTCGTACCAATTGGTATATCAAATGGTGACCCATCGGTTGTTATGCTTGTGATGAGCTAGGCCTATTAGCAGGGACCATGCTTAAGTATCCCTTAAGTCTCATCATCTTAACTCGAACTCATGTAATGAAAATAGCTACTTCCCATAGGTTGTATAACCATATTAACTTTGGCTTGCTATATGGACGTTTATGTATTGACCAAACTCAAATAAATTAAGAGGGTACTAGTCAAAGGCTGCCATGCCCCAATAGACCTAACCTGATCTGTATGAGTTAGTCAAAAATACATAATGGCCAAAATCGATATTCTTGTGCTTTCAATTAAGAGAGGTTATGCTGCTAGTTTTCCACCACGTACCATCTGTGTCTGTTGGGTATCCTGTTGAGCTATAGGTTAAGTCCACCTAGGGAAGAGACTGCACGACCTCCTGTGTAGGATTAATAAGGTTAGAAGGATTTGTTTATGCTTGTGTGTGATTATGATTAATGTCTAACAAAATCATTTTTTACATCCATGCACCATGTATATACCATGCTCATACATAATCCTTTATGCATCACTCCTAATATTTGATTCTTGCAGTCATCATAGATTCACTTATGTGGTCTAGAGGGTCAGACAGTTGTGTTGTTCAAATATTGATATTTTAGTTACTAGGGTTAAGGTCAGAATCAAGTTTAAGGTTGAAATTAGAGGTCAGTTTAGAGTTGATTTTAAGCCAGTTATCGAAAAGTAGTAAAAAAAAGAATTAGAAATGGATGATGAGCAATTGAATGAGACTAGAAGAGTTATGGATGAGACAGTAAGACTTACATCTTTAAGGGAAAGGTTGGCCGCTTCTATGTCGGGACCTTCGATGATGAGAGATGAATTAGATAAGAGGTTCCAGGATTTTAAAGAGAGGTTGAAGGCTATGATATGCAGGTTAGTGGCTTCTTCAACACTAAACACTAGAACTCAGCTTACAACACCTACTTATAGGACAACAGAGCCTACGTATGTTAGGGATGCTACCACAGTAAATGCTACTGGCCTCGAGATTCGCCAAGGAGGGAAAGGAAGCATGAGCCAAAAAATGATTATGTCGAGAAAAATGATGAAAAATATGTTCTTCCTGTGATGAATATAAGAAGTATGGGTTCAAATGTTAAGGATGAAACCTTCAAGAAAATGAAAGAAAAGGTTGAAGTAATGTCCAAGTTATTATCTGCCAGAAGAGGGATAAACCCTGAGGATAGGGATTTAGATAGAGATAAGCCACTACCTTAAAGGTTTAAGATGCATGATCTACCAAGATTTAATGAGAATTTGGATCCTTCTACACATGTTAATCAGTATACACTAATCATGAAAGGAACCACCTTAACTAGGAAATAATAGGTGGAATATTTCTATCTGAGCTTAACAGGTCTTGCAATTGACTATTATCATGGGTTGGACAAACGCACTAAAGTGGATTAGGACTTATTGATCGAAGAGTTCCTTAAGTAGTATGACTGCAGTACAATAATGGAAGTTACTTTAAAAGACCTCGAATTGCTTTGACAAAAGTATAATGATTTCTTTTTATGAGTACCTAACAAGTTGGAGGCACCGAATAATGGAGATAAAGAGAAAGCCTAATAAAATTGACCATATTAGGCTTTTCATTCAAAATGTAAGTCTTTACCAGAGGGATGGCGTGAAGATGAAGGGTTTAAAAGATTGGGCGTCGTTGAAGGATATAGCCATAGAAGCTAAATGCGAGTACTTGGCCAGAAGGGCTAACAATAAAGGTGCAAGGAGGAACTTGGACAATAACAAGACAGTTACAAGTAGTAGTTGGGCAAATAAAAGGTGAAAGACAGTTGAAGTGTCTACAATGGAGCTTAATCAGACGTACTATTCCAATGTAGAGAATTCATTGTCTTGGATTTTAGATTAGTCATACACCAAAGGGAAGTTGCAACCATTACCTTCGAGATCTGCTAAGAGTCAAAGGTTGCCTCACTATAGGGAAGACTAGTACTGTGCTTACCACTAGTATACCAGGCATATCACTGATTATTGTTGCACTGTGAGAAATAAGGTTTAGGATTTGATAGATAGCAAACAAATTTCAGATCCTAAAAAAGTGAGAAAATAAGAAGAAATGAGGGTACAATGTCATGCCACCTTCAATATTCATGATTGGGTCTAATCTGCCAAAATGGTATGTGATGAGAGACTTATATGGGAATGACTACATGGCCATTACTCATGCCATCCCCAAAGTAACAAAGCCAAGTGAAGAACATCAAGCAATTCTATGATTGATTATTAGGATTCCCCCACTGAGAGTGAAGATAAAGGGGTTATGGTGCCCATTGATATATGGAGTTTAGCCAGTGAAAGTAAGGAGGAAGTGAGGGAAGAGAAGAAAGTAAAGGTAGCCACTATAAGTGGAAGGGTGGCCGCCAAAATTGAGAAATAATTGACTCCTATAGTAGTGTCTACAGAGAAAGAGACTGAAGAGAAACAAATTATAAAGCAGCTGAAGAAGACACAAGCCTAGATCTTTATCTGGGATTTATGGAGATAGTCTCCATTGCATAGGCAAAAGTTTGTTGAACCTTTGAGTGAGTCCACTTTTGTCACTACCATTTCACCCTCTAAATTACTGGATTTAGTCAAGGGAAGAATGGGAGAGAATGTTGTGTATTCCAATGCTGATATGCCTGCTAAAGGTAGAAACCACATTCATCATCTTTACATTAAAGCTCGGGTGAATGGAAATTGCATAATGTGCATAATGGTGGATGATGGGTGATTTATCAATGTGTCCCCTGGTTACAATGTTAGTGGATATGCCCTAGGCCAAGTATTTTTTCCTTTATGTAATGTCACATTTCATTATATAAAATTGGATTTTCTTCATGTTATTATATTGTTGGCATGTTATATTATAATAATGCTTGTAAATAACAATCTAATATTATTTTGACTATCCCTAGTCATTTATCATTAAGTATAAGTTTGATTGATAATCATGGGATGATTATATATGATGATATGAATTAAACTTATAAGTACTTGTTAGAGAACAGAGTACTGGATAGACCCGCTATGAGATACTATCATGTATTGTAGCACCCTAATTCCATACATATCTATAAATACTATATCATATTTCATAATCCTATATACCTTTCATATGTGTATATTTTGTACTATTCACTCCAGGATTAAGATCCTAAGAAAAATACTATCATACATGTAGTCTACTTTCGAATCTTCATTCATATACATTTATCCTCATATACAGTTATTCATGTATCTTCATTATCAGATTCTATCGAATCATCTCACTTCAATGTAACCATAGCAAAACAAGAATATCTGCATTGGCCAACACACAATAACTTCCTATAACAATTATTCTAAACACTTATAGCCTAGGAACGTCTAAACCTTTGCTCTGATACAACTAATTGTAGCACCCTAATTCCATACATATCTATAAATACTATATCATATTTCATTAAGCATGCTAACCATGTTCTTATGCTCGAAAAAAAATTTACTGCATACTTAAGAGTATTTTTAAGCAATACAATATTTATATTTATGAATCATTTGTACATCACATCCTTGTCAAAGTAAATAAGAATCTTGTAATCAAATTGCACTTAACATTAGACTATACTTTCAATCTCTCTCTTGTGTTGGCCATCCCGCTGCAGATATCCTCCTCGAAAAAAAATCCTTAACTACAACCTACACGGATGAAACACCCGTGCTAAGCTATAAAGCTTAGTGGGGAATAAAAACATGAGGACGACCTCTTTTAAAGGTCGTCAAAATGCAAATACGTACAATTATACCCTTAAAGTCTAACACATCAAGTTTACTTTGGATTCCTATATGTTATTCTTATCTAATCACTTGACTTACCAATCTTTCTTGATTATTTATCAGATTACTCATGTGTTGACTTATTATCTTACTTACATCTCAAATCTAAATCACATACAGTTCACCAGTTACAAGTTTATGACTTATCGTTACATATAAGACATTGCATATCATTTCCCAATGGAAACAATTAAATGAGTAATTATAAGAAAAATCATACAAGACCATGTAACAATTAAAAGACATCACTAACATACAAGCTTATACATATCTCTTACATTTGGATATCCAAATAAATCAAATTCACAATTTATGAGTTCATAGTTCACTAATTATTACCGTATAGTGAGTCATACCTACCACTTATCTCATTTACTCAAAACTCAATAATTATCATGTATTGGTGGTGATATACCTTTACATATCAACACTTTAGCAAAACAACACATTTTATAAGTACAATTTCATGTATCATGCATTCCTAAATGTACAATTTAGCATCCACAAATTTCTATTTTCAAATATTGATCTACATACATAAATATAAGTATATGCATTAATCGAATATATGCATTAGAAAAACTCATAAACATATGCCTTACTATACTGAAGTAGACTATGATGCAACTATACTATAGCTTAGCCTGCTTAAGTTTTAAAAGTGGATAACGGGATCGGTGGATACCCGAGGGTATCAAACGGTGGATATTCGAAGATATCAAAACTATGGACCCAATCAGGGCCAACTGTACGGTGGACCGGTCAAGGACCCAAACAGGGTCATGGAACAACCCAAATGGCTGTGCAAGATCCAGCAGGATCAACTATACTGTGGACCTAAAAAGGTCGACTGTGGCAGCTACAATTCCCTATAGGCACCTATCTATCCACAATTGAACTCTAAAAGCAGGCAAATATATCTCTTTACTTTATTTTCCAAATGTTGCTTTACTTTGTTCAATCACATACATATGTGTATGTCAAAACCCATGTATAATGATGTCCAAGGTAATCATATCCATGTTCATGTAATACTTTCTTTAAACATGTGATCATGCACATTATTGAGTATTGCTATTTTCTACTTGAAATTAGTTCAAGGAATGATCCCATTACAATCATGCATTTATATACATAGTAGTATAAATCTATTCATGGCTATGAGCAGGATAATCATAATCATATACATGTGCATAAATAATTTTATATAACACTATATCATGCTCATGATTAAACATCTTTGTTCCATGCTTTACTTTTTCGTCATTATATACGTCTAGGTATCTTACATACTGTTAGTGTAAGCCCTAGCCCCAATACATTGTAATAAAACACTTAGTTAATAAAATGAGGCATTTGTTTTATCTTTTGTATACCTGTGCATGTCAATTGATAAAACTATCCTAGAATGTCATTTCGGTTTAAGTTATCATGTGTGAGGCACATGGATTGTAAGACCTTGAAACAAATGGGACTTCATTCTAAATATCCCTAGTCACTCATTGTTATGGGAATAACAAATGAATTAAGACTAGTATGCTCTCCATGATACTATGAGTTCTGTCTTACGGATCATTAGGACAAGAGTGTCAATCAGAGATCATAGATACATGTTAAAGAACATGGTATCTGGATTCGATCCGCTCATGAGAACACTACATGGTACAAGTCATAAGTGTTTCTCATATGCAAGTTTTGTATCGGAGTTCTTAGACCTGAAATCTCTATGAAACTCTTTATGAATTACTGTGTACTTTGACATACACCTAACGTGCTCGTAACAGAGTGACAGGTACGGGTATGATTGGGTATGCACTGATTCATGTTAGAGAGCATGAGAGAAGTGAAGGGATTACCCCTCTCGATGAGAGAGAAAATATCACCGGCCACTTGATCAGTGAACTGAGAAGTGTATGGCCATACCGAGATGAAATAATGAGTAATCATTATTTATCTGAGAGTTCATTGTCACTGGAATATCAAGAAAGGAATTAATATATATAAGGATGACTAGTTCCATGCCTTATATTAATTCTGATATTTAAGGGTAAGGGACTATGCAAAATTGCATTAGGTCACCAAATGCCATATGCATTTTCATTTAATTTGGAATGCTATAATATCTTGCTAGAGAATATATATAGCCTTTGAATTAATTTATTAATTCATTGCCAACATTAAATGGACCTATAGGATCGCACACAAAGCATTGGGCTTAAAATGATTAAATTAAGTATTGGGCATTAATTTGGGATTTTAATTAAAGTCAAATTAATGTATGTAATGGGTTATAAAATTGCTATTGGGCTTTGGTCCATGAGAGAGAAAAATTCAGCCCACAAGGTTTAATTTCAATTAATTAATTATGTTACATTAATTAAGTTAATTGAGTATTAAAGCCTAAAGGAATTTAAATTAAATTAAATCACTTATTTATTTAATGAAGTAGCCGAAATTCCAAGAGATAATTCAAGGAATTTCGGCACATGGCATTTATTTAAATTAAGTGATTTCATTTATTTAAATGTCTTATGATTTATTTCAAATTTGAATTTAAATTTAAAGGAGTTTAATTCAAGATATATTGCTTATCTTTAGGAAGTGAAAGAGTTTGAATTAATTATCTTAGGATAGTTGAATTCAAATCAAAGACTTGCCAAAGGATAAGCATATATATTAAATGAAGTAAAACCCTAAAAAAAAAAGGAGTTGGCGTGAAAACAAATCCTACACACCTTGTTTTTGCGTGAAGATCATCTCACTCTCTCTTAATTCTTTTGTTCAATTTTTCACAAGGAGAAAGGATTGTTCCTCATTCTCTTGTGTTATTGAGCAGTAATAGCAATCTTAAGAAGTACAAAATCAAGTTTTGTAGCTTCAAACTATAACCCTTACACAATACCGAAAAAGAGATCTAGCAATCTCGATTTTAAGCCGACGGTGCAATTGTGTGTGTGAGAATAGAGGGAGTGGTGCAAAAGGCTATTCCTTGGCATTGGTGATCGAGATCTAAGGCGGACAAAGCCATCTTAATTGCTGGTCATCATCGGAATCAAAATCTAAAAGGCGTCAAAAGTTGTAAGTTCGATAACCCTAAAATTGCATGCTCTGATACCACTGATGGAATATGACATGGTATGATAATCATGATAGCACAGCGGAAAAATAAAAATTTTTATCATACATACCATACATATCCAAAACTAGGAACGAAAACATGCAATTTTAGGTTGTAGAACTTACAAGTTAAGATGCCTTTTAGATATTGATTTCGGTGATGGCCAGCAACTAAGATGACTTTGTCCGCCTTAGATCTTGATCACCAATGCCAAGGAATAGCCTTTTACGCCACTCCCTCTATTCTCACACACACACTTGCACCGACGGCTTAAAATCGAGATTGCTAGCTCTCTTTTTCGGTATTGTGTAATGGTTATAGTTTGAAGCTACAAAACATGATTTTGTACTTCTTTAGATTGCTATTACTGCTCAATAACACAAGAGAATGAGGAACAATCCTTTCTCCTTGTGAAAAATTGAACAAAAGAATTAGAGAGAGTGAGATGATCTTCACGCAAAAACAAGGTGTGTAGGATTTGTTTTCATGCCAACTCCTTCTTTTCTTAGGGTTTTATTTCATTTAATATATATGCTTATCCTTTGGCAAGTCTTTGATTTGAATTCAACTATCCTAAGATAATTAATTCAAACTCTTTCACTTCCTAAAGATAAGTAATATATCTTGAATTAAACTCCTTTGAATTTAAATTCAAATTTGAAATAAATCATAAGACATTTAAATAAATGAAATCACTTAATTTAAATAAATGCCAGGTGCCGAAATTCCATGAATTATCTCTTGGAATTTCGGCTACTTCATTAAATAAATAAGTGATTTAATTTAATTTAAATTCCTTTAGGCTTTAATACTCAATTAACTTAATTAATGTAACATAATTAATTAATTGAAATTAAACCTTGTGGGCTGAATTTTTCTCTCTCATGGACCAAAGCCCAATAGCAATTTTATAACCCATTACATACACTAATTTGACTTTAATTAAAAGCCCAAATTAATGTCCAATACTTAATTTAAATATTTTAAGCCCAATGCTTTGTGTGCGATCCTATAGGTCCATTTAATGTTGGCAATGAATTAATAAATTAATTCAAAGGCTATATATATTCTCTAGCAAGATATTATAGCATTCCAAATTAAATGAAAATGCATATGGCATTTGGTGACCTAATGCAATTTTGCATAGTCCCTTACCCTTAAATATCAGAATTAATATAAGGCATGGAACTAGTCATCCTTATATATATTAATTCCTTTCTTGATATTCCAGTGATAATGAACTCTCAGTTAAATAATGATTACTCATTATTTCATCTCGGTATGGCCACACACTTCTCAGTTCACTGATCAAGTGGCCGGTGATATTTTCTCTCTTATCGAGAGGGGTAATCCCTTCACTTCTCTCATGCTCTCTAACATGAATCAATGCATACCCAATCATACCCGTACTTGTCACTCTGTTACGAGCACATTAGGTGTATGTCAAAGTACACAGTAATTCATAAAGAGTTTCATAGAGATTTCAGGTCTAAGAACTCCGATACAAAACTTGCATATGAGAAACACTTATGACTTGTACCATGAAGTGTTCTCATGAGCGGATCGAATCCAGATACCATGTTCTTTAACATGTATCTATGATCTCTGATTGACACTCTTGTCCTAATGATCCGTAAGACAGAACTCATAGTATCAGAGAGAGCATACTAGTCTTAATTCATTTGTTATTCCCATAACAATGACTGACTAGGGATATTTAGAATGAAGTCCCATTTGTTTCAAGGTCTTACAATCCATGTGCCTCACACATGATAACTTAAACCGAAACGACATTCTAGGATAGTTTTATCAATTGACATGCACAGGTATACAAAAGATAAAACAAATGCCTCATTTTATTAACTAAGTGTTTTATTACAATGTATTGGGGCTAGGGCTTACACTAACAATCTCCCACTAGCACTAGTCCCAATTGGGCATAGCCCTAAGACCGAACGCTCTCAAATGAGCTTCGTGCAGATTTGGACGTAACTGTTTCGTCAAAGGATCTGCTACATTGTCTTCACTTGCTATCTTGCTAACCTTGACGTCCCCACGATCAATGATTTCTCTGATCAGGTGGTACCTCCTGAGTATGTGTTTGGATTTCTGGTGTGACCGGGGCTCCTTGGTTTTAGGGCACTGTTCTTTAGTCAAAGGAACTCCCAAAGCCAAAGGTATGTACCCTTTCGTTGAGTTTCCCATACTAAAACGCTTTAGTACTTTGTCTATGTACTTTTCTTGACTTAGTCCCAAAAGCCGATTCGATCTATCTCTATAGATTCGAATACCAAGTATTGTCTCGGCTTCACCTAAGTCTTTCATTGAGAAACATTTTCCCAACCATTGCTTAACCTTTTGCAATATTGGAATGTCATTCCCAATGAGAAGGATGTCGTCCACATATAGGACCAGAAATACTACTATGCTCCCACTAACCTTCTTGTACACACAAGGCTCATCTTCGTTCTTGATGAAGTCAAATTCTTTGACTGCCTCATCAAAACGAAGATTCCAACTTTGGGATGCTTGCTTTAATCCATAAATGGATTTTTGAAGCTTACAAACCTTTTTAGGATGCTTAGGATTGACAAAACCTTCACGCTGTGTCATATACACATCCTCAAGTAAATTTCTGTTGAGGAAAGCAGTTTTGACATCCATTTGCCATATCTCATAATCATGATATGCAGCTATGGCAAGCAAGATCCTAATGGATTTGAGCATGACTACAGGCGAAAAGGTCTCATCATAGTCTACGCCATGAGTTTGTCGAAAACCTTTTGCTACTAGTCTACCTTTGTAGGTCTTATCAGCTTTGAGTTTGAATAGCCACTTGCATTCAATTACCTTAGCACCTTCCGGTGGATCAACCAAGGTCCAAACCTGGTTATCGTACATTGATTGCATCTCGGATTTCATGGCTTCAAGCCAATTTTTCGAGTCTGGGCTTTCAATAGCTTCTCGGTAGGTAGTAGGATCCTCACGATCTACTAACTCAATAGTGTCACTGTCAGTGATTAGAAATCCATATCTCTCAATCTCCTGACGTACCCTACCAGATCTTCTAGGTACTTGTGTAATGGGTTCTTGTTCCACAATTGGTTGTGAACTTGATCGCATTTCCAACTCATCCTCTATAGGAGCTTGTGGCACTTAAATTTCTCCAAGTTCTACTTTACTCCCACTGTCTTTCTTGAGAAGGAACTCCTTTTCCAAGAAAATAGCTTTGCGAGCAACAAATACTTTGTTCTCGGCTTGTGAGTAAAAGTAGTATCCCTTTGTTTCTTTGGGATAACCCACAAACAAGCAGACAGTCGATTTGGACTCTAGTTTGTCAGATGTTAATTTCTTAACATGTGCTTCACAGCCCCAAATCTTGAGAAAAGACATATTGGGTTCTTTCCCAGTCCATACCTCGTATGGTGTCTTGTCAACTGCTTTAGTTGGAGTACGGTTCAATAGAAATGCAGCAGTTTCTAATGCATAACCCCAAAAAGAGATAGGAAGATTAGCTTGACTCATCATAGATCGAACCATGTCCAACAGAGTTCGATTTCTCCTTTCGGACACACCATTCCATTGAGGTGTTCCAGGAGGAGTGAGCTGTGAAATAATACCACACTCCTTTAGATGACTGTCAAACTCTTGGCTTAAGTATTCGCCACCTCGATCTGATCGAATGGCTTTTATACTTTTGCCAAGTTGGTTTTCTACTTCGTTCTTAAACTCTTTGAATTTCTCAAAAGTTTCGGACTTGTACTTCATTAGATAGACATAGCCATATCTACTGAAGTCATCTGTGAATGTCACGAAGTAGCTAAAATCACCTCCAGCATGTGTACTTAAAGGTCCACATTCATCGGTATGTATTAGTTCCAATAAGCCATTAGTCCTTTCACCTTTTTTATTAAAAGGACTTTTTGTCATTTTTCCATGCAAACATGGAAGCTAAATTAATTAAAATTGGACTTTGTTTGATCCATGAATGCTATGTATATTTATTTGCTTGTTTGGTGTGATGAATGGATATGCATGGTGCATTCATGGGCCCTGGGTTTTTGTAATTAAATATGGCCTGCGTGCCATTATATTTTATTGTAAAAGTTTCATTTATTTCTTAGAATAGAGTTTATTTGAAGACTTTGTAAATCAAGACGAAGCCCACTGGAGAAGCCCAACTCGAAGATTCTTATGTAATAGTATAGAATCTTAGTTGTAGGTTTTTGGGCCCATGTTTGTCACGCTTTACTTTATGCAATTATATATGTATGCATGCTATGTATGGATGACAAAGCGTATGCCATGTAAGCCGTAATAAAATGAATCCCTAAAAATAGTAAGTCACAAAGTTGCCTTTCTAATTCGAAACATGTCAAGGCATCGATCATCGGTCACGTAGACTAGGAGTCATAGATGCGCCCGATTATCTTTGTGAGGCATGGGTTGTGAATGTAGGTTGGACTTAACATGGAATGGGATGCTCGGACCTAGGCAACTTATAAATGGGTTTGTGCTATAACATCTTAAGATGTTAGCCCATTTGATCCAAGAGTCATGCACGAGACATGATTGGAGTTTTTCCTACCTAAGTAACTTAACTTATTAGGTGTACAGGCTCAGCTTGACTAATAAGTTGTTGTGAAAAGTGGATCTTGGCCCACATTAAATCACTAACGCGAATTATTTATGGGGATATTAATTCGGTTTGTGGGATTATAAAAAGACGTCTTTTAATCTTGCTAAATTTTATTGTAGATTGAAAATGGCATCTTCAAACAACAATAATTTCTCGTTGCGATCGGTCCTTGAAAAGGACAAATTGAATGGCACCAATTTCATAGACTGGTCTCGAAACTTAAGAATAGTTCTTAAGTAAGAGAAGAAGTCGTATGTTTTGGATGCACCCTTGCTTGAAGAACCAGGAAGGAACGCCTCTGCAGTTCAAAAGGAAACTTTTGAGACCAAGAAGAGTGACTCTAATGATGTGACCTGTTTGATGCTAGCCACTATGGTGCCTGAATTGCAAAAGCAATTTATGGACCAAGAGGCCTATGCGATCATGGTGCACCTCAAGGAGATGTTCCAAGAACAAGCTCGTCACGAGAGGTTCGTGACAATAAAGGCTTTAATTTCTTGTAAGATGGCTGAGGGTACTCCTGTTAGTACCCATGTACTCAAGATGAAAGGGTATCTTGATACTCTTAAGAAGCTTGAGGTACAAGTGCCAAAGGAATTGGCCACTGACTTGATCTTAGGATCATTGCCTGCTGCTTATGATCCATTTGTGATGAATTATAACATGCATGCTATGAACAAGTCATTCACTGAGCTTCATGGGATGCTTAAGAATGCTGAAGAGAACATTCGAAAGACCAATCCCGTGCTAATGGTTCAAAAGGGAATTAAGAAGGGACCTGCTAAGGGAAAGGGAAAAGGAAAGGGAAAACCCAAGACAGTTGGGAGTGCACCTCAAGCCCAATCCAAGCCCAAGGCACCAAAGCTCAAAGAGAGTGAGAGCACTTGCTTCCATTGCAACAAGATAGGGCATTGGAGGAAGAATTACGCTCTCTTCAAGGAAGAACAAAAGAAGAATGGAGCCAAGGCGTCCAGTTCTGGTATTTTTGTTGTTGAAATTAACCTTTCTATTTCTACCACTTGGGTATTGGATACCGGTTGTGGTTCTCACATTTGTTCAAATGTGCAGGGGCTAAGAAATAGGCGGTTACTTGGGAAGAATGAAGTGGACCTCCGTGTGGGGAATGGAGCACGAGTTGCTGCCATGGAGATAGGCGACTATCACCTCACTTTACCTTCCGGACTTTGTATTGTTTTGAATAATTGTTATTATGTGCCTGCTATGAGCAGAAACATTATTTCAGTTTCATGTTTGGATAATGATGAATTTGATTTTGTTATTAAAAAGGGCAATGCTCATATTCGTCGCGAAGGCATTTCTTATGGCAATGCCATGTTACAAAATGGCCTTTATATCCTTGATTTACAAAACAAAGAGTCCATATACAACATTAATACAAAGAGGGTTAAATCAAACGAATTGAACCCTACTTACTTCTGGCATTGTCGTTTAGGACATGCAAACGAAAAACGTATTTCAAGACTCCACAAAACTGGAGTGCTTGGGTCATTTGACTTAGAGTCTTATGACACATGCGAGCCATGTTTGCATGGAAAAATGACAAAGAGTCCTTTTAACAAGAAAGGTGAAAGGACTAATGGCTTATTGGAACTAATACATACCGATGTATGTGGACCATTAAGTACACAAGCTAGAAGTGGTTTTAGCTACTTCGTGACTTTCACAGATGACTTCAGTAGATATGGCTATGTCTATCTAATGAAGTACAAGTCTGAAACTTTTGAGAAATTCAAAGAGTTTAAGAACGAAGTAGAAAACCAACTTGGCAAAAGTATAAAAGCCATTCGATCAGATCGAGGTGGCGAATACTTAAGCCAAGAGTTTGATGATCATCTAAAAGAGTGTGGAATTATTTCACAGCTCACTCCTCCTGGAACACCGCAATGGAATGGTGTGTCCGAAAGGAGAAATCGAACTCTGTTGGACATGGTTCGATCTATGATGAGTCAAGCTAATCTTCCTATCTCTTTTTGGGGTTATGCATTAGAAACTGCTGCATTTCTATTGAACCGTACTCCAACTAAAGCAGTTGAGAAGACACCATACGAGGTATGGACTGGGAAAGAACCCAATATGTCTTTTCTCAAGATTTGGGGCTGTGAAGCACATGTTAAGAAATTAACATCTGACAAACTAGAGTCCAAATCAACTGTCTGCTTGTTTGTGGGTTATCCCAAAGAAACAAAGGGATACTACTTTTACTCACAAGCCGAGAACAAAGTATTTGTTGCTCGCAAGGCCGTTTTCTTGGAAAAGGAGTTCCTTCTCAAGAAAGACAGTGGGAGTAAAGTAGAACTTGGAGAAATTCAAGTGCCACAAGCTCCTATAGAGGATGGTTTGGAAATGGGATCAAGTTCACAACCAGTTGTGGAACAAGAACCCATTACACAAGTACCTAGAAGGTCTGGTAGGGTACGTCAGGAGATTGAGAGATATGGATTTCTAATCACTGACAGTAACACTATTGAGTTAGTAGATCGTGAGGATCCTACTACCTACCGAGAAGCTATTGAAAGCCCAGACTCGGATAATTGGCTTGAAGCCATGAAATCCGAGATGCAATCAATGTACGATAACCAGGTTTGGACCTTGGTTGATCCACCGGAAGGTGCTAAGGTAATTGAATGCAAGTGGTTATTCAAACTGAAAGCTGATAAGACCTACAAAGGTAGACTAGTAGCAAAAGGTTTTCGACAAACTCATGGTGTAGACTATGACGAGACCTTTTCGCCTGTAGTCATGCTCAAGTCCATTAGGATCTTGCTTGCCATAGCTGCATATCATGATTATGAGATATGGCAAATGGATGTCAAAACTGCTTTCCTCAACGAAAATTTACTTGAGGATGTGTATATGACACAGCCTGAAGGTTTTGTCAATCCCAAGCATCCTAAGAAGGTATGCAAGCTTCAAAAATCCATTTATGGATTAAAGCAAGCATCCCGAAGTTGGAATCTTCGTTTTGATGAAATAGTCAAAGATTTTGACTTCATCAAGAACGAAGATGAGCCTTGTGTGTACAAGAAGGTTAGTGGGAGCGTAGTAGTGTTTCTAGTCCTATATGTGGACGACATCCTTCTCATTGGGAATGACATTGCAACATTGCAAAAGGTTAAGCAATGGTTGGGAAAATGTTTCTCAATGAAAGACTTAGGTGAAGCCGAGACAATACTTGGTATTCGAATCTATAGAGATAGATCGAATCGGCTTTTGGGACTAAGTCAAGAAAAGTACATAGACAAAGTACTAAAGCGTTTTAGTATGGGAAACTCAAAGAAAGGGTACATACCTTTGGCTTTGGGAGTTCCTTTGACTAAAGAACAGTGCCCTAAAACCAAGGAGGAAAGGGACAACATGAGTAGAATCCCATATGCATCTGCTATTGGATCTATCATGTACGCTATGTTATGTACTAGGTTGGATGTTGCTCATGTACTGAGTATAACCAGTAGGTTTCAGCAAGACCCTGGTGAGAAGCACTGGTCTGCTGTAAAAGGGATCCTTAAGTACCTGCGAAGGACTAAGGATCACTTCTTGGTGTATGGTGGTCAAGAAGAGCTCGTCATACAAGGTTATGCCGACGCTGCTTTTCAGACCAGCACTCAGGATTCTAGATCGCAATCTGGGTTTGTTTTTGTTTTAAACGGTGGTGCTGTCAGCTGGAGAAGCTCAAAGTAAGAGACCGTTGCCGACTCAACTACGGAATCTGAGTATATTGCAGCAAGTGAGGCTGCAAAAGAGGCTATTTGGATTAAAAATTTCATTAATGGATTAGGAGTGGTCCCAAGCATCCTAGATCCATTAGAAATTTTCTGTGACAATAACGGGGCCATCGCACAGGCTAAGAAGCCCCGGTCACACCTGAAATCCAAACACATACTCAGGAGGTACCACCTGATCAGAGAAATCATTGATCGTGGGGACGTCAAGGTTAGCAAGATAGCAAGTGAAGACAATGTAGCAGATCCTTTGACGAAACAGTTACGTCCAAATCTGCACGAAGCTCATTTGAGAGCGTTCGATCTTAGGGCTATGCCCAATTGGGACTAGTGCTAGTGGGAGATTGTTAGTGTAAGCCCTAGCCCCAATACATTGTAATAAAACACTTAGTTAATAAAATGAGGTATTTGTTTTATCTTTTGTATACCTGTGCATGTCAATTGATAAAACTATCCTAGAATGTCGTTTCGGTTTAAGTTATCATGTGTGAGGCACATGGATTGTAAGACCTTGAAACAAATGGGACTTCATTCTAAATATCCCTAGTCAGTCATTGTTATGGGAATAACAAATGAATTAAGACTAGTATGCTCTCTCTGATACTATGAGTTCTGTCTTACGGATCATTAGGACAAGAGTGTCAATCAGAGATCATAGATACATGTTAAAGAACATGGTATCTGGATTCGATCCGCTCATGAGAACACTTCATGGTACAAGTCATAAGTGTTTCTCATATGCAAGTTTTGTATCGGAGTTCTTAGACCTGAAATCTCTATGAAACTCTTTATGAATTACTGTGTACTTTGACATACACCTAACGTGCTCGTAACAGAGTGACAGGTACGGGTATGATTGGGTATGCACTGATTCATGTTAGAGAGCATGAGAGAAGTGAAGGGATTACCCCTCTCGATGAGAGAGAAAATATCACCGGCCACTTGATCAGTGAATTGAGAAGTGTATGGCCATACCGAGATGAAATAATGAGTAATCATTATTTATCTGAGAGTTCATTGTCACTGGAATATCAAGAAAGGAATTAATATATATAAGGATGACTAGTTCCATGCCTTATATTAATTCTGATATTTAAGGGTAAGGGACTATGCAAAATTGCATTAGGTCACCAAATACCATATGCATTTTCATTTAATTTGGAATGCTATAATATCTTGCTAGAGAATATATATAGCCTTTGAATTAATTTATTAATTCATTGCCAACATTAAATGGACCTATAGGATCGCACACAAAGCATTGGGCTTAAAATGATTAAATTAAGTATTGGGGGGCTTAAAATGATTAAATTAAGTATTGGGCATTAATTTGGGCTTTTAATTAAAGTCAAATTATGTAATGCGTTATAAAATTGCTATTGGGCTTTGGTCCATGAGAGAGAAAAATTCAGCCCACAAGGTTTAATTTCAATTAATTAATTATGTTACATTAATTAAGTTAATTGAGTATTAAAGCCTAAAGGAATTTAAATTAAATTAAATCACTTATTTATTTAATGAAGTAGCCAAAATTCCAAGAGATAATTCAAGGAATTTTGGCACATGGCATTTATTTAAATTAAGTGATTTCATTTATTTAAATGTCTTATGATTTATTTCAAATTTGAATTTAAATTCAAATGAGTTTAATTCAAGATATATTACTTATCTTTAGGAAGTGAAAGAGTTTGAATTAATTATCTTAGGATAGTTGAATTCAAATCAAAGACTTGCCAAAGGATAAGCATATATATTAAATGAAATAAAACCCTAAAAAAAGAAGGAGTTGGCGTGAAAACAAATCCTACACACCTTGTTTTTGCGTGAAGATCATCTCACTCTCTCTTAATTCTTTTGTTCAATTTTTCACAAGGAGAAAGGATTGTTCCTCATTTTCTTGTGTTATTGAGCAGTAATAACAATCTTAAGAAGTACAAAATCAAGTTTTGTAGCTTCAAACTATAACCCTTACACAATACCGAAAAAGAGATCTAGCAATCTCGATTTTAAGCCGACGGTGCAATTGTGTGTGTGAAAATAGAGGGAGTGGCGCAAAAGGCTATTCCTTGGCATTGGTGATCAAGATCTAAGGCGGACAAAGCCATCTTAGTTGCTGGTCATCATCGGAATCAAAATCTAAAAGGCGTCAAAAGTTGTAAGTTCGATAACCCTAAAATTGCATGTTTCGATTCTATCTTTGGATATGTATGGTATGTATGATAAAATTTTTGTTTTTCCGCTGTGCTATCATGATTATCATACCATGTCATATTCCATCACATACATACGTGTATATATATATATATATATACATATATATATAACATATCATGTCATATCATGTCACGCACACCTTGGGTTTAATACCTTACAATACTTGAAACTTGCTTTACAACATGTAACTCTCTCACATACCATCTTATATAACATTCAAGTATTTATACATAAATATACCTAATTGCTCTCTCATGCTTAAGCATAACAATTCATATTCATAAAATATGTAAGCATGTACATGTTATCTCAACTAAATAATAAGTATAATATTTCATACATTTGTTATATGACATGTTTTATTTAACTATGCAATACCATCATATATTCTTAAACACATGTTGTTTATATAAATTTCATTTATCATGCTTGTACTAATATTATACAATTTTGTACATGTATGTGATCATAAAAAAGAAATACCCAATCTCTAGTGCATAAGCATGTAAACACATCTTATAGCACAATCCATACGTTTTTTTCTTTGCTCATGTAAATAATAAATTAAAAGTTATACCTTTATTAGTGTACATACATGTATACACCATCTCATAAAATATAAACAATTGCAATCATGCTCTTTGCTCAATTATCGATAATTAACGTACTTCTATCTAACCATGCTTTATCCATTATTTTCTTTTCATACAGCAATACTTTCTATTTTATTGTCATTGTAATTTTACTTTTGGCATGAGCATAGAGGCATAACATATAATCCTTATATAGCGTTATATTCATATTATTTCAAGTAGGTAAATAATAACTTACCTAAACATTGCAATCACCATACACATTCTTCATCACATAATCATGCCTAATACTTTACATTTATATATTATTATATAGTTTATACATTTAGTTCCCTTTATGCGCTGCTATAATAAAAAAAAATACTCAAAAGATGTTTAAAATGGTTCTTGGCAAACTCAAATAACAATTCTGCATAGAGACAGAATTTCAAGTTCATTTTGAAACCTATTTATTTCAAATCTAAAGACATTTATGGTCGAAATTATCTTTTAAAATCATGATTCATTATGTTTCTAGTTTCAGGAACATTAAAAATAACATCAATATCATTTTTACTTTTTAAAATATTACAAAAACATTGAGAACTGTTCCTGAAAATAATGTTGTCAACAGTCCCGAATTTAGGTTACTTTTTGACATATTTAGAAACACAACCAAATCATGATTTCTCCATACAAATTGTAGAAATTTAAGTCTAGTTTCATTATAATTTCGAATCATAGCATTTTGACCTCTACAAAATTAATTATACACAAAATACTGTAAACTGTCCACTGAAAAAGTGCTGTCAACAGTTTCGAATTCGAGTCACTTTTTGACATATTTAGAAACAGAATCAAATTATGCTTTCTTCACAAACGTTGTAGACAAATAAGTGTAATTTCATCAGAATTTAGAATCATCTCATTTAAACCTCTATAACAAGAGATACACTCAAATTACTACAGTCTATTCTCGTTTCCTAGGCAGCACTTTACTGCACCCAATTCAGTTTTTATCACCAATTAATAAATTCATATAATAAAATAGGTACAGAATTTAAACTCCCTTCCTTCATGAATATGATGCTCCTATGAGTCTATTTTAACCATAATTTTGTTTCAATGGATTTCGACTTCTCAACAAATATCTATAGCAAAAATACTGTAACATGTTCTTAACAACTAGGTAGCAGCTCAGTCCGAATTTTAATTTAATTTTAGGAGCACTTAAAAGCAGAATTAAATATAGGTTTCTCCTACAAAATTTTAGGTCCAAATCCTAAGAGTAAGTATCAACTGAGTTTACTCAAATCAGAGTTTTAAAATTCAAGATATCCACAAAATTCCAAAACTGGTTCATAGAAACTTAACTCAGAATTTCAAATTCATTAACTTTTCTTCTTTCAAAGGCTACTGTTTTGGGCATTTTTGAGGACCTTATAGGCAAATTTCATTATTGTTATTTCCATAACATTTGTAGGCACAGAATTCCCGGTTCTAACCCAACTAGTACCATCAAATTCGGAGTTCAAAAACTCAACTTATGATCAAATTAGTCATTGGAGGTCAATCCGAATTTCTGGACAGCACTTTCACATTAATGTCTAATATCTTAATTCAAGTCAATATACTTATAAAATCCATAATCAACACAATATTAATGCATGCAGGAAATAATAGTTCCCAAACCTTAGCCAAAACAACAAAATCTCTACTCCTTCAAAACTTCTTTGCCCTTATTCTTCTTACCACAATCTTCCTCTACATCAAGGCACACATTTTTGTATTAAAATCCAGAAATTTTCTTTCCATCAAGGTATACAATTTTTCCAATGAAAAAGAAGGAGAAGGAGATGAGAATGTTTAATTTCTTCTTACCTTAGCAACTGAGTTCAAAGATTATCTCATATCAATCACATGCATCCAACTCTTGAAAATAAAATTGAGGTAGAAGGTTTGATCTTCACAAAGAATATAACAAAGATAAAATGGGTCTTTGAGAGGGAGATACCGACCAAGCCATCAAAATCACATAAAAATGTTTTTCTTTTCTCTCTCCTACTAACTTCTTGTCTTTTATACTAACAAGGAAAAATTTCCTCTTTAGTCCCTTGAAAATTTGCATGTCATAACAAAGACACACACCTTTTTGCATGTTATAAAGTGACCCCTACACTAACTCTTTTTCTTAAATCAATCTTTTCATTTATTCCTTCTCTTAAATTGACCTCTCAATTATTCATTTATTCACATTTTTCCCTAAAGATGCCGAATTTACAAATTAACCCCTAAACTAATACTTTATACTTCAATTACAACCTTAATTATTATTATACCAACATAATAATTTAATTATGACCTTATAAAATTTATACCATATAATTTACATATTTATCACATAATTATTGATAACTTAATAATATTTTGCCCAAATCAATATCTTAACTCTTAATAATTCATCCAATAATACTCAATTAGACTTTAATAATATGTAATTGCCCTTGAATTCTACTAGGGCCTATTTGGTCCTTACATGTATCACATACATAAGCAGAATTTGCAAATTTTTTAACCAATAGATCTGATCTTGCCATGAATTTACAATATAAATATTAATGAGAATAAGAAAAATCACCTTTGATTTTTATTGAACAGTTGATTTTCCTTCTCATCGGGTTGTCGCAAACCACAGTGTCCAAAATTAAACACCTCCAATTAGTAATACACACTAGAGAAGAAATAAATGAACCAAGAATGGAGGAAAAAAAAGGTTAGCCGAATTCCCCTTAATGCTAGCAAGGGGGTGGTGGCTAGGGTTTCTGAGAGAGAGAATTTCTTTTTCTCTTAATTTTTCACTTCACCCTAAAATTCCTATCACTTGGATTTTTATAATTAAGTTAAAAATCCAACTTCATAATAGGATTGGGCTCTTTAAAATTGCTGGAGAAATATTAAATAGGCTTCTAGAATTATTAATAATTTATTTGGGCTCAATTAAATCCAATTTAATTCCATTCATAAAGGACTATGCACAAAACCCATAAACTAGGCCCTTTGTGCATACACTTGGATTTAATCACCCAAATTAATTTAAAATCCATCCAAATTAAATATGTAGGCTCCATAATACTTATGAAATATATTTAATTTTTTTTTGTCTAAGAATTAGGCCTCTAATATCTGAAGTTAGGGTGAAACCCTTCCTCTAGAGGGTTTCTGCGCCAAAATCAATTCTTTGGGCCTCTTTAATTTCTCTACTGGATCTATTAATTATTATATTAGCCCTATAACACTTATAGTCCGATAATAATTAATTATAAAATACAATATTTCAATTAGGTACATTATACAAAATATTTCTAAAAAGTTCTGCAAACAATTCCACTTGATTATAATTAATTATACTCTTTAATTAATTATTCTATTGTTCATTTCTCTTCTCGCATAATAATATCAAATATTATTATCCTTGTCATTTTACCATTTTATCCTTCACTTTATATGTGTGTGACCAATTGGTTCCTGTCCATATTGAAAGTATAATATGTAATTATGAGTTATATTCAAAACTCACATGATTTAAACTTCTTTAAATCATTTTATCAATCCTTATTGATATATATGATACACTATTATACGAATCATGAGTAGCCTCTAGCTAGCCATGATGACTTCCCAAATGTCAGGAAAGTCAAGTGTACGACTATACCCTTCCATAGAAACAATTACCATGCAATTACTCCTTTCACCACTCTTATCTCAATTAGATTCTGAGTATGGATTTCTATCAACTCATATAAATCTAATTATGTATGTTCTATTAATTTAACCATTATTCCCAAAATGCCCTTCATGGATCCCTATCCATCTTGGCATATTACTCAGGCCAGAGTTCTCTAAACAAGGAAATTATAGAATCATGCGAGATAACTTCCCTTAATAAATCTAGATGGTGAATCCTTTATCGATCACTCAACTAACGTCAAGTCGGTCATGATATACCCAACCTCCTAACTATGTTCACCCCTAGTTGAAAGTAATTAGTTATGAAGTCAAAGTATACCACTTTTTACTTAAGATAACTTTGGTGATCTCAAGTCTAAGGATACTTGCACAACCGCTATGAAGAGATTCCTCAGTGACATAGATTTAATATCCATGTGAGGATTCTCTTTGCAGGTCTCCAATGAACTTGTTCTTCTAACAAGCATCCACATGTTAGCTTTGATTATCTTCTACAATCACAGTTATGAAAACCACTGCTTGAACCACTCAAGAAGCATAACATGTTCTAGTCTGTCCGAATTAACAATGTCCTATCTTGTTATTTCTATGACTAGGGATATTTTGATATTAATACATTTGCATGCAATAGACATCTCATATCATTAACACTTTCATGATTGCCTTTGCAATGTGTTTATAATATCTAGGAATTCATTTATTAATTTAAGATTTACAAACTCATGTATTTAAACATAGCATTAATAAATGAATGATTCCTTTTATTAAGAATATGAATTTGTACATATGAAATACATCCCTTTTACATGGACTCTAGGGTATACTCTCTAACACATTAGCGATCTCATAATATTTATATTATCAATCCTTAGACCTGAGATTATCATAGTACCCTACATGATGAACATTATGTTTTGACAAAATCAAACATTATCTTTAATCACATAATCATAAAGATTGTGATTGGACATGATGAGAATCATACAGAGGATAGTGAATCATCAAGAAGAAATTTATCCCTCTCTTATGAGAGAGATATCTATTGGGTCCCTTGATAAGTAGGACTAAGAAATGCATAGCCATGCTTAAATGAATTGAAGGACCGATCAATATCATTTGATATTATCAGTCTACTTAGTGATCGAGAAATTATATGTTTGGACTATTTAAGTTTGACATGGACCATGACTTATGTTCAAACAAGATATCGTGTGACAAAGGGATCATTACATGTTCCATTAGGTTAAAATCGAATTATCGATATTCATATTATTTGATTAGTTATAATGTCTTGCTAAAGGCTGCTTATAACTTGTGGACCTGTGATGGGATTGGGGCCCACTGCCAATATAATATGAATCTATTGGGCTGCACACATAGAATGTGATGAATAGACTAAGGGTTAATTCAAGCATTTTGAATTTTAATTTGAGATAAATTAAAATTCAAAATAAATAATAATAATAATTAATATTATTATTATTATTCTTATTTTAAATAAGAAATAAAGTATTTCTTATTTTAATAAGAAAAGTGGGTCCAAAGTTTTCTCTCTCTAAATTAGGGTTAGGTCAACTATATATATATATAGTGCCAGCCATCACTTAAATAAGAGAAAAGAAAAATCATTTTTCTTCTATAACTTTGAGAAAGAGAGAAAAATATACCCTAGCCGCTAAGGAAGGGAGCTAGCACCCCGGGCGACTCTGTTCATTGCATTTGTGTGTGGATATCGATAGAGGGGATCATTTTACGTGAGACTGCACCTGCAAATTTGATTTGTTTATGCTTCGAGAGGTTGGTAATCATTACTCTTCTCTTCTATTGAATCAATTAGATCGCTTGGATCCGTGGTGGGTTTCTATTTTCTTCTGCGATTTTTTTTTATTTCAAAACCTAACATGCAATTCCTGCTTTTGGGCTGAATGAGTGCATGATTAACAAGTTGCATTTTACCATTTCTGCTTATGATAATTTGAAGAGGCAAGCTACTGGGACCTTTAAAGCTATAGTAAAGATAAGGCTGATTGAGGCTAGAGTTGAGTTTATGGTGTTACCTATTTTCGCCAATTTTTTAGTGTTGCTTGGAAGGTGTTTATTAGCTCAGCAAGTACACTAAATCGACAAGTAATATAGTGGAGTATATTAAAAACCCCAAAAAATATCGTACCTAAGGGATTGGCCTTATGTAAAGTTACTTGATTGATTATATTATATTTTAAAGAATGTCCCAGGTGTATAATAGTGTGAGCTATGTCTACCGATTTTAAACAACTAAAACGAAAGTGAACAAAATAAAAATGTAAGATTAACAAGTGTAAAGAACTTGGTAATAACATTGAATAAAAATGCTACTTGGAAATCAAATCCTCCCCATACCCAATGTAAGATTCATTTTAACATAAAATTATATATTTCAGTTGTGAATGACCCAACTAAACCAAACTTCCAGAGCCAACTATTCTAACTTCCCAATTTCCCATTTAGGAGCCAATCTAATAGCTAACTTAAGCACAGGTCTATAAATCCTAGATATGAGTTAGCTTCCTATTTCGAAGCCAACCAACCTAATACCCATTCATTTTCCTCACTATTTTTGGATCTACAACACATTAACTTTAGATCTAACAACCCCTATTCCATATTCACCATCAAATATACAATAAGTGCATGAAAAAATAGAGCATATATGATATCTACTTCAAAAAATCATAAATCCATTAACTTGAATAAGATAAACAGCATAAACACTTCAATAACATCAATATCAAGATAAGAATAAGGGAAAAGAAACATCTTTAAAAATATTTAATCAAATGAGTTCACTATCTAACATGGGTTTGGGGATTCAAACAACAAGAAGACTACTCACCATACATAATGTAAAAAGCAAGAATAAAGGAAGAAGAAACTTTTAAACCCATTTTTGAATGATAGATCTAAAGCTGGAGTAGATTCTTTTCTTTTTTCTAAGCTGAACTTGATTGAAACTAACACTATATTGCTGTAAACTAAACTATATTTGTAGTATTTCTATATTGTAAGTATAAACCCTAATAAAAATGAAGTTTTTACAAGCATAAACTAAGTTTAAAAGCCTAGAAATATGTAGATAAAGCTAAGAACTACATAATAAAGCTAAACACAAATGAAAAAACTTTAAAAATAAACTCCTATTTGAACCGATCAGAATGCAACTTTTATAGTGTTTGAAGACGCATATGGCAAAGACACTTTGGTCTCAGTCGTGTGCTTTAATGAAATAATACGGATTGATGATTTTATAGGGCACACGATTGAGACACTTTAGTCTCCACTATGTGCAAGTCAAAAGTTATGCACAAAAGTCAAAATTACACCAATAAGCACGCCAAAACTTAATAAATCTTAATATTATCCTATTTGGCACAAAAAAGAGGAATTTAACACCTAAAATAAGAATAACAAGCAAAAAGAGACATAGACACGAGCAAAAATACACTAAAATTAAACACTAAATTAGATTATTAAACACCCCATACTTAGCTTTTGCTCACCCTCGAGCAAATGAACATAGCACATTCTCGCATACTTGAACTTAAAGAAAGAAATTTCAAATTTAGAGAAGTCTAAACAACAACATAGCAGAAGTTACTGACTGTAATCTTAAATCGAAAAGAATTCAAGGTGAACCATACTAGCTAGTCTTCTGGTGTGTGTGTGTTTTAGACCTAAAATTGTTAAAACAACTTTTAAAACCTTAAAACTCTAGTACGATTCGACAACTAAGAAAATAATTTGCATTCAAAAATTTACATATGCAGTTTCGCACTTAAAACTCAAGAGATGCCATAGGCCTCTCCTCTAGCACCGAAACCCGAAGGTTATCTCTACAAGCAACTCTAAACAAATCAAAATCATTAGGTCTTAAACAGGTTGTAATATGGTCAAGGTATGGCTAACAAGGAAAGAAAAAGGATACACAATCTAAAACACCCATTCTCTGATTTATCTCACCACTTTTCCTACTCCAAAAATAAAAACTCAACCTTACCCTTTCTCAATTCAACAAAATTGCCAAATCTAAGATACCCAGAATGTAGAACAAGAATTGCCAAAGGAATATTACTAAGGGGAAGATATTACCAAAAGTTTTTGCTACAAGCACATTAGCTAAACCAATACTTTAAAGGCTAAAAATTCTTCTCCTTTAACCAATAAGTACCCACACTTAGATCAAACCATAGTTCATAAATAAAATATTTTATTTTTTTTATTTCTTCTTTTCTTTTTTTAGGGGGCTCACTAAAATTCTCCTTAAATATAAATTAAATTCTAAAAACTTTTCAACTCACCATACATTTGCAAAGTATCCCATTTCTAGAATTATACTTTAAAGCACAACCCTCTTTTTTTCATATTAATCACCCCGAAAAACTATCCTACTCACTCTTAGAATGGCCAATTCTATAATGGTAAGACAAAGGCTTAATCAATAATTATAGAATTAGCACATATTTAACATGCTTTAATAAGCTCAGAGGGCTTACAAAGGATAAAATATTACTAAAGGGTAGCACAAAAGTCTTTTTAGAGATTCGATCAATAAAATTCTACTTAAGTCATTTCTAGCCTTGCTTTCGAATTATTTTAATTGCTTTGAAGGCTGATAAGGAAGGTTCTAGTGCTCTAGAATTCCCACTTAAACACGTTTATGCACTATGTTTTTCTTTACTTTCTAAAATAGGCCTATAGTACACATTTTATTAGGAGACCTATTGGTATTGATCTAATTGAACCTAGATGATAAAGTAAAATAATTAACAACTAACTACTCTCTAGTTATTCAAATAACCTAAATAAGTTTTTCTAATTCTAAGTTCAAGCTATTCAAAATGAGAACAAATTAAAGGCAAACTAAACTAAGAATGTCCAAGTATTTAATAACAATCAAAACCAACAAAATGAAAACAAAAACAAACTAAACTAAGATAAAAACAAAAGCTTTTTTATAAAGACTAAAAAGTAAGGTTAACTAAAAGAACAAACTAAGAACAAACTAGAGAAAATAAAGTTAGAAACATAAAAGAGAAATAAACACAACCATAAAACATAATATAACATCACATTACTAAAAATTAAATAAGTTAAAACATACTAAATTAACTACTAAAAGTAAAACAAACATAAAAATTAAAACTATTGTGGTGAGTAAACTAAACATCCAACAATTCCAAAATAAGTTCATTAGTTCAATATCCTAAATACCTTTACCCCACACATTAAATTTTGCTATCCTAAACAAAATACAAACACGTCATTCACAAAATATCGGGGTTGAGGAAATCCCAAAATCATATTACTCCTACCCTAAATCACAAAAATCGAAATTGATTTTGTCTTCTTCTCCGATGCAAGGTCCTCTTGATTTCAAGGTCAAAAAGTGTTAGATGTTGATATAAGCACAATTTATTCATACACAAAAATCACCTGAAAAGAATAGGCAATACAAAGTAAATAAAAGAAAAACACATAAAAATAATCAATCAAATATGCAAATAAGCACGCCAAAATCCTCAGCAGTGGCACCAAAAACTTGTTCGTTAGCTAAGCATGTTCATTGAATCGACAAGTAATATAATATAGTATATTTAAGACCCAAAAAAATATCGTACCTAAGGGACTGGCCATACACAAAGTTACTTTATTGATTATAATTATACGTTAAAGAATTTCCCAGGTGTATAATGGTGTGAGTTATGTCTATCAATTTTAAACAGCTAAAATGGAAGTGAACAAAATAATAATGTAATATTAACAATTGTAATAAAATAAAGCGTAAAGAACTTGGTAATAACAATAACTAAAAATGCCGCTTGGAAATAAAATCCTCTCCATATCCAATTTAAGATTCTTTTTAACATAAAATCGTATATTTTAGATAAGGATGACCCTATTAAACCCAAGTTTCCCATTCTAGAGCCAACTATTTTAACTACCCGATTTGCCATTTAAAAGCCAATCCGATAGCTAGCTTAAACACATGTCTATAAATCTTAGATATGAGTTAGTTTTCCATTCTCGAGCCAACCAACCTAATATCCATTCATTTTCCTCACTATTTTTTAATCTAAAACACATTAACTTTAGATCTAATAGCCCCATTCCGAAATTGCCATCAAATATACAACAATTATAAGTAAAAATAAAGCATCTATGATATCTACTTGAAAACAAGCATAAATCTATTAACATGAATAAGATTAACAGCATAAAAACTTGAATAACATCAATATCAAGATAAAAAAACAAGGGAAAAAAACATCTATAAAAATATTTAATCAAATGAGTTCATTGTCTAACATGGATATAGGGATTCAAAGATCCCTAAACAACTATAAGATTACTCACTATACATAATGTTAAAATTATGAATAAAGGAAGGAAAAACTCTTAAACCTATTTTTGAATGATAGACCTGAAGTTGGAACAGCTTCTTCTCTTCTTTCCAAGATGAACTTTATTGAAACTAACACTATACCACTATAAACTAAACTATATCTATAGTATTTTTGTATTGTAAGTATAAACCATAATAAAAATGAAGTTTTTACAAGTATAAACTAAGTATAAAACTCTAGAAATTTGTAGATAAAACAAAAAACTATGAACTAAAGCTAAAGACAAATGAAAGAACTTAAAAAAAACAGTCCTATTTGAACCAAATAGAATGTAGTTTTTATAATGTTTGAAGAGGCATATAATGGAGAGACTTTGGTCTCAACCTTATGCTTTAATTAAATGGTGCAGATTAGTGATCTTACAAGTCACACAATTGAGACGTTTTGGTCTACGCCTTATGCAAATCAAAATTTTTGCCCAAAAGTCAAAATTACACCAATAAGCACACCAAAACTTAATAAATCTCAATAAGCACACTAAAATTAAGCTATTTGGCACAAAAAGAGGAATTTAACACCTAAAACAAGAGAAACACACAAAATGAGATACAAACAGGGATAAAAATGCATTGAAATTAAACACTATATAGGAGTTATTAGAAGAGTATGGTTCTATAAGTTAGGGGGAGTACCTCTATGCTGTGTCAAATGATCAAGATACCTCATGATGGTCAAGCGGTTACCATCAAAGCTTCGAGAGAAAATCAGGTATTTGTGCCAAAAGTAGATAAGTAGCCTTTTAATGGATTCTATGTGTTTGTGATTGTTGTGGTGTATATTATAATACCCTAGTCTCTAAGACTTAGATATGCCAAACTTTGGGAATGGATTTATGTATAAGAGTTATTTTGTATTAACCGGTTAGATACTAAGATGGATAGGCAATGATAACTTAAATGGAATTGGTTATACTAAATTCTTTACTTAATTAAACTAATTATCTAATCTAAATTATAACTTACAATCATTCAATAAAGGCATTAGCATTACAAGAAATCACTTAATCATATAAAGAATCAAATAAACACATAAGCATGCAATGATTAAAGAATAAAGCCTATTATCCCTAGATGCAACTCTTATTGTTAAATAAGGGCATCCCCATCTAGCGTCCACAAGCACTCTCATGTCATTATAGAGATAAATGAGAACCTTGAAGTTCCATGCCTATTCTTTAGCCCCTCAAAGTGAAATCCTTATCTCCTAAGTGATTTCTAACTTTAAGTAAGTTTAATTACTTTCCACCAAAATGTCCCAACTCTCATTGTGAACAAATTGATTAACATATTATATATGATGATCAAGCATAAATAACAAGTTAAACACCCAATTAAACTTAAATCATTCATACTTGAAACAAGATAATTGTATTAATGAAGATCAATTCATGCTTGTAATTCTGACAAACAAAGTTATCCTAGATACATATTGGCAAAACAAATACATAAGGAAGAGAAAATAGTATCAAGAAAAATATAAAGAGAAAAGAGAAGAAAGAATGGTAGAAGACCCCTTAATGCTTCTTAAGAAAAATACTTAAGTGTTGAATGACCTTGACCAGAGTCTAGCAAGTGTACTAGATCGGCTAGTAATATAGAGAAATACAAATTAAGACCCTAAATATCGAACCCAAGATAAATTGTGTAAATGCAACTTATTTCAGATTTTAGAATGAATACTATGTGTAAAGAATAAAACAAATCCCAAGTTTTGAGATGATGATAAGAGAATTAAACTAAGAAATAAAAATTAAACAATGAAAATTAATTTTGAACAAAGCAATTACTAAAAGTTCGTAAAAATCAATACTAAAGACAACTTCTGCTAAAGGACTATCCACCTTAACTGATATTGTAGTGACTTAGCTAAGAAGAATACAAGTGAAAATGGAAAACTAGAAATATAAAGCCAGATAGCTTATTCGGACTATCGTTCTAAATATTAAATCCTCTTATTAAGAACAATTGAACACTTAGCAAAAGATCTAGTTTTAACTCCTAAACATCAATTAATTAAACTCTTTTTCATGCAAATTTAATTTCAATCTATTATTTGTTTAACTTTTCTTAATCTTAATCCACATTTACTAATGTATAATTATCTCTTACTAAGAACATAACCATACATCAACACCAATGAATTAACCTAAGAACATGCATATCATAGATTGTAATTGAAATCAATCATCAACCATTTATTCAATGCGTTAATCAATGACTCATACAACCCAAAGATAAGAAATTACTCAAGAACTAAGAAATAATCAACTTGTATTAAATGAAAGCATGGCTAAATCAAGAAAAGTTAAGAAAATTACTCATACTTCATATTAAAAACTAAACAAAGTAAATAAAGTTGATACAAACTCATAGAATCAAGAAACTCCCTTGACAACTCTATAGAATTCCAAGCAAAGCTTCTAAACTCCAAACTTTTATACCTTCAAAAATTAAACTAAAACTAATGTAAACTAATTAAAGAAAATTTGTATCTCAGATGCTCACTCCAGTCTTGGTTGTCTTCAGTTCTTTTTATAGCCTCCCAGGGAAGAGTTTTATGCCTCTTGTGACTTTCTATGTTGGAAGAATTCTTGTTTTAGTGAAATAGGAAGACTTTTATCACTTAAACAGGATATCCACTCGGGAGAGTGCTTCACTTGCTCGGGAGAGTGGCTCTTTTGCTTGGGAGAGTGGTTTTTTACTTCATAACACGTAATTTGTGCTTGGATGAGTGCCAAATTCACTCTAGAGAGTGAAAAATCACTCGGACCAAGTGATTTATGGTTGCCTCTCACGAGTGAAAGCCAAATTCCTCCTTAATTACAATTCTACCCCCAACTCTCCTTTTTGCATTGTTACCCCTTTTTTCTTTAATTTGGCCTTGAAAAACACCAAAACTAATAATTAAGCCTATAAACATACAAACTAACTAACTAAACATAAATCAATACTAAATTAACTCAATTAACCACATAAAAACATATTAAAAACATAGTATAATTCACACTTGTCAAATACCCCACATTTAGTCTTTGCTCACCCTTGAGAAAATTTGAACAAACCAACTCCTTAAAATTATCAAACCTAAACAAAGAATTATGCAGTTTAAAACCAAGCTTAGCAATTAGCAGGAGCACTCAACAAAATTCCAACCAGTAATAAATTTAAATAAGACAGTATGAGTTAGTTTCCTATGTATGTGTACAAGGCCAAAACTTTTTAAGCATTTTCAAAACTTAGAATACCAAAGCAAATTCTTAGTTAAGCTTGAGAATTGATGTACAACTAAGTGTACATGTGCTTTCACACTCAAAAATCTAGAAACACCATAAGCCTCTCCTTTACCTTCGGAACTCAAAAGTCATCTCTGCTAAACAATTCAAAAGCAAACTTAAAATCACTTAGGTCTTAATTTTGTTGTAATGGGGTTAAGACATTGGTTAACAAATAATGGATAAAGATAGTCAAAAAGAATAGCCACTCTATAACAAGATAGATCAAATTTCAAAATTTTAAATTTTTAAGCACAAACCCTTTTTTCTATACTTGTTTGCTCAAACTCATACACATCTTAAGTACTTTTGAGAGAAAGTATCAATTAAAAGTCTCTTCACAATTCATCCCCTTGCTAAAGTCACATATGTTTTCCCTTGTAAATTCTCCACACTTAAGATTTTTGCCATGTATGCTAGCTTTATTGCTTTTTATTTTTTTTTTCAATCAACTTCATTGCTGGCAATTTAATAAAAAAAATGGGTAATTACAAGGTAAATTCTCACTATTTCCTTAATTTCATCAATAGCCCTTGACAATAGTACCAAAAATGTCTTACTGCACCCTTCAAAATACCCAACAAAATTAATTCATCCAATCCTAGAGTGGCCAATTCTAAAAGGCAAAGATAAAAGCTCTTTAGGCTATATTGTTAATAATTGAATGTAACAAGAAAAAATAAGGTAGCATGCATGAAACGTACTTCATTAGGCTCAAAATGGCTAAGAAGGGTTAATTATATCGAAAGGTGGGTAAATAGTCTATTTATGGCTCAACAAGAACAATTATGCCTAGATCACTTTCTATGTTGCTTTGCATTGCTTTTATGCTGCGAAGGGTGATGAGGAAGGTTTTAGTGTTCTAAAATTCCTCACTTAACTACATCAATGCATTGGTTTTTCTTAAATTTAAAAACTAGTCTTAAGTGCTCAAAAAGTGGAAAATCACAAATATAAGCCATGTTAAGTGTTAAACTAGCTAAAATTCCATTAAACAACATGCTTGCTTTAGTGCTAAACCAAAAAATTTTAAACCCTGCACATTCTAAGTTTAAGTTCAATAAGTTCAATTTTTGAGGATAAACAGGGGCAAACTAAGTTTAGTGCAAGATAAATGACAAATTTGAACTAACTACATTCTTAGTGCAACCAAACAACTAACGAACTAGGAACTAAGTTATAAGGTCTTTAAAGATACTATTAAAATAAGGAACTTTAAACATAAAAATGAAAGCTACAAACAAAAACAAGAACAAACTATGAAAATGCACAAGAAATTTCATGCATAAAAGAGGAGTGAAAATTTTTCTACTTCTTGAACAAAATTGAGCTTGAGTAAGCTCTACCCCCCTTTCCAAATCCTTGTTGTCCTCAGCAAATTACTCTGGTTGTAGAGGTGGTGGTGGAATTTTTTGCCAAAAGCTATCACCAAATCATTCAAAATCCTATCTCTGTTCATCGATGCTTTCCTGCATTGTACCCATTCTTCCTTGTAAGTTATCTAATCGAACATTAATCCAATTTAGAAGATCAATCACTTGAGGGGCAGCAGCAGCTTTAGCTTGTGGTGCCACTTGGTGTTCTTCTTCTGCCTCAATTTCCTCCTCTTGATGGTCATGAACTTGAATCCCATTGTCATGCAAGTACTCTTCTCTAGTAATCCAGTGGTGATGAGGCTTAAGAGACAATATCTTCATGTGCTTCTCTTTCATGCAAGTGGGTTTCCTAAATTGAAGTAGTGTACAACATTTACCAAAATGATGGCTATCCAACCAATAAAGATGTCCTCAATAGTGAGCGGTTTCTTTTGTAGCTCCTTGATCTCGTGTGTAATAACCACTACACCATTAATGGGAATTCCCTCATCCATACATCTTAACAACATAGCCTCCTTCAAATTCACTATACTAACACCACCAAGACAATTGAAAATATTAATTGATAAATACCTATGAAGGATACGCAAGGCATGATCCCTCAAAGAGTGATATTTAATCCTGCCTCATCTCCATGGCACTAGATCAACCGAATTTCTAACAATTTCCCAATTTTCTTGCGAGGTAGCATTAGGTAATTCACCAATGGCATTTGTCGAAAAACCCAAATATGCTATGAATTGTGAAAAATCCATGGTATAGCCCTTTCTCCCCAATTTGAAGTTTATTGTGCCAAGATCTCGTTCTTCCTTTAAATAACACTCAAAAGAATAAAGAAAGTCTCTTGCAATGGAGGGATACACTTATGGCTTTTTTCTCAAAAAATTCCTTCCACCCTATGTTGTTGATTAATGGTGAAATTTCATCCCATAAATTTCCATCGGCTATATCTAGATAGAGATCACTCAAGTAGGCGAGTTTCACATATGTGCATGCACTAAAGTGTTCGTACAATGAGTGTTTCCCTTTATCTACATATGCAGGGATGTGTGACCCGGAAGAGCTAGAAGCTTCAGCATGCCTAGCTTTCTTAGGAGCTACTGCATAAGATAAAATAACCAAAATAAGAAAGAATCTCAATTCAATTCTAGCAAGAAAAGCATAATGTAGCATATGGTAACATAAAGTAAAATGTAATTAAAATCAACAACTTATGGCTACTATTTAAGTAGATGATACTTATTTATCAAGACCATAACATGTGAAAAAATTGAGATGAATAAGTAAAGATCAAGAGAGAATGAAATAATGAAAGATAAAATCAATTGGACATGGCATATACTAAGCAAAGTCAAGGTAAAAATAAAATTTTAGCCTTTGAAGCATTTCATCAAACACCTTATGTGCACACTTTGCTTAAGCTAAAGCAAGATCAAATTGAAATTCAAATGACACCAAAAATGAATATATGCATTACTAGCATGCACCCTATAATTTCATATGAAAATCAATGAAATGGCAATACAAATAAAAGCTCAAATTCAAAGTGAAATCAACCCTAAGTTACACCAATTTTAAGCAAAATTAAGCAGCCTCACATTTGAAAAACAAAAATTCAAAGTTAGAGATCACTTACTTAGATTTGAACAACAAAGATGAAAAATCTTGACTTGAAATAAGAGTACTCGGGTGAGTGAAAATTGCTTGATGGGTAAGTGAGAGAATAAGTGAAATGGGGTGTGCAAGAGTGCGTGGCAAAATGGGAGAGTGGGGTTTTTAAAAGGGGCCACTCGGGTGAGTGAAAAGTCATTCGGCCAAGTGGGGGCACACTATTCAAAGAAGGGACAAAAATGGATCTCAAAGTTGACATAATTTTTACACTATTGAAATGCACTCATGAGAGTGGAATGCACCACTCGAGAGAGTGATGCAGAGCTTTTCTAAAAGGCCAAGGAAACAAAAACACATCACTAAGGGGAGTACATAGCCACTTGAGAGAGTGACCAGAGTCACTCGGCTGAGTCGCTGAGGGCTACCTCTCTTGTAAAAAAATTTGTTCTTCTTTGTTTTAGGCCTTAATTCCACAATTGCAAACTTGTTTTTCCTCCCTTCTAAAACTAACCTTTGAAAGATTCAATTAGCATCTCTAAAACACCTTAATCCAATAATTGTTATGAATTCTAAGCAAATCACACCTAAACCTAATTATGCTCAAACTCAAATCATAACACATTATCATTTACTCACCTTTATTATGCCTCAACCATAAGCCTCATTTGCTTAATTTGTACTAAAACTCATGCCAAAATCTCACCTAAGTCTTTTAACACATTAAGATAACAAAGAATAGACACAACTCCCTTTTAAGTCATGAACCAAAAACTAAAGCAAATCAAAATAAAACAAACTAACAACTAAGTAACAAAAACACCTCAACACATAAAAACAAAACAAAATAACAAAGAAAACAAAAAGTTAAAACAAATAAAAGAAAAAGATAGAGAGCTTAGTTCCAAGTTTAGGAAGTCCTCAGCTAAACTTATAGCCCTTATATCAGTCTCGAATTACCATAGTTGCCTCAGCAACCTCTATTTGCCCAACTTGATTCGATTTTAACTTGTGACCATTAACTTTATGTTCACATCTATCTTTCATACTCTTGATGGTCATAACACCAAACTCATTGTTGGATAACACTTGATATGGTCCTAATCATCTAGATTTTAATTTTCCTAGAAATAACTTCAGTCGACTATTGTAGAACAAAACCAACATCCCGGGAGCAAATTCCTTAAGCTTTAGTTTTTTATCATGCCACCGCTTCGTTTTCTCCTTATACAGGGTTGCATTATCATAAGACCACTGTTGAAATTCTTCCAGTTCATTTAGCTATAACTTTCGCTTGTCTCCTGCACACCTCAAATCAAAGTTAAGTAGGTTTATAGCCCAATATGCATTATGCTCTAATTTGACCAGCAAATGACACGCTTTCCTAAAAATTAATCTATATAGAGACATACTTATAGGGGTTTTAAATGCAGTTCTATAGGCCTAAAAAACCTCATCTAACCTTTAAGACCAATTTTTCTAGAATTATTCACAGTTTTCTCCAAAATTGATTTCAACTCCCTATTAGACACTTCAACTTGCCTATTTGCTTAAGGATGATATGGAGTAGTTATCTTATGTCATACGCCAAATTTTCTAAGCAATGCTTTGAATTGATAGTTGACAAAATATTTTTCCCTATCACTTATAATTGCCTTTGGTGTTACGAACCTAATGAAAATATTCCTCCTAAGGAATTCAAGCACCACTTTGGCATCACATGTTCTAATAGCTATTGCTTCTACCCATTTACTAACATAATCATAGCTACTAAAATATATTCAAATCCAAATGAGTTTGGTAATGGCCCCATAAAATCAACCCCCCAAACATAAAAAATCTCTACTTTTAACACATTATTCATAGGCATCTCATCCCTCTTAGATATATTTCCCACACATTGACACCTATCACATACTTCTATGAAAGACTTAACATCAGAGAAAAGAGAAGGCTAAAAGAAACTTGACTGAAGAATTTTTGGTACCATGCGATTTACTCCATGGTGACCTCCAACTTCTCTACCATGACATTGCTTCATTATATCTTCTTGCTCTTCCTCTAGAACACATCTTTAAAGCACTTGAATCGGGCAAATTTTGATTTGATACGGGTCATCACAAAGATAATGCTTTGCATCTACTTGAAGCTTTTTCTTTTGTTGCCAAGTAAAGTCTTTTGGAAGGTAACCTCCTGCAAGAAAATTAGCTATATTGGCATACCAAGGAATTGAGTTTTCACAAGCATAAATAGAACAAATATGTTTATTGAGAAATAGGTCAAAAATTTTCCCCATTTTAAGATTATCATGATCCAATCTCGATAGATGGTCTGCTACAAAATTTTTAGCTCCTTTTTTTATCTTTGATCTCCATATCAAATTCTTACAAAAGCAAAACCCATCTAATAAGTCTTGGTTTTGAATTTTTCTTTGCAAAAAGGTGTCTTAATGCTATATGATCTGACCACATCATGATCTTAGATCCAAGGAGATAGGGTCTGAATTTTTCAAAAGAAAACACAATTGCTAATAACTCCTTCTCCGTAGTTGAATAATTGACTTGAGCCTTGGTGAGAGTATGACTTGCATAATAGATAGTATAAAAAACTTTCTCCCTTCACTGGCCTAAAATCACTCCCACTGCATAGTCACTAGCATCATACATAATCTCAAATGATAGGCTCCAATCTGGTAATGCTATGACTAGTACTGTGATAAGCTTTTGCTTCAACAAGTTAAATGCTTGTAAACATTTATCATCAAAGTTACATGTAGCATCTTTTATCAACAAATTAGAAAGTGGTTTAGTAAGTTTAAAAAAATCCTTAATAAATTGACAATAAAAACCAGCATGACCAAGGAAACTTCTAATACCTTTAACATTAGTCGAGGGAGATAATTTATCAATAACATCGATTTTAGCTCTATCCACCTCAATTCCTTTCTCGGAGATCTTATGTCCTAATATTATCCCTTCTCTCACCATAAAGTGACATTTTTCCTAATTAAGAACAAGATTGGTTTCTTGACACCTTCCTAAGATCAAAGTAAGATTAGATAAACATGACTCAAAATCATGCCCATATAATGTAAAATCATCCATAAAAAGCTACATGAATTTCTCAATAAAATCATGAAAAATAGCCATCATCCATCATTGAAATATAGTAGGGGCATTACAAAGAACAAATGGCATTCTTCTATATGCCAATGTACCATAGGGACATGTAAATGTGGTCTTTTCTTGGTCTTTTGGGGATATAGGAATTTGCATATATCCTGAATAAACATCTAAAAAATAATAAAACCTATTCCCTGCCAATCTCTCTAGCATTTGGTCAATAAAAGGTAGAGGGAAGTGATCCTTTCTAGTGGCATTATTCAATCTCCTATAGTTTATACATCCTTTCCATCCTATCATTGTGTGTGTTGGGATAAGTTTATTATTTTCATTGGTCACAATAGTCATCCCCCCTTTTAGGTACACATTGGACCGAACTAACCCAACTACTATTAAAAATGTGATAGATAATACCTGCATCGAGTAGTTTACTTTGCGGTTGTACCACTAGTTTAAAATCATTCTCCATAGCTATCCGGTACATATAATAACTGGGTATAATTCCCTTTAAATTAGATGTCTCCTACCATATGGCTCCTTTATGCTTTTTTAATACTTCAATAAGCATATCTTCTTCCAAACCTGTCAAAAGTGAAGATATGATTACTTGTTTTACATTATGTTCTAAAAATACAGATTTTAAATAAGAGGGAAGAGTTTTAAGTTCAGAATCTCCCTTAGGAAGGGATGGTTCATCCTCCTTTATTCCTTCCTCTTCATGTTCTTTTTCCAGCTCCTTTATTAGCTATTTTTTGTTATTTTCCATTTCCTCCTTATTCCTTGGATTCATTAAACAATTATTAAGCTCATCATTCAGTAAAATTTCCTCTTGCTTTTCCTCTACACATTCTTGAATACCATCTATGAAGTAAACAGACTCTTCAAAATCATAGGAAGGGTGCTTCATTACTTTATTCACATTTAAAACCATTTCTTCCTCATTGAACCTCAAGGTAATTGTCTGTCCATGTACATCTATTAAAGCCTTTACCATATTTAAGAATGGCCTTCCTACTATCAAAGGTACCTTTCGATCCTCCTCCATGTCCATGACTACAAAATCAACTAAGAATATAAAGTTTCCCTCTTTCACCAATAAATCCTCAATAATACCCTTAGGTCTCTTTACTGATCTATTTGCCAATTGCAGTGTCATTTGAGTTTCCTTGATGTCACCTAAATTCATTTTCCTGCAAATTGAATAAGGCATTAAATTAATATTAGCACCTAAATCACATAATGTATGTCCAACAAAATTCCCTCCTAATTCGCATGGTAAAGTGAAACTACCAGGATCCTTAAGTTTTTCAGGAATTTTGTTCATTAAAATTGCACTACAATTTCCAAATAATTTAACCTTTCTTACACCTTCTAGCTTTTTCTTGTTTGAACACAATTCCTTCATAAACTTAGCATATTTAGGCATGTGCAACAAAGCTTCAACAAATGGTAAATTTACATTTAACTTTTTAAACATGTCTAAAAATATAGTTAACTGCTCATTATGCTCTTCCTTCCTAGCTAGAGATAGATAAGGTAATTTAGAATCATAAAAAATAGTAGAAATAAGTTTCTCCTTACATTTGCTTTTCTCAACAATAGGTGATTTCTTATTAATTAGTTCAAAATTACTTACCTCCGGTGTCGATTCCATCAAATCTGAAGAGTGCTTACCATTTTCAGCCTCCTTCACCTCTTTTCCACTTCTCAAGGCAATTGGCTTGGCTTCTTCCTTTGGGTTCTTGTCCATATTAGATGGCAAAGTGCCATGTGTCCTATTTGAGATAGAGTAAGCAAGTTTCCCTACTTAATTTTCTAGATTTCTAATAGAAGCATTTTAATTTCTCATCAAAATTTCTTGTAATTTCCATTTAGCATCCTGATTAGCCATAAAATTGGTTTGGACATTCATAAAATTAGTAAATATTTCCTCTAAATTGGGTTTTCTATCCTACGTGGGTTGTGATCTAGCTTGAAAGCCTGAGGGTTGATATGTAGATGCTTGGTTAGGTGATTGACTATTGCTATGGGAGATTATATTCTAATTAAATGGAGCCCTAGGTTGATTACTAGATAAAAATGAATTATTCACCTCTCTCCATAAGAAATTAGGGTAATTTCTCCACCTAGGATTATAAGTATTGCTATAAGGGTTCAATGCATTTACTTCTTCTACTAATGTTCCTACACTATCCTCATTTTTAATATTAGATGCTACATGTGTTCCAGAATAAGACAAAGATGACACATTTTTAACTTGTAAACCACTTATTTGTTTTGTCAATGCCTCTAATTGTGCCCTTAGCATGGCAACCTCATCCGCACTGTGTATAGCTTGCTTTTTCTGTGTGGTCCTTACACTTACCCATTGAGCATCATTGGTAGCCATCTCATCCAGGAGTAGGAAAGCTTCTTCAAGGATCTTGTTCATGAAACTTTCATGTGAAGCTGCTTCTAGGAGAGATCTTGTAGATTAATTCACACTTGTATAGAAAATAGACATTTGTTGATGAACATCAATTTCATGGTGTGGACAACTCTTTAAAAGTCTTCTAAATCATTCCTAAGCCTCATGGAATTGTTCCTCATATAATTGGTGGAAATTATGGATGTTATTCCTAATACTAGCAGTTTTTGTAGGAGGGAAGAAATGGCATAAGAATTTTTCCTGCATTTGTTGCCATGACTGAATTGATTGAGTTGGTAACATTTGCAACTAGTCCATTGCCTTACTAATGAGAGTAAATGAGAATAACTTAAATCTAATGGCATCCATAGACACATTGGGTATTTGAACTTTGTCACTGATTTCGAGAAAAATATCCAAATGTTGAGTAGGATCCTCTATCTCTGATCGAAAAAATTAATTCTTTTGTACCATGGTTATGGTGGCAGGTTTTATCTCAAAATGTTAATTGTGAGGTATCTTGATAGTTCTATGATCCTTATTGCACCTAGGTATAGCATAATCTCTAATGGTTCTAGGCCTAAACCTATCCCCTTGAGATTGGTTAACCTACCCTTCTATCCTAAGGTGTGGATCATTCATTGGTGGATCATAGGGAGTATGCTTATTAAGGTTATTCCGTTCTTGATCTTCTAAATTCATCTCTCTTTGCCTTAATCTCCTAATCCTATGAAATGTCCTCTCAATTTTAGGGTCAATAGGAAAAATTAGCTTACCTGACACCTGCAAAGAGTAAAAGAATAAAATTAATAAAGAATGAAAAGTAAGAAAGAAGAAGAAAGACACATAAAAATTAACTTTCAAATCTAAAAACAAACACCAATGTTTCCCTGGCAACGGTGCCAAATACTTGATCGAAGTCTAGCAAGTGTACTAGATCGGCTAATAATATAGGAAAATATAAATTAAGACCCTTGAATGTCGAACCCAAGGGAAACTATGTAAATGCAACTTATTTCAAATTTTAGAATGAATACTGTGTGTAAAGAATAAAAGAAATCCTAAGTTTTGTGATGATGATAAGAGAATTAAACTAAGAAATAAAACTTAAACACTGAAAATTAATTTTGAATAAAGCAATTACTAAAAGTTGGTAAAAATCAATACTAAAGACAACTTCAGCTAAAAGACTATCCACCTTAACTGATATTACAATGACTTAGCTAAAAATAATACAAGTAACTATGGAAAACTAGAAATATAAAGCCAGATAGCTTATTCATGTTAGTGTAAGCCCTAGCCCTAATACATTGTAATAAAACACTTTGGTTAATAAATGAGGCATTTGTTTTATCTGTTGTATTCCTGTACATATCAATTGATATAACTATCCAAGAATGTTGTTTTACTTTAAGTTATCATGTGTGAGGCAAATGATTGTAAGTCCTTGAAACAAATGAGACTTCATTCTAAATATCCCTAGTCAGTCATTGTTATGGGAATAACAATGAATTAAGACTAGTATGCTCTCTCTGATAAGTTGAGTTCTGTTTTACGGATCATAAGGACAAGAGTGTCAATCAGAGATCATAGATACATGTTAAAGAACATGGTATCTGGATTCGATCCACTCATGCGAACACTACATGGTACAAGTCATAAGTGTTTCTCATATGCAAGTTTTGTATCGGAGTTCTTAGACCTAAAATCTCTATGAAACTCTTTATGAATTACTGTGTGCTTTGAAATACACCTAACGTGCTCATAACAGAGTGACAAGTACGGGTATGCTTGGGTATGCATTGATTCATGTTAGAGAGCATGAGAGAAGTGAAGGGATTACCCCTCTCAATAAGAGAGAAAAATATTATCGGCCACTTGATCAGTGAACTGAGAAGTGTATGGCCATACCTAGATGAAATAATGAGTAATCATTATTTATCTGAGAGTTTAGTGTCACTGGAATATCAAGAAAGGAATTAATATATATAAGGATGACTAGTTCCATGCCCTATATTAATTTTGATATTTATGGGTAAGGGACTATGCAAAATTGCATTAGGTCTCTAAATGCCATATGCATTTTCATTTAATTTGGAATGCTATAATATCTTACTGGAGAATATATATAGCCTTTGAATTAATTCATTGCCATCATTAAATGGACCTATAGGATCGCACACAAAGCATTGGGCTTAAAATATTTAAATAAAGTATTGGGCATTAATTTTGGCTTTTAATTAAAGTCAAATTAATGTATGTAATGGGCATTATAAATGTTATTGGACCTTGGCCCATGAAAGAGAGAAATTCAGCCAACATGGTTTAATTTCAATAAATTAATTATCTTGTATTAATTAAGTTAATTGAGTATTAAAGCCAAAAAGAATTTAAATTAAATTAAATCATTTAAATATAAAGTGAAGTGGCCAAAATTCCAAGATAAAAACCAAGGAATTTCATCACATGCTTATTATTTATATTAAGTGATTTTATTTAATTAAATGTCTTGTGTTTTATTTCAAATTTGAATTTTAAATTCAAATGAGTTTAAATCAATATATATTACTTATTTTTAGGAAGTGATTGAAGTTGAATTAATTATCTTAAGATGGTAAAATTCAGATCAAACACTTGCCAAAAGATAAGGATATATATATATGAAAAGAAATAAAACCCTAGGAGAATAACTATATTTTGGCGTGAAACCCTAGTTTCTCTAGGTTTGGCGTGAATTCTTCTCTCTCTCTCACAAAATTCTTTTGGCCAATTTTCACAAGGAGAAAGGATTGTTCCTCATTCTCTTGTTTTCTTGGGTGGTAATAGCAACCTAAAAGAAGTACAAAATCAAATTTTATAGCTTCAAACTATAGCCATTACACAATACAGTAAAAGAAAGCTAGCAATCTCGATTTTAAGCCGGCGGTGCAATTGTGTGTGTGAGAATAAAGAGAGTGGCGTAAAAGGCTATTCCTTGGCATTGGTGATCAAGATCTAAGGCGGATAAAATTATCTTAGTTGCTGGTCATCACCAAATTGAAGATTTAAAAGGCATCAAAAGTTGTAAGTTTTAAAAAACCTAAAATTGCATGTTTTGATTCTTGTCATGGAATTGTATGGCATGTATGATTGTTTTATCGTTTTTCCATTGCACGATTACCCTGAACATATCATGTCATATTCCATCAATTCAGACTATCATTCTAAATATTAAATCCTCTTATTAAGAACAATTTAACACTTAGCATAAAGATCTAGTTTTTACTCCTAAATATCCATTAAACTCTTTTTCAAGCAAATTTAATTTCAATCTATTCTTAGTTCAACTTTTCTTAATCTTAATTCACATTTACTAACATACAATTATCTCTTATTCAGAACATAACCATACATCAACACCAATAAATTAATCCAAGAACATGTATATCATAGATTGTAATTGAAATCCATCATCAACCATTTATTCAATACATTAATCAATGACTCAATACAACCCAAAGATAAGAAATTACTCAAGAACTAAAAAATAATCAACTTGTATTAAATGAAAGCATAGCTAAATCATTACAATAAGAGTTAAGGATTCAAGTATCCTTTAACAAAAGTTAAGATAACTGAAACACCCTATTCTAGCATCTTTATCATATGTTATGAAGTCTACTTAATTCATGTTATGTTAAGCAATTAACTCGATTAACATCTACATGCATTCATGTCACCTGATCCGTCTAATCACATAACTTGTATTCTAACTAGGCTTCTCACATCTTTCATGTACATTTCATTTTGAATAAGCACAATGACTCATTATGTAACCCATTATATTAATCATACTAAATTCAACTATTTTAGTCATTTCACTATCATGCATAGCATTCAGCTTTCCAGCACATTTGAATAAAGTCATTCTAGCTTCTAGATGCATGCATATACTAGTATTCTCACTAAGAGCTTATTACAACCTTAACCTCCATACGACTTACATATATAATATAAACTTTATACATATTAAACATGTAAGGAACTATACTAAATTAATCAAAATTTCTACATTAACTCCTATAGACTGGTGCCGACCTGTCCTGATGTAGAGAATGTTCCTATGTAAAAGCCTTGACTACCAAAACCTACACGGATCAAAATAACTCGTGCTAAGCTACACAGCTTAGTGGGGATATTAAAAGTGAAGGACAACCACTCACAGTGATCATCAGGTTCAGTAAATCATACAAAATTTATAGAACACTTAAAATAACATATAAACGATAAGTATATGATAAATATAAAAATGTTTTTGATCAGCAATGTATTCTTGCATTCAAGTAGTCTCCATAAATTCAACATTTCATAAAATGTTCTGTACATATATGTAAACATAAGAATAAGATACATGCATTGGAAAACTCAGTTAAACAAGATATTTCATAATTTATATGCCTTGTTATATTGTAACAATTTATGATGTATTTATACTGTAACATAGCCTACTTAAGTTCTAAAGGTGGATAACGGGAACAGTGGATACTTGAGGGCATCAAAACAGTGGATATCCGAGGATATCAGATCTATGGACCCAAACGGGTAATCTGTATGATGGACCGATCAAATGGACCCAATCGGGGTCAACTAACAACCCAAATGACTGTTTATGATGCCATAGGATCAACTGTACTTTAGACGTAAATAGGTCGACTGTCGCAGCTGCAAAATCCCTATAGGCACCTATCTATCCACAATTGAACCCTAATTGCAGGCAATACTTTGTTTAATTCGATTTTCATATACCATACTTGCACTTAATTAAATCGATATGCATACGTATAACTATAGTGTAAAAATATTATTACTATAGTATAACTATGTATACAAAGTTTATGTATATTGATTCACATAGTTTTTTATCGTGTTATCGTTGGTCATCATAAATAACTTGATCATTACATGGAAATCAAGTAAAATTTCATACCTATTTAAGTGCTCAACCTAAGTCATGCCTTGTTCTTAGAACTTTCCAATACAACACAACTTAGGTATATGATCATGTAAAAAGATCCAAAATCTCTATTTTATATAAATAAATGTAACCAATTTGCCATTTAACATTTGAATGTTTTTTCAATTGAGCATATATTATTTTAATAGATACCTTAACATGTTATCCATAAAGACATTACCAGTAACATGGTAATACTATTATATTCCTTATTTCATAGCATAGGTACATGTCAAAATATACACTTACTCGTTGTAGGAATTCATACATAAAATTAATCTTGCATTTAACAATCATGTACAAATTTAATTATATATATACACACACACACACACACACACACACACACTAGATATCTTTATCAATAATCTTTACCTATGTGCATGTATGAATGTATATGTATACATATAACCCCTTTTTTTCTAATAGTCATATCGTATGCCATAACCAATTCATTATGCATTCACATAGACACATATTTAACTTAACTATTTAACAAAAAACATAAGGTAAAATACATTAAAAATTTGCACAGGACAGCATTCTGGATCCAACTTGTGAGCCACTTATGAATTTGAAAATGTCATTTTTAGGCTAAATTACCTCTACAATATTATTTCCATATGTTTCTAGTTTCCAAAGCATCAAAATTCACCTTAATATATCATCTATAGCTCGAGATATTCGAGAAAAACTACATGTTGTTCATAGATCCAAAACAATGTTTATTACCACATATAAAAATTTATAGGGTCAAATGAAGAAGGAATTAGACCGGCATGTCTTCAACAAAGTTGTACTTCTAGGTCTCTAGTGTTACTCAAATTTTACTTTGTAGAATTTTAACAATTCTACCAAACGTTATGCCCTAATTACTAAAGTCCGTTCCCTAACAATACATCTAGTACCTACGAATTTCAAGTCAACATTTGACATGCTTACATACATTTTTAAGTATTACTTCCTTCATAAAAAATATTCATTTAGGATTCTGTTTTGAATAGGAATTAGCCTCATGTCATTCTAATCATTTTACATGCAGATATCTTAATTTTTCCACAAACTATTCCAGAACCTGAATTAACAGTTCACCTAACATTCAATAAATCATAAAAAAAATATTTAGAAGCAGAATTAAGGCTAGGTTCCTTCTACAATCTTGTAGGTATATTTCTTGTATAACTTTAGAAATTTGAATTGTTATAATTAGAGGTTTTTATTTTAACTTATGTTAAATGTTCAGACACTAGGTCAAGAGGTTTTCATCTCATCCTTGCATGCACACTTCTTATGTATTATCCTCTCTTTAATTACTTAAATTTCAGGACATTCACAACATAATTCTACCAATACAGCCACAAACAAATAGGAAGGCTCTCATCCCATACCTTTGGCCGACATCCCCTTTTGCTTTCAATCTCTAGCAACTCCATTTCCTTTGATTTTTCTACTCTCTTCTTCTCCTTTACAACCAACATCATCATTTAATTAAAATTCCAGCACCATACTCAACCATTACTTCAACAAATTGAGAAAGAAATGGAGAAGAAAAAGATGAAATTTAGTAGAGATTATTTACCTTAAAGTTGTAAACTTAATTACTTTTAATTAACCAACATGAATTATCACTTAAATTGCTTGAAAAAGATTCAAAGACATTGAAAGAAAATGAGAGAAAGTATTTTTCTGGTTTTCTACTCTCAAATGGCTGAACCATCCACCTCACACACTTTCTCTCCTCTTATAAATCTTTATTATATAGTGACATGGAAAATATCCTTATTAGTCCTTCCAAACTTTGCATGTCACACCATGAACGCACACTTTTTTGCATGCTATAAATTGACCCCACCATTTAATCTATTTCTTAAATCAACCTTTCCATTTAATCTTTTTTTTAAAATTTCCCTCTTAATTTATTCTTCTATTCACAATTGACCCCTAAAATGCCAAAATTATAAATTTACCCAAATTAATACTTTTTACTTCAATTATACCCTCGAATAATACTAAACTATAATCTTAAATTTTATTTTCATACAATTGATATAATAACAAAATAATTTATCACTTGTCCCATACTTTATATGAAATTCTCATTTTAATTTAATCTTAGTCAAATAAAATCCTACTTAAAACATGCAACTTCAATTAGGGTTATGTTAAGGGCCTCACAAATCTCTCCTCCTTAAGGAATTTCGTCCTCGAAATTCATACTTGATTCAAACAATTAAGGATATTGCTTTCTTATGGCTGCCTCTGGCTCCCAAGTTAATTCTTGTACACCATGATGTTGCCAGAGTACTTTGACCAGAGGGATCTACTTGTTCCTCAATTGTCTGATTTCCCTAGTCAAGATTTCTTTCGGTTCCTCATCATACCTGAAATCTGGCTGTACTTGAATATCTTGAACTTGCAGCTTATGAGATTCATTCGAGCGATACCTTCTAAGCATAGACACATGAAATACATCATGGAGCTTGGCTAATTCCATAGGAAGAGCCAACCTATAAGCCACTGGTCTGACTCTTTGTAGAATTTCATATGGACCAATGAATCTCGGACTAAGTTTCCCTTCTTTACCAAACCTAAACACTTTTCTCCATGGGGATACCTTTAAAAATACCTTGTCACCCACTTGATAGTCGATATCCTTTCTTTTCAAGTCATTATAAGATTTATATCGATCACTAGCTTTTTTCAGCCTCTACTTGATAACTTGAACTTTTTCCTCTGTATCCTAACTAGGTCAGGACCAATTATTCTACCTTCGGTTAGCTCAGTCCAACAAACTGGAGTTCTACATTTTCTACCATACAGAGCCTCATATAGGGCCATCTGAATACTCTTCTGATAACTATTATTGTAGGCAAATTCCATTAAGGCCACGTATTTGTCCCAACTTCTAGAAAACTCCAAAGCATTTCCCCTCATCATATCTTTTAGAACTTGAAAAACCCTTTCAGATTGTCCATCCGTTTGAGGATGAATAGTTGTACTATACTTGAGCTGTGTTCCCAAGGCCTGTTGCAGACTCTGCCAAAATTTCGAGGTAAACCTTAGATCTCAATCCGAAATTATGGATACCGGTATACCATGTAACCATACAATCTCATTCACATATAATTTTGCAAGTTTATCCATAGGATAATCTGTTAAAACTGGTATAAAGTGAGCTACTTTTGTTAACTTATCCACTATTACCCAGACAGCGTCATGTTTTCTTTAAGTAAGAGGCAAATTAGTAACAAAATCCATGGTAATGTCTTCCCATTTCCACTGTGGAACTGGAATGGAATTCAAAAGACCTGAAGGAAACTGATGTTTTACTTTCACTTGTTGACATGTTAAACATTTAGAAACATATTCAACAATATCCTTCTTCATGCCAGGCCACCAGTAAAACTATTTCAACTCTTGATACATCTTGTTCCCACCTGGATGCATAGTAAATGTAGTATTATGTGCTTCATGCAACAATATTCTTTTCACATTTTTGTCATAAGGAACACACAACTTGTTATGGTAGTATACACCACCATCATCTTTCACTGAAAATTCTGATTGATTTCCTTCACAAACTGCTTTCACAATCTGTTGTAACTTTCTGAGCATCTATCACTGTCTACCTAATCATGGGCCAAGCTTTAAGCTGTGCTAGTAATGTACCATCTGATGAAAATTTCCATCTGCACTATTTTAACATCAATAATGCAATTGTCTTACGACTCAAGGCATCAGCAACCACATTCGCTTTTCCTGGATGGTAGTCACGATCTACTAACTCAATAATGTCACTGTCAGTGATTAGAAATTTGTATCTCTCAATCTCCTGATGTATCCTACAGGTCCTTCTAGGTTCTTGTGTAATGGGTTCTTGTTCCACAACTGATTGTGAACTTGATCCCATTTCCAACTCATCTTCTATAGGAGTTTGTAGCGCTTGAATTTCTCCAAGTTTTACTTTACTCCCCCTGTTTTTCTTGAGAAGGAACTCCTTTTCCAAGAAAACAGCCTTGCGAGCAACAAATACTTTGTTCTCGGCTTGTGAGTAAAAGTAGTATCCCTTTGTTTCTTTGGGATAACCCACAAACAAGCAGATAGTGGATTTGGACTCTAGTTTATCAAATGTTAATTTCTTAACATGTGCTTCACAATCCCAAATCCTGAGAAATGACATATTGGGTTCTTTCCTAGTCCATACATCATATGGTGTCTTCTCAACTGCTTTAGTCGGAGTATGATTTAGTAGAAATGCAGCACTTTCTAATGCATAACCCCAAAAAGAGATAGGAAGATTTGCTTGACTCATCATTGATTGAACCATGTTCAATAGAGTTCGATTTCTCCTTTCGGATACACCATTCCATTGTGGTGTTCCAGAAGGAGTGAGCTGTAAAATAATACCACGCTCCTTCAGATGACTGTCAAACTCTTGGCTTAAGTATTCTCCACCTCGATCTGATTGAATGGCTTTTATACTTTTGCCAAGTTGTTTCTCTACTTCGTTCTTAAACTCTTTGAATTTCTCACAAGTTTCAGACTTGTACTTCATTAGATAGACGTAGCCCTATCTACTAAAATCATTTGTGAACATCACGAAGTAGCTAAAACCACCTCTAGCTTGTGTACTTAATGGTCCATATACATCGATATGTATTAGTTCCAATAAGTCATTAGTCCTCTCACCTTTCTTGTTAAAAGGACTCTTTGTCATTTTTCCATGCAAACACGGCTCGTATGTGTCATAAGATTCTAAGTTGAATGACCCAAGCACTCCAGATTTATGGAGTCTTGAAATGCATTTTTCGTTTGCATGCCCTAAACGACAATGCCAAAAGTAAGTAGGGTTTAATTCGTTTGATTTAACCATCTTTGTATTAATGTTGTATATGGACTCTTTGTTTTGTAGATTAAGGATATAAAGGCCATTTTGCAACATGGCATTGCCATATAAAATACCTTTGCGATGAATATGAACATTGCTATTATTAATAACAAAATCAAATCCATCCAAATCCAAACAAGAAACTGAAATAATGTTTCTGCTCATAGCAGGCACATAATAACAATTTTTCAAATCTAAACAAAGTTCGAAAGGTAAAGTTAGTTGATAGTCACCTATCTCTATGACAGCAACTCGTGCTCCATTCCCCACACGGAGGTCCACCTCATTCTTCCCAAGTAACCGCCAATTTCTTAGCCCCTGCACATTTGAACAAATGTGAGAACCACAATCGGTATCTAATACCCAAGTGGTAGAAATAGAAAGGTTAATTTCAACAACAAAAATACTAGAACCGGATGCCTTGACTCCATTCTTCTTTTATTCTTCCTTGAAGAGAGAGCAATTCTTCCTCTAATGCCCTATCTTGTTGCAATGGAAGCATGTGCTCTCGCTCCCCTTGAGCTTTTATGCCTTGGGCTTAGGTTGGGCCTGAGGTGCACTCCCATTTGACTTAAGCCGAGCTAGGTCATACTTGGGTTTTGCCTTTCCCTTTCCTTTCCCTTAGCGGGTCCCTTATTAATGCCCCCTTGAACTATAAGTACGGGATTAGTCTTTCGAATGTTTTCTTCAGCATTCTTAAGCATCCTATGAAGCTCTGTGACTGTCTTGTTCATTGCATGCATGTTATAATTCATAACAAATGGATCATAATCATCAGTAAATGAACCTAAGATCAAGTCAGTGGCCAATTCCCTTGGGACTAGCACCTCAAGCTTCTCAAGAGTATCAAGATACCCTTTCATCTTGAGTATATGGGTACTAACAGGAGTACCTACAGCCATCTTACAAGAAATTAAGGCCTTTGTTGTCACGAACCTCTCGTGACGACCTTGCTCTTGAAACATCTCCTTGAGGTGCACCATGATCGCATAAGCCTCTTGGTCTATGAATTGCTTTTGCAAGTCAGGCACCATAGTGGCCAGCATCAGACAGGTCACATCATTAGAGTCGCTCTTCTTGGTCTCAAAAATTTCCTTTTGAACACCAGAGGCGTTCCTAGCAGGTTCTTTGGGCAAGGGTGCATCCAAAACATATGACTTTTTCTCTTGCTTAAGAACTATTCTTAAGTTTCGAGACCAGTCTATAAAATTGGTGACATTCAGTTTTTCCTTTTCCAGGATCGATCGCAATGAAAAGTTGTTGTTTGAAGAAGCCATTTTCAATCTACAATAAAAACTTAGCAAGATTAAATTAGGTCTTATTTATAATCCCACACACCAAATTAATATCCCTTTAAATAATTCGCGTTAGTGATTTAATGTGGGCCAGCATCCACTTTTCACAACAACTTATTAGTCAAGCTGAGCTTGTACACCTAACAAGTTAAGTTACTTAGGTAGGAAAACTCCAATCATGTCTCGTACATGACTCTTGGATCAAATGGGCTAACATCTTAAGATGTTATAGCACAAACCAATTTATTAGTTGCCTAGGTCCGGGCATCCATTTCCATGTTAAGTCCAACCTATATTCACAACCCATGCCTGACAAAGATAATCGGGTGCATCTAGGACTCCTAGTCCATGTGACCGATGATCGATGCCTTGACATGTTTTGAATTAGGAAGACAACTTTATGACTTACTATTTTAGGGATTAATTTTATTACAGCTTACATGGCATACACTTTATCATCCATTCATAGCATGTATATATATATAATTGCATAAAGTAAAGCGTGACAAACATGGGCCCAAAAACCTACAACTAAGATTCTATATTATTGTATAAGAATCTTCGAGTTGGGCTTCTCCACTCCGGTGGGCTTTGTCTTGATTTACAAAGTCTTCAAATAAATTCTATACTAAGCAATAAATGAAACTTTTACAATAATACATAATGGCTCGCAAGCCATATTTAATTACAAAAACCCAGGGCCCATGAATGCACTATGCATATCCATTCATCATACAAATCAAGCAAATAAATATACATAACATTCATGGATAAAACAAAGTCCAATTTTAATTAATTTAGCCAAGACCATTAATGGAAATTGTGTACTTGAACTTTTAAGAGGAGACCTCATGATGGGCCTGAGCCGAAGCCCAATGGACTAAATCCTCTTATTGAACAAGTTCTCTTAAGAGCCCAAAACACAAAAAAAAATGTTAGATTTGTGCCATAAATCAACTCTAGTATAATTTCCAATTTTGCCATTTTTAATTTTATGTCATACAACCCATAAACATTAAAAATATATATAATATGTACCAACATGAATTAAAACATAAAATCATAAAGAACATATATCATACACGGCATTCATACAAAAACAAACAAACAACAATGAAACTTGTTGTTTAATGCGCATATAATGCCACAAAAATGCACAAACGTTTAAAACAATTTTATGAGTCATTTAATAATTTAAATAATGCCATAAATATTGAGTTATTGTTCTGTACATATCTGATCTAAATGTAATTTTTTCATTTTAATCAAAACAAAACAAACAATGTCGATTAAACATGCAACAAACACAAACTACTCATAGTTTTAAGTGATTTTAAAATTAATCAATTAAATTTTCATGGACCAGAATTAAAACCAATTTTAAAATATGTCTAGACCTGATATTAATCTTTAAAAATCACTTAAAAACATGCCAAAATCATTTTTACATTTAATTTTGAAAACTAGTTGTTAAACAAACACTTATCATGCCAACTATCACCTAGTTTCAAGATTAACATGTACCACCAGGTATTTATAATTAAATCCGACCATGAAAAGCTCTAAGAACATCTTAGGATAGTATATTAACATGTCATAATAATTATAATACCTATATAATAATTTAAAATCATTTTTAGACCAAAACAATGCAAAAAACTCAAAACAGAAAATTTTAACATTGCATTATTAAATATTTAATGCATCTAAAGCACTAAGATAAGCATGTTTAGGCTATGATACCACTGATGAATTATAACATGGTATATATATGATGATCACGTAGCAGAAAAATAATAAAATTGATCATACATACCACACAATCCATAAACAAGAATCGAAAACATGCAATTTTAGGGTTTTGAAACTTACAATCTTAGATGCACTTTAAATCTTGATTTTGTGGATGACCAGCAAATAGGATGAACTTATATGCTTCAGGTCTCGATCACCAATGCCAAAGAAATAGCCTTTATGTCACTCCACTCTATGTTCACACACACAATTGCAATGAAGGCTTAAAATTTAGAATGCTAGCTCTATGTGTTAATAATTGGCAATGGTAATGGATTAAAGCTACAAGATATGATCTTGTTCTTCCTTTAGGTTGCTATTGCTGCCCAAGAACACAAGACAACAAGAAAGAATCCTTTCCCTTGTGTATTTAGACCAAGAGTGTGAGAGAGAGTAAAAGACGCCTTAGGGTTTTATTTCTTTAGTTCACAAATATATATCATTTTGTTTTTGGTAAGTGTTAATTCCGAAATTTACTACCTAAAGATAGTAAATTCAGCCTCCATCACTTCCTAAAATCAAGTGACATATATTAATTCAAACTCTTTTAAATTTTAAATTCAAATTAATTTGAAATAAACATAAGACATTTAATCAAAACCATCACTTAATTAGGATATATACATGTGCCAAAATTCACAATGAATTTATCTTTGAATTTCGGCCAATATCTCTCCTATTTAAGTGTTTTATTTTGATTCAAATGCTATTAGGCTTTAATACTCAATTAAATTAATTAATCCAAGATAATTAAATAATTGAAATTAATCCTTGTGGGCCGAATTTATCTCTCTCATGGACCAAGGTGCAATAGCAATTTTAATACCCATTATATACATTAATTTGACTTTAAATAAAAGCCCTAATTAATTTCCAATCTTCTATTTAAATATTTTAAGCCCAATGCTTTGTGTGCAATCCTATAGGTCCATTTAATATTGGCAATGAATTAATGAATTAATTCAAAGGCTATATATATTTTCTAGCAAGATATTATAGCATTTCAAATTAAATGAAAATGCAAATGGCATCTAGTGACCTAATGCAATTTTGCATAGTCCCTTACCCTTAAATATCAGAATTAATATAAGGCATGGAATTAGTCATCCTTATATATATTAATTCCTTCCTTGATATTCCAGTGACACTGAACTCTTGGATAAATAATGATTACTCATTATTTCATCTCAGTATGGCCATATACTTCTCAGTTCACTGATCAAGTGGCCGATGGTATTTTCTCTCTTATTGAGAGGGGTAATCCCTTCACTTCTCTCATGCTCTGTAACATGGATCGGTGCATACCCAAGCATACCCATACTTTTTACCCTATTACGAGCACGTTAGGTGTATGTCAAAGTACAAAGTAATTCATAAAGAGTTTCATAGAGATTTTAGGTGTAAGAACTCCGATGCAAAACTTTCACATGAGAAACACTTATGACTTATACCATATAGCTTTCCCATGAACGGATCGAATCCAGATACCATGTTCTAAACATGCATCTATGATCTCTAATTGACACTCTTGTCCTTATGATCCGTAAGACATAACTCAACTTATCAGAGAGAGCATACTAGTTTTAATTCATTTTTTATTCCCATAACAATGACTGACTAGGGATATTTAGAATGAAGTCTCATTTATTTCAAGGTCTTACAACCATGTGCCTCACACATGATAACTTAAACTGAAACAACATTCTTGGATAGTTCTATCAATTGATATGCACAGGAATATAATAGATAAAACAAATGCCTCATTTATTAAATTAAATGCTTTATAACAATGTATTGGAGCTAGGGCGTACATTAACACATCTCCCTCAAAACCCTAGTTTATAGTGGGATAAATATCTTACCAAGGGAAATTCCCACTACACCCTTATACACAATTAAACTCCCATTATTTCACTTTTTTTCAACTAAACCCTAAGACTTTCTAATTCACCTCAATTATATCCTTGTCTTTAGTTATAATTTAACTTAATTCATATACTTACATGCTGAAATTACCAAAATACCCCTCTTAAGACTTAACCTCGATAATTGCAAAATAACCAAATTTATTATAATTAATGGTAATTCTCTTAGGGTCATGATTGGGTCCTTACAAATATTCTTCCTTAACAGTATAGTGAGGGGTGAAGCAATGACAAAAAAACCCTTCACAAAACTACGATAGTAACCTGCCAACCTGAGAAAACTTCTAATTTCATGTACATTCCTAGGTGGTCTCCAATTAATAATAGCTTTAATTTTATTTGGATCAACCATAACACCTTCAGCAGATACAACATGACTTAGGAAGGAAACATCCTTAAGCCAGAAGTCACATTTACTCAATTTGGCATACAACTGATTTTCTTTCAAAGTTTGTAATACAATTCTCAGATGTTCAGCATGCTCATCTTCATTTCTGGAGTAAACTAATATGTCATCAATAAACACTACAACAAATCGATCCAAGTAGGGTCTGAATACCCTATTCATGAGATCCATGAATGCAGTAGGTGCATTAGTCAATCTGAATGGCATAACTAAGAATTCATAATGTCCATATCGGGTTCTAAATACAGTTTTAGAAACATCCCCATCCTTTACTCTGAGCTGATAATAACCTGATCGCAAGTCTATCTTTGAAAACACACCAGCACCACTCAACTAATCAAACAAATCCTCAATTTAAGGCAAAGGATATTTGTTCTTCACTGTCACTTTGTTCATCTGTCTATAATCGATACACATTCTCATAGACCTGTCCTTCTTCTTAACAAATAAAACTGAAGCACCCCAAGGTGACACACTAGGTCTGATGAAGCCTTTGTCTAACAATTCCTATAATTGAACCTTTAACTCTTTCAATTCAGATGGAGCGATTCTATATAGTGCCCTAGAGATAAGGGTTGTACCAGGTAACAGATCAATAGATAACTCAACATCTCTTTTTGGAGGAAGACCGAGTAATTCCTCAGGAAATACTTCTAGAAATTCATTCACAATCGGTATATTCTCAAGTTTCACTGTATCCCTTTTTGAGTCAAGGACTAAAGCTAAAAATGCTTCACATCCTTTTCTAAGACAACGTCTAGCCTGCATTGCTGATATAACATTATTCAGTGGTTTAGAACAATAGCCTTCAACTACCACTTCCTTTCCTTCTTCATCCCTGAGAGTTACTATTTTCATTTCATAATTCACCACTGCATGATGCTTGGATAACAAATCCATTTCCAGAATTACATCAAACTCATGAAATGGCAACATAATCAAATCTGCTGGAAACTCTCCCCCTAAACTATTATAGGATAATCTTTACACGCTTTATTAACAATTACACTATGCCCTAATGACTAGTTACACATACATCAAAATCTAATTGTTGTATTTTAAACCTATCTCTACCTAAATCCCCAATACAAACATATGAATGAGTAAAGCCAGGATCAATAAGTGCATGTATGTCACAATTATAGAGAGAAAAAGTACCAGCTATAACTTCTGGAGCATTTTGTTCCTCCCGAGCTTTCATTGCATAAGCCCAGCTAAAAACCACTTGTGTAGGAGGTCTATCAACTGATTTAGACACATTTTGAGATAGAAACCATGATGAGTCGATCCACCCCTTCCTCTGCCTCTACCTTTACTAGACTGGGGTGCATTAAAAGCTCCCCTACTACCCTATTATTTAAAACTTTGATTTCGTTTCAAATGACAGTTTGCCATATAATGATCAGCACGGTAACATCTAAAGCATTCTCTAGCCAATTTCCTGCAGCTACCCCAATGATGCCTGGAACTATGTGGACATTCAGGTGCTTGACCCCCCGCTCTGTCTTTCTGAAGCTACCTTCTCAGATTTAGACTTGACAAAGGACTCCTGTTTCTTTCCTTTATTATCAAAACTAAAAATAGACTCTGCAGGCTGACCTTCTTGAGCTCCTCTAAATCTTTTTCCAGTGTAAGATCTTCCTCTAGAACCACTTCTTTTATGCTCCCTCTCTCTTTTAGCTATCTCATGCTTTTCAACTTTCATGGCAGTCATAACTAGTTGATTAAAATCCACCACATTCAAAGATGTAAATCTGAATAGTTTTTCTTTTATTCGATCATTCAGCCCATCTTTAAAGTGTCTGCATTTAAAGACTCCTGTCAACATCTCCTTGGGAACATACTTGCATAACCGGCTAAATTCTTTTTCATATTCAGCCACAGATAGAGCATTTTGTCTCAAATTCATAAACTACTTCAATTTCTCCTCCTTGTAAGCCTCAGTAACATATTTCTTTCTGAACTCTCCCTCAAAGAATTCCCAGGTAAGTGGGTCAAGTAATTGAGGTTGTCTTAATATCAGCTTCCACCAATCATAAGCCATGCCTTGAAGTAAGGACACAGCACAAGATACCTTGTGATTTACAGGGTAGTTAATTTCATCAAATATCCTCTCCAACCTTTCCAACCAGAAATTAGCTTCTTCAGATTGTTCTAAATTAGTAACCATAAATTCTTGTGCCTCATGCTTCCTAATTTCAGATATTTGAGCTTTGGGAATAGTCATTCTTTGCATAATTTGGGCCATATCCTAAGAAATTTTCAATAAGGCTTCTTCAGGAACCACAGTAGGAATTTCATTTTGATGTGATGATGAAGTAACTGGTTTAGAAGGATTTGATCTAATCAAAAAATTACTTTCAGCCGATTCTTCTATAGCATCCCTAGAGGAATTCTCCATCTTTAATCTATAAGAAAACAGAAACTTCTAAATTAGGCCAACACAACACTATCTCATATTATAAAATCCTATACTTAAATTGCCCGAAAAAGACTAAACCAGGCTCTGATACCAAATTGAAAAACCTTATTCTAGCATCTCTATCATATGTTATGAAGTCTACTTAAGTGATGTTATGTTAAGCAATTAACTCGATTAACATCTACATGCATTCATGTCACCTAATCTGTCTAATCATATAACTTGTATTCTAACTAGGCTTCTCACATCTTTCATGTACATTTCATTTTGAATAAGCAAAGTGACTCATTATGCAACCTATTATCTTAATCATACTGATTCAACTATCTTAGTCATTTCACTATCATGCATAGCATTCAGCATTCCAGCACATTTGAATAAAGTCATTCTAGCTTCTAGATGCATGCATATACTAGTATTCTCACTAAGAGTTTATTACAACCTTAACCTCCATACGACATACATATATAATATAAAAATTATACATATTAAACATGTAAGGAACTACACTAAATTAATCAAAATTTCTACATCAACTACTATAGACTGGTGTCGACCTGTCCTGATGCAAAGAACGTTCCTGTGCAAGAGCCTTGACTACCAAAACCTACACGGATCAAAATAACCTGTGCTAAGCTACACAACTTAGTGGGGATATTAAAAGTGAAGGACAACCACTCACAGTGATTGTCAGGTTCAGTAAATCATACAAACTTTATAGAACACTTAAAATATTATATAAAAGATAAGTATATGATAAATGTAAAAATGTTTTTGATTAGCAATGTATTCTTGCATTCAAGTAGTCTCCATAAATTCAACATTTCATAAAATGTTCTGTACATATATGTAAACATAAGAATAAGATACATGCATTGGAAAACTCTGTTAAACAAGATATTTCATAATTTATATGCCTTGTTATACTGTAACCATTTATGATATATTTATATTGTAACATAGCCTGCTTAAGTTCTAAAGGTGGATAACGGGAATGGTGGATACCCTAGGGTATCAAAATAGTGGATATCGAGAATATCAGATCTATGGACCCAAATGGGTCGTCTGTACGGTGGACCAATCAAATGGACCCAATCGGGGTCAACTAACAACCCAAACGGCTGTTTATGATCCCATAGGATCAACTATACTTTAGACCTAAACAGGTCGACTATGGCAGCTATAAAATCCCTATAGGCGCCTATCTATCTACAATTGAACTCTAATTGCAGGCAATACTTTGTTTAATTCTGTTTTCATATACCATACTTGCACTTAATTAAATCGATTTGCATACGTATAACTATAACGTAAAAATATTATTACTATAGTATAACTATGTATACAAAGTTTATGTATATTGATTCACATAGTTTTTTATCGTGTTATCATTAGTCATCATATATAGCTTGATCATAACATGGAAATCAAGTAATATTTCATACTTGTTTAAGTGCTCAACCTAAGTCATGACATGTTCTTAGAACTTTCCAATACAACACAACTTATGTATATGATCATGTAAAAAGATCCAAAATATCTAAGTTATATAAATACATGTAACCAATTTACCATTTAACATTTGAATGTTTTGTCAATTGAGCATATATTATTTTAATAGATACCTTAACATGTTATCCATAAGACATTACCTGTGACATGGAAATTCTATTATATTCCTTATTTCGTAGCATAGGTACATGTCAAAATATGCACTTACTCATCATATGAATTTCATACATCAAATTAATCTTGCATTTAACAATCATGTACAAATTTAATTACAAATATACACACACACACACACACATTAGATATCTTCATCAATAATCTTTACCTATGTGCATGTATGAATGTATATGTATACATATAACCCCTTTTTTTCTAATATTCATATCGTATGCCATAACCATTTCATTATGTATTCACATAGACACATATTTAACTTAACTATTCAAAAAAAATAAGGTAAAATACATTAAAAATCTGTATAGTATAACATTTTGGACCCAACTTGTGAGCCACTTATGAATTTGAAAATGTCATTTTTAGGCTAAATGACCCCTACAATCATATTTCCATATGTGTCTAGTTTCTATAGTATCAAAATTCACCTTAATATATTATCTATAGCTTGAGCTATTTGAGAAAAACTACAGGCCGTTCATAGAACCAAAACAGTATTTATTACCAGATATAAAAATTTATAGGGTAAAATGAAGAAGGAATTAGACCAGCATGTCTTCAACAAAGTTGTACTTCCAGGTCTTTATTATTACCAGAATTTTACTTTGTAGCATTTTAACAAGTTTACCAAATATTATGCCCAAATTACTAAAGTCTATTCCCTAATAGTACATCTAGTACCTATGAATTGCAAGTCCACATTTGACATGCTTTCATACATTTTTAAGTCATACTTCCTTCATAAAAAATGTGCATTTGGGATTATATTTTGTATAGGAATTAATCTCATGTCATTATGATCATTGTACACTTAAATATCTCAATTTTTCCACAAACTATTCAAGAACTAGAATTAACAGTTCATCTAATATTCAATAAATCATAAAAAATTATTTAGAGGTAGAATTAAGGCTAGATTCCTTCTACAATCTTGTAGGCATATGTCTTGTATAACTTTAGAAATTTGAATGGTTACAATTAGAGATTTCTATTTAAACTTATGCTAAAACTTCAAACACTAGGTCAAGAGGTTTTCATCTCATCCTTGCATGTACACTTCTTAAGTATTATCCTCTCTTTAATTACTCAAATTTTAGGACATTCACAACATAATTCTACCAATATAGCCACAAAAAAATAGGAAGACTCTCATCCCATGCCTTTGGCCGAAATCCTATTTTTCTTTCAATCTCTAGTAACTCCATTTCCTTTGATTTTTCTACTCTCCTCTTCTCCTTTACAACCAACATCATCATTTAATTAAAATTCCAGCACCATACTCAACCATTACTTCAACAAATTGAGAAAGAAAAGGAGAAGAAGAAGATGAAATTTAGTAGAGATTATTTACCTTAAAGTTGTACACTTAATTGCCTTTAATTAACCAACATGAATTATCACTTAAATTGCTTGAAAAAGATTCAAAGACATTGAAAGAAAATGAGAAAGTATTTTCTGTTTTTCGACTCTCAAATGGCCGAACCATCCACCTCATACACTTCTCTCTCATCTTATAAATCTTTATTATATAGTGACATGGAAAATATCCTTATTAGTCCTTCCAAACTTTGCATGTCACACCATGAACACACACTTTTTTTGCATGCCATAAATTGACCCCACAATTTAATCTATTTCTTAAATCAACCTTTCCATTTAATCTTTTTTTAAATTGCCCTCTCAATTTATTCTTTTAGTCACAATTGACCAATAAAATGCCATAATTACAAATTTACCCCAAATTAATACTTTTTACTTCAATTATACCCTCGAATAATACTTAACTATAATATTAAATTTTATTTTCATACAATTGATATAATAACAAAATAATTTATCTCTTGTCCCATACTTTATATGAAATTCTCATTTTAATTTGATCTTAGTCAAATAAAATCCTACTTAAAACATGCAATTTCAATTAGGGCCATGTTAGGGGCCTCACAATAACTACTCATACTTCATATTAAAAACCAAACAAATTAAATAAAGTTGATACAAACTCATAAAATCAAGAAACTCTTGACAATTCTGTAGAACTCCAAGCAAAGCTTCTAAACTCCAAGCTTTTGTATCTTCAAAAATTAATCTAAAGCTAATTTAAATTAACTAAAGAAAATTCATATCTAAAATGCTTTCTCCAATCTTGGTGTCTTCAGTCCTTTTTATAGCCTTCCATGGAAGAGTTTTATGCCTCCTGTGACTTCTTATCTTAGAAGAATTCATGTTTTAGTGAAATAGAAAGACTTTTATTGCCTAAACAAGACATCCACTTGGGAGAGTGCCTCACTTACTTGAGAGAGTGGCTCTTTTCCTCGGGAGAGTGGTTATTTATTGCAAAACATGTAATTTTTGCTTGGGTGAGTGTAAAATTCACTTTGGAGAGTGCCAAATCACTCAGCGAAGTGAGGAAACCACTCAACCTAGTGATTCATGGCTGCCTCTCACAAGTGAAAGCCAAAATCCTCCTTAATTACAATTCTGCCCCCAACTTTCTCCTTTTTGCATTTTTTTCTCCTTTTTTCTTCAATTTGGCCCTGAAAAATACCAAAACTAACAATTAAGCCTAAAAACATACAAACTAACTAACTAAACCTAAAACCAACTAAATAAATACTAAATTAACTCAATTAACCATATAAAAACATATTAAAAATATAGTATAATTCACACTTATCATACCTCTTTTGATCTTTCTAATTCCTTGAAATATTCTTTTACCTCATAATTTTTTATAATTGATTTGAAAGTTATATGGTAGTTTTTATATATCTAAAATGTAGCTATCTTTATGTATTTACAGACCCAAAGGTGTTCTAAATGGTATTTTTTGCAAAGGGATGCAATTTTAAAGAGGTACATGAAGAGTTGCATTGGTTGGTCTTGGTGACAAGTCAGCACACTATTGCCAAGTTGGATGAGTTGGCACAACAAGGCTCTATAATGAGTCAACACACCTTTAACTACTTCACGACTCAATTTAGAATGGCACGAGTTGTCATATTGAGTCACTGTGATGAGTGCTGCAGTGTATATCATAATACCCTAGTCTCAAAGACATAGATAAGGTGAGAAGGGTGTTGAACTCTATGAATTAATTTAGGTATAAGAGTAATTTTGTATTAATCGATTAGATACTAAGATGGATAGGCAATGATAATTTAAATGGAATTGGTTATACTAAATTCTTACTTAATTAAACTAATAATCTATTCTAATTATAACTTACAATTAATCAATAAAGGCATTAGAATTACAAGACATCAATTGATCATCTAAAGATTCAAATAAACACATAAGCATGTAAAGATTGGAGAACCATGAAGCACTCTCCTTAGATGCAACTCTCATTATAAAATAAGGGCATCCCCATCTAGAGTCCATAAGCACTCTCATGTCATTATAAAGATAGAAGAGAACCATGAAGTTCTATACCTATTCTTAAGCCCCTCAAAGTGAAATCCTTGTCTCCTAAGTGATTTCTAACTTTTAGTAAGTTTAATTACCTTTCCACCAAAATGTCCCAATTCTCATTGTGAACAACTTGATTAACATATTACATATGGTTATCAAGTATATATAATAGATTAAGCATCCAATCAAACTTAAATCATTCATACTTCAAACAATATAATTATATTAATGATGATAAATTCATACTTGCAATTCTAAAAAAAAAGAAAGTTAGCATAAATAAGTGTCGGTAAACAATTATACAAGGAAGAGAAAATAATATCAAGCAAAATCTAAAGAAAAAAGAGAAGAAATAATTGTAGGAGACTCCTCAATGCTTTTTCAAAAAAATACTTAAGTGTTGATTCACCTTTTTTGATCTCTCTTCTTCCTTGGAGTATTCTTCTTCCTTATAATCTTTTCTAATTAAATTGAAATTTATATGGTAGTTTTTCTATATCCAATATATGGTTATCTTCATGTATTTATAGACCCAAAGGTGTCCCAAATGGCATCTTTTTGAAGAGGGTTACAAATCTGAAAGGGTACATAAAAAGTTGTAATGGTTGGTTTGAGTGACAAGTTGGCACACTGGTGCAGAGTTGGACAAGTTAGCATAGCAAGACTCTATAATGAGTTGTCACCAATGTAATGAGTCAGCACACCTTCAATGGCTTTATGACTCAGTTCAACATGGCTAGAGTTAGCATGTTGAGTCTCTCTGACAAGTCTATAATGAGTCAGCATAGGATCTTAAACTTCTTTAAGACCTTTTTCATCAATACTTCAACAAAAATTCCCTTATTTATACTTCATTTCATCCAATTAGGCATGTTTAGCCTATAAAACAAAGAAGACAATAAAATTAACCTAAAACATAACAAAATACATGTATTAAACTAAAAAAATTGATGCAATAACAAACAAAATGGCTATGATAAATTGTATTACATTAAATTCCCCTACACTTAAACCTTGCTTGCCTTTAATCAAGAATACAAAAATCCAAGTGAGAGAACTAACAAAAGCATTTATCTTCTAATTTAGAAAAGAGTGTTCCTAAAAATCATCCTTAACATGAGAAAGTGTTTGAAATAAGATAGCAAACTAACTAGTTTCCAATGCTTAAAATGATAGGCTAGATAAGTTGCATAACATAGTCAATAAATTTAACACACTATATCAAGTTATTAAAATCAAAATCAAGCACAAAGAGTCAATAATCTAACCAAACTATTCAACGAGGATGGACAATCTTTAAACTTAGAAATTTAAGAACAAACATAACCATTAGGACAAGGTTAAACTCACACATCAATTCACAATTCTCATGGCATTTTCGGACACTTATCGATTTTCTAAAAACTTTACAATTTTTTTCATTCATTTTATGCTCTATCCCACTATTTTTAATCAATCTTAATGGGTGCATTTTATGCTCCATCCCATAAGATGAATTTTATTTTCTTTCTCTTTTTTTTCTTTTTTTTTCTTTTTTTTTTAAATTGCTTTTATGTCCTCATCCATTATTAAAGAGTGAGCCATACGTATTATGGCTATAGTTTTCCTAAAACTATTAAAGCTCTTAAACACTAAACTTGAACCATGCCATCCTATGTCCAGGTATAGTTGGAAAATTGACTAAGCATCCTGGGATTTTGAAAATAACAACAAAAGATAATAAGAAAATCTTAAAAACTATACTACATGAAACTTAAAATTCTACTAATTGAGCATCACAAATAAGCTATTGTCATGGCATTAGCATGCATGTAATAATATCAAGATGAACTTAGAAAAAAAGCTTACAATAAAGATGAAAAAGACAAATGAATAAACATGTATCAACTTAACATAGCACCATGCATGCAAAATAAAAACTAAAACACTAAACATATGAAATAAACATAAACATAAAACAAACATCCTTCCCCCACACTTAGACTTCACATTATCCCCAATGTGAACCCAAAATAAAAAGGAGAAGGAAAAGAAATGATTTCCTTCACTATCCAAATGAAAGGAGGGAAGAAAGCCAACCACATAACCCACTTGAGCAATAAATGTATCAACTTTGTGCTCTATCCTCTTTTACCTCCTTGCAAGAATCATAGTCATTGTCTCCACTGAATTTAATTAATGTTGCATAGCTCATTTGTTGTCTAGCACTTGCTCCCAAATCCTTAAAGACATACTTGAAGCACCATGAGTTTGGCCATAAGAAGGACCATAAGTTGGCATACTTGCACCCTCATAAGTTGGGGCTGGAATGATAGCTAAGGCTTTATGAGGTTCTCCTTCTTGAGGAACATCAAAATCCTGGCCTTCTTCCTCACTCTCTTCCTCCTCTTTTTCACTTTCTTAGGGTGGTGGTGGTGCCAATCCTCTCCAACATGAGCAAGAATGGGCAGGAATGAACCTTAAAGAGGCATCAACCACTTCACCTCTAATCAAAGTCTTCCTAGTGAAAAAGGTACACTCGAGTATACGGGTAAATTCATTTAAATCAACATTCAAAGCTTTAGTAATGATGGTCACCATATGACCATGAGTAATAAGGCTATCCTTCCTAAATATGCATGCAAGCAATTGATCAAAAATCCTGTAAGTCCAATAAACTTGTTTATTATTATGAATGCACCACATAAGGAATAACTCTTGACAAGTAACCCTATTAAATTCAGACTTGTCGAAAATCACGCATACAAGTCTTTAATAAACATGGCTTTATCCTTCTTGGGTTGGAATGACGTTCTTAAATCAATTAAGAATGTCCAAAATGCATTAACATTAAAGTTCTTAGGAGGATCATATATACCATCTCTTCCAAATCCAAAAACTCTATCCATAAATAAGTATGAAAGATTATGTTTTTCCTCTAGCAAACAAAATTCCAACACCTTAGAATCATTCTCATTCACTGCCAAAGTTGTATAAAATTCCAAAACCAAATGAATATAAGTTATTTCATACATTGAAAGAAATCTAGCAAGACCACATGAAGTTAAAAGAGCATTAAAAGGTTCAAGCATACCAATATCCTTCAAGAGGCTAGTAGAAAGATACTTATAAGACACCATTCCTCTTGGCTTAAGACAAATAAATCTTGCACCTTCTTCATGGGAAAAGATGTTGAATAGAGTCTTATATATGAAAGTGAAATCCCCCTCTTAAGAAGCTTCCTCTTGAGGCTTTGATAAAGTAAATCCTTTTGTTCTTAGCATCTTGGATGTTAAGATGAATAAGTGTTCAAAAGAAAAGGGAGAAGGAACTTGGTAATGGACATGTGAAAGAGAAATAAAAGAAAAATAGCAACTTTATAATAAAGATGTTGAGAGAAATAAGTGAGAGAAAACTAAGAAAGAGTATGGAAGAAGAAGGAAAAACGAATATATTTATAAAGAAATAACTCTATTAGGAAAGGGAAAAGGCTACAACAATAAATAGTAATGAAGACTTATATTCATAAAGAAAGAAAAATCTAAAAAGGGATGAGAAAAAGTAGGAAAGGTTATGACTTCTTATGGGAAGAGACATAACTCTTAGGGTTTCTCACACCTTTTTAAAATAATTTAAAAAAAAAACTAAAAAAAATGGCAAAAATTAAAGACTAAAAATAGAAACTCAATTAGGGCATTTAAGATATTGAAATTAGAGAAAAATTTGGCAGGAATGGTTGTTATCATGAATCAGCACAAAGGGCAAGACTCGGCATGATTACTCTCTATAACGAGTCGGTACACTGGTGACAACTCGATATGGATGCATTTCTTCATAAATTGGCACAATCTCTGATAACTTGGTTCACAATGCTTTTGGAATGACTCATCACACAAGTCTGTAAAAACTCTAAATCAACACATTGACTCTCTGTAATGAGTTAGCACAAGCATTACGACTCATCACACCCTGCCCAAAAACTCAAAAACACAAAACTACCAAAAACTTAAAGAAAAACATTAGGCCATTAAAATTAATGTGTAAATATGAAATAATAACATAAAAATAAAGAAAAAACCAACTTAAAAACATACTAAAAACTATTAAAAATAAACTTTTGTAAAGAAAATAATTAAGCAAAATTTTGTAAAAGATTAAAAGCATCAAGAAACTTGAGAAATGACCTCTTTAGGTGTAAAGAGAGTAAGCAAATTCACCTCACCAATGGACTCACCAATAAAATATGACTTAAGGAAATGCCCATTAACCTTGAAAACTTCTCCCTTGTCATTCTCAATATCAATTACTCAAGACTTATATACTTTAACCACTTTAAAAGGACCAGATCATCGAGACTTGAGCTTCCTAGGAAATAACCCCAATCTTGAATTATAAAGAAGCAGCAAATCACCTTCATAAAATTCTTTCTTAAGAATATACTTGTCATGCCAGATCTTGGTATGATATTTATATAACCTAACATTCTCATAGGCATTCATCCTCAACTCCTTTAACTCATTTGGCTAAAGTAACCTCTTACAACCAGCTTACTTCATATAAAAATTCAAAGCCCTTATTGCCCAATAGGCCTTTTGTTCAAGCTCAACTGTCAAGTGGCAAGACTTGCCATAGATAAGTTAGTAGGGGGTAAAACCAATTGGTGTTTTGAAGGTTGTCTTATGTACCCAAAGAGCATCATCTAGCTTCAATGCCCAATCCTTCCTAGATAAAGAAACTATTTTTTTCCAAGATCCACTTCAACTCTCTATTGCTCACTTCTACTTGTCCACCAGTTTGAGGATTGTATGGAGTAGCAACCTTGTATGTCACCCCATACTTCTTCAATAGATTACCAATCACACTATTAAAAAAATGGAAACCGCCATCACTAATAATTTCTCTAGGAGTGCCAAACAAATGAAATATGACCTTTTTGAGCATCTTCTTAATAACTTTCGAATCAATAGTGAGAGTAGGCATTTCCTCAACCCATTTAGATACATAGTCCAACATAACCAAAATATACTTATGACCTAAAAAACTAGGGAAAGGACCCATAAAATCCATCCCCTAAACATGAAATATTTCGACCTTTAATACTCCTTTCAAGGGCATCTCATTCTTCCTTGTTATACTACCTATCCTTTAGCATATATCACATCTAAGCACATATGCTCTAACATCTTTAAATAGAGTATACCACCAAAAACCAGATTGAAATACCTTAGAAGCTATCTAGGATATACCAAATTGACCATAAACCTCCATGGAGTGGCAATGCTTCGAAATGTCATCAACCTCATATTGGGGAATACACCTTCTAATCAATCCATTTGTACATCTCTTATAAAGCAAAGGCTCTTTCCAATAGTCGAACCTACAATCATGCAAAAACTTTTTCCTTTGATTATAATCTAAACCATATGGAAGGATATTGTGTACTAAGTATCTGGCAATATCAGCAAACCAAGGGATCTCCTTAGACATCACACTTAAAAGGTGTTCACTATGAAAACTTTCATCAATTGGCATACCATCATCATGCAAGTTCAGGCCATCATGATCCAATCTTGACAAATGATCTGCCACAAGATTCTCACTTCCCTTTTTATCTCTAATTTTCCAATCAAACTCTTGAAGCATCAAAATCCATCTTAAAATCCTTGGCTTTGCATCCTTCTTGCTCAAAAGATACTTAAGGGCATTATAATCCAAATACACTATAACTTTTTGCCCCACTAAATAAGCTCAAAATTTATTAAATGTATAAATAATAACTACCCCTACAGTGAAGTTTTTTACATTACATATAATCTTAAAAGGTTCATCCCAATTCAGTGGCTATAAAATAGGTGCTGAAACTAGGGCTTTCTTTGATGTTTCAAATGCACCAAGACAAGCTTCACCAAACACAAACTCAGCATCCTTTGCTAAAAGATTGCATAGTGCCTTTGCTATCTTTGAGAAATCCTTGATAAACCTCTTATAGAATCTTACATGTCCAAGAAAATTCTAATATCTCTTGCACACTTTAGAGGTGGCAAATTGTCCATCACTTTAATCTTTGCTCTATCTACTTCAATCCCTTTTCTTGAGATATAATGACTAAGAATAATACCCTTTTGAGCCATAAAGTGACATTTTTCCTAATTAAGCACCAATCCATGTTCATACACCTATCAAAAACTTTGGAAAGATTCTCTAAATAATGGTTAAAGTTAGCTTCATACACACTAAAGTCATCCATAAATACTTAAATACATTCATCTATTAAATCACTAAAAATGGAAAACATGCATCTTTGAAAAGTAGTAGAGGCATTGCTTAAACCAAAAGGCATATACTTAAATGTAAAAGTTCTATAAGGATAAGTGAATGTAGTTTTAGCTTGATCCTCAGGGTTAATAGGTATTTGGTAGAAACCACTTAAACCATATAGGTAGAAAAATTGCAAACAATTAGCTAACCTCTCTAAGACTTCATCTAGAAAGGGTAAGGGAAAGTGGTCTTTTCTAGTAGCCTTCTTTAGCTTTTGATAATCAATACACATATGCCATCCCATGATATTTCTAGTCATTTAATTCATGCTTAACCACCATTAAGCCTCCCTTCTTAGAAACCATTTAAACGGGGCTTACCCATTTACTATCATCAATGGAATATATGATGCCATTATCTAAAAGCTTAATCACGTCTTTCCTAACCACCTCTTTAAGAGTAGGATTTAAATGCCTTTGACCTTCAATAGAAGGTTTAGCATTATCTTCCAAAATAATTCGATGCATATAAATCTTAGGGCTAATCCTTTTCAAATCATTTATAGAATTGCCAATAGCATTCTTATGCTTAAGGAAAACATCTCTTAATGAATCAACTTGATTATTAGGCAAAGAAGAATTAACTATAAAGGGAAATTAATAGTTTGAGTCAAGAAAAACATATCTCAAATTTGATGCTAGAGGCTTAAGCTCCAACTTTACTTCTTCATTTGGGGAGGCACCTTTTTGGTCATCATCCATATTTAAAGGTTCAAACTTTGGGGGCCTATGAAAAGGAAATGATTGGGCCTCCAATCGATCACTCTAGCATCCTATCTAGCATAAGGCTCAATAAGCTCTTGCCTTAAACACTCATGCAAAACATTATTACCAAATTCATCAATAATGTCAAGAGAATCAATTCTACTCACACTTTCAATAGGTGAAGATCTCATCATCTTAAAATTATCAAATTTTACACTTTCATTTTTTACCTTTAAAGTGATCTCACCTCTTTTCATATAAATGATAGGACTAGCTATAACTAAGAAAGGTCTTTTAAACAATATGGGGATTTCTATGTCCTTTTCCATATCTAACACAATAAAATCCACTGGTATGATAAACTTACCTACCTTAGTAGGCACATTTAAAGAATTCCAAGGGGATGAGTAATGGTTTTATTAGCCATAAACAAACACATGCTAGTAGGCTTAAGTTCACCTAAATCCAATCACTTATAAATAGAATAGGGTATAAGACTAACATTAGCACCTACATCACAAAGAGCCTTTTCAAAAAGAATACCACCAATAACACAAGGAATTGTGAACCAACCAGGATCTTTTTGCTTGGGTAGAGACTTACAATACATAGCTTTAGATTCTTCCACTAATGAAACTAAGCCATATTCTTTTAGCTTACTCTTATGTGTTGTAATTTCTTTTAAAAACTTACCCCATAAAGGCATATCTCAAATAACATCTATGAAAGGAATAGTGATAGTTATATCCTTAAGATAATTCAAAAACTTGCCAAATTGCTTAGGGAAAAGGCAAAGCTGTAAGATCTACTCTAGGTTCATTCTTCTTATTAGATTGGTCATTTTTCTTTTTATCTTCTTTAGGTTCCATAACATCATTACTACTATCAACCATAACATGCTTATTAAACTTATTAGACTTACCCTTTGACTCATCATCTTGAGTACTAAATTTCTTACCTCTTACCTCATTATTGTTAACTTCTTTACCACTTCTTAATGTAATTTCTTGACAAGTCTCCTTGTGTGGGAACTTGGGTTGGCTAGGCAGTTTTCCTATGGGTTAAGAACTTGAAGAGGCTTGTTGGGCAATTTAGGTCTCTAAAATTCTATGATGGGTAGTAAGTTGTTCAAGCTTTACATTGACTTGCATAAACTGCTCATCATTATTTTTATTAATGGTAATTTATTGGCTAATAAATTGTTCAATGAGAGATTCAAAATGGGATTCAGGTTGTGAGGAATTAAATGGTGGCTTTATAGGAAAACCAAGTAGTTTTTGTGGTCTAGGCATGGGGTTACTTGGAGAGTTGAGTTATGATGAAGTATTAGACTAAAAAAATCCAAGATGGTTTCTCTATTGGGGATTATAAGAGTTAGAATTTAGTCCTCCCCTTTGATTAAAACTTCCTTGAACATAATTGGATTCTTCACTAAAACTCATTATGCATTATGTGTAAGAGTGAGATCTTCCACACAACTCACAAGCAATACTTGAATTATCAATGGAATTAACTTGAGACTTACTTACCAATTTGGTGAGTGCATCTACCTTTGCTGTCAATAAACTGATGGTATGAAGTTCCAGGACTCCTTTTGCTTTAGCCATAGTTGGTTCATCTCCTATATACCCTTGAGATACAAGTTCCTCAAGCAAAATGATTGCTTCTTTTGCTATCTTGTCCATCCATTGGCCACTTGAGGCTGCATTAACTATATTTCAATTTTCATCCGTCAAACCATTGTAAAAGATTTGAGGAATCATCTAATCAAACAAGCCATGATAAGGACATTACCTTTGGAGTTCCTTAAATCTCTCTCATACTATATAAATAGTCTCATTTGCATGTTGTCTAAAGGTTGTAATCTCATTTTTGAATTTGACTATCTTGTAGGGTGGAAAATACTTATGAAGAAATGCTTACTTCAATTAATCCCATGTGGTAATGGACTTACTAGGCAAACTTGCCAGCAATAATTGTGCCTTGTCCTTAAAAGAAAAAGGGAATAACCGAAGTCTATTTGCATCATTCATCACTCTATTTATTTTGAATGTTGTACACACATTGAGAAAGGCCAATAAGTAGGCATATGGATCTTCTCCTTGGAGACCTCTGAACTAATTATTTTACACCATTTAGATTATACTTGGCTTGATTTTAAAGTTATTGCTAGCAATTATAGGTGCCATAATTCCTCCAAAACTTCCTAAAATGTTAGGCATAGCAAAATCTCCCAAAGTATGCATATCTTGTTCAGCCATGATATTTGAACTTTGGTCTTCCTCTTCTTGTTGCTATTTTTATCTCTATGCAAAGCACAAAAAGTTCTATCAATTTCAGGATCCAATGGAAGAAGATTATATCTACTATTACTACTATAGATAAAAGGAAATAACAAATCAAACTAAACCACTAAAAACTAAACAAACTAGAATGAAAACAACAAAAAGACCTAAATCAGCCTTTTTCATTCCTTAGTTAATAAAAAATCACTTATTTTGACTCCATAGCAATGGTGCTAAAAATTTTGTTGCGGTGTATATTTTAATACCCTAGTCTTAAGGACTTAGATAGAGTAAAAAGGGTGTTAAACTCCGAGAATTAATTTAGTATAAGAGTTATTTTTTATTAACAAGTTAGATACTAAGATGGATAGGTAATGATAATTTAGATGGAATTAGTTATATAAATTCTTACTTAATTAAACTAATTATCTATTCTAATTATAAATTGCAATAAATCAATAAAAGAGTTAGAATTACAAGACATTAATTGATCATATAAAGATTCAAATAAACACATAAGCATAAAGATTGGAGAATAAGGCCTACTCTCCCTAAATGCAACTCTCATTGTCAAATAAGGGCATCCCTATCTAAAGTCCATAAGCACTCTCATGTCATTATAGAGATAGATGAGAACTATAAAGTTCCATGCCTATTCTTAAGCCCCTCAAAGTGAAATCCTTATCTCCTAAGTGATTTCTAACTTAAAGTAAGTTTAATTACCTTTCCACCAAAATTTCCCAATTCTCATTGTGAACAAATTAATTAACATATTACATATGGTGATCAAGCATACATAATAAATTAAGCACCTAATCAAACTTAAATCATTCATACTTCAAACAAGATAATTATATTAAAGATGATCAATTCATACTTGCAATTCTAACAAAACAAAGTTAGCCTAAATACATGTTGGCAAACAAATGCACAAAGAAGAGAAAATAATATCAAGCAAAATCTAAAGAGAAAATAAAAGAAAGAATGGCAGGAGACTCCGCAATACTTCTTCAAAAAAATACTTGAGTGTTAATTGACCTCTTTTAATCTCTTCTCTTCCTTAGAGTATTCTTCTTCCTCATAATCTTTTCTAATTGAATTGAAAGTTATATGGTAGTTTTTTTATATCTAAAATATGGTTATCTTAATGTATTCATAGACCCTAAGGTATTCCAAATGGTGTCTTTTTGGAGAAGGTTATGAATCTGAAGATGTACATGAAGAGTTGTAATGGTTAGTCTGAGTGATGAGTTGGCACACGAGTGCCGAGTTGGACAAGTCAGCATTGCCAAGCTCTATAATGAGTCATCACCAATGTAATGAGTTGGCACACCTTCAACTTCTTTACGATTCAATTCAACATGCACGAGTCGGCATGCTGAGTCTTTATGACAAGTTAGCACAGACTGTAACGAGTCAACACAAGCTTTTGAACTTCTTTAAGACCTTTTCCTTTAATAATTCAATAAAAAATTCCCTTATTCATACATCATTTCATCCAATTAGGCACATTTAGCCTACAAAACAAAGAAGACAATATAAGTAACTTAAAACATAACAAAATACATGCATTAAACTAAAAAATTGATGCAATAATAAACAAAATGGCTATGCTAAATGCATTACATTAACGAGCTGGCACAGGCTCTAAAACCTCTTTAAGACCTTTTTCTTTAATTCTTCAATAAAAATCCCTCATTTTTGTTTCATTTCATCCAATTAGGCACATTTAGCGTACAAAACAAAGATGAAATAAAAATTAACCTAAAACATAACAAAATACATGCATTAAACTAAAAAATTGATGCAATAATAAACAAAATGGCTATGCTAAATGCATTACATTAACGAGCTGGCACAGGCTCTAAAACCTCTTTAAGACCTTTTTCTTCAATTCTTCAATAAAAATCCCTCATTTTTGTTTCATTTCATCCAATTAGGCACATTTAGCGTACAAAACAAAGATGAAATAAAAAGTAACCTAAAACATAACAAAATACATGCATTAAACTAAAAAATTGATGCAATAATAAACAAAATGGCTATGTTAAATTGCATGACATCAAAATCGCCCACACTTAAACCTTGTTTGCCATCAAGCAAGAATACAAAAATCTAAGTGGAAGAACTAACAAAAGCATTTATCTTCTAAGTAAGAAAAGAGTTTTCCTAAGAATTATCTTTGACATGAGAAAGTGTTTAAAATAAGATAGCCAAATAACTAGTTTCCAATGCTCAATAATGATAGAGTAGATAAGCTGTATAGCATAGTCAATAAATTAACACATTATCTCAAGTTATTAAAATAAAAATCAAGAACACAGAGTCAATAATCTAACCAAACTATTCAACTAGGATGGACAATCTTCAAAACTTAGAAATTTAAGAACAAATATAGCCATTGGGACAAGGTTAAGCTCACACATTAACTCACAATTCTCATGGCATTTTTAGACATTTATAGATTTTCTAAGAACTTTGCAATTTTATAGGTGCATTTTATGCTCCATCCCATAAGATGACATTGATTTTCTTGCTTTTTTCTATATTTTCTTTTTTTTTCTCTTTTTTTCTTTTTAAACTTGTGTCCTCATCCATTATTAAAGAGTGAGTTATGTGTATTATGGCTATAGTTTCCCTAAGACTATAAAAACTCTTAAACACTAAACTTGAATCATGCCATACTAATTCTAAGTATAGTTAGAAAATTAACTAAATATCCTAGGATTTTGAAAATAACAATAAAAGATAGTAAGAAAAACTTAAAAACTATACTACATTAAATTTAAGGTTTTACCAATTGATAATCACAAACAAGCTATTGACATGGCATTAATATGCACTTAATCATATCATGATGAACTTGGAATAAAAATGAAGAAGACAAATGAATAAATATGCTATTCACTTAGTATAACACCATGTATGCAAAAAAAAAAAAAAGCTAAAACACTAATCATGCAACAAAACATAAACATAAAATATAAAAAATCCCTCCTCTACACTTAAACTACACATTTCCCTAATGTGAACCCAAGATAAATAGGAGGAAGAAAAGAAATGCTTCCCTTAGTCATCCGAAGGAGAGGGTGGAGGAGTGCTAACCACAGAGCATGCTTAAGCAACAAGCATATCAACTTTGTGTTCTACCCTCTTTTGCGTCCTTGCAAGATTCTATGTTATTGTCTCCATTGAATTTAATTAACATTGCATAGCTTGTTGGTTGTCAAGCACTTGCTCCCAAATCCTAGAAGATCTACTTGAAGCACCTTAAGTTTAGCCATGAGAAAAACCATAAGTTGGCCTAGTTGAACCTCCATAAGAAGGGGTTAGAATGATGGCCAATGCTTCATGAGATTCCCCCTCTTAAGGCACACCAAAATCTTATCCTTCATCCTCACTTTCTTCCTCCTCTTCTTCACTCTCTTGAGGTGGTGGTGGTTCCAATCCTTTCTAACGTGAGTGAGAATGGGCAAGAATAAACCTTAAGGAGGCATCAGCCACTTTATCTCTAATTAAGGTTTGCCTAGTTAAAAGGAACACTCAAGCACAAGGGTAAATTCATCCAAATTAACATTCAAAGCCTTAGCAATAAAGGTCACCATATGACCATGAGTAATAGGGTTATCCTTTATATATGTGCATGTAAGCAATTTATTAAAAATCCAATAAGTCCAACCAACTTGTTTATTATTATGAATACACCATATAAGGAATAACTATTGATAAGTAACCTTATTAAATTCATACTTGTGGAAAATCACACATGTAAGAACTTTATGTAAAAGCTAAAATTTCAGGTCCTTAATAAACATGGCTTTACCCTTCATAGGTTGGAATAGTATTCTTAGGTCAATCAACAATGTCCAAAATGCATTAACATCAAACTTCTTAGGAGGGTCACACATACCGTCTCTCTAAAATCCAAAAAATCTATGCATGAATAAATATGTAAGATTGTGCTTCTCTTCTAGCATACAAAACTCTAAAACCCTAGAGTCATTCTCATTCAATTCCAAAGTTGTGTGAAATTCCAGCACCAAATGAATATAAGTTGGTTCATGCATTGAAAGAAATCTAGCATGACCACATAAAGTTAAAAGAGCATTAAAAGGCTGAAGCATACCAACATCCCTCAAGAGACTAGCAAAAAGATACTTACAAGACACAATTCCTCTTAGCTTAAGAGAAATAAATTTGGCACCTTCCTCATGAGAAGAGATAGGGAATGGAGCCTTATACATTGAAGCAAAATCCTCCATTACAAAATCTTCCTCTTGAGGCGTTGATGAAGTAAATCCTCTTGATCTTGGCATCTTGGATGTTAGGATAAATAAGTGTTCAAAAGAAAAAAGAAGAAGAAACTTGGCAATGAATAGGTGAAAGAGAAGAAAAGAAAGCAATGGCAACTTGTTAATGGAGGTGTTGAGAGAAACAAGTGAGAGAAAACTAAGCAAGAGTATGGAAGAAGAAGGAAAAAGGAATATATTTATAAGGAAATAACCCTATTAGGAAAAGGAAAAGGATGTAGCAATAAATAAAAATTAAGACTTGTATTTATATGGACAGAAATATCTGAAAAGGGATGAGAAAAAATAGGACATGTTATAACTTGATTTGGGAAAAGACATAACTTTTATTGTAAGACCCTAATTTAATTTGCATATTTTTATGATTAAGTTAAGGGGATAAATTATCATGCTATTATGTTAATTGCATGAAAATAAAATAAAAGAATATGGTTTAATAGTATTTGAGGGTGTAATTGAAGTAAAAGATATTAATTTGAGGTTAATTTGTAATTGTGGCATATTAGTGGCCAATTGGGAATAAAAGCATTTAATTATAGGTTAATTAAAAGGAATGATTAAATTGATAGGCTAATATTTGAAAGGAATTAAATGGAGAGGTTAAAGTTTGACATGCAAATTTTCAAGGGACTAAAGAGGGGATTTTTATATTGGTATAAAAGGCATGAGTTAGTGGAAATTTGAGGTGTCAAGTATTTGTGTGAAATCGGCAATTGAAGAGTGAAAAACCAGAAAATAGATCATCTTCTTCTTCCTTCTTATTTCCATTGTTTTATCTCAAACAAATTGAGGATGATGTTTGTTGATTAAGCAAGAGTATAATGCAGTAAATTAAAGGTAATTAAACTCTTAATTTAACCCTCCATCATCTTCATCTTCTTTTAAAGTTAACTTAGAACAATGTAATTATGCTGGAAATATATGATGATGGTGATGGTATTTGTGAAGGAGAAGAGGAAGGAAGAAGGAGCAAGGGAAAGGATATTGCTAGAGGTTGAAGATATAGGTTTTGTCAGCCAAGGTATGGGAATTAGGCTGATCATATTGCATGTGGAAAATAGTTGCTAGAAATTGTTATGATTGATAGAAATTAAGATTGCATTTTACGGGTTTTTATCGAAGTGAATTTGGTGAACAGTTTGTATCCTTGCCGAGTCGTGAAGTTCTTCACGAGTCGTGAACTATTGTCCGACTCGTGAAGCTCTTCACGAGTCGTGCATCTATTTATGGGATCATTGGTTTTCACTCGTGAATTTTAGTCCGAGTCGTGAATTATAGACCGACTCGTGAGCTTCTTCACGAGTCGTGATGTATAGCTTTTCTTCTCCACTCGTGAACTCCTTCACGAGTCGTGAGATTTGCCTTATTTGCTTCACTCGTGAAGCTCTTCACGAGTCGAATTCCCCTTCACGACTGAATGACCTATCTGGAATGTTTTGCTCATAAGTTGAGCTATAGAACAGCAAATTGAATGATTCTTTTTGCATTGAAAAATAGACTTCCATACCTATATTTCATATGAAGAAACCTAAGCTTAAATCTATCTCTAAGTACATGTAATCTAGGGTTGAATCCGGACTTGTTTTCTAGACTGTTCAATGTAACAGAAATTACAATTATGTGCAGAATGTTGCTACACTTGATAATATGATTTTAAATTGATTGAGACAGATAGTTGCTTATGTGATAGTAAAGTTAATTGAATAAGGCATGTAATATGACTATCAATGAAGGATTTATATGAATACAGATGCATTCAATTGTGTATATGAATAAAGACTAGTGATGAAATATCTAACCTATACATGTGATTAGTCTTGTGCATGATGGTCATATGCCAAATTGATATATATACACATGTAAATCCTATGACATAAAAGTGCACATATTGACATGTACCTATGCTATAAAATAGGAACTATAATAGTATGACCTTGGCATGTGTATGTGCCCATATGAAAACATGTTGATATGTTGTATAGCACATGACTTGAATGATGATAAAGGTATATATATGTGTTGGAAACATGCTCATAAGAATAAATCAACTATATGCGAATGTACCCACAGGTATGTACATTTATGATTATGTATATGAGTATATGAGCATGTAATTGCCTTATGAGATAGAAGATGAATTAGCATGACTATAAACATGTGAAATGCTTAATGAGAACATGATCAAGTATATGATATGATGATTATATGTCATGCCTATATGTTATGATGCAAATTGTACAATCATACAGATTTGAATAAGCCAGATGTATAACTTGGCATGTGAAATGTGCATATATCTGATTATGGACCAGAGAATTCATAGTTATATAAGACTATGTATATGTGCACAACATTATACTATGAATACAGTATTAATATGTGAATTGAACAGGAATATAGTTCTGCCTGCAATAGAGTTTTAGATGTGAATAGATAGGCGCCTATAGGGAAATTACAGCTACCATAGTTTGGCCCGATTGGGTCCATAGTATATATATGATCCCGTTTGGATCATGATCAGCCCCGTTTGGGTTGATAGGCTACCCCGTTTGGGTATGCTTGACCGGTCCACAGTACAGTTTGGCCCCGTTTGGGTCTATAGATTTGATATCTTCGGATATCCCTCTTTGATATAGATGTGTATCCATAGTTCCCGTTATCCACCGATAAAGCTAAGGCAGGCTAAACGTTATTCATAGTAATGATCGAAATTAAACAGTTAAAGTTATTTGACTAAAGATTGATATTGTGGATTATAATGTTGTTTTATCACAGGAATTATGTTTTATTTGAATATGTTTACATGGGAAATTGCTGTCTATATGAATTATGAATATGAGCATAATTGTTACTCTTCTGGGTACAATGATTAGGAACATGGGAAAATATGTTATGCTTTAAAGTATTTGTTATTAAAGGCATGATATGTTGCATATGTTATTATTATATACATTGTATATGTATGTTTTGATGACCTGTGTGAGTGGTCATCCATCTGTAGATATTCCCCACTAAGCTTTATAGCTTAGAACGGGTTATTTTATCCGTGTAGGTTCAAATAGCAAGAATTTTGTTGAGGGACGTTCTCTGCATCAGGAAGGGCCAACCATCGACTTATAACCTTGATGTAGGATATTTTGTAATACAATTATCATATGTTTTGTATAAAGGCCAGTTATCTTATGATATGTATAAAACCTATGTGGAATATTGTAACTCATTAGTAGTAAAGCTAAGACAGATGTGTGTGCATATGATATACATAAAGTAATCTTTATATAGTTTAGTATGCATGATAATAGGTATGAAAAGGAAAAACATGAATAGACATAGACTTGTAGCACGAATATAAGCATATGAAATCATATGGCATGATTAATGGCTAAATGATGATTAAATGAACATGTAGTATAAGCATGATTAATAGTATTCATGATACATGTTTAATGGGGTATTTGCATAGGGGGTGCTACATTTATGGCTTCTCATACCTTTTCAAAAGAAATCGATAAAGAAACTAAAAAAATGACAAAAATCAAACACCTAAAACAAAAACTAAAATAGGGCATTTAAGACATTAAGATATGAGAAAAATTTTGTAGGAATAGGTGTTATCACGAGTCAGCACAAAGGGCACGACTCGACACACATGCTCTCTAGAACGAGTCAGCACACTGGTGACGACTCGGTATGGATGTGTCTCTTCATGAATCGGCATAACCTATAATAACTTAGTACACAATGCTTCTAGAATGAATCATCACACAAGTTGGCACAGACCCTAAGTCAATATAGTGACTCTCTATAATGAGTCGGCACAAGCTTTACGACTCGGCATAACCTGCCTAAAAACTCGAAAACACAAAACTACCAAAAACTCCAAGAAAAACATTAGGCTATTAAAAATATTGTATTATAACACTATAATAAATAACAAACATACTAAAAACTAATAAAAGAAACTTGTGTAAAGAAAATACTCAAACAAACTTGTTTAAAAGACTAAAAGCATTAAGAAACTTGAGAAATGACATATTTAATTGTAGAGAGTAAGCAAATTCACCTCACAAATAGACTCACTAACAAAATATGGCTTGAGGCAATGACCATTAACCTTGAAAACTTCACCCTCGTCATTCTCAATATCAATTGCTCCAAACTTATATACTTTAACCTCTTTTAAAGGACCAAACCATCGAGACTTAAGCTTCCTAGGAAATAACCTCAATCTTAAGTTATAAAGAAGCACCAAATCACCTTCATGAAATTCCTTCTTAAGAATATGCTTATCATGCCACATCTTGGTACAATCTTTATATAACTTGGAATTCTCATAGGCATTCATCCTCAATTCCTCTAACTCATTTAGTTGAAGTAACCTCTTCCTACCAGCTTGCTTCATATCGAAATTCAAAGCCCTTGTTGCCTAATAGGCCTTATGTTCAAGCTCAACCGACAAGTGGCAAGACTTGCCATAGATAAGTTGATAATGGGGTAAGACCTATTACTATTTCAAAGGTTGTCCTATATGCCCAAAGGGTATCATCTAGCTTTAATGCCCAATCCTTCCTAGATGAAGAAATAGTTTTTTCCAAAATTCACTTTAACACTCTATTACTCATTTCTACTTGTCCACTAGTTTGAGGATGATATGGAGTAGCAACCTTGTGTGTCACCCCATACTTCTTCAATAGAATATCAATCACACAATTGCAAATATAGGAACCTCCATCACTAATAATTGCTCTAGGAGTGCTAAATCTAAGAAATATGACATTTTTAAGCATCTTCCTAACTACTTTGGCATCATTAGTGAGAGTAGGCATTGCCTCAACCTATTTAGCTACATAGTCCACCATAACCAAAATATACTTATAACCTAAAGAACTATGGAAAGGACCCATGAAATCCATCCCCCAAACATCAAATTTCTCTACCTCTAACACTCCCTTTAAAGGCATCTCATTCTTCTTTGTTATACTACCTAACCTTTGGCATCTATCACATTTAAGCACATAGGTTCTAACATCTTTCAATAGAGAAGGCCACCAAAAACTAGATTGAAGTACCTTAGAAGCTGTGTTGGATATACCAAAATTATCACCAAATCTAAGGTGTGGCAATGCTTTAAAATGCCTTCAACCTCATCGTAGGGAATACACCTTCTAATCAATCCATCCACATATCTCTTATAAAGCAAGGGCTCTTCCCAATAATAGAACCTATAATCATGCAAAAACTTTTTTCTTTGGTCATAATCCAAACCATATAAAAGGATACCTCTTGCTAAGTAGTTGGCAATATGAGCAAACCAAGGGATCTCTTTATACATCACACTTAAAAGATGTTCACTATGAAAACTTTCATCAATAGGCACACCATCTTCATACATTTTCAATTCTTCTTGATCCAATCTTGACAAATGATGCACCATAAGATTCTCACTTCCTTTATTATCCCTAATTTCCCAATCAAACTCTTGAAGCATTAAAATCCACCTTAAAAGCCTTGGCTTTGCATCCTTCTTGCTCAAAAGATGCTTGACGGCAGTATGATCCGAACACACTATAACTTTTTACCCCACTAGATAAGCTTTAAACTTATTGAATGTATAAGCAATAGCCAATAACTCCTTTTATATTATGGTGTAGTTGATTTGAGATCTATCTAACAACTTACTTACATATTAAATCACATAGGGTTTACCTTCCTTTCTTTACCCCAAAATTTCCCCTACAGCAAAGTTGCTTGCATCACACATAATCTCTAATGGTTTATCCCAACTAGATGGCTAAAAGACAAGAGTTGAAACTCAGGCTTTCTTCAATGTTTCAAAGGCATTAAGGCAATCTTCATCAACCACAAACTCATCATCCTTGGATAAAAGATCGCATAGTGGTTTAGCTATCTTTAAGAAATACTTAATTAATCTCCTATAGAATCCTGCATGTCTAAGAAAACTATTAATGTCTGTTACACACATTGGAGGTGGCAAATTGGCTATTACCTTAATCTTTGGTCTATCAACTCTAATCCCATTACTTGAGATACAATGACCAAGAACAATACCCTCTTAAGCCATGAAGTGACATTTCTCCAAATTAAGCACAAAACCATGCTCCATAGATCTATCAAAAACCTTGGAAAGATTCTCTAAACAATGGTCAATTTCATAGACACTAAAATCATCCATAAAGACATCAACACATTCATCTATTAAATCGCTAAAAATGGAAAACATGGATCTTTGAAAAGTAGTAGGGGCATTGCATAAACCAAAAGGCATATACCCAAACGTAGAAGTTGTATAAGGACATGTAAATGTAGTTTTAACTTGATCTTCGAGGTGAATAGGTATTTGGTAGAAATCGCTTAAACCATCTAGATAGCAAACATGCAAAAAATTAGCCAGCATCTCTAAGATTTTATCTAAAAAGGATAAGGGAAAATGATCTTTTATAGTAGCCTTATTTAACTTCTTATAGTCAATACACATATGCCATCCCATGATAGTTCTAGTAGTAATCAAATCATTGATTTCATTCTTAACCATTATGGAGTTTATGGTGCTCATATGAATGGTTTTGCCCTAGCTAAAAAGATAATGTGTCAATGATTCTTTTGGCTTACTATGGATACAGATTGTTCTAAATATATAAGAAAGTGCCAGTTATGCCAGCAATATGTTGATCTAAGGCATGTATCTATGTTAAAATTATGCAATCTTACCTCACCCTGGCCATTCGCTACTTGGGGCATAGACATCATGAGGATGATATATATGTCGGTCAGATAGATATAGGTTCATTGTGGTGGCCATTGACTACTTTTCAAAATGGATAGAGGTAAAATCTTTCAAGAATTTGGGTGTAAGAGAAATGGCAAGGTTTATTAAAAAGAACCTAATATATAGATACAGGCTTTCATATCATGTCGTGTCTGAAATGGATCCTATTTTCAAGGGGAGACTAAATGAATGCTTAGAAACTATAGAGTTTAGCACCATAAATCTTTCCCATATTATCCTCAAGCAAATAGAACAGTTGAAGTAGCAAATAAAAATGTCAAGAAGATTTTAGCCAAGATGGTTAAGACTTATAAAGATTGGGCTAAAAAGCTGCATTTTGCACTATGGGGCTATAGGACTATAGCCAAGACTTTGATTAGAGCCACTCTTTTTTTCACTTATATATGGGATAGAAGTTGTATTGCCAGTAGAGATTGAGCATCAATCACTATAAGTGGTTTTAGAAGTTAAGATCCTGAAAATGGAATGGGCCAGACAGAGGTTATCACAGCTTAACCTACTAGATGGAGACAGGATAAGGGCATAATATCATAATCAGGTCTGTCAAAAGAGGCTAGCTCGCTCATTTGAAAAGAAGGTTAGAAAACATCCCTTGAAAGAAGGGGATCTAGTTTCCAAGCAAATTATGTCAAGCCTGCCTAACATCAGGGCAAGTTTAGACCGACATTGGAAGGCCCATTTGTATTAAAGAAGTTATTGTCCAAATGAGCTGCAATACTAAGTGATAGTGATGAAAATGAATTCAAAGAGCCAATCAACATTAATAGGCTGAAAACGTTCTATGGCTAAACTCAAGAAAAATAAAAAATAATAATAAAAGATAAAAAGAAGAGAATATAACCCTACGAGTTAAAAACTGGGAAACGGTGGCCTTGCAAGATAAAAACAAAGAGAAAGGCATCTTAGGTAAAAATTAGAGGCAAAGTTAAAAAAATTCAATCAAAAGAAAATTGAGAGGGCTAATTGATAACAAGGGAAAGATACTTTCAGAGTTTAATCCTATAAATGAGTAGAGTATTGTACTTCTGAACCTAATGTCAAAATAGTGATCATGTTTAATAAAGATATGTAGAAATGTTATCATATGTAATGTAAACTTGTACATTAATATAAGTAAGAGCATTTTATTATACATACTCTGAGTTGTCTTATTCGATATGAAAAGTAATACATAATTTTTTACATTATATGTTTAAATCTAATAATCAACCTCTACTACTGCCACTTGAGCTTTGTCTTAGCCAGTGTGCTATATTGTCAATGGCAAGGCTATACACCCATCTTTTATATGCAGTAGAGGTGGTAAAGTCACAGTCAGTAGGGCTCTAAATGTCACTTTTGGCATACAATTGAGTCCAAAGATGATGGTAGCCAAAAACAAAAGCGACAGCTAAAGTACCTCCTTCAAATGTTAACGGGCATCTTATGATGTCTTGTCACTCCCTAAATTGCTAAGCACAATGGGAAACTACATAGAAAGTGGCTTTGTGCAAGCCACATAATGGAATGCAACAAAACTAACCATCCTGAGTTACATAACCAGGTACCGACCATGAGCACATAAAGCTAATATCGCTGTCGTATACTATCGCTAGCCATACAAAGCCTTCCTATGGTGAGTCAAAATTGTAAAGTCATCTTATAGGGAGGTAATGCCTCAAGGAATATGATCTGATTACTCTAGGAGAAGCTTCCTCAAGTAGCCTTAGTTTCTCTCGTAACCACACTTGAAAAGAGAAAAAAAGATGAAAAAAAGAAGAATGAAAAAATAAAAAAGCTATTGGAGTTGAATTAGGTTCATCCAATGAAAAAACAAGGTATAAAGTTATGTGAAAATCCGAAAAAATGCATTTCCTACCAAGAAAAGCTAGTGTGAAAACCCACAAGAGGTGTACTACCTTCAAAATAATGACCGTACCTATAGTAATAAGTGGCTCTTAGAAAAAACTGCAATAGGATCAGTAGAGACAATGTCTAAGCCGAGGATGATCTCTACCAAGATGATAAGAAAGGGAGTCAGGCCACTTTGTATGCCCTCAATGACATCGAGTATTCAATAATTGCTAGATGGTTCCCCTAATTTTACTGTTAAATACAAAGTATAGCAAATCGACAAAATAACACTAACAGAGAAAGTCGATATGTCAAAAAATTCATCCAGTACATCGAGCAATGGTTCCAAAAGAATGGGTCCTTGTCGAGGCACTAGTTTACGGACAGCAAAAGGCAAAATTCCCAAAATTTGGCTCACATCTCTAGGGTAATCTAGTATGCAATTTGGAATGTAAGGCAGGGTTCTAAGATGGAAGTACACACCGATGATTTTGGCAACTTCCTTAACCAAAGGGCATAATTCTTGGTGGATAATCCTAAAAACATGAAATCGAGCATCCCAATATCGGGCAATTGCTTACAAAAGATTAGTGTCAAGTCAAATTCTTCACAAGAATTTTAGACTACAGTATAGGGCTAGGATCGAATTTTCCCAAATCCTGGGGGCATCAAGCAGCCTATGCACTTTAGTGAAGAAAGTTATAGTCATAAATCTGTAAATAATGTATAGATAAATTTATGATGAATAAATGGCATAAGTAAACAATAGTAAATATAGGTAAGGACAGTACCTAAAAAAATAAAAAATATAATAATAAAAAAAATTAATTAATTTTAATCTAAATTAAAAATAAATTAATTAGATAACAAATATAATAAATATAAATCATAAAAGTTATGGAATAGAGCACTTACTTAAAGCAAGAAACCGCATGAAGATTGTTGAATGCCTAAATGAAGAGGCTTTGGGGTATTGATAGACCAAGAGTAAGTCACTCCCTTGAATCATTTGACTCACTCCCTTGGGCCTTAAGTCATTTTTAAACTACATGGATGATGTATCTTTGCATAAGGCATGCATTTGCACAGATAACTTTGTTGAATTATGAATTTTGCAAGGAAAAGCTTGTGGCCATTATAAGATTTGGGAAATAATTAACTTTTAAATATAACATGCATGTAAAAAAAGGGTAAGTAAATTAATTATTAATTAATTAATTAAAAAATACGTTAAGTGTATAATAAGATAAATAAGGCAATTTGAGGAAAAAATAAAGAAAGAAAGAAGAAAAATAGATTTAAATTAAGTTAATTATTTTTAAAGTTAAATTAATTAGTATTAATGGCCATTAATATCACTTTCTCGATTCTCACAGTTGTCAAGGATAATTGACTGTCTTTTGGTGACTCACGGGTCAAGCCCGTGAGTCATTTTTTGAGTCATGCCTTTTAGTCCGTGACTTGTTCCCTTTTGAGTGGAACTACATCATTTTGTTTATGAGTCATGCCTTAGGTCTGTAACTCGCTAAGCGACTCACTACCTTAAGTCATAACTCACCAAAAATTGGGTTTTTAAATAGTCTTCTTCTTTTTCTTTTTTCTTTCTTCTTTTTTCTTTTCTTAAAATGTAACTTACGTTCCTGAAAAGCATTATTTGCCTATAATTCTCACTCTAAGCTCCGTTTGATCTGTCATTGGTCCCGTTGGAATTACAGTGAAGCTGCGCATGCGTGGGTACAAATTTTATTGAGTTTTGTCGCCCCGATTTTGTTTTCCCATTAAAGCTCTGAGGTTGGTTTTTTTTAGTTTTTCTTATTTCTTTTATGAATCTATTGGTAATAGAGGCCTATAGAGTATGTTTCCTTTATTATCTATGCAGTTAAGTTGGATTTTAACATTATATATATATATATATATATATATATATATATATATATATATATATATATATATATATATATATATATATATATATATATATATATATATATATATGCTTTTTTAAACATTTGTATGTGCTTAGTTAGATTTTGGGTTTAGCTCTTCAATAATGTCCAGTAGAAAGGGGAGAGTAGATAGCCAAAACATGAGAAGAAAAAAAAACCATAGACACGGTAGGAAGAAAATCGAAGGCAGAGAGGAAGTAAAACTAAAAAACCAAAAAAAAAGGAAAAGAAAAATGAAAGAGAAAGAAGAAGAAAGAATAGCAAAAGAAGAAAAAGAGAGAAATATAACAAATAAAAACAATAATAATATATATATATATATAATAAAAAGTACAATAATAATAATAAAATGTAGTAAAAAATGTCATTAGATGATAAAATAATTATAGTAATAAAATTCTAATTTAAATTAATTTTATTTTGTGATTAGTTACTTAATATTATGTTTAATTAGCTCGAAATTGCATCCATATTACTTTAGTTAGTTAATTATGTGGTTTATGAAATTAGCAATTAAGTTAATACATTGTCTATGTTTGGTTAGCTTGTAAATGCTTATTTAATTTTAAATTTAGTTTTAGACATTTAATTTTAATTGTTTAATTCCTTTAGGTGCTTAATACTAATTAACTTTAATAATTTGACCCTAGGCATTTAAATTTAACTTGTTTCTTATTTGAGTAGAAAAATTATGAAGTAATATTGATATACATTTGCAAATGTATATGTGTAAGTTGTAGTATTGCCCTGTATGTTAATTTGCTATGCGCAGATGCATATAAATTTCTATATTGTAATTGAAATGTGTTTGGCAGCGTATAATACACCTGTCATTGATTGTAAGCATTTTTTATGCCATTTTCTATGCAGAGAGACTTCCAGTCCTAACTGTCATGCAGTCCAATTTTTATTAAAATTTTGCCATTTTCATTTATTATACAACATGTGTATATTATGTATCTTAATTTCATTGCATGTATTCAACATGAATTGTATATATTTAATTGAAATATAATATAATTGCTTTGTAATATAGACCAAACATTAGCAATAAGCTGCACTTGTGCATTTTGTTTTTCAACATTTAGCAAGTATGTTGTTTAAGTTAAATAAATTTAAACTTGAGTAATTATGCAGTTATCGCTTTCAATGTTGTTAATTTAAAATTTACATTTATAGCTTATTTTTGCCTGCTTCTAACATGGTTGCTATGAGAATCAGCAACTATGTCATTGATAGATTTATTATTTCAGGCAAATCGTTGTTTCCCAATATTTTGGTTATAGTCAAACTCAAATGCATAAACTTGATTAAATGTTTGTTTGATAAATGTGTCTTTATATATGTTGATTTATTCTATAATCATACAAATGCCTCGACGTAAGGAAGCTTAACTATAGCCAAACATTCAAGCACCTGGGTGGATGACACCAAAGTAGGCTACTAGGTACGCAGTCCTACATGGGGTGCACATTCAGACTAGCCGGTTTATGAGCCAGCATTTCCTACAAACCATGGGTATCTGGTAGGATGCACAGTACTTCCTTGCACGGGTTGGTTGGCTAGACTTTTATGCTCCTACCTTTGCTACTTACCCGAAGGTAGTTCACCAGTTCTTAGCTACATTTCATTATAGATATTACTATCCTGACACCGAGGCTAGAGTGGTTACATTTTTAGTTTTTGGATGACCCTACTGTATGTCCTATGGGTGATGATGTGGCAATCACTAGAAGGACAGCTGGAGATGAGTAGTGGGCAGCAATTGCTAGGCCAGGCATTCACTATGATCCTGCAGCCGCAAAGGTGACTATATTGATCTCACAAGTGTTGCGGTGTTTACAAAGAGTTCTATCATACTCCTATATTGGTCGATTAGGGAGCCTGAGGTACTTGAATGTTGTGGACATTTGGAGTTTCTAGGGCATGGTTGAGGGTCAATGCTTCTAAATCATCCATAATATTTTGCAAAACATCACTAGGATAGCTCGAGGTTCAGGCACTACAGTAGTCATTAGAGGTCTAGTCACTCAACTGCTACTTTCGTTTGGGTTTCCCGAGTCTGAGATGGGATTACAGGTTGATAAGGATGTAGTAGTGAGTTTTGAGATGGCATTAGTTATGCGCATGATCGAGCATATTCATCCTGGGGATTATAGATTGCTATCAGTAAAGCAGTCAAATTAAGGATTTGGGATTCGAAGGATTTAACATGTTGCACGTGACAACGATTAGCCTGCAGGTCCTATACAGGGTGCCTATTCTCCTCCTCAAGCAGATGAGTATTTTAGAGGTCTTACACAGGAGGCCCATTCATCTGCTGGTTAGACCTATTCAGACACTTAAGCTTATAGTGTGAGGTTTAATCCCAATCATTCCACCGGGCCACAGACAACATCGTCATAGAGTTCCAGCAATTTACACATGCCAACGTCGTATAGGACTCACAAATTTAATGCACAGGGAGACCCAAAGGCCTCTACTTTCAATGGTCCAGTGCCACAAGCCACAGCTTCTTCTAGTGGTCTCACAGACTTGGAGAGCAAATTGACTAATCTTAAGGCTACTGTTAAGGGTATGAGATAGGATTTACAAGTAGTAGGTGAGATAGTCGCCTTATTTGGCCAGGCTTCTAGTAAACTTGTTCATGACGTGGATGCATCAGTAGCTACTGTGGGAAAGGCCTCATGAGCAGTTGCGACAGAGGTTTACAATCTCAAGGAGACTGTGAGTGGGACAGAGATCTTCATGCTGCCTGCTTATCTCAAGTAGAGGTAGTAGTGCACCAATAGGAGTTAGCCATGAGATAGGTTTGAGACAACCTATATCATCTAGCTGAGCTCATGAGACAGGCTCTAGCACCCCTAGTTTAGGGTACGGGGATCGAGTTCATCATACTATGGCCATCCCCACCACTTGTGGGCCTATCTCAAGCAAGGCCTTCACAGCCTTCATAGCTACCACCTAGTCCTTTAGCCAGACCACTAGGTCCCTCTAGATCGAGATGTCATTAGTGACCTTCAGGGAGCCATTTACTGCTTTTTCATTTTTTATTCTTATATTTGTTTTCAGTTGTATTTACATTTTCAACTTTAATCTCTTTTACTTTTGTTTTAATTGGACGATGTATGGATAATATTATTATTTCTCCATGTTATTTACTTATACACATGTATATGTTAATTTCTCTACAAATACTAATATGGCATTTAAAAAATGAAATAAATAAATAAATAAAATGAAAAATGATGATGCTCATATGATCAAGAAGAAAAATTAACTCAAAAAATTAAAAAAAATAGGAAACTTAATTAAATAATGACACATGTTTTAATTTGAATTCTCATGTTTTGCATGAACAGAAAACATCACACTGAACAAAAATTTCACATCAATAGCATTCCAAGATCATAAATGTTGAACAATCATATCAAAATGAAGCCCACCACACCTAGGCTTTGCAAATGTTGGAAGTATGCTCAAGCACACTCCTCAGAAGGATGACTTCCTTGCTTTCAAAATTAAACATGCATGAAGACAATCATGCAAACCTATAAAAGTTAAATATATTCCTTTATTGCATCAAGATTCTAACGTCAAACACTTCTGCAGGTACTAATACTACCTCAAGAGGCAATGTTCCATTTAAAAGCTGGTCAACAATTGGCAACTATACCGAATTGACAAGTAACAAAGGGGGGTATTCTTAAGACCTGCAAGTATCGAACATTAGGGAACAAGATTTATGCAAGAAAAAAATAATTAATTAGATTTTTGTACTTAAAGAATTACCCAATTGTTTGTTGGTTGTGTTATAATTAGCACTACTAACAATTAACATAAGGTAAATTAAACACAAATTATAAAACAATTAAGATGATTAAAACAAAAATTATGAAATGTATAAAATTAACAATAGATAAAAATGTTGTTTAGGAACCTAATCCTCTCCATTCCCATGCAAGGTTCATTTTAACATAACATTAACATATTTTAAATATGAACAACCCATCTATACCCCTAGTATCCCATTCCAAAGCCCACTACTCTAACTACCCGATATCCTATTTTAGAGCCTATCCATTAGTCAGCATGGTCCCAAGACCTAGGTATGAACTAATATCCCGTTCCAGAGCTTACTAATCCAATGCCTATTCATTTTCCTCTCTTTTCTAATTTTTACAACAGATAAACCTTAGATCTAATAGCTTTCATTCTGGAAATGCCATAAAAACTACAGCATATATTAAGAAAAATAGAGCATGCATGATATAGCTATTAAACAAGCATCCATCCATCAACTTGAATAAGATTAATAGCATAAATACTTGTATAACAACCATACCAAGATAAGCACAAGGGAAAAGAAACATCTGAAACATATATTTAAGAAAATAAGTTCATATCCTAACATGGTTAGGGGATTCAAAAATCCCCAAACAACAAAAGAACTACTCACTACTCATAATGAAAATAACAAGGAAAAGATAAGAAGAAACTATAAAACCCATTTGGAAATGTAGATCTGAAGTTGCAGCAGCTTCTCCTCTTCTTCTCCAAGCTTGGTCCTGATTGAAAACTATAACTTTAACCTATAAATTAAACTATGACTATGTATTTTTGTATTTTGGTATAAACTATTTTAAAAATGTGAATTTCTACAAGTAAATCTATAGAAGCTAAGTATATAAACCCTAAAAGTATGAAGGACTACGAGCTAAACTATAGAGAAAAAACATTTAATTTAAAAACCTAAAAAATCTCCTTTAAAGCTAGACAAAATGTAACTTTTATACTAGTGTGCAAAGGGACATAGAGAAGACACTTTGGTCTCAACCAAGTCTGGTTGGTTAAAATAGTATTGTAGCTTTAGGACGCAGCTGAGACACTTTGTTCTCAGCTGAGTGCACCCTTTTGGACTTAATCATCCTCAAACTCTGTTGATAACTCTAATTTAATGTTTAATTATAGTGTATTTTTGTTCATGTTTGTGTCTCATTTTGCATGATTTTTAGTGTTTTAAGTGTTATATTTCTCTTTTTATGCCAAATAGAATTATATTGAGATTTATCAAGTTTTGGTGTGTTTAATAGGGTAATTTTAACTTTTGTGCAAAGAATTGACTTGCACACGGTGGAGACAAAAGTATCTCAACCGTGTACCTTATAGAATCCCTAATCCGCACTGTTTCATTTTAGCACTCAAGAGAGACCATTTATCTTGGTGAAGTCCAATGGACTCAACCAAGACCATTTGTCTCGACCGTGTCTAATGCAAAGTTCAAATTCGTTCAATCCAGAAAGGTTCACTCGGCTGAGATCAAAGTGCCTAAGCCATGTACTAAAGCTACGGTCTAATTTTGTCCAACTGAACACGACTGAGACCAAAGTGTCTTTGCCATGTCCATTTGCAAATGCTATAAAAGCTGCGTTTCTGTTTGGCTAAAAGAAAGAGGAGACCTATTTTAGATCTAGGGTTTTTCTTCTTTTATTTTTTAAGGTTTTCTATTTATTTTCTGTAGTAGTAACTTAGATTAGATTTACTTCAATGTAAGCTTTTGATTAGGTTTATTTTTAATGCAATTTTTAGGGTTAGATTTAATTTTCTACAATTAGTTTTAGTTTTATCTTTCACTTTTCTAGAGAGTTGAAAGAGAAGGCTTGGATTCAACTTGGAGCTTTATCAAGTACAATGGGCTTTCGGGTTTCCTCTTTCCTTTCTCTTTTTAGTTCATTAATGTTTAATTTGTGGTTTTATTATTAAGGGACCTATGAATCCCCATACCTATGTAATGGATTGAACGTGTGTGTGTGTGTGTTTAAATGTTTTGTTCTTCATTGGGTTTGTTCATTTATCTGTTTTATTGAGCATTTGAGCTTTTTACTTCATTGGGTGAATGGTTATTATGCTTGAATGGAATGGGTACTTGCATGCTCTATTTTAGCTTTGTATGAGCTGTGAATCGAGGGATGATTTTGAAATAGAGGCCTTAGGTTTATGTTTTGTGTATTGTTAATTTCAGAAATAACTAAAACATAGATAGGTATTGAAGTAGTAAGCTTCAAAATTGGATGCTAGTTCATATCTAGGTCTTGGGACCTGCACTTATGCTTGCTATTAGATAAGCTCCTAAATGGGATATCGGGTAGTTAGAGTGGTAGGCTTCGGAATGGGATACTAGTTGTTTATATGGGTTGTCCACATTTAAGACATATGATTCTTTAGGCTTAAGATTAATGCATTGGGTATGGAGAGGATTAGTGTACCTTGGTAATTTTTTAATTAATGTTTAAATATTTAGTTTAATTAGCCTTATTATTTGTTTATTTTGTTAATTAGATTTAGGATGCTCTCAATTAAAAACTTGGGAATTTGTCTCAGATTAATCCCACTCAGCTCTAGATATCTCACTTAACAACCTTTTATCCTTTAGGTTTGATATTCTATATTCCCATATATTACTTATTGATTCAGAGCACTTGCTGACATCGCAACACGTTTTTGGCTCCGTTGCTAGGGATAAATAGTGTTATTTATTTGATATCTCTAGGTAAGCTTAGTCTGAGATTTTATTTTTCGTTGTTTTTGATTTGGTGTTATTTTTTGCAGGAATATTATGATGCATTTTCAAATGATGCATGGTTCTATCCAAGACGATGAATTGGTTTTTTTAAGAGCACAAATGGAATAGTTGAGGAGAGAAATGCAAGAGCTATAGTACTCAAATCAACCTTTAACAATCTACTCATTGCCATCTTTTAAAGATCCTTGCTCACAATGGATATCGCAAGAGTCAAGTTCCTCCAAAATTCAAGTTCTCCTTAACTTTCTTGCAAGCAAAGAGAAGCAATTTAGAGCTGAAAGAGAAGAATGAAAGGCTACAATTAATTCTCAATAGAAGAAGATCAAAAATCAAGAAGCTTTATTGCAAAATCAAGAGAATTTGTTAAAGACTCAAGAGCATTTATTAAGAGGTTAAGAATTGGGACTCAAAACCTGGAATCCAAGTTGGAATTCTTGAGTAACTTTATAGAGAATCGAGATGATGGTGATGATGAGGAAGAATTAAGCAATGCACAGCTAGTAGACAATGAACAAATCAAGTATGGGCTGCATGAGCTAAGAGAGGAACCAGTCATAGTCGAAGACAAAGCCTTCATCTTAGAGAGTGAATTTTGATCTCTTGTGAAGAATTCTTCGCCAATAGAGCAAGAATGGTTCAACTCTCAAGTGGGAACACTGAATTCAGTCCACTTGGAGAGTCTATTAAGGCTAAAAGAGCTGGAGGAGTACATTTTTGAACAACCTAAGGTGGAGGGTGCTTCATCAAAGACATGGTGTTGCCACCTTGGTGAATTTTGATAAGTTTGTCCTACTGATGGGAGAAAGTAAGGAGTAAATTCGTAAGAGACCAATATTTGGGCCACAAGCTCAGTCTGCAGACAGTAACGAGAGTTAAGCTGGGACTCATTATACCAGTGTGTTAATGTGCATGAAAGTGGGTGTAAAACTTGAAAAATTTATAGAAATTTTGGTGCACACGGCAAAGACCAAAAAGTCTCAACTGTGTGCCAAGTGTATGTTTAGTTTCAGAAGGGTTTGTCTCAATCGTGTTCCATGCTTAATGTCAATCCATTCCATTTTCTCTTCTTATCTGCATTTTCTTGGCACGATGAACATGAACTCACCTTATTTAGCTATTTTTGTGTTTTATTTTCTAGTAATTTTATGTTTTGTGTTAATTTTGTATTTTATTTTATTTTATTGTTGTTTTAGTTTTAATTTATAGTTTATGTTATTATTTAGTTATTTTTAGTTTATTTTTCAGTTGTGTTTTGATTTTAGTTTAGTTATAATGTTTATTTTTGTTTTTTTTTTTGTTGTTATTACATGCTTTTGCACATTAGTTAGTTTACCCTCTTAGTTGTTTATGTTGTGAATGATCTTGAACTTAGAATTAAAAAGCCTTATTTTAGATTAGTTAGAATAGCGAGAGAGTAGTTAGCTGTTGACTAAATTTTTCTTTTTTCAATTAGTTTCAACTAGATCAATACCAATAGGTCTCCTAATAAATGTACACTTTAGGCCTGATTTTGAAAATAATAAAAACTAGTGCATAAAGGTGATTGAGTAGGAATTCCAGAGCGCTAGAACCTTTCTCATCACCCTTCGAAGAAATTAAGCGACTTAAAAATGAGATTAGAAATGAGTTGGGCAATATTTTTCTTGACCCAATTTTGAAAAGACCTGTTGACCTACCTTTGCTGTATAATATCCCTTGCAAGCCCTTTTGAGCCTATTTAAGCATGCTAAAAGTGTGCTAATTTCATGTTAATTGATTACACCTACATTTCAATCCTTTAAGCCTAAAAAGCCCTTGTCTTACCCTTTGTGAACTGGCCATTCTAGAAGTAGGTGAGATAAGTTTTTCTTGTGAAGTGCTAATAAGTAAAGGGTTGTGCTTTAATTGTTAGATTCTAGAATTGGGGATACATTGCCAATATCAAGTGAGATTGAGAAAATTTTCAGAATGTAGTTCCTCTTTAAGAAGAATTTTTATGAGTCCCTACTTATCAATTGTAAAATTGATTACTCTAGCTAAAATAAAAAGCTAGAAATCTTGATTTCATTCAAGTGTGGGGTACTCTATGTGTAAACGAGAAGGATTCTAAGCTCTTTAAACATCAATTGAGCTATAATCTTAGTAAGAAATGTAGAGAGGATTCTCCTTCTTTTTTGTGCTTTTTCCTTGAGAAGTGTTCTACATTTTGGATATTTAAATTTTGGCAATGATGATGAGTGAACGAGGTTAAAGTTAAAATCTTATTTTTAGGAGAAAAGGGGTGACTTGAGGTAGAAATGGTGATTCTAAATTTTGAATCATAATATTTTCTTAATAGCCATACCTTAGCCACATTATAACCTTTCAAGTCCTAAGTTCTTCTCTTGTTGCGAGTTGTGTACAAAGATGAACTTTAGGTTTCAGTGCTAAAAGAGAGGCCTATGGTGTCTTTTGAGTTTCAAGAGCAAAACCACATGTGCAATCTTTTGTACATGAATTCTTTTCTCGATTATCAGATTGTGTTAGAAATTTTTGTTTTACAAGTTGTTTTAAATTGTTTTGGCTGAGCACACACACACAAGGAGATTAGCTAGTATGATCTAGTTGAGTCTTTTCAATTTAGGATTTTGTTTAGTGACTTTTATTAAAGTGTTGTTCTAATTTTTCTGAATTTGTGTTTTCTTTCTTTGAGTTTGAGTATGCGGGAATGTGGTTTGTTTGTTTGCTCGAGAGTGAGCAAAAGCTAAGTGTGGGGTATTTGATAACTCCAATTTAGTGTTAAATTGTAGTGTATTTTTGTTTGTGTTTGTGTCTCGTTTTGTGTGATTTTTAGTGTTTTAAGTTTTAAATTTCACTTTTTATGACAAATAGAATTATATTGAGATTTATAAAGTTTTGGGGTGTTTAAAGGGGTAATTTTGACTTTTGTACAGAGAATTAACTTGCACACGGCATAGACCAAAGTGTCTCAACCGTGTGCCTTATAGAATCCCTAATCTACACCATTTCATTTTAGCACTTAGAAGAGACCATTTGTCTCGACTGTGTCTAATGTCGAGTTTGAAGCCATTCAGTCTAGAAGGGTGCACTCAGCTGAGACACTTTATGCTAATGCTATAGTACAATTTTGGTCGATTGGACACGACTAAGACCAAAGTGTCTTCGTCGTGTCCATCTGCAGATGTTATAAAAGTTGCATTTCTGTTTGGCTAAAAGAAAGAGGAGAGTTGTTTTAGATCTAGGGTTTTTCTTCTTCTATTTTTTAAGGTTTTCTATTTATTTTCTGTAGTAGTAACTTAGATTAGATTTTTTTCAACGTAAGCTTTATATTAGGTTTATTTTTAATGCAAGTTTTAGGGTTAGATTTAATTTTCTACAATTAGTTTTAGTTTTATCTTTCATTTTGCTGGAGAGTTAGAGGACAAGGCTTGAATTGAACTTGAAACTTCATCAACTACAATGGGCTTCTAGGTTTCCTCTTTCCTTTCTCCTTTTACTTTATTAATGTTTAATTTGTAATTTTATTACTAAGGAACCTATGAATCCTTATACCTATGTAATGGATTGAAATTATTTTGATATATATATATATGTCTAAATGTTTTGTTCTTTGTTGGGTTTATTCATTTATCTATTTTATTGAGCATTTAAGCTTTTTACTTCTTTATGTGAATGGTTCTTGTGCTTGAATGGGATGGGTACTTGCATGCTCTATTTTAGCTTTGTATGAGTTATAAATCGAGGGGTGATTCTGGAATAGAGACCTTAGGTTTATGGTTTGTGTATTGTTAATTTCAAAAATAATTGAAGGATAGATAGTTATTGAAGTAGTAAGCTCCGAAATGGGATGCTAGTTCATATCTAGGTCTTAGGACCCACGCTTATCTTGGCTATAGGATAAGCTTTGGAATGGGATATTAGATAATTATAGTAGTAGGCTCTGGAATGGGATACCATGGGTTTAGATGGGTTGTCCATATTTAAGACATATGATTTTTTAGGCTTAAGATTAATGTATTGGGTATGGGGAGGATTAGAGTACCTTGGTAATGTTTTAATTAATATTTTACTATTTAGTTTAATTAGCTTTATTATTTATTTATTTTGTTAATTAGATTTAGGATGCTTCCAATCAAAAACTTGGGAATTTATCTCAGATTAATGTCGTTCAACTATAGATATCTCACTTAACAGCCATTTGTCCCTTGGGTTTGATATGCTGGGGTCTAAATTATATTCCCCTATATTACTCGTCCATTCAGTGTACTTGCTGATGTCGCAACATCTGCATTGGACACAGCAGAGATAGATGGTCTCAATTGAGTCCCTTGGTGAAATGGTGCATTTTGTAATTCTTCAAGGCACACGGCTGAGACAAATGGTCTCAGCCGAGTGTAAGTCAACTTTTCTACACAAAAGTCAAAATTGCACCATTAAACACATAAAAACTTCACAATTCTTAATATAATCCTATTTGGCATAAAAAGAGAAATTTAACACTTAAAACATAAAAAAACACATAAAATGAGATGAAAACATAAATAAAAATACACTAAAAATAAATACTTAATTAGAGTTATCAAAAGCATAAGTCCTCTTATAAGGCTTTTGATTATCTTCCCTGATGTCAAGTGCCTATAAATTAACACTGGTTAGAAGGCTTGACTTATGTTAAAATGTCGACAAACTGACAGTAATCACCCAGTTAATACCGAGTTAACACGTCGACAAGCTGATGGTAATCACCCTAATTCGATCAAAGGTTAAAACGTTGACAAGCTTATGGTAATTACTAATTTGATCAAAGAGTTAAAACATCAATAAACTGACGATAACTACTCAATCGAGGGTTAAAATGCTGAAAAACTGACAATAATCACCCAACCAAGAGTTAAAATGCCAATAAACTAGTGGTAATTACTCAGCCAAAAATTCACTGTCGCAACTGATACATGTCTGCAATCTAAGATTCGCTACCTTAGGTACACATCTTTTATCGCTATACTCTGAATTTTGGCCAAACCATACACTAGTGCACTAGTTTTCCCAAACTTAGGGGACACTATAGACACTGGGCCTAAGTCAGCTTCTGTTAGGGTTACCTAATGAGGATAATGTTGTTTTGGAAACAGCTAGGAAGTAATAGGGCTCTCTCTTCTCCAGCACCAGTGTTGATTTTGAGAAAATATTTTATCAAGTTATGAGGGAAAAAATGGTCTTTTGAAAGGGTATTTCCATTTCTTTCACTAAATCAGGCGAGGTGATCAAAATTAAGAGTCATTGGTTGACTCATAAATGAGTCATAGATTTGAGTCATGGGTTAAGTCCTTGACTCACTTCTGAGTCACAAGCCTAAATGATGACTCACCTCCTCTATGTAGATCGTAAGTTGACTTTTGAAGGTGTGACTCAAATCCATAAAAACTGTGACTTACCAACAAGTCACGGCCTTTAGTTTGTGAATCACCTTTTTTTCATTTAAAATTACTTTTTGGATTTTTTAAAATGGGCCTACTGGGTTTGGTCTGCAAGTCACGGTCTGTGACTCACCAATCAATACCGTGACTAGGTTTTTTTCAGGATAAATTTTATATTTTCACCCTGCAAAATAGGGGATTATTTCAGGATTAAAAATCTACCTTTTTCCCTTGATCTTAATCCAAAGTCATTAAGAAGGACGGGATGTTTTTGGGGATTAACAAGAATCAATTAACAAATTAGAAAGAAAAGGAAAAAAGAATAGTTTTTTGCTTTGGTTCTTACTCTGGTTTTTAAAAGAAAGCACATAAGAAGTAGGAAGAAGGGAGAAGGACACTCTCACTGGTTCTAAAAAAATAGCTCTACTAAAGGTAATGTAAGAGGCAAAAATTTAGCTTTTGTATAGATCTAGCACTTTAATTCTTGCAAAAATCTATTTTGAAATATATTTGTTTTTGGTTTGCTTTGTTCTTGCTATCTCCTCTCATACATATTCTGTAAATATTGATTATTTGTTTCTCTTGTGCAAATAATGTGTAATTGGCATGTTTGTGTGTGTTTTTATGTTTTATACATGAATTTATTTTTTGTTTAGGAATTTGAATGGATTTTATACCTTTAATTGCCATTTTCTCTCTCTAAAATTCATTTTCTCTCATTTGATTATTTTTTGTAAATTATGTTGTCTAATTTTTTAGACCTTATTTTGAGTTTATATGTTGTTTTTAGGAAGTTTAAAGGTGTCTTTTATGAGTTTTAAGCTTTAGAATAGGTTTTAGAGTTTTAAGTTTCAGTTATGGTGTCATTCCAGCAGCTGCTGGACAATCCAGAGGTGAATCACAAACTTGGATTGTGAGTGAGTCAGGGATGCTCCTGACTCAAGATCGTGACTCACTCTGGAATGGCCAATGACTCTCTTGACGGAACGTGACTCGTTCCACTCAAGGCCATGACTTGGTCTTCTTAGGGGCCGTGACTCACCTTCAACCTAGAGTAAGCCTGTGACTCAATCCATAATCAGTTCCTGGGCTCCTTCTCCTTTATTTTCTGTATTTTTAATATATATTTTCTCATTTGTCTTTTTGTTTGTTTTGTAACCAATTTTAAATGTGTTAATATATATGTTTTTCTTTACTTTATAGTATTGTTTTTATCCATTTATTCTTGTTTAATCAACCATTGTCTTTATTGTATTTTTACATGAAATATTTGGAATTTATTCAGAGGAACCGAGAAATATAAAGAGATCCAATCGGTCCTAGAGAGACTAATTTATTTAAATGATTTATTTTATTTAAATTATTAGTATTTGGCTTGTATTATTAACTTTCTGTAATAGCATAGTAAAAAAGGGTATTTTGGCATGAAAACCAAGGAAGTCATGTTAAATATTTTCTACCTAATTAATTGGGCTTTCATTAATAAAATGGACTAATGTCCAGTTTCGTCTTAAAATTCACATAAAAAGATTTTTATAAATATGCATACGGGAATCAATATTCCCAAGTTCAATTAATATCCCAATTTATGTATTTTCATATATTTATTATTTTGATATCTTAGTATATTAGGAAAATTTTTTACTTGAGCAATAAATTAAAATTGGCTAAATAATCTCTCATCCCCATATGCCGGGACCAATGTCCTTAAATCTCTTGATCTATGTATGATTTTTTCATCGCTTTTTGTGTGTCTGGTATGTTTATTAAATTTCTTACCTTGTAATGCATGAGAAAAGGACTGAGATAATTAGCTATAAGCAATCATTTATATTTATATCGATAATGATGCAAATTGGTAATCTCTTGAACTCTATGTCTTGATTTCCCATTGGATAAAAACATCCCATCCATGTTTGGCATGTCAATATCATGAGCTTTGCAAAACAAAGATACTTCAGACAATAGAGTTTCCTATCCACTATCTTTTAAATTTTGTAGCTGTTGCTTTGAAATACTAACTAATTTCATGGCATTACTGATATCTTGATCCTTCCTTTGTAATGCTTGTGACAGTTCACTAGTGATTGCTAATAAATTTTTCATCAAATGCAAAGTGAACACAAAGTCAAATGTATACATTGTGTTTAACACACCATTAGCTTCAGTTATTTGATATAGACTTAATTCATCTTCTCTAATAATCTCAAGTACATCAATTATTAGTGAAATTCAAGGATTAAATTTATCAAAGTGCCATAATGTGACCCCCAACAAGTATTGCCACGTCTTTTAAGACCAATTTCTTGATTCACACCACGACCACCAGGGATTTCTCTATTTCCAAATGCTTTTATAACTTTAGCAACTTGTTTTTCATTAAGCATGTCATGCCACTTACATGATCCTCTAACAACATTTAATAAAGTAGTAACTAAGTTGAAAAAGAAGCAACTTGGACATGATTTTTAGAAATGGTAACAAGTGTGAGTTACAATCAATGAGTAAAGCAATGAATATAGAAAAAAATGGATTTTCTTTCAATATCAAACTCTTAAAACCATTAATGCACCCCACATATTACTAGCACCATCATATCCTTATCCACAAATTCTTGATATACTCAAAACAAACTTGCAAAATAATAATTCAGTTACCTTTTCAATGATGTTGTAGTATCACTAACATTCATTATACCAAGAAAATGCTCAATAATACATCTTAACATAATGCAAAGCAATAGCCATTTCTTCTTTATTTGATACATCATATGACTCATTAAAAAATAATAGCAAAATACTCATCTCTGAGATCATTTGTTATAGCATCAGTTGTCCTAATCGTAGTAGCATTAATAATATCTTTATGAATGTCAGGAGCAGTTAATCGATTATTCTCAAGAGCATTTTGCAAAACTATATTTTATAAACCTTCATTGTGAGAAGAAATTTGAGAAGTTCAAGAGAGTTACCTTGATTAGATAAACTTTCTAACTCATCATGACCACGAAAAGCTAATCTTTCTTCAAGAGAAATCAAATGCAATCAATTGATGCAGTTAATTGTCTTTGATATAAGTCACGAACTTGATTAGATTGCTTAGAAGGAGCAACTTTTATGTGTTTATTTTGTTTCATTAAACTCTCACAATTCCTTCTAGACTCGTTGTGAGCACTATTTGGACATCCAATGTGAAGGTTCAATTTTTCTTTTTTGTTCCAATTGGTAAACCTCTTCGTTATGAATACCTCACCTCCTGATTGCTTTCCAATATTAGGCTTAGAAAGATAACAACACAAACAATATACAACATTTTTTATTATGCTATATGTCCTTAAACCAAGAGGGACAAAATCAATGAAATTTATCCCCAAATTTTCTCTTAGGAAATCATATTTACAAGGTTGACAAGACCTTTTTTGCTAGTAATATCTTATAAGCTTATCTTGGTCATTAGGATGATAATGTGACATTTTATGGCATAGACTTGGATCCAATAGAAGCTCTTCCAAGTTAACATCAAATCTAGGTTGTTTCAAAAATTTTGATTCAAAATTAGCTTGAAGAAGCTTGATTAGAAATTGATTTTCTTTTGTAAAATTTATCCATACCATATATCAAGGGAAAAAATTAACAAATTTACATATTTCATTTTAGTCAATCGTCACTCAAAAAAAATACCTATTTTGTTTTATTCGAGACTAGTGTTAATACACACATTCAACTTGACAAAACCTAAATAATCTATGAAATACTAAAAAATATTAAGTTAAAATTGATAAACATGTACTAAAATTTACAAGAAAAAGTAGAATTTTGTTACCAAGTGCCAATTGAAGTGATGAAGAAAACTTGTCAATCCCACTTTAAATTTAAAAGGTTTTTAAAATTGCAACAAGAAAGAGCAAAAGGGGATAGGGAAGTGACAACGTGCTGTGTGGGTGAAAAGGAAAATAGGGAAAGTGAAGAAAAAGAAGCAAGTGGTGAGGTGAAGAAAAAATGTGTTTTCTGCAAATTACTTAACTTGCTCAATAAGTTGTAATTTATTTTTTTATTTTTTAAAATTTTTTAATGGGATTTTTTTTTGGAAAAGAAAAAGTATTTTATTATTGAATTTTACCATTTATTTAATTTTATATTTAAATGAATTTGGGTCATCCCACTTTAATTTTTATAATTTAGTTAAAAAAATCTATGTGATTATTATTGAATTAAAAGTTAAAATAAATTAGGGAGATGCTATTATATATATATATATATAATTTAAATTTGAGGGTGTGCACATTCAGCATGGCTTTGCCACTGCAAACAAGGTAAACTGTCCTCACAAACTGAAAGATTTGTCCTCATGGACGAGAAAATTAGAAAAGTCCTTTGAGGGTGTGCACATTCAGCATGGCTTCGCCACTGCAAACAAGGTAAATTGTCCTCACAAACTGAAAGATTTGTCCTCATGGACGAGAAAATTAGAAAAGTCCACAGGAGCCTAATTGTCGGAGGTCCCAATTAACCTGCTACATAAGCCTAAAGATGAGGAAAAAGTTATTGACAAAATTATCATTTTAAACATACCTTACCTTAACAAGGTCTAGGGTTTCATCACTAAACTTTCTTTCAAAACCAGGAGACCCCTAAACTTTCTCTCTCAACCAAACTAACTAAATTCACAATCATCTCTCCTTAAGCTTTTTTATTGCTTCAGAATTTAATCCATTTCCTTTGACAAATTTGAAATGTCTATTTTACTGTTGTGGCAATCGGTCACTACTCAGTCTCTCAAGAAAAAAAAAAATTTTTAAAAGTTAGTCATTTTTTAGAATATGTATAAGTTATTAAAAGTGATTAAAATATAATGATGTTAAAAAGTAAATTTTAATTCAATAATTGGAAAAATTTTTATGATATAAAAAATAGTTAGACTTGATCGAAAAATCTATTTGACTCGATCCAAGACGTTACCTCACTAGAATCAAAGACCCAAAAATGATCCCATCCAAAAATGACCGAATTCAATCTAACTCATTTGACAGATCTCCATGTAAAAACACTTTGAAACTTAAATATATAAAATAATTATTCAGTTTGTTCATTTTGCCCTATAAGTACATGCTTAGGCTTAAGTCCTGCATATTAATCCACGGCCCTTTGCTCAAGATTTTCATTTTTATACATCTCTTTCTTTTCTTATGATATTTTATTCTCTTCAAATATAATATTATCTTATTTTTCTTTTATTTATGTTCTCTTCATTTTAAATCTCAAAACCTAAGCAACAAAATGAAGTTGGATTATTATTTATTAGATATTTTAACTACTTAATGATAAATAATTGCCATATTTGATTGAATGATCAAGATAAATGGGATTTTTACACAAACGAATAAAGCTTATATGCAACTTTTTTTTTAACTAAGAATGGATCTCCTTTATTTTCTTAATCTTTCTTTTAACTTAATTGATATAAGTTCAAGCAATACATAAATAAAGAAATTATTATGAAAAATAAAAAGCAGTTGTAGCAATAAATAATTGAAATTCGTATAAATTGAAAGATTTAGAGGACAATTTAATTGATTGTCATGGATAAGAACTAATAATCAAATGGGATCTATTTCATTATTTCAACATAAAATGAAGTTACCAGACTTATTTTGATTATTAGATTATAAATTAATTATTTCACAAAACCCTTTTTTTTATTACTGATTTATAATTGGGCCCCTAATTCTTTTATGTTATACCTAAATTATCGTTTTGTTCTTCAATTTATTATTATATCCTTAATTTGCCAATTATTTTTATTATACTAATAAATTTTAATTTTCATTCCATAATTTAATTCTCATACAAGATAAACTCCCATAACACCAAATTTTCATTTTTAGCCCTTATAATCCTTTTTACTTACATTTTTACCCTTTTAAATATTTACGTATGCCAAAATTCCTTTTTAATCCTTAACTTTTAATTTACTTCCATTTTCATCTCTTATAATCCAAATTTACATTTTTACCTTCAAATTACCATTTAATCCCTTTTATCACCTACTTCTAAATATTCACTTATTCCACAATTTAGATAAAAGCTCCATTTCAGTTTCTACATTTCATCAGTTACTACACTAACTTTACTAATTTATCCTTTTTATACCATTTATTGCGTTTTCATCCTTCAATTTACGTTTTAGTTCTTATGTTTGTTCTACTTGGTGAAAAATTACCATTTGATCCCTATTAACTTTATTTTCATACATTTTTATCTCCTTTTTTTACTATTGTGCCCTCTTTTAACTAGATTTAGCATTATTTTACATATTTACTCTTCATTCGTTATTTACTAACATAACTACCACTACTTATCCATTTTTCGTTGAAATCTACATATTTACCCTTAGTAGCCTCAACTTTTGTCAATTCTACATTTTATTTCCTAAAGTACCATCCTTTGCCTTAATTACCATTTTACCCCTGAGTTCTTCTCTTAAGAAAATTCTTTTCATCCTTTTCGTTTTCAATACCTAAGTTTTGTTTTCTTTCATTTTAGTCCTCAATTTCATTTCTTTTACCAAAATTACAATTTAGTATCTATTTTTACAGTTTTTCACTTATTTACGATTTTGTCTTTATTTTATCAAATTTAATTCATAGTCTCATCTTATTCCTCCAAACTACATTTTATATTATCTATTTACCATTTTGCCCTCTATTTTGCATTTTATTATATTTCTTTTATTTTATCTCTTATTTTTCTATTTTTATTTTTTTTAATTTTTTTAATTTTCTTCATAAATTGCTAATTAAATTCCTACTTTGCTCCTAGTAGTGTCCAGACAAAACCTTCGAGCTGGATATACAGGATAAAGACCTCATAGGTCCAGAATAAGCTAAAGTGACCATATGGAGTGATCGACGATCCCAGAATATGTTGAGGGATCACATGGAGTGATCAATACCTCAACAAACACTCTAACTTACACATCACAATAGATAGACCGATGGTGGTCTACAGTCGAAATCCAACTCATTATTCTAGTGTGGTATATATCCCAATAACTAGCCAATTATATCATATACCTCTAATTTTGTCACTAAATACTAAGGACAAAACTATTTTCATGATTCCAAAGGCAAAATATGCATTGTCCTCATATTTTCTCATATTATCACATAATTCCATAAATGAATTTCATATCACATAAATTATTATCATCAAAGTATTACCTTTCATTACTTGATATTAATCATGTCAACATATTCACATCAAATAGCCATCAAATACCATATGATCATCATTTTCTCTTTCCACGCATATAGTTTTATCACATGAATTCATCATTCACATGTTAGTTTGCTTATTTCATGTTTTCATTTTGCATTACAAGTTCATAATTTGGCCCATATAATATTCTTATTATGTACACTAATTTCTCACATAGTATTTTCATGTTTTTGTTCATTTATGTATTTCAAGTGTTCATTTGTCATTTTATATTAACTAACCATGGTTTCATTCGTCACCATTATTTGGCCAACCAATACTCAATTATCATTCATCGTGTTTTCATCTCATTTGGGTTCTAATCTTGTTTAAGTAATCAAATCACATATTTTTACTAAGGTTTCATCAATTTATCCTTATTTTTCTTTTTATTCTTATTTTCCTACATATTTACCAAATTAGTTCTGACTTACTCATTTATTTCATATTACTATTAATGCCCCTGCTTAGTTACTTATTTACACTTTTTAGAGTTACTCATTGTTGGGAATTATCGGTTACATGCATCTCATACATAAGCGAAATTTAAAATTTTTTAACCAATAGATCTGATCTTGCCATGAATTTACAATATACATATTAATGGGAATAAGAAAAATCACCTTTGATTTTTGTTGAACATTTGATTTTTCTTTTCACCGGGTTATCGCAAATCACAGTGTCCAAAATCGAATACCTTGAATGAGTAATCCACACTAGAAAAGGATTGAATGAACCAATAAAGGGAAAATACAAGGCTGGCCGAAATCCCTTGATGCTAGCAAGGGGAAAGTGGCGGCTAGGGTTTTGAGAATGAGAGAAATTCTTTTCTCTTAATTGTTCACCTTGTTAGCCCTAAAAACCTATCACTTGGATTTTTATAATTAGGTTAAAAATCCAACTTCATAATAGGATTGGACTCTTTAAATTTACTGGAGAAATATTAATTGGGCTTCTTAAATTATTAATAATTTATTTGGGCTCAATTAAATCTAATTCAAACCCTTTAACAAAAGACTATGTACAAAACCTATAAACTAGGTCCTTTGTGCATATGCTTGGATTTAATTACTCAAATGAATTTCAAATCCAACCAAATTAAATATGTAGACTCCATAACACTTATGAAATATATTTAATTTATTTTGGTCCAAGAATTTGGCCTCTAAGGCCTTCTGTTTGAAGTTGGAGTGAAACCCTTCTTTTGGAGGGTTTCTATGCCAAACTCATTTTTCTGGACCTCTAATATTTTCTCCAATGGATCTATTAATTATTATATCATCCTTTTAACACTTATATTCCAATAATAATTAATTATGAAATACATTATTTCAATTAGGTCCATTTTACAGAATATTTCTAAAAAGTTCTGCGAACAATTTTACTTGATCATAATTAATTAAACTCTTTAATTAATTATTCTCTTATTCACATCTCTACTCCCATAATAATATCAAATATTATTATCATTGTCATTTTACCATTTTATCATTTTCTCTATATGTGTATGACCTATTGGGTTCATGTTCATATTGGCAGTATAATATGTAATTGTGAGTTTTATTCAAAACTCACATGATTTAAACTTTTTTAAATCATTTTATCAATCCCTATTAATATTTATGATACACTATTATACAATTCATGAGTGGCCTCTAGCTAGGTATCATGACTACCCAAATGTCAGGAAAGTCAAGTGGTTTAACTATACCCTTTCATAGAAACAGTTACCGTACAATTACTCATTTCACCACTCTTATTTTAATTAGATTCTGAGTATGAATTTCTATCAACTCATATAAATCTAATTATGTACGTTCTATTAATTTAACCATTGTTTCCAAAATATCCTTCATGGATCTCTATCCATCTTGGCATATTATTCTAGTCAGAGATTCTCTAAACAAGGCAATTATAGAATCATGCGAGATAACTTTCCTTAATAAATATGGAATGGTGAATCATTTATTGATCACTCAACTAACTTCAAGTAATATTGTCCATCCATTAATTAAAAATTGGCATCTAATTCACTATTTAAATACATAAAAAAATGTGACTAGACTCCAATTTTACACCGTCACTTAAAAATTTAAAATAAATAAAGAAATTAAAATTTTTCTATCTGCTTTCCAATTGAAATTACAAATCTACAAATCTAATCTAGCAAACTGTTAATAAAGAGATAATATTACTCCAATTTTAAAAGTTCTGAGATAATACTGCACCAAAATAAAATTAAAAAAATTGCATTGCACTGTCGGCAACAATATAGTGGCAAGTTTGCACCTTATCCTTTTATATATATGTAAATGAACTATGAAATTGTTTTGCCAAAAAGTGTTGTTTATCCCCTGTACTTCACTTTAATGCAATTTTGGCCCCTATACTTTAAAAAATGGCGTCACTAACTGAAAGTTAATTTTGACGGTTACCTTTCCTTTAACCATATGGCCTCTAAATCAGCAAATTAATACACCCTAGACTTCTATTTTATCCAACTAAGCATCAGATGTGGCTGAATGAAGTGGATAGAGATTTAAAACAAAAAAAAAAACCCATTCAATTAAAATGGTTATAAAAACCCTGAACACCTAGTTAGAATTTCGAAAGTCGAAAAAAAAAAAACTCATTCCAGCACCATCAAAATCAAAACCAAAATCTAAGATTATTTCTTCAATAATTGTTGGTTTGTGAGAGATAAGGGAAAAGGCAAATACTATGATGCTAAAGGAGGATGCAAATAATTGTTGGTTTGATTAGGAGAATGATAGGGGTTAGGACTATTCCTTCCTAACGTACTACTAATGTCGTTTTTAAAGGTTAATTTGGGTGTTTCAACCGTATCAAATGCTTAATCGTATAAAATTGAAGTCTAAAGTATATTAACTTGCTAATTCAGAGGCCATATGTCATGCTCAAAGGATAGATAACTGTCAAAATTAACATTTAATTAGCGGATGGGTAAAACTACCGCCATTTTCTAAAGTACATGGGGAAATTTCACAAAGTGAAATATAAGAGCTAAATTGCACTTTTTTGGTAAACTTATAAAAGCTAAATAGCACTGTCTAGCAATGTACATGGTTAATTTAGCACGTTTTGCCTTATTTTTATTTATACTTTGGCGATTCAATTCTTTAGTAATTCAATATACACTTCAGCAAATTACATAGCAACAATAATAACTGGATACCACTTCAATATTTCATGGGCAATTTTAATTCAAAATATATTTAAAAGACAAAAATATATCATTTTCAATATTTTAAGTATAAATTTAATCCCTATATTTTTTTTGTCAGAACCCTTCATCCTAATTAGAATAATTCAAAACCATTTTGAACCTCTCCAATAAGAAAATATATAAAAGGCAAATTATTTTTTTATTTATCTTATCTAAAAGCGTGTTCACTCGTTAAATATTTGTTACACCTAATTTTAACCAATTGCCATTAACATTCAAAGGTCAAATATTATTAAGTGAATAAACTTCATTCTAAACTATTGCATTTTAATATAATATTCCTAAATTAATCAAATGCCAAACTATCCCTTAAATTTAATAAAATAATATCACATCACTCCTTACAATGAAACTAATACAAAATGAATAGAGCATCTGAAAATCCCATGATTTCTTTGACTCTTGAGGGCCAATCTACTTCTCTTCTGGTGTCTGATTTAATTGATAAGGATTTGAGGCGGTGGAACTTTGAGCTTATAAACTCTCTTTTTAATGATCGAGATAAGAGGCTTATCTTAAGTATTCCTTTGAGCTGGAGACAAACACGTGATGATTGGCATTGGTTTTTGGAAAAGAATGGCAGATATTCAGTTAAATCGGCTTATAGATCTATTCATCAGGTCCCGTCTGGTTTTTCTTCTTGCTTGGAGTCAAACTGCTGGAACAAAATCTGGAGACTAATGGTACCGCCTAAGATTAAAAATTTTATTTGGAGGGCCATTCACTCTGTCTTACCTGTTAGAACTCTGCTTGTTTCTAAAGGAGTAGATACCATTTCTCGTTGCCCTTTCTGTGGCATGGCAGATGAGACTATCTTTCATGTGTTAATTGCTTGTCCATTTGCTAGGGATGTTTGGTTGCGTTCAGATGTTGGTTATCTCCGGGGGACATTTAAGGACTTCAATTCGTGGCTTGTTTTTATTGTTCATAATTTGGCTTCTTCAGAAATAGCCTCGGTAGTTACAATCTGCTGGTGTTTGTGAAAGAGTAGAAATGATGTGGTCTGGAATTCTAAAGTTGTCTTGCCTCATGCTGTAATCATGGCATCTGTTCATTCTTTAGGTTATTGGTTGGCTGCTAACAAGAAGGATCATGTTAATGACTGTGTTGCTTCTTCCCATGTGGCTACTCATTGGATACGGTTAGAGAGTATGCCCTAGAGCCCATGTAATAGGGATGTTTTTCATATGTATGAAATTTATATTCTTAATAAAAGGCATCATTCATTTATTAATGCTGTGTTTGAATACATGAGTTTGTAAATCTTAAATTAATAAATGAAGTCCTAGATATTATAAACACAGTGCAAAGGCAATCATGAAGGTGTTCATGATGTGAGATGTCTATCGCATGCAAATGTGTTAATATCTAAATATCCCTAGTCATAGAATTAACAAGATAGGACATTGTTAATTCGGACAGACTAGCACATGTTATGCTTCTTGAATGGTTCAAGCAATGGTTCTCATAATTGTGATTATGGATGATAATCAAAGCTAACATGTGGATGCTTGTTAGAGGAACAAGTTCATTGGAGACCTGCAAAGAGAATCCTCATATGGATATTAAATCTATGTCAGTGAGGAATCTCTTCATAGCGGTTGTGCAAGTATCCTTAGACTTGAGATCACCAAAGTTATCTTAAGTAGCAAGTGGTATACTTTGACTCCATAACTGATTACTTCCAACTGGAAGTGAACATAGTTAGGAGATTGGGTATATCATGACCTACTTGAAGATAGTTGAGTGATTGACAAAGGATTCACCATCCCAGATTTAACAAGGGAAGTTATCTCGCATGATTCTATAATTGCCTTGTTCAGAGAATCTCTGGCCAGAGTAATATGCCGAGATGGATGGAGTTCCATGAAGGGCATTTTAGGAACAATGGTTAAATTAATAGAACATACATAATTAGATTTATATGAGTTGACAGAAATCCATACTCAGAATCTAATTGAGATAAGAGTGGTGAAAGGAATAATTGCACGGTAACTGTTTCTATGGAAGGGTACAGTCAAACCACATGACTTTCCTGACATTTGGGTAGTCATAATGCCTAGCTAGAGGCCAATCATGACTTGTATAATGATGTATCAAAATATCAATAGAGATTGATAAATTGATTTAAAGGAGTTTAAATCATGTGAGTTTTGAATAGAACTCACGATTACATATTATACTGCCAATATGGACAGGAACCCAATAGGTCACACACATATAGAGAAAAGGGTAAAATGGTAAAATGACAAGGATAATAATATTTGATATTATTATAAAGGTGGAGAGGAGAATATGATAATAATTAATTAAAGAGTTTAATTAATTATGATCAAATAAAATTGTCCGCGGAACTTTTGAGAAATGTTCTGTAAATTGGACCTAAATGAAATAATGTATTTCATGATTAATTATTATTGTCTTATAAGTGTTATAAGACTACTATAAGTGTTATAGGACTGATATAATAATTAATAGGACCATTGGAGAAATTATAAAGGGCCAAAGGAATGAAGAAGTTGGAGGAAGCCCTCCAGAAGAGGGCTACACGCCAACTCCATACAGAAGGGCTTAGAGGTATTTTTCTTGGACCAAATTAATTTATATATGTTACATAAGTGTTATGGAACTCACATATTTAATTTGGTTGGATTTGGAATCCATTTGGGTATTTAAATCCAATTAAATGCACAAAGGGCCTTGTTTGTGGATTTTGTGCATAGTCTTTTATGAAAAGATTTAATTTGGATTTAATTAAGCCCAAATGATTATAATTAATTCCAGAGGCCCAATTAATAATTCTCCAGCAATTTTAAAGAGTGCAATCTCATTAAGGAGTTGGAATTTTAACCTAACTATAAAAGGCCAACTAATGAGAATTAGGGTTAAGTGATTAAAACAAAAGGAAAGTCTTTTTCTCTTAATTCTCTCTCCCTTTTGCGCCACTTCCATTGCTAGCCTCTTGGATTTCGTCCAGCCCTTGTTGAACACCAATTTGTTGGTTCAATTTACCCCTCTCTAGTGTGGATTACTCATTGGAGGTGTTCGATTTTGGACACTGTGGTTTGCGACAACCCGGTGCGAAGTAAAATCAACTGTTCAACAAAAAACAAAGGTGATTTTTCTTATTCTCATATAGTTATATTGTGTATTCATGGCAAGATCAGATCTAATGGTTAAAAAATTTTAAAATTCCGCTCATGTATGTGATGCATGTGACCGTTAAAATCCAACATGGTATCAGAGCCAGGTTTTGCCATGGATATACAATTCTATATTTTTTCTGCGGAATAAGTTTTGTTTTGTTTTGAGTTGTTTATTTCATGAACTTTAAAATATTAGATTTGATTGTTCATGAATGAGAAATATTGATTTCTGGTTGTATGTGTGATCAAATAAATTTGGTGGAAACAAAAACGAAATTTTTGAAGCATTATGATTTGGGTTTGGCGTGAAACCCTAGGTAATGTAGGGGCTGTTCTAATTTAATTTCTTATGGATCCATTTAAAAATCATTTAGATGATATTTTATGTCTTTAATATGTGATATTAAGCCGTAGGATCGAACGGAATTAAAATCGAACAAGTTTTGCATGAAAACTAGTTTTGTCGAAAAGTTCGATAAATTGGTGTTCTTCGTGTGTTCTTGATGTGTTCATGGTTAGAACGACTTTTGATCTTCTAAATCTGATATATATGATATATTAAAGTGTTTTTAATTAATTGGATTAATTAAAATGGGCCTTAAATTAATTTGATTAATTTTAATTCATTAAAACCACTTAATGGGCTTAATTATGTTTACGGACTTGGTTTAAATTAGTGAATGACTTGGTGGGCCCAAGGAGCTGATTTAAATTAACTATTATAAACATTAATTAAGTTTATTAATGGGTTTTAAGGGCTGGAGTGGGCTTGGCTCATTCCAAAAGGCCCAAATGGTCCAAATAACACAAAACTAGTTTGTGTGTGAACACACTTAGGGTTTTTCTTCTGTGGGTTTCGGCCTACACTTGTTTTAAGCCCAAAATTGATTCTTTTGATTATTTAATATGATTAATTAATTAAATAATCAATTTATAATTAATTAATAATCAATTTGATTGATTATTAAGGCAAGAACACATTCATGCAAAAAGGTTTCCTAAAATGAAAGTTTCCAAAATGGAAAAAGTTTCCTAATTTGATCACATCATTAAAATAACTCAAAATATAGTTTTAAAGGTTGAAACAAAGTTAGTAATCCATTTCTTTATGCATTAGAAAGGCATATAAGGGTGTATGATTGGCATGATGGATAGTTATGGACAAAGCCCAATGTGATTGAGCATTATGCATGTTTTGGCCCAATGAGGACTTTCATGTCCAGGCCACTTGTTTTTGGTTTGTATTTCATTTCAAATTGTAATATGTAATTAGATTACTTAAATTAGAATTAGAAATAGAGATGGAGACAAATATCAAGGAGCAAGAAGGGCCGGATGGAGATCCAACAAGCTTGAAGATAATGTAATTATTTTCTTGTTTGAATCATGCATACTACCTAGGTGTGACCTTTTGATTTCCCTCTTGGCTCGGGGAAATCAATGTAGTGAAGTCCATAACTATACCATATTTGTATGCTTATATTTATGTGATAGATATAGGATGCATACCAATGTATGCCAACCATGTATGATGAGACTTAATTAACTAAAACCCTCAAACAAATACTAAGGTATATAAGCCTTCCATTAATTTGAGGAGAACCAGAGTTCTTTATAGTGTGGGTTGTTGACCACAGTCAAGCTCACATTATATCGAATATGTTCAAATCTAATTAAATGGGTCATCTTAGCTAGCCCATTAGTTTGTTGACCACAGTCAAGGCTAATGGTTCTAGAGGCAAGATTAGGGAATGCATATATGATATGCATGCATCAAGAGTTGATAACCTAATGATCCAATAGTTGTGTAGAGACACAATTGGTATATGGATACCTACCTTTCAAGGGTATAGAATTTGGCTTGTTGACCACAGTCAAGGTCAAATTACATATCAAGGATTGGATATTGGCCCACTAAGAAAACCATCGGGTTTTCTCGAATTATATAGTGAGGGCTATTAATTCGCAATAAAATAGTGGGAGTAAATGGATTAATTAAAGACCTTATTAATGCATACATATATATGAACATACTCTCATATCTTTTCTTTTTCACATCTAGGTCATCATCATGAGCAAATCAAACATTAATATACGATCAATCTTGGATAACAAGCTGGTTGGTAACAACTATTCTGACTGGATCAGGCAAGTGAGAATTGTTCTCAGGGCTGAAAAGATCCATTATGTCTTGGATAAAGATCCACCACCACTTCCATCAGATGATGCCATTGATGAGATCAAAGGCATTTATCAGAAATACATGGAGGATAGTGAAGCAGCAGCATGTCTGATGCTGGGTGCTATATCCTCGGAGCTTCAGAAGCAACATGAAATGATGGATGCTAGAACCATCGTTTTGCATCTAGAGGAGCTTTATTCTTCTCAGGCTAGAACTGAGCAATATGAGATTGCTCGAGCTCTATTTAGTTGCAAAATGGTGGAAGGCACTTCAGCTGCTGCTCATGCATTGAAGATGTATGGGTATATTGAGCATTTGAGTAGACTTGGCTATGTTATGGATAATGATCTATACATAGATTTAATCTTGTACTCGTTGGCTCCAAGTTATGCACCTTTTGTGCTTAACTTCAACATGAACAAGATCCAAGTATCCATTCCTGAGTTAATCAACATGCTCAAGACAGCTGATGGATCATTTAAGAAAGATCCAAAAGGTGTCATGGTTGTCACTTCTGCTAAAGGCAAGAAGCAGAAGAAGAAGAAGATAACCAAGGCACAGCCAAAGAATGGTGGGATCTCCAAGAAGAAGGTTGCCAAGAAAGAGAATCCCAAAGGAACTTGCTTCCATTGTGGAAAAGATGGTCATTGGAAGCGTAACTGCAAGGCCTATCTAGATTCTCTTAAGGAGAAGAAGCAAGCTGTTGCATCTACTTCAGGTATTCATATGATTGAAATTAATACTTATTCTATTGCTTCAAAACAATCTTGGGTATTAGATACCGGATGTGGATCTCATTTATGTAATGATCTACAGGGGCTTAGAAGCTTTAGAAGAGTTGGAAAGGCAGAGATATGTTTGCAGTCAGCTACTGGACAGAACATCTCTACAACAGTTGTGGGGACTTACTATTTGCCTCTTCCTAGTGGATTAGTACTGGAATTAAATAATTGTTATTATGTTCCAGCCTTATCCAAAAGTATTATTTCTTTCAGTCATTTGATGAACGATTATGATATTTCTTTGAAGGACAAATGTTGTTACATTTTTAAGAACAATATGTTTTATGCAAAAGCTATCATTGAGAATGGTATATTTGTTCTTGATTTAATTAAAGAAGTACATAATGTGAATACCAAGAGAATGAAACATGATAATCTTAATACCTCATACTTATGGCATTGTCGTTTAGGCCATATAAATGAAAAACGCATGACCAAGTTACACAAGTCAGGTGATTTGGGATCATTTGATACATGTGAATCTTATTTATTGGGAAAAATGACAAAAGCTCCCTTTATTGGTAAAGGAGAACGAGCTAAAATGGTTTTGGACTTAATACATTCAGATGTATGTGGTCCAATGACTACACATGCCAGAGGAGGTTACTCCTACTTCATTACTTTCATAGATGATTATTCCAGGTTTGGATACATCTATCTAATGAAATATAAGTCTGAAGCATTTGAAAAGTTCAAAGAATTCAGAAATGAAGTAGAGAAACAACTTGGCAAAAGTATTAAAACACTTAGATCAGATCGAGGTGGAGAATACTTAAGTCAAGAGTTTCAGGATTATCTTAGAGTTAATGGGATTTTATCTCAATGGACTCCTCCATATACACCACAACACAATGGTGTATCTGAAAGGAGAAATCGAACACTATTAGATATGGTTCGATCAATGATGAGCCGAGCGGACTTGCCTAAGTCCTTTTGGGGATATGCACTAGAAACTGCTGTTTATGTGTTAAATAGAGTTCCTAGTAAATCGGTTGATGTTACTCCATATGAGATGTGGAATAACAAGAAACCCACGCTTTCTCATATGAAAGTATGGGGTTGTCCTGCTTATGTGAAGACGACAATGTCAGACAAACTGGATGTTAAGTCTGATAAATGTTTATTTGTGGGATATCCAAAAGAAACGTTTGGATATTATTTCTATCATCCCTTAGAACAAAAGGTGTTTGTTTCAAGGCATGTTGTCTTCTTGGAAAAAGAGTTTCTCCTACGAGAAGACAGTGGGAGTAAAATTGAACTTGGTGAAGTTCAGGACCCACAAATAGAAGTAGATCAACCGATTGAACCCGAAACTGAATTTCATAATGATGAGATTACAGTTGAACCTGATTATACACAAAATCCTAGAAGATCTACTAGGATGCGTTCTATCCCTGTGAGATATGGATTTCACGTTGATTCGGATAGAGGCATAACTGTAGTAGAGGACAATGAGCCTACAAGCTATCAAAAAGTTTTGAACAGTTCAGAACGTGATTTATGGCTTAAGGCTATGCAATCCGAAATGGACTCCATGTATCAGAATAAAGTATGGACTTTAACTCAACCACCTGAAGGGATAAAGCCCATAGGGTGCAAATGGGTCTTCAAAAAGAAGACTGACATGGAAGGTAATATAGTTACCTATAAAGCTCGCTTAGTAGCAAAAGGTTATCGTCAAAAAGAAGGTATTGACTATGACGAAACTTTTTCTCCTGTAGCGATGCTTAAGTCTATAAGAATACTTTTAGCCATTGTAGCTCATTATGATTATGAGATTTGGCAAATGGATGTGAAGACAGCTTTCCTTAATGGAAATCTTTTTGAGGATGTGTATATGACACAACCAGAAGGATTCACATCTGGAAATGGCGAAAAGGTATGCAAGCTTCAAAGATCCATTTATGGATTGAAGCAAGCCTCTAGGAGCTGGAACATACGATTCAATGAGACAATCAAAGAGTTTGGTTTCTCACAGAATGAAGATGAACCTTGTGTGTATAAAAGGGTCAGTGGGAGTGCAATTGTCTTCCTAGTTCTATATGTAGATGACATATTGATCATGGAAAATGACATTTCTCTTCTCCAATCTGTTAAAATATGGTTATCCAAGCAATTCTCCATGAAAGACCTTGGAGAAGCATCCTATATTCTGGGAATAAGGATCTATAGAGATAGATCCAATAGGTTGCTAGGTCTTTCTCAAAGTACATATATAGATAAAGTATTGAAGAGGTTCAATATGGATCTCTCTAAGAAAGGGTTTATACCCATGGTGCATGGGAAACACCTTTCTAAGTCTATGTGTCCGCAAACACTAAAAGATAGAGAGAGCATGAATAGAATACCATATGCATCTGCAATTGGTTCTATCATGTATGCTATGTTATGTACACGTCCAGATGTAGCATTTGCTTTGAGTGTCACAAGTAGATTCCAATCTAATTTTGGAAAGGAACATTGGGCAGCTGTCAAGAATATTCTTAAGTACTTGATAAGGACTAAGGATATATTCTTGGTATATGGAGAGGGCAGTTTGGAAGTAAATGGGTATACAGATGCCAGCTTTCAATCTGATAAAGATGATTGTAAATCACAATCTGGTTATGTGTTCATAATGGGAGGAGGAGCAGTTAGTTGGAAAAGTTCCAAACAAGAAACAACTGCTGATTCCACGACAGAAGTTGAGTACATTGCTGCTTCAGAAGCAGCCAAAGAAGCAGTCTGGATCAAAAAGTTCATAACCGAACTAAGAGTGGTGCCTAGCATTGTTGATCCGATTCCTTTATATTGTGACAACAATGGAGCCATTGCGCAAGCAAAGGAACCACTATCTCATCAGCGATCCAAATATGTTCTCAGACGCTACCATCTCATAAGGGAAATAGTAGCTAGAAATGATGTGAAAATAGAAAGGGTTCCCACAGATGACAATGTAGCGGATCCCCTCACTAAAGCACTTTTCCAGATAAAGCATGATCACCATATAAATAGCATGGGTCTGAGACATATGAGTGATTGGCTCTAGTGCAAGTGGGAGATTGTTAGAGAGTATGCCCTAGAGCCCATGTAATAGGGATGTTTTTCATATGTATGAAATTTATATTCTTAATAAAAGGCATCATTCATTTATTAATGCTGTGTTTGAATACATGAGTTTGTAAATCTTAAATTAATAAATGAAGTCCTAGATATTATAAACACAGTGCAAAGGCAATCATGAAGGTGTTCATGATGTGAGATGTCTATCGCATGCAAATGTGTTAATATCTAAATATCCCTAGTCATAGAATTAACAAGATAGGACATTGTTAATTCGGACAGACTAGCACATGTTATGCTTCTTGAATGGTTCAAGCAATGGTTCTCATAATTGTGATTATGGATGATAATCAAAGCTAACATGTGGATGCTTGTTAGAGGAACAAGTTCATTGGAGACCTGCAAAGAGAATCCTCATATGGATATTAAATCTATGTCAGTGAGGAATCTCTTCATAGCGGTTGTGCAAGTATCCTTAGACTTGAGATCACCAAAGTTATCTTAAGTAGCAAGTGGTATACTTTGACTCCATAACTGATTACTTCCAACTGGAAGTGAACATAGTTAGGAGATTGGGTATATCATGACCTACTTGAAGATAGTTGAGTGATTGACAAAGGATTCACCATCCCAGATTTAACAAGGGAAGTTATCTCGCATGATTCTATAATTGCCTTGTTCAGAGAATCTCTGGCCAGAGTAATATGCCGAGATGGATGGAGATCCATGAAGGGCATTTTAGGAATAATGGTTAAATTAATAGAATATACATAATTAGATTTATATGAGTTGACAGAAATCCATACTCAGAATCTAATTGAGATAAGAGTGGTGAAAGGAGTAATTGCACGGTAACTGTTTCTATGGAAGGGTACAATCAAACCACATGCCTTTCCTGACATTTGGGTAGTCATGATGCGTAGCTAGAGGCCAATCATGACTTGTATAATGATGTATCAAAATATCAATAGAGATTGATAAATTGATTTAAAGGAGTTTAAATCATGTGAGTTTTGAATAGAACTCACGATTACATATTATACTGCCAATATGGACAGGAACCCAATAGGTCACACACATATAGAGAAAAGGGTAAAATGGTAAAATGACAAGGATAATAATATTTGATATTATTATAAAGGTAGAGAGGAGAATATGATAATAATTAATTAAAGATTTTAATTAATTATGATCAAATAAAATTGTCCGCTGAACTTTTGAGAAATGTTCTGTAAATTGGACCTAAATGAAATAATGTATTTCATGATTAATTATTATTGTCTTATAAGTGTTATAAGACTACTATAAGTGTTATAGGACTGATATAATAATTAATAGGACCATTGGAGAAATTATAAAGGGCCAAAGGAATGAAGAAGTTGGAGGAAGCCCTCCAGAAGAGGGCTACACGCCAACTCCATACAGAAGGGCTTAGAGGTATTTTTCTTGGACCAAATTAATTTATATATGTTACATAAGTGTTATGGAACTCACATATTTAATTTGGTTGGATTTGGAATCCATTTGGGTATTTAAATCCAATTAAATGCACAAAGGGCCTTGTTTGTGGATTTTGTGCATGGTCTTTTATGAAAAGATTTAATTTGGATTTAATTAAGCCCAAATGATTATAATTAATTCCAGAGGCCCAATTAATAATTCTCCAGCAATTTTAAAGAGCCCAATCTCATTAAGGAGTTGGAATTTTAACCTAACTATAAAAGGCCAACTAATGAGAATTAGGGTTAAGTGATTAAAACAAAAGGAAAGTCTTTTTCTCTTAATTCTCTCTCCCTTTTGTGCCACTTCCATTGCTAGCCTCTTGGATTTCGGCCAGCCCTAGTTGAACACCAATTTGTTGGTTCAATTTACCCCTCTCTAGTGTGGATTACTCATTGGAGGTGTTCGATTTTGGACACTGTGGTTTGCGACAACCCGGTGCGAAGTAAAATCAACTGTTCAACAAAAATCAAAGGTGATTTTTCTTATTCTCATATAGTTATATTGTGTATTCATGGCAAGATCAGATCTAATGGTTAAAAAATTTTAAAATTCCGCTCATGTATGTGATGCATGTAACCGTTAAAATCCAACAGATACCACCTAGAGAAGGACAGCTGAAGGTTAATACAGATGCTGCAATCTTTGAAGACCTTCATAGGACTGGTGTAGCCTTCGTAGTCCGAAATCATCTTGGAGTTTTTATTGCTGCAGGTCACAAGTCTTTCCCTAGTGTGTTGGAGCTTAGTGTTACGGAGGCAATTAGCATTCGTGAAGCTCTAAGTTGGCTCAAAGCTCGTTCTTTCAATAATGTGACATTGGAGTCAAACTCTCTTTTGGCAATCAAGGCTCTTAATAGCAAATGTTTTTCTAGGTCTGATTTCTATCAGGTTATTCAAGAGTGTTTATGTTTTTCTGATGTTTGCCTTACTTTTGGCTATGTGAAAAAATCAGCGAATCATTGTGCACATATCTTAGCTCGTGCCTCTAGTTCAATGTCTGATTTTGTGTGTTGGGACTTGTCTCCCCCCTCTTTTTTGTACTCAGCTCTTTTAGCTGATTGTCCTTCTTCTTAATGAAGTTAGTATTTTTCAAAAAAAAAATTGAATAGAGCATCTAAAATGGCGCACAAGCTAGCTTATCGTTGTTTTTTGCCATTTTAGATGATATTTCATATAATTTTTACTAATTCAGAAATATAACTTATATTTTTAAAAAGTTTAAAAAGTCAAATAATAGTCTAGAGAAAAACTTATAATATTATTCCTTAATCCAATGATCACTTATAATATTATTCCCATGGTTATTAAACTCGGATTGACTCAGTCGGTCGGACCGGTTGGACCGCGACTCGGCAAGCAATCCGAGTTTATTCAACTTCAAAATCGAAAATGATAAAAACTCGGGTTGACTCATAAAAAATCGAGTTGACTCGAAACTCATCGACTCGGACCAGACTCGGGTTCAATTCTAAAATGTTGTGTTTTGGGGGAAATTGCCCTGAAATAAATCCCTAAATTTCTTCTACCTCTGCCTTCATCTCATTATTTCATGCCGCCCTCCTCTCTGCCTTTATTTCCTTTCACGACTCTGCCATTCTTGTCACTAGTTTGCTTAAAGGTTGGACAACAGCAATTCTCATCACACTTGGAAGGAGTTGTAAAGGTTAATATATGTCGTTTCTTCGATTTTATGTTGATGGTTCTTTGCTAGTTGGACTTAATTTTTTAGAAAAATCTAAAATAATGAAAGTGTTTTGGACTGCCACAAGTTATCTACGATTTTATTAAAAATAGGCCACAGTCTTGTTCTACATGGCGTATGGATGGAAGAGATGGAAGATTTCCATTTTTCATAAAAGCTTGACATAGTTGTCTGGAAACTCTTTACGAGTTCTGCTACTGCTGTCTGTTTTAGTCTTAATTACATGTTTCATGTTCCTTGGGGGACGGTCTTTTCTTGCATTGTCTTGGTAATTGTATAGGATAGTTGGTTTTTGTTTGCTTGATCCGGATAAAATTGTTAGTCCTTTCAGGTTGGTTTTCTGTTGTTCACATACTTTCATGTGTTGGGATTTATCGGTTACATACATCTCATACATAAGCGAAATTTAAAATTTTTAACCAATATTACTGATCTTGCCATGAATTTACAATATTCATATTAGTGAGAATAAGAAAAATCACCTTTGATTTTTGTTGTACAGTTGTTTTTCCTTCGTACTGGGTTGTCGCAAACCACAGTGTCCAAAATCTAACACCTCCAATGAGTAATCCACACTAGAGAATGATAGAATGAACCAACAATTGGGAGAGAACAAGGGGCTGGCCGAAAAATCCCTTGAGCTAGCAAGGGAGGTGGCAGCTAGGGTTTTTGGAGGAGAGAAAAACTATTTCTCTTAATTGTTCACTTAACCCTAATTTCCACATCACTTGGATTTTTATAGTTAGGTTAAAAATTCAACTTCATAATGTGATTGGGCTCTTTAAAATTGCTAGAGAATTATTAATTGGGCTTCTTGAATTATTTATAATTATTTGGGCTCAATTAAATCCAATTTAAGCCCTTTCACAAAAGACTATGCACAAAACCCACAAACTAGGTCCTTTGTACATATACTTGGATTTAATTACCCAAATGAATTCTAAATCCAACCAAATTAAATATTTAGGCTCCATAACACTTATGTAACATATTTAATTTATTTTTGTCCAAGAAATAGGCCTTTAAGGCCTTCTGTTTTGGAGTTGGCATGTGGCCCTTCTTCAGGAGGGCTTCTGTGCCAACTTCATTTCTTTGGCCCTTTATAATTCCTCCAATGAATCTATTAATTATTATATCAGCCCTATAACACTTATAGTCCAATAATAATTAATTATGAATTATTTCAATTAGGTCCAATTTTACAGAATATTTTCTCAAAAGTTCTGCGAATAATTTTACTTGATCATAATTAATTAAACTCTTTAATTAATTATGATCTTATTCACTTCTCTATTCCCATAATAATATCAAATATTATTATCCTTGTCATTTTACCATTTTATCCTTTTTCTCAATATGTGTGTGACCTATTGGGTTCTTGTCCATATTGGCAGGATAATATGTAATTGTGAGTTCTATTCAAAACTCACATGATTTAAACTCCTTTAAATCATTTTATCAATCCCTATTGATGTTCTTGATACATTATTATACAAGTCATGATTGGCCTCTAGCTAGGCATCATGACTACCCAAATATCAGGAAAGTTAAGTGTCCGGCTATACCCTTCCATAGAAACAGTTACCGTGCAATTACTCCTTTCACCACTCTTATCTCAAATAGATTCTGAGTATGGATTTCTGTCAACTCATATAAATCTAATCATGTATGTTCTATTAATTTAACCATTGTTCCCAAAATGTCTTCCATGGATCTCTACCCATCTTGGCATATTACTCCAGCCATAGATTCTCTGAACAAGGCAATTATAGAATCATGCGAGATAACTTCCCTTATTAAATCTAGGATGGTGAATCCTTTGTCAATCACTCAACTATCTTCAAGTAGGTCATGATATATCCAATCTCCTAACTATGTTCACTCCCGGTTGGAAGTAATCAGTTTTGGAGTCAAAACATACCACTTGCTACTTAAGATAACTTTGGTGATCTCAAGTCTAAGGATACTTGCACAACCGCTATGAAGAGATTCCTCACTAACATAGATTTAATATCCATGTGAGGACTCTCTATGCAGGTCTCCAATGAACTTGTTCTTCTAACAAACATCCACATGTTAGCTTTGATTATCTTTCATAATCACAGTTATGAGAACCACTGCTTGAACCATTCAAGAAGCATAACATGTGCTAGTCTATCCGAATTAATAATATCCTTATCTTGTTAATTCTATGACTAGGGATATTTAGATATTAACACATTTGCATGCAATAGACATCTCATATCATGAACACTTTCATGATTGCCTTTGCACTGTGTTTACAATATCTAGGACTTCATTTATTAATTTAAGATTTACAAACTCATGTATTTAAACAAAGCATTAATAAATGAATGATGCCTTTGATTAAGAATATAAATTTATACATATGAAAAACATCCCTATTTCATGGGCTTTGGGGCATACTCTTTAACAATCTCCCACTTGCACTAGAGCCAATCACTCATATGTCTCTGACCCATGCTGACCCTTTCTATTTTCACATCATTTCTAGCTACTATTTCCCTTATGAGATGGTAGCGTCTAAGAACATGCTTGGATCACTGATGAGACCGTGGTTCCTTTGCTTGCGCAATGGCTCCATTGTTGTCAAAATATAAAGGAATCGGATCAACAATGCTAGGCACCACTCCTAGTTTAGTTATGAACTTGTTGATCGAGACTGCTTCTTTGGCTGTTTCTGAAGCAACAATGAACTCAGCTTCCGTCGTGAAATCAGCAGTTATTTCTTGTTTGGAACTTTTCCAACTAACTACTCCTCCTTCTCCCATTATGAACACATAACCAAACTGTGATTTACAATCATCTTTGTCAGATTGGAAACTGGCATTTGTATACCTATTTACTTCCAAATTGTCCTCTCCATATACCAAGAATATATCATTAGTCCTTCTCAAGTACTTAAGAATATTCTTTATAGCTGCTCAGTGTTCCTCTCCAAAATTGGATTGGAATCTGCTTGTGACACTCAAAGCAAATGCTATATCTGGACGTGTACATAACATAGCATACATGATAGAACCAATTGCAGATGTATATGATATTCTATTCATGCTCTCTCTATCCTCTAGTGTCTGCAGACACATAGACTTAGAAAGGTGTTTTCAATGCACCATGGGTATAAACCCTTTCTTAGAGACATCCATATTGAACCTCTTCAATACTTTATCTATATATGTACTCTGTGAAAGACCTAGCAACCTATTGGATCTATCTCTATAGATCCTTATTCCCAGAATATAGGATGCTTCTCCAAGGTCTTTTATGGAGAATTGCTTGGATAACCATATTTTAACAGATTGGAGAAGAGAAATGTCATTTTCCATGATCAATATGTCATCCACATATAGAACTAGGAAGCCAATTGCACTCCCACTGACCCTTTTATACACGCAAGGTTTATCTTCATTCTGTGAGAAACCAAACTCTTTGATTGTCTCATTGAATCGTATGTTCCAGCTCCTAAAGCCTTGCTTCAATCCATAAATGGATATTTAAAGCTTGCATACCCTTTCACCATTTCCTGATGTGAACCCTTCTGGTTGTGTCATATACACATCCTTAGTAAGATTTCCATTAAGAAAAGTTGTCTTCACATCCATTTGCCAAATCTCATAATCATAATGAGCTGCAATGACTAAAAGTATTCTTATAGACTTAAGCATCGCTATAGGAGAAAAATTTTCGTCATAGTCAATACCTTTTTTTTGACGATAACCCTTTGCTACCAAGCGAGCTTTATAGGTAACTATATTACCTTCCATGGCGGTCTTCTTTTTAACGACCCATTTGCACCCTATGGGTTTTATCACTTTAGGTGGTTGAGTTAAAGTCCATACTTTATTCTCATACATAGAGTCCATTTCAGACTACATAGCCTTAAGCCATAAATCATGTTCTGAACTGTTCAAAACTTCTTGATAGCTTGTAGGCTCATTGTCCTCTACTACAGTTATATCTCTATCCGAATCAATGTGAAATCCATATCTCACAGGGATAGAACGCATCCTAGTAGATCTTCTAGGATTTTGTGTATAATCAAGTTCAACTGCAATCTCATCATTATAAAATTCAGTTTCGATTTCAATCGGTTGATCGGGTTCAATCGGTTGATCATCTTCTATTTGTGGGTCTTGAACTTCACCAAGTTCAATTTTACTCCCACTGTCCTCTCGTAGGAGAAATTCTCTTTCCAAGAAGACAGCATGCCTTGAAACAAACACCTTTTTTCTAAGGGATGATAGAAATAATATCCAAATGTTTCTTTTGGATATCCCATAAATAAATATTTGTCAGACTTAACATCCAGTTTGTCTTACATTGTCCTCTTCACATAAGCATGATGACCCCATACTTTCATATGAGAAAGCATGGGTTTTTTGTTATTCCACATCTCATATGGAGTAACATCAATCGATTTACTAGAAACTCTGTTTAACACATAAACAACAATTTCTAGTGCATATCCCCAAAAGGACTTAGGCAAGTCCGCTCGGCTCATCATTGATCGAACCATATCTAATAGTGTTCGATTTCCCCTTTCAGATACACCATTGTGTTGTGGTGTATATGATGGAGTCCATTGAGATAAAATCCCATTATCTCTAAGATAATCCTAAAATTCTTGGCTTAAGTATTCTCCATCTCAATCTGATCTAAGTGTTTTAACACTCTTGCCAAGTTGTTTCTCTACTTCATTTCTGAATTCTTTGAACTTTTCAAATGCTTATGATTTGTATTTCATTAGATAGATGTATCCAAACCTGGAATAATCATCTATGAAAGTAATGAAGTAGGAGTAACCTCCTCTGGCATGTGTAGTCATTGGACTACATACATCTGAATGTATTAAGTCCAAAACCATTTTAGCTTGTTCTCCTTTACCAATAAAGGGAGCTTTGTCATTTTTTTCAATAAACAAGATTCGCATGTATCAAATGATTAATAATCAAATGATCCCAAATCACCTGCTTGTGTAATTTGGTCATGCGTTTCTCATTTATATGGCCTAAACGACAATGCCATAAGTATGAGGTATTTAGATTATCATATTTCGTTCTCTTGGTATCCACATTATGTACTTCTTTAATTAAATCAAGAACAAATATACCATTCTCAATGATAGCTTTTGCATAAAACATATTGTTCTTAAAAAAGTAACAACACTTGTCCTTTAAAGAAATATCATAATCGTTCAACAAACAACTGAAAGAAATAATACTTTTGGATAAAGCTGGAACATAATAACAATTATTTAATTCCAGTACTAATCCACTAGAAAGAGGCAAATGGTAAGGCCCCACAACCATTGTAGAGATGTTTTATCCAGTAGCTGACTGCAAACATATCTCTGCCTTTCCAACTCTTCTAAAGCTTCTAAGCCCCTATAGATCATTACATAAGTGAGATCCACATCCGGTATCTAATACCCAAGATTGTTTTGAAGCAATAGAATAAGTATTAATTTCAATCATATGAATACCTAAAGTAGAAGCATCAGCTTGCTTATTCTCCTTGAGAGAATCTAGATAGGCCTTGCAGTTACGCATCCAATGACCATCCTTTCCACAATGAAAGCAAGTTCCTTTGGGATTCTCTTTCTTAGCAACCTTCTTCTTGGAGATCCCACCATTCTTTGGTTGCGCCTTGGTTATCTTCTTCTTCTTCTGCTTCTTGCCTTTAGCAGAAGTGACAACCATGATACTTTTTGGATCCTTCTTAAAGGATCTATCAGCTGTCTTGAGCATGTTGATTTACTCAGGAATGGATACTTGGATCTTGTTCATGTTAAAGTTAAGCACGAAAGGTGCATAACTTAGAGCCAACAAGTACAAGATTAAATCTATGTATAGATCATTATCCATAACATAGCCAAGTCTACTCAAATGCTCAATATACCCATACATCTTCAATGCATAAGTAGCAGCTGAAGTGCCTTCCATCATTTTGCAGCTAAATAGAGCTCGAGCAATCTCATATTGCTCAGTTCTAGCCTGAGAAGAATAAAGCTCCTCAAGATGCAAAATGATGGTTCTAGCATCCATCATCTCATGTTGCTTCTGATGCTCCGAGGACATAGCACCCAGCATCAGACATGCTGTCGCTTCACTATCCTCCATGTATTTTCGATAAATGCATTTGATCTCATCAATGGCATCATCTGATGGAAGTGGTGGTGGATCTTTATCCAAGACATAATGGATCTTTTCAGCTCTGAGAATAATTCTCACTTGTCTGATCCAATCAGAATAGTTGCTGCCAACCAGCTTGTTATCCAAGATTGATCGTATATTAATGTTTGATGTGCTCATGATGATGACCTAGATGTGAAAAAGAAAAGATATGAGAGTATGTTCATATATATATATATATATATATATATATATATATATATATGTATGCATTAATAAGGTCTTTAATTAATTTATTTACTCCCACAATTTTATTGCGAATTAATAACCCTCACTATATAATCCGAGAAAACCTGATGATTTTCTTAGTGGGCCAATATCCAATCATTGATATGTAATTTGACCTTGACTTTGGTCAACAAGCCAAACTCCATATCCTTGAAAGGTAGGTATCTCTATACCAATTGTGTCTCTACACAACTATTAGATCATTAGGTTATCAACTCTTGATGCATGCATATCGTATATGCATTTCCTAATCTTGCCTCTAGAACCATTAGCCTTGACTTTGGTCAACAAGCTAATGGGCTAGCTAAGATGACCCATTTAATTAGATTTGAATATATTCAATATAATGTAAGCTTGACTTTGGTCAACAACTTACACTATAAAGAACTTTGGTTCTCTTTTAATTAATGGAAGGCTTATATACCTTAGTATTTGTTTGAGGGTTTTAGTTAATTAAGTCTCATCATACATGGTTGGCATACATTGGTATGCATCCTATATCTATCACATAAATATAAGCATACAAATATGGTATAGTTATGGACTTCACTACATTGATTTCCCCGAACCAAGAGGAAAATCAAAAGGTCACACCTAGGTAGTATGCATGATTCAAACAAGAAAAATAATTACATTATCTTCAAGCTTGTTGGATCTCCATCCAGCCCATCTTGCTCCTTGACAATGGTCTCCATCTCTATTTCTAATTCTAATCTAAGTAATCTAATTACATATTACAATTTGAAATGAAATACAAACCAAAAACAAGTGGTCGGGACATGAAAGTCCTCATTGGGCCAAAACATGCATAATACTCAATCACATTGGGCTTTGTCCATAACTATCCATCATGCCAATCATACACCCTTATATGCATTTCTAATGCATAAAGACATGGATTACTAACTTTGTTTTAACTCTTGAAACAAGCTTTTGAGTTATTTTAATAATGTGATCAAATTAGGAAACTTTTTCCATTTTGGAAACTTTCATTTTAGAAAACCTTTCTATATTCATGTGTTCTTGCCTTAATAATCAATCCAAACGATTATTAATTAATTATTAATTGATTATTTAATTAATTAATCATATTAAATAATTAAAAGAATCAATTTTGGGCTTAGGATTAAGGGTAGGCCGAAACCCACCAAATGAAATCCTGTTCACACACAAACTAGTTTTTTGTCTATTGGACCATTTGAGCCTTTTGGAATGAAGCAAGCCCACTCCAGCCCTTAAAACCCATTAATAAACTTAATTATTTTTTATAATATTTAATTTAAATCAGCTCCTTGGGGCCACCAAGTCATTTACTAATTTAAACCAAGTCCGTAAACATAATTAAGCCCATTAAGTGGTTTTAATGAATTAAAATTAATCAAATTAATTTTCAAGGCCCATTTTAATTAATTCAATTAATTAAAAACACTTTAATGTATCAGATATATCAGATTTAGAAGATTAAAAATCGTTCTAATCAAGAACACACCAAGAACATATCAAGAACACACGAAGAACACCAATTTATCGAACTTTTCGACTAAGCTAGTTTTCATGCAAAACATATTCGATTTTAATTTCGTTTGATCCTATGGCTTAATATCAAATATTAAACACATAAATTATCATCTAAATGATCTTCTAATGGATCTATAAAAAAATTAATTTAGAACAGCCCCTAAATCTAAAAGCTTCTCACGCAAAAACACAGAATTCTTTTCTCAAAAAAATTGTTTTTGTTTCCGATATATATATTTGATCACACTTATATCCAGAAATCAATATTTCTCATTCATGAACAATTAAATCTGATATTTTAAAGTTTATGAAATAAATAACTCAAAAATAAAACTTATTCCGCAGAAAAAATATAGAATTGTATATTCATGGCAAAACCGAGGCTCTAATACCATGTTGGGATTTATCGATTACATACATCTCATACATAAGCAAAATTTAAAATTTTTAACCAATATTACTGATCTTTCCATGAATTTACAATATTCATATTAGTGAGAATAAGAAAAATCACCTTTGATTTTTGTTGTACAGTTATTTTTCCTTCGCATCGGGTTATCGCAAACCACAGTGTCCAAAATCGAACACCTCCAATGAGTAATCCACACTAGAGAATGATAGAATGAACCAAAAATTGGGAGAGAAAAAGGGGCTGGCCGAAAAATCTCTTGAGCTAGCAAGGGAGGTGGCAGCTAGGGTTTTTGGATGAGTGAAAAACTATTTCTCTTAATTGTTCACTTAACCCTAATTTCCACATCACTTGGATTTTAATAGTTAGGTTAAAAATCCAACTTCATAATGTGATTGGGCTCTTTAAAATTGCTGGAGAATTATTAATTGGGCTTTTGAAATTATTTATAATTATTTGGGCTCAATTAAATCCAATTTAAGCCCTTTCACAAAAGACTATGCACAAAACCCACAAACTAGGTCCTTTGTACATAACTTGGATTTAATTACCCAAATGAATTCCAAATCCAACCAAATTAAATATGTAGGCTCCATAACACTTATGTAACATATTTAATTTATTTTGGTCCAAGAAATAGGCCTCTAAGGCCTTCTGTTTTGGAGTTGGCGTGTGGCCCTTCTTCATGAGGGCTTCTGTGCCAACTTCATTTCTTTGGCCCTTTATAATTCCTCCAATGAATATATTAATTATTATATCAGCCCTATAATACTTATAGTCCAATAATAATTAATTATGAAATACATTATTTCAATTAGGTCTAATTTTGCAGAATATTTTCTCAAAAGTTTAGCGAATAATTTTACTTGATCATAATTAATTAAACTCTTTAATTAATTATTATCTTATTCACTTCTCTATCCCCATAATAATATCAAATAATATTATCCTTGTCATTTTACCATTTTATTCTTTTTCTCTATATGTGTGTGACCTATTGGATTCTTGTCCATGTTGGCAGTATAATATGTAATTGTGAGTTCTATTCAAAACTCACATGATTTAAACTCCTTTAAATCATTTTATCAATTCCTATTGATATTCTTGATACATTATTATACAAGTCATGATTGGCCTCTAACTAGGCATCATGACTACCCAAATGTCAGGAAAGTCAAGTGGTTTGACTATACCCTTCCATAGAAACAGTTACCGTGCAATTACTCTTTTCACCACTCTTATCTCAATTAGATTCTGAGGATGGATTTCTGTCAACTCATATAAATCTAATCATGTATGTTCTATTAATTTAACCATTGTTCCCAAAATGCCCTCCATGGATCTCTATCCATCTTGGCATATTACTCTGGCCAGAGATTCTCTGAACAAGGCAATTATAGAATCATGCGAGATAACTTCTCTTATTAAATCTGGGATGGTGAATCCTTTGTCAATCACTCAACTATCTTCAAGTATGTTATGATTTATCCAATCTCTTAACTATGTTCACTCTCAGTTAGAAGTAATCAGTTATGGAGTCAAAACATACCACTTGCTACTTAAGATAATTTTGGTGATCTCAAGTCTAAGGATACTTGCACAACCGCTATGAAGAGATTCCTCACTGACATAGATTTAATATCCATGTGAGGACTCTCTATGCAGGTCTCCAATGAACTTGTTCTTCTAACAAGCATCCACATGTTAGCTTTGATTATCTTCCATAATCACAGTTATGAGAACCACTGCTTGAACCATTCAAGAAGCATAACATGTGCTAGTCTGTCCGAATTAACAATATCCTTATCTTGTTAATTTTATGACTAGGGATATTTAGATATTAACACATTTGCATGCAATAGACATCTCATATCATGAACACATTCATGATTGCCTTTGCACTGTGTTTATAATATCTAGGACTTCATTTATTAATTTAAGATTTACAAACTCATGTATTTAAACAAAGCATTAATAAATGAATGATGCCTTTTATTAAGAATATAAATTTATACATATGAAAAACATTCCTATTTCATGGGCTCTAGGGCATACTCTCTAACATCATGTGTTTGGGAGAATGATTGTTTGTTTTCCCAGTCTTGCAGAACACCATTTAAATAAAATCATTTTGTAGATATGCTAATTGAATGTGTTTTTTCTAAGTATTAGATGGAATCTTTTTTAAATTATTTCACATTGACCTGCCATGAGAGTTCGTGGAGCTTATACCGGGGTTGCTTTAGGTTTGAATAAACATAATATGCAGTTTGATGAGCTTATAGATAGCTTATGATGTTGTATATTTGAGTTTTTCTGATGTTGTTTTGTAGTCTTTGGTTCTTTTCCTGGTGAAAAGATGTTTTAATTAACTTTTATTGATTAATATTATGAAGAGGAGATGCATATCATAGTTCTCATGAGCTGTTGTTACTAAAAACTGTCAAAAGTTTGCTGGAAAAACCAAATAGCACAAGGACAGAGTGTTATTGTGTTGTTTTTATTTATTTATTTATACTTTCGGAAAAACCAATTAGCATTTACTTTTATATAGCTAGGTTAAAATGACAAATATATCAATATATTATTTGAATATTAATGTTTGAGATCAGCACTTCAAGGTTTCTTGCATAGAAAACATGTTAGAATAGGGACTGCTAACGGACACCAGCATATAAACTTCGATGGTTAAGGTAGATATTGGCATAAAGGTAAGAGTGCAAGTGTAATGAGAATGTCTAGAAGAAGCCTACTCTTGATGTCTAAAATTATTATAATGAATTGAATGAGTGTTATAGATATGAATTTAGCTTAGAATATTAAAAATTATGTGTGCAAGGTTTGTTTCTTTCATATAATATGAATTTAGCTTCGAATATTAAAAATTATGTGTGTAGTATATTTAATTATATATTTGTTTTAAAATTTTAGATGCTATGGAGCATGACTTAATTCAAGAAGTTGATGAAAATGGAAATACAGATGATGGGGAAGATGAAGATGAAGATGAACAAGGAGATTGAGATTAATGATAATTGCTTGTCATTATGTTAAATGGATTTATTTACATATTATGTGGATTTATTTAAATATTTACTATTATTGTTTGGACTATTTATTTGATTTTTATAATTAAAAACTTTATTGAACTTAATATTTTTATATTGATATTTGGTAACTAAAAGTTTTTTTACTGTATTTTGACATATAATATTTTTAATTTTTTTATAAATAATTATATTTATAAAAATAAAAAAATTCTGAGTCAACCCGATTCAACCAGTTGACTCTCAATTCAGTTGGCAAGCCGAGTCGATCTCCGAGTCGCTTATGAAAACATTGATTATTCCTTAAGCCAATGATCACCGTCTACTAGAGGCAGCACAATTAACCCAAATCCAAAATTCAACCCAAACCCGTAAAAAAAAAATAATTCAAACCCAACTCAATCCAAACAAATATCTATTAAATCAATCCAAAACTGATTCATTTTATTTTTCAACCCAATATCTATTGAATTAATCCAAAACTGACCTATTTCATTTTTCAACCCATTGAGTATGTACCCAATGGTTTCTTACACTTCCATCCTTACAACCCATTGAAGTGAAGTGTTTCCAAAGCAGAAATATTAATGAGATTAGGATTAAAGCTCCCAATGTCAACTTTTGTCGTATTAACAAATATAGATCATTGGAGGACCCACCTTCTATTCTTTTGCCTTGTGTTGTTTTCCAATTTCCTTTTATTTTATTTATTTATTTATTTTGAATCTTATCACTAATATAATTATAGCAACAAATTGCTGCTGCACACCACCTCTAAGTCCAGCTCCCGTGATCCCATATACACACTATTGAGTTCATATTTATTATGTACTACTGCATTTCTAGCAATTAAAAGAAAGACAATTTAATCAATTAATACAATTTTTTATTTATAATTTTATATTATATTTTCAATTGAATATTATTATTATTATTATTATTATTAAATCCACTAATTAATCAATAAAAAATTCTATAATAAATTACATTAAATCCATATATCAATCCAAATTCTTCCAACCCATTTCAATATTGATTCATTTATGATTCATATTTTTTAATTCATTAATGACCCGTCCATTAATTACCCAACTCAAACCCGTTCAATCCACCCATTTACCACCACCACCTTCAACCAGTTGATGTACATCCATACTTAAAATGAATACTTATGTATTAACTTGGTCCAAACATCATTCGAAAAAGGAACAGAATTAAATTACATATGCAGAGCAAGTGCAAGACCTGCAAATCATTTGCTGGTCATATCACATGACTCCAATTCCGTCCATCTTCTGTCTTTCTAATGATGTTTGAACCAATTTAACACTCTTAAGTCTTCTTTTGAACCAAAATTGATGATTAAAGCATCTCAGCAATATGGCAGGTCTCAATTCTATTTGATTTTCATCAATCAGGAACTTGTACATCTTCATGAACATCTTGCCTCTATTATTGGGGTTTTCTTCAGTAAAATAACTCGAGTACCATCAGTTTAAATAAAATTTGATATTTCCTCCATCTTCTACATGAATGTCGTATAATTACGTAATAAGAAAATATTAATAACTTACAGCGAAATAGAAAAATCAACTCCCTTTCATAAAGAAATGCTGAATAGCAGTGGTATGTTGCCAATACAGCTCTACGACTACTGCCTCTAATCTGCCAGCTGTTTGCACCAGCAATCATGTATTTGATATCAAGTTGAATGAGAAATAAGACTATTAACCAGCAACGAAACATTATGGCATTAGAAACGTTTCTGAATCATTTCAGCAAACGATGCAGCCAAATCCATGGCCTTCTCCACATGTAATCCCTCTGTTCCCTGAATTAAAACCATGACCACGTTACTGCTAAAGATTTTTTTCTTTTTAAAGTAATGCAAACAAAAGTAATGAACTATACAGTTAAATCCAAGATCTAAAGTACACTCTTCAGCATTCTTTGAAAGGTAAACTTTACATCAAAAGCTAGGTCAAGTCATCGACTAAAGAAACGTAATGTTTGTGTCAGAAGATTTTATTTTTTCTTACTAAACTAAGTGATTCTCTCAAACAACATTAGCAAAGTATAACTCCAAAATAACGGGTTTACTCAGCCAACTGAGATGTGCAATATCCAGAATTTCACATGTTTCTTCAATAATGTCATATTATTTACATTTTATCAATTTGGTACATAAGATATTCATTTTGTTGCATAGTACGCGAGGTTCTCAGGTATTCAATGGGGGTGAGTAGGACATCTGCAATAGAAAAAACTGTCCTCATTTATGGGTTACAAAAACCTCTTCAATGTCCGAAGGCCTACGTTAGATTGCAGAAAAGCCCGCAATTTTGTAGTCTTTTTTCCTATTTAAACGTGGAAGGAACTTATGTACCACAGTCAGCAGTTTTTCTATATTATACTTCCAGCTTAGATTCAGCTTGGCATCCACTTAGTTCCAAACTCATAAATTTAAAGTATATAGAAGGATATCAAACATGTGCAAAGTTTAGAACATCGGAGATCTCTGATGGCAATTAATAAATATAGATATCACCAATTAAATCAGTCTATTTGTTTTTCAGGACCATATTATATTCAACCAAATGGACAGAAAACAGGTCAATATTGCAAACCTGGCCTGTGGCAAGGCCCCCTTTCCCTTTGCCACACCTCCCATTCAGAGGCTCCAAAGCAGCAGTTAACCACTCAGACACCTCCAGCTGTTTGATTGTATTAGATTTTCCTGGCACTCCCGCACACACCACAACCTTATTTGTAGTTCCATCCATACTGAAAACCATAACAGACATCCCCTGCCCAACCACCAAGATATTATTAACACTTGTTTTGCATGGCTATTAAAGTTAATTTGGAAAGGATGCAAGACCATAATACAATGGCCATTATAATATACGGCTAACCACCTTCTTCTCCAAGACTTTCATGACTGCTTCACGGACTGCAGCAGCATCTAAACCAACATCAACACGGGAAATGCAATACTCCTTCCCTGATAAAGCAGCCACTTCAGCCATCTCCATAGAAACCTTGACAGCTTTCTGCATGTTTTCTTCAGCAATCTTCTTCTGTGCTTTTCTTACTTCATTCTGAATAAATAATTACAGTATGTGATTAGAGAAAATATACATGATAGAAACAGGAGAACAGTATAGAAAAAATAAAATAAAATAAAATAAAGAGAGGGAGAGGGGGAAAAAATGAGAATGGACTAAGGTCAGTGCCATAAATCAGAAGCCTGGCCGCAATACCTGAAGTAGAGAAATCTTAGCCCTAATATCAGCTTTCTTGGCTGCTGGAATAGGAGCTGAATCCACTTGACTTTTTAGAGAAGCTACTCTCTGTTGAATGCAAGAATATATACATTTTCAGCGGACATGCAATACTGTGAACTTCTGCTGATCCACAATTACAATAAACTAACAAAATGCAATTCCTACAGTCATCTGCTTTTTCTCCTAGAGTAATAACATCCAAGATAAAATAGACAACTAAAGCAAGCAATAGAGTTTGTGGTTGCAAAGGAATAAAACTTTTGTCAAAACCAAGGAAATCCTTTCATTTCATAGTCTGTTTGAGAATGGGATTTTACAATCATTTTCTTAATTTCTTTAAGAATTACAGGGTTGAAGTGCCATATGGCTGAACAATACAGGCAGCAGCCTTCTGAAAAATGATTATCAAATTAACTACAGGTAAAGTAGTGAGACCATTACGAATTAACATGCTAAATGGAAATGGAGGGAAGGCAAGGAGAGATCTTTGCATTGTATGAGGAAAACAAAATTACATATCCTGACCAAATAAATAAAGGAACACCTACCTTTTCAAGTAAGCTTCCTTCCATCTTGGATGCCTCATTAACTTCATGCTCGAGTTCAGAGGCTAGTTCCACTGCCCTAAAAGCAACATCAGTTGTAACAGCAGTCATCCTTCTAACTCCTTTTGCAATTCCCTCCTCTGATAAAAGAGCAAATGCCTTTGCTTCCCTTGTATTTGAAATATGTGTCCCTAAAAATAATATATGTCAACAGAGAACTTGAAGCATGGACATCACAAAGCAATAGTTAAAAGAAAATAACCTCCACAAAGTTCTGATGAAACTGACAACCAATCTTTATTTTCTGGATCAGCTAGTAGGTCCTCAACTTTCCGACCAATTGCCACTACTCTAACTGGATCGGGATAGACCTGCAGCAGTACAAAGAAAACAATGAAGAATTTGGCACAAAAGAAGTCATTTTGAGAATAAGAAGACTGAAGCATTAGTTCCTACTTCTCCAAAAACAGCTCGTAAACCATTAATTTGTTTGGCTTCAGAAAGTTTTGTTTCCTTCGCATAAACTTCTAATTCAGCTTTTATTTGATCATTCACAATAGACTCTATCTTTCTTAAATGGTCAGCATCCACTGGTTTGCCTGTAAATTCCAAATGGCAAATTTAAATACATCTCTTTATTAGAATAAGCATATTGAGCATATAACTGCTTCAAGAAAAGTTACCATGGGAAAAATCAAATCTCAGTTTTTCAGGAAGAACAATTGATCCTTTCTGATCAACATGATCGCCAAGTACTTCCTGGATAAATTTTACAAAAATCAAAAAAGATCAATGAAAATGTAAAGAAAATCCATATGTGAATAGGAATCGGAGCATACCTTGAGAGCAAAATTCAACATGTGTGTGCAAGTATGGTTAGGGGCAATTAGTTTACGCCTCTCATAGTCAACCTGTAAATATGATTAGGAATGTTATAAATTTGTAAGAATAGGAAGTCACTAAATTAATTACCAGAAAATGACTTACAAACCATACCTTACAGATAACTTTATCACCCACAGAAAGTCTGCCAGTCTTTCTGGTAAGAGAACCAATATGGAGAACAAATCCTCCAAAAATTTGGACATTGGAAACTTGGAAGGACCGAAAAGATCCGTCAAGTGATCCAGTATCAAAAATCTGCGAACAGAATACTGGCACCAGTAAGAAACTTTCTTCAAAGGAGCAAGCATCAAAAACCGGGGTCCAAGCACCATCTTACTAAGCAGTTAACTTGAAACCCATAAATGCCTAAAAACAGCTCATTGCAGGTAAGTTATCCAATTGTAAGTGACACAATACCTGACCACCTTGCTCAGCATAGAAACTGGTAGACTCCAAAATAATACCAACTTCGCTGCCAGTTGTAGAGCTTTCCAAGAAGCTATTACCACTGTAGATAGCTTTGATTACAGTTTCATGGTCCTAAATAGCATGAAGCAACAAGAAAACCAATCATCAGCATCCTTTAAATGATAATCCAATTACAAAGAGAACTCTTATCTTCCCTAAAATCTCATTTATGTAAAAATGCATGCCCATGTTGTACATGATTCCATGCATAAAATGCTCCTGTAAATTAGCTCCATTGCTCCAAAATTTAGGCATAGAACCAAATTCAACAAAGAGTGAAACAGCTGATGACTTCTAACACGCAAATAAACACAACTCTGCAAGTAATTGGTGAAATATATATGCACACACTCCCTCACGAACCTGGGACCATATATACTTATAGGAATCATCTGTTACAGAAACACCCATCCTGTGTAATGCAGATGTAGCATCAGCATCCATCACTATATCACCTCCAGCTTGCTGCCAACAACATTAAGGCAGAAAGGTCATAAACCAGACATCCAAAATTAGGTTTATTCACATAAATGTAATTCCTATTTTTGGCCTCATTATTATACCAAATTTATCCTTTTCTATACACTTCATTGGGGAATGGAGGTACTGGGTAAGCAAACCCTCTCAACCAGTGCTTAAAAATTAACAGAAAAAGAAAATGAACTTCAAAAACCTTATGTTGGGCATTCCTTGACCTTTCCCTGGCTTCATCCATGGCTTTATTGAAACCTTCAATATCAACTTGCAATCCTCTTTCTTCAGCCATCAACTGTTGGGAAACTAATCATTAGGATGCATACAACGTAAAAGAATATACTTAGGATTACAACAAACCACTTTGCATACCTGAGTCAAATCTAATGGGAAGCCATACGTGTCCCACAAGACAAATGCATCCTGCAACCAAGAGATGCACATGACTTGATATATATGAAACAAATTTTATCTATTCCCCACATCAGGCAACAAGAATTTTACATTAATTATAGCATTGGAAACGAGTACAAGTTTGCAAAAATAAATAAATAAATAAAAATTAAAGAAAAAAAAAAAAAAGCACGGACTACTTGCCTGCCCACTCAGTAAATTCCCCCGAACTTCCTGAGCAGCCTTCTTAAATTTCTCAATTCCCTGGTAATATGCAGGACTGGTCAGTTTTTGCAACAAACATGTTCTGTTAAAAATGTATAGCATAAGCTGCCAAATGAGTAAAGCTTTAGAAGCTAAAGTAACACTCTTAAAGGACGAAAGCAAGCCCAACCACAGTAGCAAATTGTTATTTCTGACCAATAACTCATTCATTTCCTTGTTTAATCATTATTTACTTGGGGGTGGGAAAACTGAAATAGAAATAGTAAAACACATATATGTTATGTCCTATTACATCTCACACCTGCTAACTACAAATTTTCACTTGCAAGAATTAGGTTCAAAAGTGAACCAATTTCTCCTCAGGGCAGGCATATACCAGAACATTATTTGAAGAATTATCAAAATAATATAGGCAAATTGTAAAACAAACCCTAAGCTTTGGCCCAATAATTTTTAAGTTTTGCTGCTCCATAGGCCTAGAATAGATACAAAATTGGCATAGTTTCAGTTACCAATTTGATTAAATAGGCAAATTATATAATTATGCAGGACCATAATGAGTTTGAAAATAAGGGACCAAAGTGTACATTATATCATACCATTGGGTGCTCAACAAGTCCCCATAGTACGGTAAGAAAACCATGAATTCTACATTAATAGGTCACACATAGAACATGTGCGTGTGCATGTGTGTGTAAACCCCTGTCCCCTGCACACCCATGTGCACAATAAAATTCATAATCAATGCATGTAGGTGGTTGCCTAATGATAAATGAGGAAAAACAATGGAAAAGACTAATAATGCCTACTTTAAGCAAAGTCTTGCCAAAACTTGCTTCTTCTTCTGCAATTATTTCCCTAATACACCCTTCATTCTGTTTCAACTCTGGGAAAACATCAGCCATCACCTTCACAACAGTATTTACAAGCCTGCATTCACCACCATCATCAAATCAAAACATCTCATAGGATGCTAATTAACAACATTTAAATTTATTTCTTTCATATAAGAGGATGTCAAATAACATGGCAAGCTTCAAACAGATTTGGTATCCCAAGGAATAAGCATGAAAATAGCACATATCCTTCATTCTTACCCATTAAAAAATCCTTCTTGAGCTTTCAAGACCTCACTTCCATATCGAACAGCTCGACGGAGAATTCGCCTGAGAACATACTCACGACCCTCATTGCCTACATAGCAACATCAATATTACAAGATATCTACTTTATTCAAATTATTAGAGCACAAACAACAAATTGCCAACTTTCATTGAACAGGTTATGAATTTCTCCTTGATCTCAATTTCAACTAGTCTACCTGGACGAGAACCATCAGCAATGGCAAATGAGAGTGTTCTAATGTGATCGGCGACAACCCTGTATGCCATGTCAACCCCATCAACATCATCAGCTCCAAGTTTCCCAGCATAAGGCCTCGCTCCTGTTGCCTACATATCATTTAAGGAAAAACACAATCAATACCAACATCCTAACTTCTTACTGCTTGATGAGGAAAAAAAAATAAACAAAACCACTCCATAATAACCAAGAAAGAAAACAATTTTTCAAAAACCCATAGAAAGAATAATATTCAAAATTGAAGATGTTCCCACTGATTTCAGAGTTACAAAGAGAAAAAGCTAATTTACCTTTTGGATGGCATCAAATATCGGCAAGAAGACATCAGTATCATAATTGCTCATCTGATTCTGAAGTACAGAAGTCAATCTCTCAAAACCCATTCCAGTGTCAACATGCTTAGCAGGCAGAGGCTTCAAGGACCCATCATTTTCCCTGTTAAACTGAAGTATCACAGAAACATCAGAAAGAAAGGAACACTTATCATATGATTATAATCATTGTCAGCAAATGCCAACATACGATGCTACAATGATATGGTCATTCCCAAATGTCAATCTCCCCAAAATTGTGAAAAACTCAAGCTCCTCACAGTTAATTTGAAGGATAACTCATAAAGCAGTAACCATTTACAAGTAAACAATCAGCGTTAAAATTTTATACCTGAATAAAGACAAGATTCCATATTTCAATACATGTCGGATCATCATTATTAACCAAAAGTGCTGCATCACGATTACCAACTCTGTCGTAATGTATTTCAGTACAAGGGCCACAAGGTCCAGTATCACCCATCTCCCAAAAGTTATCCTATTCAGAGAACATGAGCACAAGAATAGTCAGTTTTGCAGCAGCTGCAGAGAAAATACAAAATGATATATATAAAACTGCTAAAAAGAAAAGTCCAGCAAATCAATAGATCACAAATAAAAAAAATAAGTCACAACTTATCAGGAATGCACTTTACTGTCAACTGCTTCCTAATTGCCTATTAACACAACTATCAGTCCATATGCTCTCACCAGTTTAATGTTCCTAACAGATTTTTCTCTACTTTTTGTTCCCGAGGAATTCCAGTCATAAACTGAGCTTATTAAGATATAAAAAAAAAAAAAATTGCCTTAGAAAAGACATAACCTTCTGTATACTGGGTTTCATGCATAGGAGACTGATATAGTAAAAATAAAACAATTATAAATAGCATATCTCATATATGGAATGACAGATAATAATTTATTTTATCTGGAACTTTACCATTCTTAGATCATTAACATTTCAAGAGAATGTCTTTCAAATTACATATTGTAAGGACTAGTTGAATGGATTTACAATATTGCGGCAATTGGATCTTTGTTTCTACCAAAGTGCAGGAATATTATAAAGGAAGACTTACTTTACAACCAAATGGAAGCACTCGTCCAGGTGGCAAAAATTGGAGCCATAGATCTCTAGCTTCTGTATCAGGGGCAAGACCAGCTTTCTCATCACCACCAAAATATGTCGCATAGAACCTATCAGCAGGCAGCTTATATACCTGCAAATCGACAAAATATTATAAAATGATAAAGTAAATGTAGGGATAACATCATAAAATCCACAAAAACTCAATTAAATTTTTTGAATTAGAAGACCCAAGAGATAAAAAAAATTTTTAAAAAAAATCAATGGGAATACCAAAATGTAGAACCTCGTAAATGTTTGCCACACATTTCATCATCAATTCATGATAACAAAAAGGAACATTGAAGTGCGCAAACAGCAAAATGTCAAAAGTACATCAATGAAGAAACATAAACTGTAGGTAAATTAGGAATCCATGTACCTTTGTTAAAAGCTCCCAAGCCCAGCCAATTGCTTCTTTCTTGAAATAATCACCAAATGACCAATTTCCCAACATTTCAAAGAAGGTATGGTGGTAAGTGTCCTTCCCAACATCATCAAGATCATTATGCTTTCCACCAGCACGGATGCACTTCTGGGTGTTGCATGCACGAGTTAGCTTACTCAAAGTAGTATTGGGGTCAGCAGTACCCAAAAAAATAGGCTTGTATTGATTCATGCCTGTAAATAATAAAACCACAAATTCAGTATCATTCCCTTCTTATTTTCAATATATAAGCACCGCCAGGTACAGCTGAATATTTTCTCAATAAATCCAAGACAGTATTTTGAAGTCAAATATCATAACAACGAAAGCAGAAACAAAGAAATGAAAAACAAACTCCCAAATTGCCAAAAGATAAATGATAAAGAAATACTGGACAGATATTAAAAGAAACAAAATCAAAAGAAGATTAGGGAGAAAATCGTACTGATTTTTCAATCCTTTCCAGACAACAAAAGATAAAAAGAAAAAAAAAATTGTCATTTACCAGCATTAGCGAAGAGGAGTGTGGGATCATTAAGAGGGACAACAGGGCTGGACTTCCAATAAACGTGATCTTTGTTCTCAAAAAAGCTAAAGAAAGTGTCCCTGACTTTCTTCGCCGGCCACTCCAGCTCCTGTGGATCAACGCCCGACATGACTAGGATGCGAGATAAGGAAGAAGAGGAAAAGGAAGCGAAAACGGCTGTTACAGGGCAATTGAGGGTAACCCTAGCAGCAACAGCCGCCACCAGGGATAGGGGAGCAAGGTTCGTGCTATGAGGGGAAAAACTGAGACACTGATATTCAGATACTCTTGATATTCTCCACATTCATTTGCAAACGCTAACAGTTCTATCTGCAATATGCCCCTTATATATGAATAGGCCTATGAAGCCACAAACGCCTTTCAAACTTTGTCAAAATGTTTCGATCTTGCTCTTCAAAATTTGTTTCGCTCCATGTCGTCGTTTTAGCTTTTTCCCCTTTTGAAGGTGTCGTTTAACTCGTTAAATTGAGTAAATGTTGTCCTAAGTTAACCAAAAAGAAAAAATTAGGCTGCCTATGCCAAAATAATGATGACTGAATTTTGGGCTCTGAAGATCGGAATTGCATTGCATAATAAATTGTGATTTTGGCCAAAAAAAAAAATCCCTTGGCCAATTTCTATTTCTTAATTCACAATTCAATGAATTTCTCTATTAAAATCATGATTTAATTCAATTAATGAAACTCCAAAATCCAGCAATTATAATTTAATAATAAAAAACAATAGCTATATTGTTTTTATTGATATAAGACTTTTTAATGTAACCGCAAAGTTAAATTTGCCAAAATTATACCATTACATGTAACATTAACGATCAATGCTGAGACACCAATACTCGTTAGATAGTCTTGATATTTTCCATATTCATTTGCAAACACTCACAATTGTATCCACAATGATGGCTCATCAAGTTTAAATGTTCCTATAAATCCAACCTGATAATACTTATTATTATCCAGCCCAAGATACTGTAAGGTTTAGGATTCAGTAAGTATGAGAGCAGACCCATGACTGATCAAGTCAAGTTGTTTGGAGAGGTCAATCCGATCAGACAGATAAGTCAAATTTGATTTCATCGATTGACACTCCTGGTAGCATCCATCCTGTCACATTTTCTGACATATGTTACCTTCTTTTCTCAATTAGCCATCAATTGCACTAGCCTACTAAGCTATGCACTTATTTAAGGTACTTACCATCCCTCACCCACTGTAAATAGCTTCATGCTTGAAAGCTTCCGATAATGCCATTTTGAAACATTCTCTTTTTATAGTTTTTCTTTTTAAAAGCTTATTGACTTAAGTATCAGAGTATTTATCCCAGTTCGATCCAGCGCTCTTTTTCTTGTAGATCTCATTTGGCCATCTAATCTTGCTGAATCATTATTTTTCCCCTCAAAAACTTTTTTTAGATATTTTGGGAGATATTGCAACGAAACAACCCATTATATGGATAAGCTTAAAAGGCATATATGTGCTCTTATTAATTTCACCTGTAATTATAGCTCTTACAGTATTGTGGGAAAAAAAATTGATTTATACCAATAAAAAAGTGACACATTATTTTGTATTTTTTTTTTTGAGAGATAAAGGACTTAGATAAAGTCAAAATGGCCAAAATTAGTGAACTTTAGTAACCAGATAATACAAGTATTTTAAAAGAATGCTTTATATCATGATAGCGGAGTCCGCTTGACACTTACAGTACAGTACAGTGAAAATTTTATAACTATAATTATTATAACGTTGTGATCACCAAAAAAAAAAGAAATTGATTAGTATTAACTAAATAAGCCAATTATTCTATCAAAACAAAAAGAAAAATAAAGTTAGTATGGCCAGAATTATGAAATGCCAATTTTAACAGTCAATCAAATCAAAATTTTAAATTATTTTTTCTCTACAATTTCAAAATAAAAAATTTAAGTGTGCATTCGTTTACTTTTTGTTGCAATTGTTTTTGTTTTTTCTTTTTTTTTCTTCAAAAAATTAAACAAAACTTATTTGGTAAATTAATATATTTTCATTTTTCTAAATTAAAATAAATTATTTTTACGTTATCCAAAAAATCAGATCTTAGATTTTAAAATTCTTATTTATTTTTATATGTGCCGTCATTTTTTCATATTTTAATTAAAGCTTTACTTTATTTTTTATTTTTTTTGTTAGAACATTGGCTTCTTTCTAATTTGGCTACTGTCGTCACTACTGCAATCACTACTGCTCTCACTCCCGCTGCCCCCACCATCACCTTTAATGCCCAAATTAAGACTCTAATAGGAATGTGACATAATTATATGGGTTAGTGACTGATTGGTACACAATCGATATTAACGAAATTGAGTAAGGGTATTATTGTAATTTGCTATAAGTAGATTATGTAAATAAAGTATAAAAAAATATGGGCTTAAATGCTATGTTAGTGAAATTTTCATGCAATTATGTAATAAAAAAAGATTTAAGGCTAAATTGAAATTTTTTAAAGATCATAAAGTAAAACCAATAGGATAATGACATAAGTAATTATAAAAGCTTTAAAGATAAGCATAAGTGAGAGGGATAAAAAGTTTGGCTAGCCACTTTGGCTATGAGGGAACATCAAGGGTGTTAGAGAGTATGCCCTAGAGCCCATGTAATAGGGATGTTTTTCATATGTATAAAATTTATATTTTTAATAAAAGGCATCATTCATTTATTAATGCTATGTTTAAATACATGAGTTTGTAAATCTTAAATTAATAAATGAAGTCCTAGATATTATAAACACAGTGCAAAGGCAATCATGAAGGTGTTCATGATGTGAGATGTCTATTGTATGCAAATGTGTTAATATCTAAATATCCCTAGTCATAGAATTAACAAGATAGGACATTGTTAATTCGGACAGACTAGCACATGTTATGCTTCTTGAATGGTTCAAGCAGTGGTTCTCATAACTGTGATTATGAAAGATAATCAAAGCTAACATGTGGATGCTTGTTAGAAGAATAAGTTCATTGGAGACCTGCAAAGAAAATCCTCACATGGATATTAAATCTATGTCAGTGAGGAATCTCTTCATAGCGGTTGTGCAAGTATCCTTAGACTTGAGATCACCAAAGTTATCTTAAGTAGCAAGTGGTATACTTTGACTCCATAACTGATTACTTCCAACTGGGAGTGAACAAAGTTAGGAGATTGGGTATATCATGACCTACTTGAAGATAGTTGAGTGATTGACAAAATGATTCACCATCCCAGATTTAATAAGGGAAGTTATCCCGCATGATTCTATAATTACCTTGTTCAGAGAATCTCTGGCCAGAGTAAAATGCCAAAATGGATAGAGATCCATGGAGGGCATTTTGGGAACAATGGTTAAATTAATAGAACATACATAATTAGATTTATATGAGTTGACAGAAATTCATACTCAGAATCTAATTGAGATAAGAGTGGTGAAAGGAGTAATTGCACGGTAACTATTTCTATGGAAGGGTATAGTCAAACCACATGACTTTCCTGATATTTGGGTAGTCATGATGCCTAGCTAGAGGCCAATCATGACTTGTATAATGATGTATCAAAATATCAATAAGGATTGATAAAATTATTTAAAGGAGTTTAAATCATGTGAGTTTTGAATAGAACTCACAATTACATATTATACTGCCAACATGGACAGGAACCCAATAGGTCACACACATATAGAGAAAAAGGATAAAATGGTAAAATGATAAGGATAATAATATTTGATATTATTATGAGGGTAGAGAAGTGAATAAGATAATAATTAATTAAAGAGTTTAATTAATTAGGATCAAGTAAAATTATCCGCGAAACTTTTGAGAAATATTCTGTAAATTGGACCTAATTGAAATAATGTATTTCATGATTAATTATTATTGTCTTATAAGTGTTATAGGACTACTATAAGTGTTATAGGACTAATATAATAATTAATAAGTCCATTGGAGAAGTTATAAAGGGGCCAGAGGAATGAAGCTGGTGTGGAAGCCCTTCTGTAGAGGGCCACATGCCAACTCCATACAAAAGGCCTTAGAGGTATTTTTCTTGCACCAAATTAATTTATATATGTTACATAAGTGTTTTGAAACTAACATATTTAATTTGATTGGATTTGAAATCCATTTGGGTATTTAAATCCAATTAGTTACACAAAGGGCCTAGTTTGTGGGTTTTGTGCATAGTCTTTTATGAAAAGGTTTAATTTGGATTTAATTAAGCCCAAATGATTATAATTAATTTCAGAGGCCCAATTAATAATTCTCCAGCAATTTTAAAGAGCCCAATCTCATTAAGGAGTTGGAATTTTAACCTAACTATAAAAGGCCAACTAATGAGGAATTAGGGTTAAGTGATTAAACAGAAAAGAAAGACCTTTTCTCTTATCCTCTCTCTCTCTTTTGCGCCACCTCCAAGCTAGCTTCTTGGAATTTCGGCCAGCCCTAGTTTGATACCAATTTGTTGGTTTAATTTATCCTTCTCTAGTGTGGATTATTCATTGGAGGTGTTCAATTTTGGACACTGTGGTTTGCGACAACCCGGTGCGAAGTAAAATCAACTGTTCAACAAAAATCAAATGTGATTTTTCTTATTCTCATATAGTTATATTGTGTATTCATGGCAAGATCAGATCTAATGGTTAAAAATTTTAAAATTTTGCACATGTATGCAATGCATGTAACCGTTAAAATCCAACATGGTATCAGAGCCACGTTTTGCCATGGATATACAATTCTATATTTTTCTGCGGAATAAGTTTTGTTTTATTTTGAGTTATCTATTTCATGAATTTTAAAATATCAGATTTAATTGTTCATGAATGAGAAATATTGATTTCTAGATGTGATTGTGATCAAATAAATTTGTTGGAAACAAAAACGAAACTTTTGAAGAATTGTGCCTAGGGTTTTGCATGAAACCCATTAGGGTTTTGCGTGAAACCCATGGAATTTTAAGGGGCTGTTCTAATTTGATTTCTTATGGATCCATTAAAACATCATTTAGATGATATTTTTTGTGTTTAATATGTGATATTAAGCCGTAAGATCTAACGAAATTAAAATCGAACAAGTTTTGCATGAAAATTAGTTTAGTCAAAAAGTTCGATAAATTGGTGTTCTTCATATGTTCTTGATGTGTTCTTGGTTAGAACGATTTTTAATCTTCTAAATCTGATATATATGATATATTAAAGTGTTTTTAATTAATTGAATTAATTAAAATGGGCCTTAAATTAATTTGATTAATTTTAATTCATTAAAACTACTTAATGGGCTTAATTATATTTACGGACTTGGTTTAAATTAGTAAATGACTTGGTGGGCCCAAGGAGCTGATTTAAATTAAATATTATAAACATTAATTAAGTTTATTAATGGGTTTTAAGGGCTGGAGTGGGCTTGCCTCATTCAAAAAGGCCCAAATGGTCCAATAGACACAAAACTAGTTTGTGTGTGAACACATTTAGGGTTTATTTTGGTGGGTTTCGGCCTACCCTTGATCTTAAGCCCAAAATTGATTCTTTTAATTATTTAATATGATTAATTAATTAAATAATCAATTAATAATTAATTAATAATAATTTGGATTGATTATTAAGGCAAGAACACATGCATGCAAAAAGGTTTCGTAAAATGAAAGTTTTCAAAATGGAAAAAGTTTCCTAATTTGATCACATCATTAAAATAACTCAAAATATTGTTTCAAAGGTTGAAACAAAGTTAGTAATCCATTTCTTTATGCATTAGAAAGGCATATAAGGGTGTATGATTGACATGATAGATAGTTATGGACAAAGCCCAATGTGATTGAGCATTATGCATGTTTTGGCCCAATGAGGACTTTCATGTCCCGGCCACTTGTTTTTGGTTTGTATTTCATTTTAAATTTTAATATGTAATTAGATTACTTAGATTAGAATTAGAAATAGAGATGGAGACCATTATCAAGGAGCAAGATGGGCCAGATGGAGATCCAACAAGCTTGAAGATAATGTAATTATTTTCTTGTTTGAATCATGCATACTACCTAGGTGTGACCTTTTGATTTCCCTCTTGGCTCGGGGAAATCAATGTAGTGAAGTCCATAACTATACCATATTTGTATGCTTATATTTATGTGATAGATATAGGATGCATACCAATGTATGCCAACCATGTATGATGAGACTTAATTAATTAAAACCCTCAAATAAATACTAAGGTATATAAGACTTCCATTAATTTGAGGAGAACCAGAGTTCTTTATAGTGTGGGTTGTTGACCACAGTCAAGCTCAAATTATATCGAATATGTTCAAATCTAATTAAATGGGTCATCTTAGCTAGCCCATTAGCTTGTTGACCACAGTCAAGGCTAATGGTTCTAGAGGCAAGATTAGGGAATGCATATACGATATGCATGCATTAAGAGTTGATAACCTAATGATCCAATAGTTGTGTAGAGACACAATTGGTATATAGATACCTACATTTCAAGGGTATGGAGTTTGGCTTGTTGACCACAGTCAAGGTCAAATTACATATCAAGGATTGGATATTGGCCCACTAAGAAAACCATCGGGTTTTTTTGGATTAAATAGTGAGGGCTATTAATTCGTAATAAAATAGTGGGAGTAAATTGATTAATTAAAAACCTTATTAATGCATACATATATATGAACATACTCTCATATCTTTTCTTTTTCACATCTATGTCATCATCATGAGCACATCAAATATACGATCAATCTTGGATAACAAACTGGTTGGCAGCAACTATTCTGACTGGATCAAGCAAGTGAGAATTGTTCTCAGAGCTGAAAAGATCCATTATGTCTTGGATAAAGATCCACCACCACTTCCATCAGATGATGCCATTGATGAGATCAAAGGCACTTATCGAAAAAAACATGGAGGATAGTGAAGCAGCAGCATGCTTAATGCTGGGTGCTATGTCCTCAAAGCTTTGGAAGCAATATGAGATAATGGATGGTGGGGTTTCCAAGAAGAAGGTTACCAAGAAAGAGAATCCCAAAGGAACTTGCTTCCATTGTGGAAAAGATGGTCATTGGAAGTGTAACTGCAAGGCCTATTTATATTCTCTTAAGGAGAAGAAGCATGCTGATGCTTCTACCTCAGGTATTCATATGATTGAAATTAATACTTATTCTATTGCTTCAAAACAATCTTGGGTATTAGATACCGGATGTGGATCACATTTGTGTAATGATCTACAGAGGCTTAGAAGCAGTAGAAGAGTTGGAAAGGCAAAAATATGTCTACAGTCAGCTACTGGACAGAACATCTCTACAATAGTTGTGGGGACTTACTATTTGCCTCTTCCTAGTGGATTAGTATTGGAATTAAATAATTGTTATTATGTTCCAGCTTTGTCCAAAAGTATTATTTCTTTCAGTTGTTTGATGAACGATTATGATATTTCTTTAAAGGACAAATGTTGTTGCATTTTTAAGAACAATATGTTTTATGCAAAAGCTATCATTGAGAATGGTATATTTGTTCTTGATTTAATTAAAGAAGTACATAATGTGGATACCAAGAGAATGAAACATGATAATCTAAATACCTCATACTTATGGTATTGTCGTTTAGGCCATATAAATGAAAAATGCATGACCAAATTGCACAAGTCAGGTGATTTGGGATCATTTGATTATGAATCATTTGATACATGCGAATCTTGTTTATTGGGAAAAATGACAAAATCTCCCTTTATTGGTAAAGGAGAATGAGCTAAAATGGTTTTGGACTTAATACATTCAGATGTATGTGGTCAAATGACTACACATGCCAGAGGAGGTTACTTCTACTTCATTACTTTCATAGATGATTATTCCAGGTTTGGATATATCTATCTAATGAAATATAAATCATAAGCATTTGAAAAGTTCAAAGAATTCAGAAATGAAGTAGAGAAACAACTTGGCAAAAGTATTAAAACACTTAGATCAGATCGAGGTGGAGAATACTTAAGCCAAGAGTTTCAGGATTATCTTAGAGATACTGGGATTTTATCTCAATGGACTCCACCATATACACCACGACACAATGTTGTATCTAAAAGGAGAAATCGAACACTATTAGATATGGTTCGATCAATAATGAGCCGAGCGGACTTGCCTAAGTCCTTTTGGGGATATGCACTAGAAACTGCTGTTTATGTGTTAAACAGAGTTCCTAGTAAATCGGTTGATGTTACTCCATATGAGATGTGGAATAACAAGAAACCCACGCTTTCTCATATGAAAGTATGGGGTTATCCTGCTTATGTGAAGAGGACAATGTCAGACAAACTGGATGTTAAGTCTGACAAATGTTTATTTGTGGGATATCCAAAAGAAACGTTTGGATATTATTTCTATAATCCCTTAGAACAAAAGGTATTTGTTTCAAGGCATGCTATCTTCTTGGAAAGAGAATTTCTCCTACGAGAGGACAGAGGGAGTAAAATTATACTTGGTGAAGTTCAAGAACCACAAATAGAAGATGATCAACCGATTGAACCCAAAATTGAATTTCATAATGATGAGATTGCAGTTGAACCTGATTATACACAAAATCCTAGAAGATCTACTAGGATGCGTTCTATCCCTATGAGATATGAATTTCACATTGATTTAGATAGAGGCATAACTGTAGTAGAGGACAATGAGCCTACAAGCTATCAAGAAGTTTTGAACAGTTCAGAACGTTATTTATGGCTTAAGGCTATGCAGTTTGAAATGAACTCCATGTATGAGAACAAAGTATGGACTTTAACTCAACCACCTGAAGGGATAAAACCCATAAGGTGCAAATGGGTCTTCAAAAAAAAGACCGACATGGAAGGTAATATAGTTACCTATAAAGCTCGTTTAGTAGCAAAAGGTTATCGTAAAAAAGAAGGTATTGACTATGATGAAACTTTTTCTCCTGTAGCGATGCTTAAGTCTATAAGAATACTTTTAGCCATTGCAGCTCATTATAATTATGAGATTTGGCAAATGGATGTGAAGACGGCTTTCCTTAATGGAAATCTTACTGAGGATGTGTATATGACACAACCAGAAGGGTTCACATCAGGAAATGGCGAAAAGGTATACAAGCTTCAAAGATCCATTTATGGATTGAAGCAAGCCTTTAGGAGGTGGAACATATGATTCAATAAGACAATCAAAGAGTTTGGTTTCTCACAGAATGAAGATGAACCTTGTGTGTATAAAAGATGAACTGTAATTTGCATTTAAAAGTCATTTCACAAAATGGATTGAAGTACACAAAAATGAGTAAAATAGGAGAGAATAAAATAAATTAGACCTCGTCTTCATTTTCCTTGGGAGAGAGGTTTACTTTTTCAGATGCAACGATCATCTTCTCCGTCGATTTCTTCCTCCATAACCATGACTTGTGGTCCATTGTAATCTCACTCACAGACAGCTACAGATAAAAAATGACAAAAAAATAAAAATAAAGAAACAATCACCGAAATTAAATATAATCACAATGAGAGATGAATTTAACAATCTCACCTCTTAATCAGACTCATAAAACGGCAGCATCAACAAGAACTCATAATGCATGAGTGATCAAAACTAGAAAAAAAACAAAAAAAAATCTGGATTTGAAACAAAATCTAAATACAGAGAAGCAAAGACACAATTAATAATAAAAATGTGGGTTGTTGTGATCCTACCGACAAGGCAGCTCAGCTGAGGACTGAGAGTGGGAAAGAGTATAAGTATGGGCGTGTTTGGTAAACGAGAAAAATGTGAGAAGAGAGAACGGAAACGTAGTACTAAATGGAGAAAGTAAAAAGTGAAAAGGAGTAGAAAAGTAGCGAGAGAGAGGTGTCGGTCCCGATCTGAGACAGTAATAGTAGGAGTAGCAATTGGAGATGATACAGTTGGCGTTCTGCTCGGGTATTTCTTTTGCTTTGCTTTCATCAGACGGACCGGAAGAGCGCGGGTCCCTTTTCGTTACTTTTCATTTTTCAACAGTTTTGTCGTCACTTCCGGGTTTTTCTATCATCACTCCCGTTGTCGTTTCACTCTCATTTTTCTTAGCTAATTCTTTTTTTAAATTAATTATAGTTATTCCATTAATTTTTTCATTTGTAAAGGGTGAAACAAAAAGTCGAAATTTTAGTTAATCGAAAAATCGAATTGATTTTTAAATTAATCGAATTAAAATTTTAAATTTTAAAAATCAGCAATTAACTATTAACTAACAGTTAACCTTTTAATATATATTTTATAAATTATATTTTAAATTTTATACTTATATTTTTTAATATTTTTATAATTTATAAATATTATGATATATAGCTTTTTAAAATATTATTACAAAATATATTTTTAGTCAATAAATATTAAAAAATTTTGTTATTATTATTTATTCATTATATATTCATAATTAGCAATTTATTATTAATTTCATATTAAATATATTTAATTATTATAATTAATTATGAAAATTTTATTTTTATTTTTATTTTTTTAATGGATATTTATTTAATTTATATTTTTTATTTCTAAAATATTTTTAACTATTAAAAATAATATTATAAATTGTATAATTTATTAAATTTATATGTTAAAATTTTTAGTTGTTAACTGATAGGAAATGTCAAGATAATTTTATCATAAAACTCATAGGAAAATTATCATACAAATAAGTTGTAATAGTGCAAGTGTAGTGTTAGAGTGCAATTTTATCATAAAACTCATAGGAAATGTCAAGATAATTTTAAGCATAACACGAGTTCTAGAGCACCAATTTGAGTGATTCTAGTTGGAAATGAAAGTTAAGACATAAATCTAAAATTTCATTGATGAACAAAAATCCAATTCTGCCTCTAAGGTTCTCGTATAGTAGCTTGAAAGTGTGTTATGGCTATTGCCCTATCAAAAGGAATAGTTTGTATTATTTTGTATATATCTCCTTATGTAGTGGTCCAAATTGTATAATTCTTGATTTTATTGAAACTAGAGACATAGTGGAACATACGTCTAAAAGAAAGTTTTACCAGAAAATAATATTTGCTAGGTCAAAATTCATGTACAAGTGAAATTTGGGAGTCTACCTGCTGAGTTCTTGGTAGAATGCATCGTCCCAGCTAAGACACTTTCATCTCAGTTGTGAAAAAGCATTCTAGATCAAACCAAAAGCAATTGGCACAGCTGGAACCATTTTGTCTCAACCGTGATCCTTCCCTATTCCAGACTATACTTGACTTTTAGACCCCAAAAATTATTAAATGATTCCCAAACCTTTTCGAACACTAATAGAATGTTGTGAGCCTATCTAAGGGAGTGTATGAGACTTATGATGTGCGAATTAGCTTATAATATCACAAACTTATACATGAATCATAGTGAAATATAATGATTATTGCAATATTAGTGTATTGCAAATAAAGTTAATGAGTGATTATGAATGTGTTATTGATTTATGGATATTGTGAAGTATTTTCAACCTAGTTTGGTATAAATATAATTGAATATGTGAATGAGACCTTAGTGTATGCTTGAATTAGATATAAATGTGGACATATATGGGATAATGATTCGATACATTTGAGTATCTAGTGATCGCACCTTCATGGTGCTTAGTGATTCGATATCTTTGGGTATCTAGTGACTACACCTTCATAGTACACCTTCACGGTGCTTAGTGATTTGATACCTTTGGGCATTTAGTGATTTGATACCTTCGACTATCTAGCATTCCCAATTGTCCACCCCTATTCCAAGTTTAAGCAACAAAAGTAATTATGATGAAATTAAAATAGTGTTAGAGACAAGCATAATTTAGAAGATTATTGACTTATTAACAGATATTATTGTTAAAACTAATGATTGTATATAGTTAGCATAAATGTAATGTGGTTAATGTATATGCAAAATTGAGTGTGTAATGATGGTAATGCCATATTTTGTGTGACGGATGAGTTATGAAGTGTATAGTTGATGTGTTATATGTTAGTTAAATACAAAATATAAGTATATGTTTAGAACTATGTGACTTTTGTGATGCGCACCGAAGCTGTCCCTCGCTTTCGAGTTCACTTTCGGAGGCCCATTTTTAGGATTCGAGATCGAAGGAGGCTCACTTTAACTCATAAATTGACTACTTTGCAATAAAAATGGATCAAGTCCAAATTATTGTTGGTAGTCAACCCATGAAGGTATCTACTAATGGGCCCAAAAGAGGTAAGTGTCTTGCAGTCGCTACCGAATAGAATGTCAAAAAATGAATCTCGACCTTTTGATGCCCAAATAAAAATTAGTGTTCGGGATTTTATTTTATTAGGCCTCTTGGTTAGGTATTGTTTTATAATTTAGTTTTATATTGAATCCCCTCTCGTCTCTCACACAATGCAAAAGCATAAGAATTAAGTAAACATTCCAAGCAAACAGAGAAAGCGAGAAATAAATAAATCAACTACTTAAATTATTATAAAACCAAATCGTCCAACAAATAAGAATAAAGTAATATACATACATAAATCGAGGTAGTTGTTTGGGTTGGGAATGTTAGTTTCCTCATGCATTTTTCAAAAAAATCTTCATTTTATCCTTTTGTTTGGCTTTGGATGGAAAATTGGACATTGGTCCAAGTTTCGAAGAAAAATCCAAATCGATTAATAGAAAACATTTTTAAGTGTCTTTTTCTTTTAACGTGCACAAAAAATCCTTTTTTACTAGCTATCACATCCCTAAAAGAAAATACATCCAAAAATACCAAATAAATAAAAGAACACAAAATAAATAATAACTAAGTAAAACTAAGATAATAAATAAATAAAATGATAAAAAATGGTTAAATGAGGTAACTAGATGAGCTGAGGGTGGTCATCTAACTAGGACCACGATTTCCAATGCAAAAAACCTCATAAAATCCTTCAAAGATGAAAATATTTACATACTCACAAAAACACCATAAAAAGGCAAATAAATTAGTATTATACAAAATACAATACAATATAACAAAGAAAATCATAAATTTAATTATACAATACAGAATAAAATTACATGCAGAATTAAATCATATAGAATAATGCATAAATATAAGAGAAATCAAACAAATGACATAAAATATATGAAATATATAATAAAAAGGTGTTTCAAAATCAGCCACAGACGCCCTAAACAGGCGAGGACACCTACAATATAACACCCTATACCCGGTAAATTAAAAGATCCAGATATCGGATGTCACACTCAGGTTTAGGTTTCTTATGTGCGAATCAAATAAAACTTTACTTGAGATACTATTTAATTTGTAAAAGTTTTGGTTGAGTCTCCCCTAAAATTCTTTAAAACCCCCTGAAAAGAAAGTAGTCAAACACTTCTATTAACATCTATCCTACCAACCATTTGCCTCCAGTTCAACCTTAATTTAGTATTTATTGCTCGTCCTTCAATATTTCAAACTCAAGCCAACAATTTCTTAAACACGGTATATTAGATTTCTCCACTATTCTCCATTTAATTTACAGCACTAAAATTTATAAATAATTACATAACCAATCATAAGTACATGTCAAAATATCATGGGAATAACAACAAAAGGGTCAAGTGCCTCCACCTCCTTGTCTTCCCACTTTACTATTGTGACTCAAAGTCCTTTGATGCAAATCCACTACTGACTCCCTCCAAAATTTTTTCAAACCTACGCGCGAAAAAAAACCATGTGCTAAGCATATTGCTTAGTGGTGTCCAAATAATTTTATTTTTCCAACAGGATCAAAAACTATTTGACTAAAACATAAAAAGAAAAAAATACATAAATTGTCAAACATGCGCATTTTTATCTATTTGAAACTGAATGATTATGAATCTCATGTACATAATCATAGCATATACATATAATCCGTATTTTTGCTTCTCATTCTTCTAAATTAAAGTTTAAGTTAACATCATAGTAAAAGGGCAACAAATTAACTGTCTTTACTTAAAAAAAAAACAATTCAGCTAATTAGATAAATAATTGATATTTATTAGTTTGTATTGCCCTAAGTAAAATCCTACGAAATTGTAAGAAGAGCTGGATAAATAGGAATCAAACATAGGACTAAGTTTTCGGAACTATATGGTATATCAACATCATTTTCTGTAGATTTGTGGAACTCAAGATTTTCTATTATCTCGAAAAAATTATCCTAAAATAATGATACAAGAGTATATTTATAGGTATACAAGTAGTAAAAAGAAAAATTACTATTTTACCCTTAATTACAAACTATCTAACAAAATAGATTAACCAACACTCCCCCTCAAGTTGGTGCAAATATATTACACATGTCCAACTTGCAAACTATGGCATGAAAAGCTCGACTACCGAGTCCTTTTGTGAAAACATCAGCTAATTGTATGTCCGATATTACATGAAATAGGCTTAAAATACCATCAAATAATTTTTCTTTGATGAAGTGTCGATCAATTTCGATATGTTTTGTCCTGTCATGTTGAACTAGATTATGAGCAATACTGATTGCAGCTTTGTTGTCACAATACAAAAATAGTCGATCTTTTCCAGTCAAATTCAACTCTACTAATAACTTCTGCAACCATAACAACTCACAAACACATTGAGCCATAGCTCTATATTCTGCTTCTACACTCGATCTTGCAACTACACTCTGTTCCTTGCTTCTCCAAGTGACTAAGTTATCTCCCACAAATGTACAATAACCAGAGGTGGATCTTCTATCATCTAAAGATCCAGCCCAATTTGCGTCCGTGAAGGCTTCAATTCGTAGATAACCATTTTTGAAACAAGAATACCTCTTCCTGGAGCTGATTTTAAATACCGCAAAATGCGAAAAATAGCCTGTTGATGAGATTCTCTAGGATCATGCATAAACTGACTCACCAAGCTAACTGCATAAGCAATATCTGGTCTAGTGTGAGATAGATAGATAAGTCTACCTACCAATCTTGTATATCTGTCCTTATCAGCTGATCCTTCATTTCTTGTTTGTAACTTATGGTTACTTTCAATGGGTGTATCTACTGGTTTGCATCCCAACATACCAGTTTCATCCAAAAGATCCAGAACATATTTTCTTTGAGAAATGAAGATGCCTTTGGTTGATCTGGTAACTTCAATTCCTAAGAAATATTGTAGCTTCCTAAGATCCTTGATTTCAAACTCCTGAGTTAAGAGCTTCTTCAATCAAACCATTTCTTCTTTATCATCCCTGGTCATCACTATGTCATCAACATAAACAATGAAAAGAGTGATCTTACCCTTGGAGTGCCTCATAAAGAGGGTATGATCAGCATTACTTTATTGATAACCAAAAGATATCATAGCTTTGCTGAATCTGTCAAACTAAGCTCTCGGAGATTGTTTCAACCCATACAAGGCTTTCTTCAGTCTGCACACCTTCCCTTGAGTTCTCTCATCATCAAAACCAGGAGAAATCTCCATATAAACTTCTTCTTCCAGGTCTCCATGGAGAAATGCATTCTTCACATCAAATTGCAACAAATCCCAATCCAAGTTAGCTGCACAGGACAACAAGATTCTAATCATATTCATTTTAGCAATTGGTGCAAATGTCTCCTGATAGTCAACTCCATAAGTCTGGGTGAATCCTTTTGCCATTAATCTAGTTTTAAATATCTTAACTGAACCATTAGCTTTGTGTTTTATTGTGGACACCCACTTACAACTAACTAACTTTTTGTCTGGAGATGCAACTAGTTCCCAGGTTTCATTTTTAGATAGAGCTTTCATTTCTTCAACCATAGCTTCTCTCCACTTTCGATCCTTGATAGCTTCTCTCCAATCCTGTGGAATAGACATAGAGGAAATAGACAAGGCAAAGGCTCTATAGGAAGGAGACAAAAAATCATAAGAGACAAAGTTAGAGATGGAATGTTTTGTACACAACCTGACTCCTTTTCTTTGAGCAATGGGCAAATTTAAATCAGAATCAAGAAGTGACTCACCTGAGGATTCTTGCAGTGTAGAATGTATGATGGCTTCTTCAGACCTATTCTTCCTCAAGTATCTCAACAAGTCAGGTCTATCTAAACGACCAATAACATTCTCATTCTTCTCCCCCTAAACATCAACAACATTTTTCTCCTGAACAACAATCTCTTCATTTTCCCTTTGAACTAGATCACAAGGTAGCACGGGTATATTCATCACCACTTCTTCACTATTCTCCCCCTGAAGAGGTGATTGTATAATGCCAAAATAAGGTTCAAACTCCCGAAAGGTAACATCCATACTCATAAAGAATTTCCTTGATGGAGGATGATGGCACTTATAACCCTTTTGAGTTAGAGAATATCCAACGAACACACATCTCAATGCTCTCAGATCTAATTTCCCAACATTCCTAGTATGAACAAAGCAAACACATCCAAAAATCTTTGGTGGAACAGTATAGCTAGTTTTTCTGGTTAAGGCTTCTATAAGAGTCCTAAAGTTAAGAGCTTTGAGAGGCATTCGATTAATAAGATAGGCAGCTACTAGTGCAGCATCCCCCCAATATGACTTTGGAATATGCATAGTAAACATAAGAGATCTAGCAACTTCTAACAAATGCTTATTTTTTCTTTCAGCTACACCATTTTGAGGACTAGTATAAGGACAACTAGTTTAGTGAATAATCCCATAAGACTCTAAATAAGTACCAAACCTACTATCCATATATTCTATCTCATTATCAGACCGCAAAACTTTTATTTTAGAATCAAATTGGGTGTGAACCGTTTTATGAAAAAATTAAAAACAGGAGAAAACATCACTCTTTGCCTTAATCAAATACGCACAAGTCATTCTAGTGCAACAATCAATGAAAGTAACAAACCATCAATTTTCAGACAAAGGCAATTTGTGTAGGCCCCCAAACATCAGGATGAACAATCATAAATGGCTTACTGGCTTTATTATCACTGAAAGGATAAGAGTTTTTAGTATGTTTAGCATACTCACAAGCATCACAAGATAAAGAATCGAATCGAGTTCTAGCAAATAAACTAGGATATAGTTTTTCTAAAACAAAAAATGATGGATGCCCTAATCGTCTATGCCACTGAATGATCTCCTGGTTGATATCCTAAAACCCTCCAAAAAGACCCAACTCTTGACTGTCTTCCAATATATATAAGCCATCATGCTCTCTACCACTGCCAATCCTCTTCCCTATTTGAAGATTATGAAAGATACAAAAATCAGGAAAAAATTCAACGTTTCAGTTAAGAGTTTTAGTGATAGCACTGACAGATAAAAGATTGAGAAGAAATTGAGGAATATGAAGAACAAAGGACAATTTAATATTAGGAGTACAAACAACAGGACATGTCCCAGAAATAGGGGTTAAAGACCCATCAGCCACCCTTACACTATCCCTTTTTAAACAAGGAGAATAGTTAAGAAAGCCTTTAGAAATGCTTGTCATATGTCTATTCACACCAGAATCAATAATCCATAGTTATGATGAGAAAACATAGTACTTGACTTGACCAAATTAGAGGTAGCACTGGATGAAGGAGTAAGTTGAGACAGAATACGCCTGAAATGTAAAATCTCATCAGAAGAGAGACTCTTAACTGAAGTCGAATCCTTAGATGATTCCACTGTTTCTAACACATGTACTTGAGCCCTTGTTGGATTAACTCATTTTCACCCATGACCCCTACTAGGTCTCCCATGCAATTTCCAGCAAATTTCTTTAGTGTGCCTTGGCTTACACAGTAATCACAGTGCAAATAATCTTTATCAGAAAGAATACCTTTTAGTTGCTCAAGAGAGGTATGGGCAGTCAAACCCAACTTGTCAATAGGTGCAGTATAAAGCATAACACTTCTTTTGGTCTCTTCTTGCTGGATTAAAGAATGTGCCTCCTCAAGTGAAGGAAAAGGAGTTCTGCCAATAACATGAACTCGCACCTGATCAAATTTAGGATTTAAACCAGCCAAAAAATCATAAACCATTTCCTTTTCAATCATCTTTTGAATCAGCACCGCATCATCAACACATTTTGCTTGAAAATCCTGATAATAATCCAGTTCCTGCCATAAACTACCCAGCTCAGAGAAATAATCTAAAATAGTAAGCTCACCTTGTTTCGTACCATAAACTTTGTTCCTGAGGTCAAAGATACGAGCATCATTTTTCATTCGAGAATAGGTGGTTTTTGTAGCTTTCCATATCTTCTCTGTAGTGTCAAGCAATAAATATTGTCTAAAAATTTTAGGATGCATAGAATTCAGGAGTCAAGACATAACAAGTGAATTATCTGAGTCCCATTGATTAAAATTAGGATCGGTGATAGATGGCGGTTTTTTACTTCCATCAATATAAGCCTGCAACCTTCTAGCCTTGATCGACAATAAACATGATCTAGACCAAGCTAAATAAGTACTGCTCCCCTCAAGTTTAACTGGACTAATTTGAGAATAGGAACTGTCATTAATGGGATAATGTTTCTCAATTTCCTTATGATCAACCTTAATATTTGACATAATGGAAAAGCCAAAAAAGGATAAAAAATAGCAGGAAAAATAACCCAGAAAAACAAAACCTGTTCACGTGTGACCCAAAAACCAAGGAAGTTGGAAGTCATCGGAGATCAGTGCATAGAAGGTGGAGCCACGCGCCGGCGCGTGGAGAAAGGGCAGAAAGTGAAGGACGACGCGTGTACTCACGCGCGGCTTCTGATGGCGCAGGGAATCTGGGTGCCGGCCAAAATTGACTTGATCTATCTTTCTATGGGGGTGGTGTCGAAAGAGAAGGGCTGAAAACATGACCTTCTAGACTCACCAGAAAAAAAAGGGTTACCGAAAAATTAACCAACTGCAGAAGGGAGCTAACTCGACATTCGAAATGACAGTGGCTCTGATACCATGTAGATTTATGGAACTCAAGATTTTCTATCATCTCAAAAAACTTATCCTAAAATAATGATACAATGGTATATTTATAGGTATACAAGTAGTAAAAAGAAAAATTACTATTCTACCTTTAATTACAAACTATCTAACAAAATAGATTATCCAACATTTTCTCATTATTGAGAATCGAAATTTTCATACATTTAAAATACACACACACACACGTGTGGACCGAGTTCTCAGAACTACACAGCCCAACGTTTCAATTAATTATACTCGCAGGTTCCCCTGATTAGCATGCCAATCTTATCCTATTACTCCAATTTCTGTCTAGTTTTACTAAGGACAATTAAGTATTTTCTAAATCTCATTAACTAGACTTGTAGCATTATTTCCAATTAATACTTATTCCATGATTAATTGATTTTATTTTCTCAATTTTGCATTAATATACATTTACCGTTACTCATTTAAACAACTTGTAAAGTCACAAATTACTATGGCATGTTTATGGCTCACCCATTAATTCATGAGCCATTCATGAGTGTAGGCCTAAGTATTTAACCATACATGTCTCATTATTAATTAAACTTACATATGCTCTATTACATACACCTCTTTCATTAGTAATCTTGCTTTAACTTACAGTCATTTATTTATTTGCTTGAGTTAATTTCCCATTACAATGATTGGATTTAAATTCTTTTCGACCATAAGGCATATATTTTACCTATAATTTCAATTTCCTCAAAACCATGAAACACAATGGTTCTATATCATCATAATAGCCTATTTAGAATTTTATTGTAATTGTATTAATTAATTCAAAACCATACCTAACTTATACTAATTATAGAGTACATCTATTAATGCATAAGTCCAAATTAATCACATGTATAGTTCTTATTTAGCCTAAACATAGTATTTAACCTCTAATTAAATAATCATAACCTTAATATTACCAAACACTATCAAATAAAAATAACCATTTCAATTATTTTTAACTAACATAATATAAAAGTTAAGAAAAATAGATTTGCTTAAACACATACCCAAATTTGGTGTAAATGCCTTCAATTCACACTTCCACAAGCTTTATTTCATTATCTTTCTTACACTTCTTTGCCGTTTTTACTCATCCCTTCTTCTTTGTCTTCAAGGTTCCATAAAATCAATATAAATCCACCATTAATTGCATGCAAATTTGCAATTTACAGTAACCTCCAAATATTAAATTTCTTAAACCACCAACTAACTAAAAGGAATAAATCTTTGACTTTAAGTTTCCTAAAAAATTAAAACCCTCAAATCTAAAACTCCATCTTACACTTCAAATCTTTTCTATAATTTGCTAAATAATTGATTAAAGAAAGAAGCTTACCTATCAATTGATAAATGGGAGAGCAGCAAATGGGGGCCGAATTCCTTAAAAATCCGAGCAAGGGAAGGAGGAGCGAAGGGAGAGGAAGGGTTATCCCCGATGTGGCGAGGAGGAGAAAAGAAAAATGAGAGGATAACGGTGCCGACAGAGCTAGTTAGGCGGATGGTTGGTGGCTGGTTTGATCGAAAAAGAAAGGGGAAAGGGGGAGAGGGGAGAAGGGAAAGAGGGTGGCGATGGGGACTGTTAAGGGAAGTGAATCCCTTAATTTCCAGCAAAACAAAAAGAAGAGGGAACAAGCCAAAACGACGTTGTTTTGGCAAAGTTCACTTTTGGTCCCTCTCCTTTTTCACCATATAGTATTTTAGCCCAATCTTTTTCTTTTATGCTTTTGAACCCCCAAATCCATTATATTTCAACCTATAACCATTTTTTATTTTATTTTATTTACTTGTCTTTTGACTCTTTTTATTCATATTTATTTTATTAATAAATCTACACATAAATCGGGTTAATCCAATTATTACTTGGGTAATCAAACTCTGGGGTGTTACATACAGCTTCACAAGGGACGGGATGAGAGGAAGTCCTTGTGTCGTCTCGTTTGTTACTTTGATAGATGGGCATCTATTGAGGCTTTTTTCCCATCCGTCATTTGTTGGATAGAATATAATGCTGGGAAAATGATGCCAAACACATAAAAAAAAATCATACAAAGACCACACTTAATCCAAAACACACAATTATTAGGTCCTAAATCATGCCAACACAATATTATAACATTAAATCATGCATAAAACACATTAAAATCACCAATTTACAGAATTAGAGAATAAAATAAAAGCTTAAAATATTACAACAATGGAGGAATCTCTTATCTAATCATGCCATTAATAAGCATACCAATTCATATTTATATCTCATTACTATCTAAGCAATCGAATCAAACAAACACAACATTTACACACATTTATTTGCAACAAATGATCACATAATCATGTATGGCAATTTCAAAGAGAGAAAGTAGAAAAAGGAGCCTAAAATATCACCCTCAAGAGATATTTTGACTCTGAAATTCTTATAGTCCAGATCTCCACTTCGATTTATGTTTTTTTTTTTTAGAAAAAAACCAATGAATTTCATTGTGTGTGTGTGTGTGTTTAGATCAAATGATTGTTAGAACACAATAGAACCTCTTAGAGTGAGAGAAATTGATTTTTTTCTTCCCTAAAGTTTGCTTTATATTCAAGTGACTCCCCTCTGAAAACCCTAGAATTTTACTTTTTATGCCTAGGATAGAGTTGGAGTTAAATCCAACTCTATCTCTCCTAATTTAAAGATATCTCCCCCTAAAATTCGGATATATCCTTTAGGAGTTATCTTCCTATTTTTGAATTTCCAAAAACATAGAAAATCTAGAAAAAAACCCCACAGATGGGCATCTCTCATTGAGAGGCAGCCGTTCCTCAGTCCAAAATTCCTAAATTACCAAAATACCTCTAATCTGACCTGGACAGGAGAGAGAAGGCTAGAAACGACCATCCTTCATGTGACAAATAACCGTTTGTCACCTCTGAAGGCCAAAATCAAGGTTTTTCATGCATTTTTGTTAAAGCACTTGGAAAATCATAAAAATATTTGAGAAAAATATAAAAAATTCACAATTGGAGCCTCGAGATCCGAACCTGCTATCAGTAATATATTATTTTCTCATCATCGAGTAACCCTGATCTAGGCTACCTTGGGTCACGGTATCTATAAATGCCCTCAATTTTGGAAAACTAGTGCACTAGTGCCAAAGTGAGCTAAAATTCAAAGTAAAAGGGAAAAGACGCATACCTTAGACAACAAATCTCTTAGTTGATTTAAAACACATACCTTCTAAGGTAGTTAGCCTCTTGGATGGGTAGTTATTGTTAGCTTATCAGTATGTTAACCCCAGTTCGGATAGTTAACATTAGTTTATCGATGTGTTAACCCTAAATGGACTATCTGATTAGCATTTGAAGCATGCAGAATCAGGTTGTTTAAATGCATCTATTTAGTGCTTGGGGCATGCATAATCAAAATTACTTGATTGGATCTGATTAGCTCCTGGGGCATGTAGAATCAAGTTATTTGAATGCATCTAATTAGCACTTAGGGCATGCAAAATTGAGACAACTTGATTGGATCTGATTTAGTGCCTAGGGCATATAAAATCAAGTTGTTTAAATGCGTCTGATTAGCACCTAGGGCATGTAGAATTGAGATGACTTGATTGGATCTTATTAGCACCTGAAGCATGCAGAATTAGGTTGTTTGACCTGCAAAATCAAATAAGATTTGAGTAATGTTTGATTGGTGTCAACTATAGACTGACCTTTGTCTTGGTTGATACTTCTAGTGGGTACACTATCTCCTCTTGAAGCAATGTTCCATTAGGGAGATTTTTGGCAAATGTGCATCCATGAGGAGTCATAGAGATGTTTGGAGCCTTTTTGGCACACTTTCTAATGACTATGTCACCACTATTGCTATTAGGCTTTCACCTATTGTCCAATAGTTCCTTGCTGTGCATCTCTTTTTATTTCCACCTGTTCAGGTAACTTCTTGTAATAATGATGAGTATCTGTATTCCTTGTTATTGAAGGAGTAAATATATACCCCACGATAGGGGTTTCAAGTACCTACTATGAGAAAGATTCGATATTACTGCTCTATTTATGGAGTTTGGCTTTGTCAAATTTTTTTATTATTTTTTCTTGTGTTCATTATTATTACTTTTGTCTTGTTATGGTATATTAATTATAGGTTTTTTTATTAATTTCATGGCATTCTTTTCTTTCTTTTTTTTTTCTTTTGAAAGCATGATAAGTATGAATTAAACAAAATACAATATGAGATAATCATATAAATTAAATACAAGTTATATTTTTATATACATAAAAAATATTTAAACAAAGTTTTAAAACTCCCTGAATACAGAATAATAAATCTATTGTGAAGGCCCTAGTCCTTTGTGATAGGTTGGCCTAAAAAGAGGTTTGAATGCTGAAGGCCTAGGAGGTCTGGTTAGTGCCATGGCCGTGGTGCTACTGGTGGCTGATTATCATCTGGCCTAAATCTAAAGTAGAATCCGGGCAATACCACTATCAAAGGGTGCAGGATCTATGCTATCACCTTTGCCAACTACTTTGATCTTTGTTTTACCTCAGTAATAGCCTTGGAGTGACGTTTGAGAAATCTCATCAGGTCATTTCTCAAATACTCTATATATCTCCTTAGCTGCTCATTTATTTCTACTACGACTTGCCTACCTCTGGAGACCTCTCCCTCAATATGAGTGCCCTGCTCTTTAATCTGAGTTGGCGAGTCATCAACTACCTATAGGATCACCTCGAACCTCTAACCTGCGGCCACCAAATCAGCCCTAATACCATACACCTCTGTCTGCAGAGACTGCACCATTGCTGGTAATGACTATAGGGACTGCACTGCTATGAGTACTAACTGCAATATTTGATCTTGGCATCTAATGGCCTCCCTATTGCTGTCAACCTGCCAAAGAGGTCACCAGATAAAGAGACTAAAAATGACTACACTGTAGATGGCGACGGCTTTAGATGCACTGGCAGTGGCAGAGCAGTCAACATAGAGGCTATTAGATGTCCAAATGGCAGAGGAGTTGAAAATGTGGGTGCTCCTGGATGTCCATAAGGGGAAAACCTCCCCATCCTCCTAGTATGTGACCGTTGACATCTGAAAAGGCGATTGAGGATGAGCTAGGGGCTGTGGTGATCTACTTAGGAGACCTGTAGGTCTATCTGCATGTCAAACTCATAATCAAAATCATCTCCTGCCCTCTGGTGTCCTTGAGGCTCATGTGGCTTATTTGCCTAATCCTCCTACTGAGGTGGCTATGATGGAGGTACTTGTAGTACTGCTAGTGCCTCTTATGGTGGTTGGCCTTGCTCACCTCCCTCTACGGGTGCATCTGGCACTATAGGGTCTAGATTGCATCTTTGCCTGGTCTCGTGGATAGTCAACAACTTGTACTCCCCTTTTTTCTCCTAAATAGCCTCTACTATCTTCATGGTGATTGCAACCTGCAAATCGATATATATGCCCTCTGGAATGGGGTTACCAAATATGCTTTCATCTGCAGATTGGTAATGATGCCTCCCATGTAGATCTGTGTGGTGGACTAAGTGGATACCCTGACTAGCAAAGTGATGATCTCGTGGGTGATATCCAGATGCCTCTGCTCTTACATCCCTTAAAAACTAGTGACGTCGGTGAAGTTTACCGACTTTGGACTCCCTGTGCATCCCAAGTAAGAGGTGTATAGCATTCTCTGAACGTACCATAAGGTTTGGGTGGCTAACATAGTGCTTGTTGCAGTGTTTGACTAATATACTACCCTTGATAGTGTCATTACGCTCCATCTGGTCCTATCTATAATCCTAAGGGTGTGACCACATCTACCCTAATTGGAAGGCCTATGGCCTGTGCAAACCTATGGCATGTGATACTGTAATGTATGCCCAGTGCCCAAAACTGGACCATCCCCTTCTCTGTATCTGACCTCTGGTAACCACCGTATTGCAACGTGGCCAAGACCTTTCGGGTGATATTAGGGTAGGTCTTATAAGCTAAAGTGAAGAACTCCATCTAATATGCTCTGGCTAGGAGTCTATCAATGTCCTCCATTAGCTTGACATCCTGTAGGAACTATCTGGACATGAAGCGACTCGACCTGAATTGTACTCGCTACAAGACTTGATATCTAGCAACCTACTCAAGTGTCATATACGATGGTATAGGCTGAGGCGAGTTGCAGTTTTGTAAGGCATCTTGAAGTAGAAAAGATAAAGAAATAAAAACATGAAGAAGTGTAGAACTATCACTACCCCAATGTGCGAGTCGATCTCTAAGGAATTTCCATACAAACGATGCAAAAAATAGAGAAGAAAACCAAGAAAAATCAACATGAAAAGTTTGGAAATTGAAAATGGTAGTTACTGGAAGTGAGGAAGAAGAAGAAGGGGAAAGGTTTTTATTTTTCAAATTTTCAAGCGAGAGACGGGAGGCCTGTACCTCGCTGCTTTTTGACAATTTTGCACTTTTCCTTTCTTTTTAATTATTTTACTTCTTATCTTTATTTCTAATTTACACAGAAACCCTTTATTTATTATTATTTACATACTTACCCGATATTTAATATCCTATTTATATTTTATTTACATTATTTATTTACTCAACTATTTTATTTGCATTATTTATATACATGCACTATTTATTTATACATATTTACCAAAAACTAAAAAAAGACTCCTTGAAATTTATTGTGCTTTTTGAATTTTCTGATTGTTCATGTCCAAAACCTTCTAAAATTGTTTTTTATTTACCGTGGAGCTTTTGGGTCTCCTACAAAAATGAAAGCAAAATAAAATGCAATGGTATGTACATGTAATGCATGGGACATGCATAAGATGGATTTTGGTCATCCAGAGATGACAAATGGGCTGGCCGTGGCTTACTCCTCGAGGGATGGGCATCTGTCATCACTTTTTATAAATAGTGCCAAAATTTTCTTAGTCTTTATGCCTTTGACTTCTCTTTTTCCCCAAGGAAGCTTCTGCCAGGTATTTTTTCCTTTCCTTTCTTTTCTTTTCCTGATTATTTTCTTTCAATTATTCATTTCTTCATTATTTCTGCACTTAGACCACTTAAGAAAATTATGTTATCATAACTTTCAGACTTGCAAAATTACACCGATTGTTGGATGATCTGAAAACCTAAAAGGAACCACTTTTGGATCTATATTCCAACCTAATGTTTTTTAGGAGAATATCTCTAGATAGGAACTTACTACTTGCTGCTGGTTGATATTGGGACCCGAGGTTCCATATGTTTAGATTTACTCATCAGGAGTTGTGTCCTCTACCAGAGGAGTTTGCTGCGATAGTTGATGCTAGGTTTGAGCTTGGTATCCAACCATGCCTGCTTTCTTTTATTTTTAGGTATCATAAGGAGGTGGCTCGTGCCTTTAGCATCCTCCTTTTTGAGGCCAAGGGCCTAATACCTTATGGGGAGACATTCTCACTGGAGCTATTAATTGATGTACTGGCCAACTTTGATGACGTACCCACTTTCCACTTCAGTATGATACTGCTTTACTGTTTTGCTCAGTGCTTACTGATGACCCCATGACTGGAGATTATAAATTATTCAGTATAGTAAATGGTGTGCTTTGGGGGCACAATCCATATCCTCTAGTTCTAGCAGAAACTATCATTAGCTTAGATGTTGCTCACCACAACCCTCATTCTAGGTTCACTGATAGGCCTATAATGCTCCAGGTATGTCCTTAATTTTAAAGGTAGCATATCCCTTGTGGGTTTTCATACTAGCTTTTTTTATTGGAAGTGAGTCTTTTTGAATTTTCACATATTTGTTTGCCTTATTTTTGCTTGAAATGAATCTAACTCACTCCAATGGCTCTCTCTGTTTTTTTTAGGTATGGCTTTATGAGATGTTAAAGCTAATGTCAGAGCCTCCTTCTCGAGTTAGGGCTATAGGTGTTTACCCTATGAGATATGTCATACTTAGGCATCTGTAGTGTGAATTTCTAATAGTCCAGGACGAAGTTAATTGGTTGAGCCATCTGACAGATGATGATATTATGTTCAGGTGCACTTGGTTGCCTATTACCTCCATGTTTCGGGATAAATCATCCGAATGTGTTCCTTTATGTAGATTGCATCGTGCTACCTTCTACATCACTACTTGTTGTGCTTACTAGTTCAGGGATTAACAGGACATCGTTAGGTGTCCATTAGGCTTCCAAGGTAGCGGACTTGTCTTTCCCTTTGTGTCAGAGTACTATTAGAGGATTTGGACCCCACTACCTGTGAGGACTACTATTCCTAAGATTGGTGTCTATGACTTCACCATTTCTGTTTCCTACAAGCAATGGGTCACCAGTTCAATAGTTGACAATGAGCTGTGGACTTTTAGGCACTTGGATGGAGAGAGAGAGGTGATACAGATGATGGAATATGACATGGTATGATAATCATGATAGCACAGCGGAAAAATAAAATTTTTTTTCATACATACCATACATATCCAAAACTAGGAACGAAAACATGCAATTTTAGGGTTTTGAAACTTACAATAGATGATGCCTTTTTATTCTTTGATTTTGTGATGTCCAGCAACCAAGATGCCTTTATCCACCTTAGATCTCAATCACCAATGCCAAGGAATAGCCTTTTTCGCCAATCCCTCTATTTTCACACACACAATTGCACCGTCGGCTTAAAATCGAGATTGCTAGCTCTCTTTTTGGTATTGTGTAATGGTTATAGTTTGAAGCTACAAAACTTGATTTTGTACTTCTTTAGATTGCTATTACTGCTCAATAACACAAGAGAATGAGGAACAATCCTTTCTCCTTGTGAAAAATTGAACAAAAGAATTAAGAGAGAGTGAGATGATCTTCACGCAAAAACAAGGTGTGTAGGATTTGTTTTCACGCCAACTCCCTCTCACTTTTAGGGTTTTATTTCATTTAATATATATGCTTATCCTTTGGCAAGTCTTTGATTTGAATTCAACTATCCTAAGATAATTAATTCAAACTCTTTCACTTCCTAAAGATAAGTAATATATCTTGAATTAAACTCCTTTGAATTTAAATTCAAATTTGAAATAAATCATAAGACATTTAAATAAATGAAATCACTTAATTTAAATAAATGCCATGTGCCGAAATTCCTTGAATTATCTCTTGGAATTTCGGCTACTTCATTAAATAAATAAGTGATTTAATTTAATTTAAATTCCTTTAGGCTTTAATACTCAATTAACTTAATTAATGTAACATAATTAATTAATTGAAATTAAACCTTGTGGGCTGAATTTTTCTCTCTCATGGACCAAAGCCCAATAGCAATTTTATAACCCATTACATACACTAATTTGACTTTAATTAAAAGCCCAAATTAATGTCCAATACTTAATTTAAATATTTTAAGCCCAATGCTTTGTGTGCGATCCTATAGGTCCATTTAATGTTGGCAATGAATTAATAAATTAATTCAAAGGCTATATATATTCTCTAGCAAGATATTATAGCATTCCAAATTAAATGAAAATGCATATGGCATTTGGTGACCTAATGCAATTTTGCATAGTCCCTTACCCTTAAATATCAGAATTAATATAAGGCATGGAACTAGTCATCCTTATATATATTAATTCCTTTCTTGATATTCCAGTGACAATGAACTCTCAGATAAATAATGATTACTCATTATTTCATCTCGGCATGGCCATACACTTCTCAGTTCACTGATCAAGTGGCCGGTGATATTTTCTCTCTTATCGAGAGGGGTAATCCCTTCACTTCTCTCATGCTCTCTAACATGAATCAATGCATACCCAATCATACCCGTACTTGTCACTCTGTTACGAGCACGTTAGGTGTATGTCAAAGTACACGGTAATTCATAAAGAGTGTCATAGAGATTTCAGGTCTAAGAACTCCGATACAAAACTTGCATATGAGAAACACTTATGACTTGTACCATGTAGTGTTCTCATGAGCGGATTGAATCCAGATACCATGTTCTTTAACATGTATCTATGATCTCTGATTGACACTCTTGTCCTAATGATCCGTAAGACAGAACTCATAATATCAGAGAGAGCATACTAGTCTTAATTCATTTGTTATTCCCATAACAATGACTGACTAGGGATATTTAGAATGAAGTCCCATTTGTTTCAAGGTCTTACAATCCATGTGCCTCACACATGATAACTTAAACCGAAACAACATTCTTGGATAGTTTTATCAATTGACATGAACAGGAATACAAAAGATAAAACAAATGCCTCATTTTATTAACTAAGTGTTTTATTACAATGTATTGGGGCTAGGGCTTACACTAACAATCTCCCACTAGCACTAGTCCCAATTGGGCATAGCCCTAAGACCGAACGCTCTCAAATGAGCTTCGTGCAGATTTGGATGTAACTGTTTCGTCAAAGGATCTGCTACACTGTCTTCACTTGCTATCTTGCTAACCTTGACGTCCCCACGATCAATGATTTCTCTGATCAGGTGGTACCTTCTGAGTATGTGTTTGGATTTCTGGTGTGACCGGGGCTCTTTTGCCTGTGCGATGGCCCCGTTGTTGTCACAGAAAATTTCTAATGGATCTAGGATGCTTGGGACCACTCCTAATCCAGAAATAAAATTTTTAATCCAAACAGCCTCTTTTGCAGCCTCACTTGCTGCAATATACTCAGATTCTGTAGTTGAGTCGGCAAAAGTCTCTTGCTTTGAGCTTCTCCAGCTGACAGCACCACCGTTTAAAACAAAAACAAACCCAGATTGCGATCTAGAATCCTGAGTGCTGGTCTGAAAAGCAGCGTCGGCATAACCTTGTATGACGAGCTCTTCTTGACCACCATACACCAAGAAGTGATCCTTAGTCCTTCGCAGGTACTTAAGGATCCCTTTTACAGCAGACCAGTGCTTCTCACCAGGGTCTTGCTGAAACCTACTGGTTATACTCAGTGCATGAGCAACATCCAACCTAGTACATAACATAGCGTACATGATAGATCCAATAGCAGATGCATATGGGATTCTACTCATGTTGTCCCTTTCCTCCTTGGTTTTAGGGCACTGTTCTTTAGTCAAAGGAACTCCCAAAGCCAAAGGTATGTACCCTTTCTTTGAGTTTCCCATACTAAAATGCTTTAGTACTTTGTCTATGTACTTTTCTTGACTTAGTCCCAAAAGCCGATTCGATCTATCTCTATAGATTCGAATACCAAGTATTGTCTCGGCTTCACCTAAGTCTTTCATTGAGAAACATTTTCCCAACCATTGCTTAACCTTTTGCAATGTTGTAATTTCATTCCCAATGAGAAGGATGTCGTCCACATATAGGACCAGAAACACTACTACGCTCCCACTAACCTTCTTGTACACACAAGGCTCATCTTCGTTCTTGATGAAGTCAAATTCTTTGACTGCCTCATCAAAACGAAGATTCCAACTTTGGGATGCTTGCTTTAATCCATAAATGGATTTTTGAAGCTTGCAAACCTTCTTAGGATGCTTGGATTGACAAAACCTTCAGGCTGTGTCATATACACATCCTCAAGTAAATTTTCGTTGAGGAAAGCAGTTTTGACATCCATTTGCCATATCTCATAATCATGATATGCAGCTATGGCAAGCAAGATCCTAATGGACTTGAGCATGACTACAGGAGAAAAGGTCTCGTCATAGTCTATACCATGAGTTTGTCGAAAACCTTTTGCTACTAGTCTACCTTTGTAGGTCTTATCAGCTTTTAGTTTGAATAACCACTTGCATTCAATTACCTTAGCACCTTCCGGTGGATCAACCAAGGTCCAAACCTGGTTATCGTACATTGATTGCATCTCGAATTTTATGGCTTCAAGCCAATTTTTCGAGTCTAGGCTTTCAATAGCTTCTCGGTAGGTAGTAGGATCCTCACGATCTACTAACTCAATAGTGTCACTGTCAGTGATTAGAAATCCATATCTCTCAATCTCCTGACGTACCCTACCAGACCTTCTAGGTACTTGTGTAATGGGTTCTTGTTCCACAACTGGTTGTGAACTTGATCCCATTTCCAACTCATCCTCTATAGGAGCTTATGGCACTTGAATTTCTCCAAGTTCTACTTTACTCCCACTGTCTTTCTTGAGAAGGAACTCCTTTTCCAAGAAAACAGCCTTGCGAGCAACAAATACTTTGTTCTCGGCTTGTGAGTAAAAGTAGTATCCCTTTGTTTTTTTAGGATAACCCACAAACAAGCAGACACTGGATTTGGACTCTAGTTTGTCAGATGTTAATTTCTTAACATGTGCTTCACAGCCCCAAATCCTGAGAAAAGACATATTGGGTTCTTTCCCAGTCCATACCTCGTACGGTGTCTTTTCAACTGCTTTAGTTGGAGTACGGTTCAATAGAAACGCAGCAGTTTCTAATGCATAACCCCAAAAAGAGATAGAAAGATTAGCTTGACTCATCATAGATCGAACCATGTCCAACAGAGTTCGATTTCTCCTTTCGGACACACCATTCCATTGCGGTGTTCCAGGAGGAGTGAGCTGTGAAATAATTTCACACTCTTTTAGATGATCATCAAACTCTTGGCTTAAGTATTCGCACCTCGATCTGATCGAATGGCTTTTATACTTTTGCCAAGTTGGTTTTCTACTTCGTTCTTAAACTCTTTGAATTTCTCAAAAGTTTCAGACTTGTACTTCATTAGATAGACATAGCCATATCTACTGAAGTCATCTGTGAAAGTCACGAAGTAGCTAAAACCACTTCTAGCTTGTGTACTTAATGGTCCACATACATCGGTATGTATTAGTTCCAATAAGCCATTAGTCCTTTCACCTTTCTTGTTAAAAGGACTCTTTGTCATTTTTCCATGCAAACATGGCTCGCATGTGTCATAAGACTCTAAGTCAAATGACCCAAGCACTCCAGTTTTGTGGAGTCTTGAAATACGTTTTTCGTTTGCATGTCCTAAACGACAATGCCAGAAGTAAGTAGGGTTCAATTCGTTTGATTTAACCCTCTTTGTATTAATGTTGTATATGGACTCTTTGTTTTGTAAATCAAGGATATAAAGGCCATTTTGCAACATGGCATTGCCATAAGAAATGCCTTCGCGACGAATATGAGCATTGCCCTTTTTAATAACAAAATCAAATTCATCATTATCCAAACATGAAACTGAAATAATGTTTCTGCTCATAGCAGGCACATAATAACAATTATTCAAAACAATACAAAGTCCGGAAGGTAAAGTGAGGTGATAGTCGCCTATCTCCATGGCAGCAACTCGTGCTCCATTCCCCACACGGAGGTCCACTTTATTCTTCCCAAGTAACCGCCTATTTCTTAGCCCCTGCACATTTGAACAAATGTGAGAACCACAACCGGTATCCAATACCCAAGTGGTAGAAATAGAAAGGTTAATTTCAACAACAAAAATACCAGAACTGGATGCCTTGGCTCCATTCTTCTTTTGTTTTTCCTTGAAGAGAGCGCAATTCTTCCTCAAATGCCCTATCTTGTTGCAATGGAAGCAAGTGCTCTCACTCTCTTTGAGTTTTGGTGCCTCGGGCTTGGATTGGGCCTGAGGTGCACTCCCACTTGACTTGGGTTTTGCCTTTCCCTTTCCCTTTCCCTTAGCGGGTCCCTTCTTAATTCCCTTTTGAACCATTAGAATGGGATTGGTCTTTCGAATGTTCTCTTCAGCATTCTTAAGCATCCCATGAAGCTCAGTGACTGACTTGTTCATTGCATGCATGTTATAATTCATCACAAATGGATCATAAGCAGCAGGCAATGATCCTAAGATCAAGTCAGTGGCCAATTCCTTTGGCACTAGTACCTCAAGATTCTCAAGAGTATCAAGATACCCTTTCATCTTGAGTACATGGGTACTAACAGGAGTACCCTTAGCCATCTTGCAAGAAATTAAAGCCTTTGTTGTCACGAACCTCTCGTGACGAGCTTGCTCTTGGAACATCTCCTTGAGGTGCACCATGATCGCATAAGCCTCTTGGTCCATAAATTGCTTTTGCAAGTCAGGCACCATAGTGGCCAGCATCAGACAGGTCACATCATTGGAGTCGCTCTTCTTGGTCTCAAAAGTTTCCTTTTGAACCGCAGAGGCGTTCCTTCCTGGTTCTTCAGGCAAGGGTGCATTCAAAACATACGACTTTTTCTCTTGCTTAAGAACTATTCTTAAGTTTCGAGACCAGTCTATGAAATTGGTGCCATTCAATTTGTCCTTTTCAAGGACCGATCGCAATGAGAAATTGTTGTTTGAAGATGCCATTTTCAATCTACAATAAAATTTAGCAAGATTAAATGAGGTCTTAATGATCCCACAAACCGAATTAATATCCCCTTAAATAATTCGCGTTAGTGATTTAATGTGGGCCAAGATCCACTTTTCACAACAACTTATTAGTCAAGCTGAGCCTGTACACCTAATAAGTTAAGTTACTTAGGTAGGAAAAACTCCAATCATGTCTCGTACATGACTCTTGGATCAAATGGGCTAACATCTTAAGATGTTATAGCACAATCCATTTATTAGTTGCCTAGGTCCGGGCATCCCTTTCCATGATAAGTCCAACCTACATTCACAACCCATGCCTCACAAAGATAATCGGGCGCATCTAGGACTCCTAGTCTACGTGACCGATGATCGATGCCTTGACATGTTTCGAATTAGGAAGGCAACTTTGTGACTTACTATTTTTAGGGATTCATTTTATTACGGCTTACATGGCATACGCTTTGTCATCCATACATAGCATGCATATATATATATAATTGCATAAAGTAAAGCGTGACAAACATGGGCCCAAAAACCTACAACTAAGATTCTATACTATTACATAAGAATCTTCGAGTTGGGCTTCTCCACTCCGGTGGGCTTCGTCTTGATTTACAAAGTCTTTAAATAAATTCTATTCTAAGAAATAAATGAAACTTTTACAATAAAATATAATGGCACGCAGGCCATATTTAATTACAAAAACCCAGGGCCCATGAATGCACCATGCATATCCATTCATCACACCAAACAAGCAAATAAATATACATAGCATTCATGGATCAAACAAAGTCCAATTTTAATTAATTTAGCCAAGCCCATTAATGGAAATTGTGTACTTGAACCTTTAAGAGAAGACCCCGTGATGGGCCTGGGCCGAAGCCCAATGGACTAAATCCTCTTATTGAATAAGTTCTCTTAAAAGCCCAAAACACAAACTAGTTAGATTTGTGCCATAAATCAACTCTAGTATAATTTTCAATTTTGCCATTTTTAATTTTATGTCATACAGCCCATAAACATTAAAAATACATATAATATGTGCTAACATGAATTAAAAATAAAATCATGAAGAACACATATAATAACACACGGCATTCATGCAAAAACAAACAAACAACAAAACTAGTTGTTTAATGCTTATGTAATGCCATGAAATGCACAAACATTTAAATCAATTTTATGAGTCATTTAATATTATAAATAAGTCCATAAATATTGATTTAATATTCTGTACAAATCTGATCTAAATGTGTTTTTACCATTTTAATCAAAACAAAACAAACAATCTTGATTAAACATGTAACAAACACAAACTAGTCATAGTTTTAAGTGATTTTAAAATTAATCAATTAAATTGTCATGGACCAGAATTAAAACCAAATTTAAAAAATATCCAGACCTGATAATTAATCTTTAAATATCACTTACAAACATGCCAAAAACGTTTTTACATTTAATTTTGAAAACTAGTTGATAAACTAGCAATTTACATGCCAACTAGCACCTAGTTTCATAATTAACATGTACCATCAGGTATAAATAATTAAATCCGACCATTACCAGCCCTAATGACATCTTAGGACAGTATATTAACATGTCATATTAATTATAATACCTATCTAATCAATTAAAATCCTTTTTTACACCAAAACAATGCAAAAAACTCAAAACAGAAAATTTCAGATTTGCATGTTTTCAAAATAACGATTTTTAATTAATTTTTTCATGCATCTAAAGCACTAAAATAAACATGTCTAGGCTCTGATACCACTGTTGGAATATGACATGGTATGATAATCATGATAGCACAGCGGAAAAATAAAAATTTTTTTCATACATACCATACATATCCAAAACTAGGAACGAAAACATGCAATTTTAGGGTTTTGAAACTTACAATAGATGATGCCTTTTTATTCTTTGATTTTGTGATGTCCAGCAACCAAGATGCCTTTATCCACCTTAGATCTCAATCACCAATGCCAAGGAATAGCCTTTTTCGCCAATCCCTCTATTTTCACACACACAATTGCACCGTCGGCTTAAAATCGAGATTGCTAGCTCTCTTTTTGGTATTGTGTAATGGTTATAGTTTGAAGCTACAAAACTTGATTTTGTACTTCTTTAGATTGCTATTACTGCTCAATAACACAAGAGAATGAGGAACAATCCTTTCTCCTTGTGAAAAATTGAACAAAAGAATTAAGAGAGAGTGAGATGATCTTCACGCAAAAACAAGGTGTGTAGGATTTGTTTTCACGCCAACTCCCTCTCACTTTTAGGGTTTTATTTCATTTAATATATATGCTTATCCTTTGGCAAGTCTTTGATTTGAATTCAACTATCCTAAGATAATTAATTCAAACTCTTTCACTTCCTAAAGATAAGTAATATATCTTGAATTAAACTCCTTTGAATTTAAATTCAAATTTGAAATAAATCATAAGACATTTAAATAAATGAAATCACTTAATTTAAATAAATGCCATGTGCCGAAATTCCTTGAATTATCTCTTGGAATTTCGGCTACTTCATTAAATAAATAAGTGATTTAATTTAATTTAAATTCCTTTAGGCTTTAATACTCAATTAACTTAATTAATGTAACATAATTAATTAATTGAAATTAAACCTTGTGGGCTGAATTTTTCTCTCTCATGGACCAAAGCCCAATAGCAATTTTATAACCCATTACATACACTAATTTGACTTTAATTAAAAGCCCAAATTAATGTCCAATACTTAATTTAAATATTTTAAGCCCAATGCTTTGTGTGCGATCCTATAGGTCCATTTAATGTTGGCAATGAATTAATAAATTAATTCAAAGGCTATATATATTCTCTAGCAAGATATTATAGCATTCCAAATTAAATGAAAATGCATATGGCATTTGGTGACCTAATGCAATTTTGCATAGTCCCTTACCCTTAAATATTAGAATTAATATAAGGCATGGAACTAGTCATCCTTATATATATTAATTCCTTTCTTGATATTCCAGTGACAATGAACTCTCAGATAAATAATGATTACTCATTATTTCATCTCGGCATGGCCATACACTTCTCAGTTCACTGATCAAGTGGCCGGTGATATTTTCTCTCTTATCGAGAGGGGTAATCCCTTCACTTCTCTCATGCTCTCTAACATGAATCAATGCATACCCAATCATACCCGTACTTGTCACTCTGTTACGAGCACGTTAGGTGTATGTCAAAGTACACAGTAATTCATAAAGAGTTTCATAGAGATTTTAGGTCTAAGAACTCCGATACAAAACTTGCATATGAGAAACACTTATGACTTATACCATGTAGTGTTCTCATGAGCGGATCGAATCCAGATACCATGTTCTTTAACATGTATCTATGATCTCTGATTGACACTCTTGTCCTAATGATCCGTAAGACAGAACTCATAATATCAGAGAGAGCATACTAGTCTTAATTCATTTGTTATTCCCATAACAATGACTGACTAGGGATATTTAGAATGAAGTCCCATTTGTTTCAAGGTCTTACAATCCATGTGCCTCACACATGATAACTTAAATCGAAACAACATTCTTGGATAGTTTTATCAATTGACATGCACAGGAATACAAAAGATAAAACAAATGCCTCATTTTATTAACTAAGTGTTTTATTACAATGTATTGGGGCTAGGGCTTACACTAACAACAGATAGACTAGATCAAATACTATTACAAATCATGTTTTTGCTTTTATTGGACCTTTTAATTTTGAACATGTGAAAAGAATATGCTACTTTTAGTTACATTGATGACATTACGAATACATGCATGACATATCTTTCTAATTTCAATACATATGATCAGCATTTGATATTACCCTAATAGCATGTATTATTTAATCTCAAATTGAAACTTTACAAGCATCATAACTCCTATCATTAATCAGCCCTCTCGGGTTTTCTTAGTTAATTATTTTCTCTCGGCCTCTAATTTTTGCCCAGGGTGCCTTTTTCGGTTTTCATCCTGATGGGGTGCCTAATTTTAGCAAGGCCACTGTTTTTTCTAATTTTTGACCCACGGGGCATTTATTCTCTTTTTTTTCTCTTTTCAACCTTAGCCATGGAAACATTTTAATCTGTCTATGTTTATCGATTCTCTGAACTCATTACCATCATTGTTCAATAAAATGGCACCTCCATTGGATAACAATTTCTTAAACACAAAAGGTCCTTACCACGTGGGCCTAAACTTGCCTCGAGTATCCAAAATTCTCGGGCTCATCTATTTAGACACCAAATCTCCCTATTTTAATGGGTGCTTCTTCGACCTTTTTCTCGAATGAGCGAGCAAGCCTCTTTTGATAAACCTGATTGTGATAATATGCCCTTATTCTATCCCTATCTAGTAGGTTAAGTTGTGGTAGTCTCTGTCTAGCCCATTCTGATTCTAGTATCTCAACTTTTAAAACTACCTTCAAAGATTGATGCTTAATTTCTACCAGTAATACTACTTTTGTCCCATAGACTAGAGAAAATAAGGTAGCCCCTGTTGAAGTTCTAGCTGTGGTCCTATAACCCAATAATACAAAGGGTAGCTTATCAGCCTAATCTTTATAAGTTTGAATCATGTTTCCTAAAATCCTTTTTACATTTTTATTAGCTGCCTCGACTACTCTTTTTGCTTGAGGTCTATAAGGAGAAGACTTATGATGCTGAACTCCATACTTGATGAACATCTGCTTGGTTTCATCGGAGAATTGTAACCCATTATCAGACACTATATGATGAGGCAAATCGTATCTGCATGTCAAATTCCTTTCAATAAACTTGGCTATATCCTTTGCATTTATCTTTTTGAAATATTCTGCTTTTATCAATTTGGTGAAATAATCAATAGCCACTATAATGAACTTGTACCCATTCGAAGCAGGCGGATGGATCATGCCCATGATGTCTATACACCATGCAACAGATGCCCATGGTGATGTGAGGTTGCATAACTCAAAAATAGGTAAATGCCTTAAGTCTGCATATTGTTGGCATAGTTGACACTCTTTAGCATACTTATAACAATTGGTATCCATTGTTAGCCAAAATAATCCTTGACATATGATCTTCTTAGCTAAAGCTAAACCATTTGTATGGGCTCTACACACTCCTGTATGCACTTCATCCATGAACTTTCTTGTCTCATTTTTATTTAGACATCTAACTCCATCAGGTTGTCTCTTATACAACACTTCGCTTATAGTAATGAATTGGGTAAACAACTTATGGATCATTCATTGGTCCTTTTTAATAGTTTCCTTAGGAAACATTGACCTTTCCAAATAATTCTAAATGTCATAGTACCAATGTTTTCCACCATCCACCTCGATATCCATAATCTGCTCATCATTAAAGCATAGCTTGTCGGAACTCAAAATCAACACGGGCTTCATACTCACCCCTTTTGAATTATCCCACATTGATACCAAAGTGGCCAAAGCATCTGCTAGCTGTTTCTCTTCTCTAAGCACATACCCTAAAATACAAAGCTCAAATTGGCTGCTTAAAGCTTTTAGACACTTGAGATAAGGCAATAATCATTCTTCCTTCACCGACCATTCGCCTTTCACTTGATAGACTACCAAAGATGAGTATCCAAACACTTTCATGGATTTTGCCCTTACAGCTAATACGGCTTCCAACCCGAAGATATAGGCTTTGTATTCGGCTTCATTGTTCATGGGTTTATACCTCAGTTTCTTGGCTAGTGGCATTTTCTCTCCTTATGGGGTGACCAAGATTACTCCCATTCTAGCTCCTTTATTGTTCACAGCCCCATCAAAGTATATTTGCCAACCCTACATTGTTAAAGCTGTAATGTGTTCATCAGAAAATTCACAAGTTATCTCCTCTCCTCTTAGAGGTTGGTCGGCTAGGAACTCCGCTACTGCTCTCCCTTTAGTGGTTGTCCTAGTAATGTATTCTATGTCGAACTCTTGTAGGAGAATTAAACATCTTTATATTTTCCCTAAGAGTGAAGGCACTTTTTTCAAATACCTAAGAGGGTTTGCTTTAGCCACTGCTTGTATCCTATAGGATTGGAAATAGTGTGTCTGTTTCTTTGATGCCCATATAACTCCCAAACAAATCTTTTCAACCTTTATATACTTTGCTTCATAAGGGAGAAACTTCTTGCTGAGATAGTATACTGCATACTCAATCCCAAAGTCATCCTCTTAGGACATTATTGCTCCTACTAAGCTATCATCTATGGCCAAATACAAAATTAGAGGCTTACCAGTCTCAATACTGGTAGATGTAATAGATATTCCCTAATGGTATTGAATGTTTTTTTATAATTTTCTTTTGAGGCCACTAGTTGATCTTTTTTTGAGTAATTTGAATATTGGCTCGCAAATTAAAGTCAACTTAACTATAAATCTGATTATGTACTAAATTCTCCCTGGAAACCCTTTAAATTCCTTTTCCTTTTGGGATACTAGCATCTCTCTAATGGCTTTTACTTTGTCAGGATCTATTTTTATACCTTTCTGGCTCACCACGAGCCCTAAAAGCTTACTTGAGGTGACCCCAAAGATGCACTTCTTCCAATTGAGACAAAGGTCGTACTTATTAGTCCTCTAAAAGAACTTCTCTAATGCCTCAAAATGACCTTGTCGGTTAACTAATTTAATCATTATGTTATCCATATATACCTCCACTTCCTTATAAATCAAGTCATCTGGTATCTTAGTTGCTATCCTCTGATAGGTAGTACCTACATTTTTAAGCCCAAAAGGCATAAATCGGTAGGCATATGAGCCCATTCAGTTATGAAAGCTATTTTAATTTGATATACTATCTTGTTTAGAATTTGATTATACCTTGCATACCCGTCTACAAAACTATACATGGCATAGGTAGCTGCGCTATCAACCAGGACATTTATGTGAGGCAGAGGGAAATCATCCTTAGGACAGGCTTTGTTCAAGTCTCTATAATCTACACAGACCTTGACTCTTCTATCCTTCTTTGCTATGAGAACTACATTTGCCAGCCATATGGGATATTGAACTTCCACTAAGAACTTAGCCTCTATTTATTTCCTAACTTTATGTTTAACCTTTTTAGACTATTCTGGTCTAAACCTCCTAAGCTTCTGCTTGACTGGCTTATACCCTGGATATATTGGGATGGTATGTTCAATGATTTCTTGATCTATTTTTGGCATGTCTTCATAGGTCTAGGCAAAGACTTTTTCATATTTTTTCAATATTCTCTCAAATTTTTCTCTCTTTTTAGGAGTTATATCTGATTAAATGAACATGTGTTTATTAAGTTAATGTCAAATATGAATGGTTTATGATCATGATTATGCATATTAAAATCAAAAGAAACATCGCACAAGTACGCAAAATTATTCATCTTATTAATATAATCAAAAGAGCAATCCATGTTCTCATAAAAAAATTTAGGAACATAAAAATATCAATAAAAGCATCTTTTGTAGCATCAGATATCTCTCTAGTCCCAACCTCTAGTTGATCCTCTATCTTTCCTTTGCCTTTCAGCTGAATAGCAAGCAGCTTCTCTATCAAAACCCCTTCAGGTACCTCTTTATCCTAAGCTGAATGGTGCAAGAGAATCTCTTTATCCCAGAAACCCTCAACTAGCTTGATAATCCCTTGCACCTAGTCAAAGCCATTGTTGAACAACTCAAATCCTAGCACTAACTCATCCTCTATCAGCTGAGGTTCATTCTCCCCACAGTAAAGGAAAATACTTGAAGCTGGCACTAAACTCTAAGAGATGTGGGGAATTCTTTTCACTACTTCTTTGCCTTTACCCTTCTAACTAGAACCAGTAAAGCTTAACTATTTTTTATCCTTTTGATCCTTAGCAACTATAGCAGTCTGAAGCCTTTGGGAGTTATTACTTAACCTAGTGCCCAGTAGGAATTTCATCTTCTTCATTATGTTAAGCACTTATGGACAATCATTATAGCTACTCTCACCTTCTTCATCATCGATGGCAGACACATGAAACCCACTGAAAGGCTATTTAGCTATCTCAAGTACAGACAGTTGATTCTCCCTTATAGCCTTAATAGTAATCACATGACCATTATGGGGCATCTTGATCAGTTGATGCAGTGTGGAAGGCACCCTACCTAACTTACAAAACCATGATCTTCCTAACAGCACAGAAAAATTAGCTGGAATAGGCAGCACCACAAACTCGACTTCTGTCTTAATGAGCCATATCTTCAATAAAGCTTTGAAGGTCCCCACAACTTGCCTTTTGGAATTGTTATAAGCAAAAATGGTTAAGTCAAACTTACTCAGCATGTTCTCATTTAACCTAAAAGTTAGAATTCCAATAGGGGGTAAACATTAATGGAAGAATCATCATCTATCATCACACAAGTCGTGTGTTTGCCATTCACCTAGGCCTTGATGTATAAAGGACAGTTATGGTTCATTCCTTCAAAAGGCATGTTGGCATTAGATTACACCAAATTCTCTCCTGTTCCTCCCTTAAATAAGTCCAACAACTCAAAAGCCGAGATGGTAATGGCAACATTAGATTCACTTAGGGCTTCAACTAACTTCTGCTTGTGCGAGAGAGATTGTCTCAGCAAGTTCCAAATGGAAATCTGCGCTTTTATTTTCTTTAACTGCTTAATCATCTAATCTTCCTCGACTTCCTTTTTTATTGGTACTATAGTAAGAGCTAGCTGGTTTTCAATCTCTAGGGCCATTCTCTCACTCCTTATAACTGCCTTAACCTTTTTCTCTTCTCTTACCTTCTCTTTGCTTTCACTGGCTGAACTTCAGATATCAATGGGCACCAAAACCCTTTTATCCTCACTCTCTGTAGGGGTATCACAATAATCAATCATTAAAACTGGCTGATTTTCTTCACTTGGCTCTGTTACTTTGGGGATGGAGCGAGTAATGACCATATACTTATCTCATATAGATCTTTCATAACGTACCATTTAGGTAGGCTAGACCTAATCATAAACGCTGGAGGTGGCACAATATTGTAACCTCCCTTCTTCTTTTTGTCCCTCTTTTCAAGATCTGAAATCTATTTGCTATCTATCATATCCTAAATTTTATTCCTCAAGAAGCGGCAGTAATCAGTCAGGTGCCTAGTATGCTGTTGGTATGTACAGTACTAATCTTCCCTATGATGGCACAACCCTTAACTCTTTGCTGGCCTTGAGGGCAGTGGTTGAATCTTCCCTTCCTTGCTCAATTGGTCTAACATCCAGGATAATGACTTACCCAAATTGGAATAATGCCTCTAATTGGCTTCTGTAGCAGACACTTCTATGGTCGTTCTAGTTCTGTTCAACCCACTATTGTTTCCAACTGCCTTGTTATTACTGAAGTTCCTTCTGGCATTTTCATTGCTCACCCTTCTGGCTAAGTACTCACCTTCAGCTTTTGTAGCTATATCCTTCAATGACTCCTAATCCTTCATACCCTTCATTTTCAAACCATCCCTTAAGTACAAGCTTGCATTCTTGATGAATAACTTGATATGATAAGTTGTGTCAGGTTTGCTCTTCATCTCCATTAACCTATTCCTCCACCTAGTGAGATATTGATGGAAGGATTCATCATGTTTCTACTGAAGTAACTCAAGGTCCTTTAAAGTAACCTCTATCCTAGTACTGCAGTCATACTACTTTAGAAACTCCTCAGTTAATAATCTCTATCCTCTTTAGTATGCCTGTCAAACCCATGATACCAATCTATTGTAGGCGCCATCAAACTCAGACAAAAGTACTCCACCTTTTGTTACTTGGTCAAAGTGGTCCCCTTTATGATCAACGTGTATTGTAGGATTTGAAGTGCCATTAAACCTTGGCAAATCAGGCATCTTGAATCTTTGGGGCAATGGCTCATCTCTATCCCAATCCCCATTCTCAGAGCTCATTCCTTTACCAACAGATAACAGCTTATACATAGCCTTAATTTTCTCCTCCATCTTCTTGAAGGCCGAATCCTTAGCACTAGAACCCTTAATCTTTATGTTCATTGTTGGGGGAATATATTCTTCATCTTTCTCTTTTATGAAATCATCTTTAGGATCATGTTTATTTTCTCTCCTTGGTGGGTCTCGAAGAAGAAAGGCATCAGCTGTGGCAGCATTCCCAATATGCATTAGCTCCGTTATCTCATGAATGGATGCTATAGACTGAGTTTCAAAATTTAGTGTTACAAAAGCCACCATCCCACCAATTATGGCCATAATCCTTTCTTCAAAATCCTAAAACATCATATCCAATCTCCGATCTAAATCATCCTATACTATTAAAAGCCCAATAGGAGTAACATTCGACCTTTCCTTCAGGAATGAAAGCCTCGTTGTTGTGTCATTAGTCACTCTCCCAGTCTCGATCACCCTTTCGATCTCATTCAACTGATCCTCTACCATTTTTGATCTTATTTCTTGACTGCTTCCTAACAACTGACTTAAACCCTACTCAAAATTGACATCTAAACCTAATTCCAAAACTAAACTTGATCTCAATAGCCTAGATATAGATCTTTATACCAGGTGACCATCTGAACCATTTAGATGAGTCTATGATGGCTGCAAGAATCAGATGTTGGGAGTGATGCATAATGAATGATGCATAAGCATGGCATATACATAGTGCATAGATGCAATGTATGCTTTTGTTAGGTGTCAATCACAACCACATACAAGTATAATAATAGCTCTCTAACCTTATTACTCCCACATAGGAGGTCGTACGATCTCTTTTTTAGGTGGGCTTAGCCCATAGGTCAACAGGGTGTCCAATAGACGCATATAATACATGGCAAAAAATACCGTCTGTATGACTTCTCTAATTAAAAGCATAAGCGTATGGGTTTTGACCATTATGTATTTTGACTCACTCATACATATCGGGTTAGGCCCACCGAGATATGGTAGCCTTTAACTGGTACCCTACTTATCTGTTTGAGTTTGGTCAATATATAAGGGTCTATGTAGTAAGCAAAGATTATTATGGTTATATAACCAAGGGGAAGTAGCTATTGCCATTAACACATGCTTGAGTCAAGAGTGATGAAACTTTAAGACTACCTAAGCATAGTCCCTGCCAATAGGTCTAGCTCATCACGAGCATAATGACTTATGGGTTACCATTTTATATACCATTTGGTATAAAACTTGGGCTAGGAGGTCTTTTTGACACCTTTCTTCATTGAGCGAGCATAAGGCGTGCTTCAGGATAGCACCAGGGCTAAAAAGGGATGCCTAACTTAATTTTAAGACTCCAATATGAATGCAAGAAATGAAGTTTAGAAAAAGATAGGATTAATACCAAAACCCAATTATAAAAAATTTAGCCAAGATGCTTTTAAAAGCAAGGTCTCTTTAGTCCCCAATGGAGCCGCCATTGTGAAGCACACCGAAGTCGTCCCTCACTTTTGGGTTTGCTCTTAGAGGCCCATTTTTAGTATTCGAGACCGGAGGAGGCTCACTTTAACTCATAAATAGGATACTTCTTAATAAAAAGGGATCAAACCCAAATTATTATTGGTAGTCAACCCATAAAGGCATCTCCTAATAGGCCCAAAATAGGTAGGTGTAATGGAGTTGCTACCCAACAGAACGTCGGAAAATGAATCTCGACCTTTTGATGCCCAATCAGATATTGGTATTTAGGATATCACTCTTATTAGGCATCTTGGTTAGGTGTTGTTTTATAATTGATTTTTATATTTAATCCCCTCTCCTTTCTTATATAATGCAAAAGTGTAAGAATTAAGTAAACATCCCAAGCAAATAGGGAAAGTGAGGAATAAATACATTAACTACTTAAATTATTACAAAGACATATCATCCAACAAACAGTACTTTCCGACAGTGAATAGTATTTTTCGGGCTTGAAAGGACATCCAAAAGTAAAAAATATTTTATTAGAACATCGAAAAGTATTGGTCATGGTGAGTCTAGGGTTGAATTTTGAAGTGAAACTAGGGTCAAATAGACCTCAAAAAGTCAAAAATATAAAAAAGATAGCGAGTTAATTTTCCTGACAGGGAATGAGACTTGATTTTACATGAATTTTTATGTAGAATATTTTGGTGATGAGAATTGAATTTTTCGGTGATACCGGCAGTTGTCGAATTGGACCCATAAATTTGAACTGGATTGATAACAAACTCCGATTGAGCCAAAAATTTGTTTACTAGCTATTTTTGATGTAATAAAAATGATAGAATCATTTTTGGAGTAATTTAAAGTGAGGAAGAGAGAGAAATTGGATTGAGCCTTAATGAGCTTAAAATGGGCCTTAATGTTTAAGTGGGCAAAGCCCACTTATCAGGCCCAATTTTGGGCTCATAAGAGTGGTATAAAAAGGCTAAAGATCTGGAGATAATTCTAGAAAAATCTCCAGCCATCCTCCTTCTTTTTCAAGGCCAAAATTATCTCCTCCCTCTCTCTCCTTGATTTCTTTCCTTATTACTCCAAATTTCCCATAAATTCCAACATACAAGATGAAGTTTCATCTCTTTAGGTCACCCTAGTGACCTCAATCGAGTGATTTGAGTAAAGGAAGGCAAGAAATCAAGTTGAGAAAGAAAAAGGGTAAGATGGAATTTAAGAAGTTAATTGATTTTAATTGATTCTTTAGTATTTTCTCATAGTTTTTGAGGTGTAGAAACTAATTATGAGCTTAAATTTTATATTTGAGGACAAAAGAAATAGGATTTAATGAGGTTATTTGGCCGACCATGATAATATTAAGTGAAGATAAAGGAGTTTTCATGGATTAAAGCAAGGAAAATGGAGGCTTAGGCACCCATAAGCAAGAGAAAAATGTAAGTGGCTACAAAATTCTTTGATTTTTCATTTATGTAAATTAATTTTCTTTATGTAATTAGGGGAAAATTTTTTAAATTGCTTAATAAATGTAATTGATGTGAGAAAAATAAAATTAGATCATGGAGAATGTGAATTAAATGCTTAAAGTGAGATAAACAAATTTTTATGATAGAAATTTATGTTGGCCAAAAATTTATATAGGGATAATTAGTTGATTTATGCATGAAATTAGTAATTAATAGCCTAAATTAATTATAGATAAAATAATTAGTGCCCAAAAATTTTTAAAGAATTTTTGGAATTAATTTGAGAATTTTAAAGTTTATTAAATGTGTATCTATAGTGTATATAATGAATTATTGTGAAATAATTCATAAAATAAGTGAAAATGGTAGTAAATATGAAATAATGTGTCCATAAATTTTTATGGAATTTATAGAAATTATATGAGTATTTTTGAAATATTTATGAAATAATATAATTGATAAAAATAGTGAAATTTTGATAATTATGTTATAAAATATCATAAAATAATAATAATCCTAAAATGAATTGTCCATAAATTTTTAGAAAATTTATGAAAATTATTTGAATATTTTGAGAATAATTATTGAATTAAGTAATGAATGAGAATAATGAATTATAGTGAAATAATTCATAAAATGAGTAAAAATGATAGAAATTGTAAAATAATAGGCATATGAATTTTTGTAGAATTTATATGATTTACTAGAATATTTTTGAAATAAAATATTGATTATATTTAATTAAAAATATTGAATTATTGAGAAATAATTCAATAAACAAATAGATGATAAATTAATGTGAAGTAAATTACTTCCGTATAAAAAGAAATAAAAAAAGTCAATTTATGCATTCCGAAAAATAAAATAATGGATTATATTAATATAATTCATAATTGTTCAAAAAGTTATAAAATAAATATTTGACTAATTTATCAAAATAAATTAGTCAATAAAAAGTATTAAAAGAGTAAATTATTATAAAATAATTCACCAACTGAATAGAAGTTGTCATACCGAATAACTAAAATTTTAGATAGAAAAAGAAAAAGAAAAATCGTAAAAAATCAATTATTGAATTATTAGAAAATAATTCACAGAGGATTACACAAAAAAAAAAAAAGAAATTGTGAACATAAAGTGGATAAAAGACTGAAAAGTATTAAGCGTCCGAGTGAATTATTGAAGAATAATTCACAAAAGTGATTTAAAAAGATAAAGTGAAAGAAAGTAAAAGAAACGAAAAAGCTACTGAATAGTCAAAAGTACTAAAAAAAGAGTGCGATTGACAAAAATGTATTGTATCAAGAAATAAAGAAAAAAACTAAAGCTTTTTAAATGTTTAAAAATTATTTCAAATATAATTGATTGTTTTGCCCTTAGCAATAGTCAGGTAATGATATTCTTATTTAGAATATAATTGGCTAGCCATAGGGACACCCTATACTGCGGTGCAAGTCATGATGATCTGCTTTGCTATGGGTAGTATCTCTGATCTCCATAGTTTCAGTGTTTTAAGTGAAAGTGAAAGTGAAATATTTTTCGAGAAATAGTCCCTTGGGGATCATTTCTGTCTCAGTGGGACCTTTGGGTCCATGTCCAGCATATCTTCTTTGAGAATTTTGTCTTATTGCACTAGGGGCGTATTGTAATGGATAAATCAGTATTGTCTAAATAAACTGAATGTAAAGTTTATAATAAAAAAATGATTTATTTGAAAGAAAATGAAAAGTTAGAATAAAACTACAATGTTTCTCAAAAATTGTGATTAATAAGCAAAAATGAAAAAGAAATGTTTTATAAGAATAAAATGTTAAATGAAGATTAAATTAAACGTTTGTAAAGAAAAATAAAGGTTTAAGATGAATTTTTATATGAAAAAGGTTAAATTAAAATTAGTTGGTATTTTATGTACCAATTATTAATTTGAAAAATGACAAGTTTGAAAAATAGTACTAATTTCCTATTTAAAGTCAAAAGGTGAAAACACTGTCTTTAAGTGAACATTTATGCCTAAGTAATGAATTCCAGAAAGAAAAGTTAAATGAAAAATAAAACAATAAAAAGGCACAATATTGTTCAATTAGGAAAAAGAAAAAGATACAAAGTCCTAAATAAGTTTTCGAACATGTTTAAATGTAAAAAGGAGAAAGAATAAAGATTGAATGCAAAGTGTCAAAGTGTTTCAAAATAACTGTATCACTTTGCATTAAAGGTTAAAAGACTTGGAAATAATAATGTGTTAATTAATTAAAAGTTAAAGTAAAATAGAGAAATAAAATAGTGAAAAGATTTGGTACCATTAAAGGCACGAGTACCAATATAAATCATTAAATAAAATGATAATTAAATCGATGTGACTAAAAACATAAAACCAAAGTTAAGTAAAAAAAATGTAAAAGTAAAAGTTAATATGAAATCGATTCACATAAGGAAATAGTGTAAAGCGAATTGAAAGATTTAAAATTAAAGCAAAAAGATTACCAAAATGTGGGTAAATAATGAAATTAATGATAATAGAAATAAAAGCAAATGTATGATGAAATAAGTATAAGAGTGACGTAATCTATGGCATTATACTTGAAATGGAAAATTTTAGTATTAGTAGTCACCACGGAGCATGTCTGGTGCTCAGCACGTAGTGTTTACTGCGTGCAGGTTACGAAATGATGCGAAAGCATAATACACGGTGGAGCAAGATCGGAAAAGAAAAAAATGTGCTAATTTGAGTCGTATTATGGCATGCATATACTTAGATAATTAAGGTAAAAGGCCGAACTGTATTTTGATTATTGTTATTACGATCATTGATAGGTGAGTGTCGATGAAAGTATATGCATGAATTATATTAGTGTATGTTTAATTCTTTAAAAGGTTATCAAATGAATAGAAAATTTTGAAGTAAATGTATTAAAGTGTATCGAAATTGATCAGTAGTGAATAAAGAAAAATTTACCGTTTAGTGCTATCTTTGCTTCGGAAAAGACTGTTCCGTGAAGGGTGTGACAAGGAACATTGGTCTCCTTGTGCATATTTTACAAAAATCTTTATTTTATTCTTTTGTTTGGCTTTGGATGGTCCAAGTTTTGAAGAAAAACCCAAATTGATTAATAGAAAACATTTTTAAGTGCCTTTTTCTTTTAACATGCATAAAAGCCACTTTTTACTAGCTATTATATTTTTGAAAGAAAATACATCCAAAAATACCAAATAAATAAATGAATAAAAAATAAATAATAACTAAGTAAAACTAAGATAATAAATAAATAAAATGATAAAAAAAATGGTTAAATGAGGTAACCAAATGAGCTGAGGGTGGTCATCCAACTAGGAGCATGATTCCCAATGCAAAAAACCTCATAAAATTCTCCAAAGATGAAAAGATTTACATACTTACAAAAACACCACAAAAGGCAAATAAACTAGTATTATAAAAAATACAATACAAATACAACAAAGAAAATCATAAATTTAATTATACAATATAGAATAAAATTACATGTAGAATTGAATCAAGCAGAATAATGCATCAATATCATATAAATGACATAAAATACATGAAATATATAATAAAAGGTGTTTAAAAAGCATCCATGGATGCCCTAAATAAGCGAGGGGCACCTATAGCTTCATGAGGGACGGGACGAGAGGAAGTCTTCACGACGTCCTATCTGTTGCTTTGACAGACGGGTGTCCATCGAGGCTTTTTCCCGTTTGTCACTCGCCGGATAGAACAGAATGCTAGGAAAATGATGCCAAACACATATAAAAATCATACAAAGACCACACTTAATCCAAAACACACAATTATTAGGTCCTAAATCTTGCCAAGACAGTATTATAACACTAAGTCATGCATAAAACACACTAAAATCACCAATATACTGAATTAGAGAATAAAACAAAAGCTTAAAATATTACAACAATGGAGGATTCTCTTCTCTAATCATGCCATTAGTATGCATACCAATCAAGATTTATATCTCATTACTCTCTAAGCAAGCGAATCAAACAAACACAACATTTATACACATTTATTTGCAACAAATGATCACATGATCATACATGGCAATTTTAGAGAAAGAAAGTAGAAATTTAGCCTAGAATATTACCCTTAGGAGATATTCTGACTTTGAAATTCTTGTAGTCCAGATCTCTACTCCGATTTATGTTTCTTATTTTTCAAAAAAAAACAATGAATTTCATTGTGTGTGTATGTTTAGATCAAAGGATTGTTAGAACACAATAAAACCTTTTAGAGAGAGAGAAATTGTTTTTCTTCTTCTCTAAAGTTTGCTTTATATTCAAAAGAGATTCCCCCATTGGAAACCCTTTAATTTTACTTTTTATACCTAAGGTAGAGTTGGAGTTGAATCCAACTCTATCTCTCTTAATCTAGAGATATCTCCCTTTGAAATTCGGATATATTCTTTAGGAGTTATTTTCCTATTTTTGAATTCCTAGAAACGTGGAAAATAAGGAAAATAACCCACATATAGGTGTCTCTCATTAAGAGGTAGTCGTCCCTCAGTCTAAAATCTCAGAATTACCAAAATATCCCTAATCTAACTTAGATAAGAGAGAGAAGGCCAGGGACGACCGTCTATAGACACTGGGTCTCAAGGCAGCTCCTGATTAGAGTTACCTGATGAGAAAATAATTTGGCATAAATAGATAAGTAATGGAATTTCTAGGTTTTCCTGGGTTTTAATGTTCTTAAAATAACTTTTTTTCGGGCTTCGCCCCTTTATCTCTTTCAAAAAGGCCCAAACGAGAAAATTGATTTTGAAAACTTAGAGCAGTCTGGAGTGTTTCAACTTTATGTCAGTATAAAAACCTTATAATTAGGTGATTCTAAATCCATTTGAATCTTAAGAGATATATCTAAAACTTTGATGAAGACACGTAAACCCAATTCAGCCCTTAAGGTTCTTAAAATTAGGTTTGAATATAGATGACCCGAATCTGTCCCTATACCAAAACCAGTTTGTAGTATTTTGCGTATAACTCTATATGTAGGGATCTTGTTGATATGAATTCAATTTTAATAGAAATTAGACTCATTTTGGAGCAACTTTTATGAAGATATTATGAACTAATTTTGAACTCATTATTCCCAGCAATTTTCCAAATTCAAATTATCAAATTTGTCCTAGAAAATTTCCTAAGAGCATTCATTAGTATTCTAGCCATAAAGCCCAATATACAAATCCAAATTGAGTGATTTTTTATTCATTGGAAAGATAATACATAAGGGAATAAATGTCTAGAAGACACCTTATCGAAAAAATGTCATATTCAGGCCTAAAAATGGAAAAATATATCAGATTAGATGTCAATTGGCTAAGAAAAAGGAGGGTAAAAGTCAAAAGTCAACGATTCGTGAGTTACTCCCAAAGTGTATTTTACACCCGGGAATAGGGAAAAATTTATGGAGAAAAAATCTTTAACCAACTTTTATCCTATTTTGGGATATTTAAGGGTAAAACTTATCCCTTAGTCATTCTCTCTCCTCTTTTACTTTTACTTTTTCCTTTTTCTTTTATTTTCTTTCTTTCTTCTTCTTCCATGAAAAATAAGGATTTTTAAATTCAAAAAATTTTAAAAAATCATATAAAATCGGGAAAAACCATAAAGCACCAAATCCTCGTCTTGTGACGGAACCGAATTTGAAGGTAATATTCTCGAGCCCATAAAACACGTAAATCAAATGTTTAGTTTTAATTAATTATGTAAATAATTTTTTAGTTTATTGTCTTATTAATCTTATAGATCTACTCTAATAGATTGTTAATTTCTCTTATTTGTAATTAATTGTAAAATATGTTAATTTGCTGGCTAATTTTGTGTATTAATTTATTATTTTAGCTTAAGGAATTAATTGTGTCATTATACAAATTAGTTGTTAATTATTTGTTTTACTATATTAAATTTTTAATTAATTTAATATCTTAGATTATTTATTAATTTAATTGTTCTATTAATTTGTTGTTTGTTGATTCAATATGTTAATTTAATTAGTTTTGTTGTTAATTTGTTAAGTATATTAATTTATTTATTGGTTTATTTGTTATTAAAATACATAATTTATTATAGTTTTTAATTAGTATTTTATTATGTATATTATGTAAGGTTTTTTTGGGTAGGATTTTTAGGCCAAAATGTTTTTTTCCCTTGGTTTTCTGTTATTTTAGTCCCTTTAGCGATGAGCAATTTCTTCCATTGCTAAAAATTTTCTCCCTTAATTCCTTTAGTTGTTGCTTTGGACCTTTAGCAGCAGGAGTTTATGGTGACCATCGCAAATTTCCATTGCTAAAAGTCCTAGTTACTCTTTTTTGGACCTTGAATCGTGACTCATTCCTTTGACTCATTCCCTTGAACCTTGAATCGTGACTTACTCCTTTGACTCACTCCCTTAGACCTTGAGTCGTGACTTACTCCCTTAACTCCCTCCTATAGATCTTGAGTCGTGACTCACTCCTTTAAACCTTGAGTCATGACTCACTCCTTTGGACCTTGAGTCGTGACTCACTCCTTTGACTTACTCCTTTAGACCTTGAATCGTTACTCACTACATTCACGCTTCACGTTCCTACCCCTTTTTTGTCCTTTTATGCTGTGGCCTAAATCCTCTTTAATTCCCTTATTTTGGCCCCTTTTGATTTCTTTCCTTCAATATTCACGTTTTTATATTTATATATATTATTTTAGTTTTTTACTTTATATTATCATTTCTTTTGTTATTATTTATGTCTATTTTATATATTTATGTGTGTATCTAATTATCAATTTAATTACTATTATTGCTATTATTACTCTTATTAATGTTGTTGTTGTTATTATTATTATTATTATTATTGATGTTTTATCAATATTTGTCTTTTTGTTATTAAATTTAGTATTGTTAATTATTTTGTTATTATTATGATTTTTGATATTATTAATTTGTGTTAATTTTATTATTGTAAATATTGTTATTATTAGTATTTTTATTGTTATAATGGTAATATTTATAATTATTTTTATTATTTAATATTATCATTATTATTTACTTTCCTTACCATTTTTTTTTATCATTATGCACTGACTATCTTTTCTTGTCATATTTTTTTTATATGTGTAACTTCTTTCCGGATCGGGTTAAAAGATAACACGAAGTAGATTAGATTAGGATTTCATTTGTTTTATTCATTTATTATTTGGGCCTGTACTTAATTTCCCTTTAATTTTCCTTTTACTTTTCCGCAAATATGTAATAGCTAGTAAAGAAATAATTTTTTTTACACGCTTTAATTAAAAATAACAGCAAAAATATTTCTACTTAATTAAAATGAGTTTTTCTCATAAAATGGACCAATGTCTTATTTTACTCCAAAAAACCACACGAAAGAATACTACAAAAAAAATTCATTTTATTGACATATTTTACTGACGAGCTAATATTTCGCAGGTAAAATTAAGATATTACCGACAAATTACCAACCAAATTGATAATGCATGGTAAAAAAATGAATTTGATAAACGATGACATTTTTACCAGCAAAGCTAATAATACCTCGGTATATTTGGTGAAAAATATTGGCACCAATTTTTGGCAACCGATTTACCGACGGTTAGATTTTTTGGTAACTAATTTTATCATTTAACTTTTGTAGTGAAGGAATTTTCGTCTGGTAATATAGAGATTTACCAACCGATGTTGCGACGGATATTTATTCCATTGATAAATAAATGTAGGAAGATAAGGCGACCGATTTATTAGTTATTGCTACAAATTATTTTCGTCGGTAATCATTTTGGATAAAGCAAATTTTGCATACCCTGGAGGACAGATTTTTCTCTGCCCCTGCCCCGCCCCCTCTTCTTGTTTGGATGGCGACGTTACTCCTGCTTTGATTCAGCCCCACCTTCTTTCACCACCACGCCAAACATCGATCTCCCTCTTCGTCCTTCAACCTCACTCTCCCCTTCCCTTACTATAGATCTATCTCTATCCCTCTCTCTTTCTCTCCAAATCGAGACTTCACTCCTAGATCTACTATAAATCTCTTCCTTCTTTTTGATTTCAGACTACAAAATAGGATATTACCTTAGATCAACTTATGGCTCAGTTTATTTATGATTTGCAGAGGTGAAAGGTTGGGTTCGGGTTCCTTTGACCCCATTACTCCGAAATAGAGTGTTTATTCTCTCCTTAACGGCAGATCTAATGAGGTAACAAAAGAAATTATTTATATTTCCTTATGTTTCTATTTGATTCCAGATCTTTGGATTCCTAATTCTTTTGCCATTTTTTCTTTTTTGTTTTTTTTTGTCTTGTAGACATACATCCCTATTTTGGATCTATTGAGAATGGGGCTTCAATCAGGTTTATTTTCTCATTGATACGTAGAGTTGGAATTGAGCTTTCGAGAATTGAAGTGACATATAAGCAGCTGAATGTTGAAGCAAAAGCTTATATAGGGGTAGAGCTAAGCCTTCGCTCGTCAACTTCTGTGTTAACATAGTACATGTATCTATTTTACTTTGATTTCAACTAGCTTATCCTAGTTTAATTTAATTTAAATTAATTAATTAATTATTTTATTTCTTTCAATTTTAAAGGGCTTCTTGAACTAGCTTCATATCCTTCCAAGTGGAAAAGTTAATTTGCCTATTCTTAAAGATGTTAGTGGAATCATTAAGCCATTCAGGTAAGATGGACATGAATTGATAATTTCTACTATTAGAGCCCTTATTGGGATACCATTGATTTGACCCAAGGCATCATTAACACAAATCTCTATTTTTTCAAGTCAACTCATAATTGGCATACTCCAAAATTCATGACAGTGAAGTAGCACTTCTAATTTTGGTTAATATTTTATTGCAGATTGACATTGCTTCTTGGTCCTCCAAGTAGTGGAAAAACCACTCTTATTGGCACTTGCTGGGAAGCTCAATCCCAGTCTGAAGGGTTTTTCTTTTCTTTAAATACTTAAATTCTTCTTAGAATCTAACTCTGACGAGTTAATTATATATACCTTTCTTGTACAGTTTTCTGTTAGGGTAACATAAAATGGTCATGGGATGAATGAGTTCATACCACAGAGAACAAAAGCCTATATTAGTCAACATGATCTTCATATTGGAGAAATGACTGTAAGAGAAACTTTGGCATTCTCTGCTAAATTCAAGGCGTTAGAACCCAGAATGGTAATCAATATTGATGTCCTATTTTGTCATTCACAATTCTATCTTCACAATATGATTTGATCATCTAAAAGGAGTCTAAATGAATTAAAAATGGGCATATATGGTAGCAGAGTTATTAAGAAGAGAGAAAGTCGCAGATATTAAGCCTGATCCTAACATTGAGGTCTTCATAAAGGTAAGGATATATATATTCTTATCGTTAATATTTTTTCTTTTTTGAGATCCAAAAATTTTTATTAAGATTTTCCTAGCTGGTTGGTGTTGGGAACTTTTGAGATTAACAATATAAATTTCATTGCCATACAAATGTCTATACAATTAACTCAGTACACTAAAGATAATAACCCCACTAGCTCCGCTAATTCATTTTAAAACATAAATAATCAACTAATTTAATCCATTATAAACACGTAGAAAAAATCATGACCAATACTTAGTTAATTGAATTATTGATTTTGAATCAATTCTCAACAGTTGAGGCATATTTTACAGAAACTAGTTTTAGTTTCTCGTGTCTTTTTTGATACTTCAGGTAGTATTAACTAAAGGTCAAGAGGCTAATGCATTTATAGATTATCTTCTTAAGGTAACATTGAAAATAAACATTGTAACCTTCACTAAAGAATTACATTATTGTGAAGTTAATACTAAAAAAAAAGCTTATACTTTTTCTTTTCTTTTTGAAAGAAAGGTTCCAGATACTAGAACTGGAAGTTTGTGCAGATATCATGGTGGGAAATGCAATGTTGAGGGATATATCTAGAGGTCAACAGAAGCATCTTACAACGGGTAAATAACCTTCATAAATCCATGTCTAGGCATGATTAAATTCATTTTATGTTACATTTATCTGATAAAAAGACTTAAGGATGTCAGCTAGTTCAGTTTAGATCTGTATGAATGATCCTTTTCCTCTGGTATTTTTAGTTGCGGTCAGTGTCCATCAGTATTGCTGCCATCTTTGGGTGCACAGCTGCTGCTTCCCTGTTTTCTTGGATTTAGGGGACTGTCCCTTTCATTGCGATGGATTGTCTCTTATCCGTATCAAGGATGATTTGGAGTTATTTGTTGTTTTCAGATAATTATTTGAAGGTTAATTAATTAAGTGTTAATTTATTTCATAACATTTTTCAAATCCTAACAAAATATATGTATATATTTGTTGCTATGCACTGAAGGTTACGCTTCTTTGATAAACCCAACTCAGTTAGCTCACCACGTGTTCAATATATTTAAAAAGTATTTTTATATTGTCAACTAGTTGACTTTCAATATCACGTTTTTCCATTTTTTATTTTTCCCTTACAAGTGATGGACAATGCTATTGAGTTTTTATAAGTCTACATTTCTTTAACTCCAGCTTAATTATAATAAAATAAAATAATGCACTTCAACGAAAATTGTATCGAGTATGGTATTATAACATTGTTGATGCAGAATCATTTTCTCAGTATCTAATAATTTATGTGCTCTAGTGAGAAGGCTGTATTTTATTTATATTGATTCTCATGATGTGAAGTTTAGAAACAAATCACGGAGTTTGGTTAAAAAAGATAAAATAAAATAAAACTCTGTGCGGTTGTATCACCTAATTCTTTGGCAGTTGAATGTTAAACAACTCATTTGTGCTATATAATGTGCTATTGCATATAATTTGTGGTAATTTTAGCAAAGCATAAGTTTTATTATTTTAGAATTGAAACATCTTTCTAGACTCACCTATAAATTACTAATTTTAGCTGGCTTGTAGTTTGTTGTGATCGCATGATAATATAATTTATTGGCTAAGTTAATGACAAAATGGAAAATGATGATGCAGAGGTGGAAAACAGAGGCCATACAAAAATGTGATGAATTTTTTGATATATGTATATATTTACTGCTTTGGATACATATTCACCTTCAGTGCATGGCCTTCGCTTCACAAATCAGTGTAATAATTTTTGGCTAATTTTGGTAGTTTGCAACAATTTATCTGTATTTTGTTGCAGTAGTGTATGTTAGGACTTTAATTATGCATTAAGTGGGTTCTTTATTTGATATTCTATGATTTGCTAGCTGTATAGTGAAATAGACAGGTATTAATAATGAGCCAAAAGCTTGAACAAGTTGGTTGAATGGAATCATCAACCACTGTCAAAACTGTGATTTTTTTTTCATTGTTTTTGTTATTGAGTATGCATTTAATCCTAAAGAAATATTGATAGTGATATTGATGTGAATGTATATAGGCATGGCCAATTTATCCTTCTTTTATAATAATACTACACCTCCCATGCTTATAGCTGTAACATTTCTGCATACTGAATGCTTTGGCTGCTTTTAGAGCTTCTGGTTTTATAATTCAGTGGGACCATTAGAGCCTATTCATCCATTCTTCTCAACAACATATGTAAAATGAATATTTTCCTTAAACATTATTCAATAATATTAGCTGATTATAAGAAACAAATATTTTTTATAATATTTTATACAATTTTCATCCCATAAATTAAATTTACAAAGGCATGTAGTCTTGGAACAACACATGGAATTTGGTCATTAATTAAGAATGAAATAGAGAGGTGGCATGAGATGGTTACTATTTGAAAAAAAAAAAAAAAAAAAGAAAGAAGAAAAAGAATGGGACTCTTCATTTGGCTAACAAATCACTAAAGATAGAGTAGAAGCACCCCACATGGAGTGGGATCCCTACACTTTTTATGGATAGAACCGTGGGCCATTCTCTGCCTTAATCTCTTCTAAGATTTCAGTTCATGTATATGTTTACAATAAACTTCTTTAATTGCATGAATATTATTGTGCTAGCAATTGTGTCCTAAAATATTTCAACCAATTTTTTTAATAAATCGGGTCCATTGATAGCAATTATTGGCTTCCAACTTTTGAATTTTGATTGTGTCAATAGATATGGCAATTAATATTCTTATATTTATTATTCATCACATGCAGCAAATTGTTGGACTTAATTCTTTTGTTATATTATGTCCTTGGGAGATTTAATTAGAATCCAAATCCATCTTTTGTGATATTGTGTTGGTGAATTGAATGGTAGCTGAGGCCAAAACAAAGTATATCCACATCCTTATTGTATCCTATTGTCTCCCACTGTATAATAGCATATTCTATTTGTTTTACATCCATTAAGTAGTTTTCGATTTTGTTCTAATTCATATATATTTACATGTGTTTTATAGTTTCAAAAAGCAAATCAAGGCTTAGAGTCATGGCAATTGCTACTAGCTGTGCGTTCATACTTGTGTTACTCGGTTTTGCATACCAATACAAGCAATTGCACAACAACAAGCAGGATGTCTTTGTTGATACTGCTGGTAATTTTTTTGGTTCTTCATTTTTTATTTTTTATTTCTCTTAGTTTTAGTTTTGGTTGGTTTTGACATTGGAGTTTTGTTGGTTATTCATTCTAAACCTTTTGATTCCTTGATTCAAACTTTAATTTTGCTTTTTTTTTTTTATTTTAATTTTTATTCTGACAGTTCTAATTCTTTAATTAGTTAAACCTTTGATTTTTACTTTTTCTATTTAACCTTTGACTAATAAAATAAATTGAAGGCAAAAAAGTTATTTCATTCATATAAACAAATGTTATTCACGTCAAGAAGGCTTAATTTCCATAAACATTTCCAATTCACAGCAATTGATCACTATAAGTCTGGCCATCTCCATACAATTCGTCATGCAGATAAAAAAAAAAAAAAAAAAATTGTTAGACTGCATATTTCATGCTAGAGGCATGATTTAGTCCCATACGAAGAGCCTATTTATAAGAATAACTTCCACAGTATTCTATATTTGTGGATTCAATGGCTATAATATATCAAAGAAATCAATAATCTTAATTAAAACATTCTTGTAATAATATCTTGAATCCATTTTCTACAGAAATAAAACTAGCTAATATATTCTTCTATCGAACTAACTTAGTTTACGTATAGATTAATGACTATGTCGGAAGAACAATTGTATATTCTGACTTTGATCTAAAATTTCTTAAATATTGAAAATTATTTTATTCAATTTTCAGGTAGAATCTTTAAGATATTATGTACATTATGTGTGTGTGTATATATATATCTTTTCATTCTAACGTGAATTTATATAGAACTTCAATAGACTAAAGTTGTCATCTTACTAAAAATGTGTATGGTATATTTTGGAAATGCAAACTGGAAACTGTGAACTCAGTCTAATGTGAAGAATCATATGATCAATTTTTCAATTACTTTAGTCTTATTGTTATATCTTCAAATCAATTTTTCATTTATTTTATACTTATTGGGTATAATAAAAAATCGTGGGCAAGATCATTTTCCAGCGGTAAAATGCAAAATTTCGTCGGTAAAATGTATTTTTTTATAGTGAAATTTCATAAATATGCATGAGAGAACTAATGTTCTCAATTCAATTAATAGTCCGATTTATACATGTTGTATTTTATTATTATTTTAATATCCTTTTTACTATAAGTAAATGTTTTTATTCGAATGATAACTTCAAAACCCATTAAATAATTTTATACAAGTTTGAGTTGAATTTTTCTATAATAAAAGGGACCAATGTCTCGATTTTCACCCACAAAATAATATATAAATTAAGGAATTTCTCTTTATAAATACAAAAGATTTTTTTATTTAATACTGACTAATATCTTTTTTCAATGTCGCGGTGGATCAATTATTCCATTTTTATCCAAAATACATCCAAAATTTAATTTAATTTTTTTTTGTAAATATACATGCGAAGACCAACGTCCTCACCAAAATGAACAATATAAATTAATTCCCCAATTTATGTATGAATTTATTTTTATGTTTATTCTTATAATGCATTTCATGCTTTTATAGCTTTTGATATTCATGATTTACAGCTTTCTTACATTTTTGAATGCACCTTTTTTTTTCCTAACATAGCTCGTGTGAGAAAAAAGATAAAATAAATTAATCATTAAAACTCATTTATATAACATTAACCAAAGGTATAAATAGGAGTGAGGTCTCAAACTATCTTTGGTTTTGGCCTCATAAGGTTAGAACTCATTTTCCAATGTTTTATTGGGTGGCAACTTAATGATACCTGCCTTGTGGTGCTCAACAGATGTCCTCGTAAGTTGATCGCCAACAATGAATGAGGATACCTCGAGCCACTGTCTCATGCCTTTTTGAGGCCTGAGGCATCGTGGATTGGGTTGAATCCCTATCCATCCCGAAGCGATCGACCTTCACGAGTTAAATAACACTTGATCCGATCTTGAGTCCTAAAAGCATACTTTTGAGAACAAACCAAATACCTACAGGGTTCAACACGCGTCACAGTAGTGACTTTGTTGAGGACCATGAGATTTTGTTCTGAAAGTATCTTTGGTTGATTTAAGATAAATGAGTTTAGTAATTAAATATTGTCTCTCTTTTTTAAAAATTGCATTGCATTCATGCTAGAGCCTTAGAATTAAGTTAGGCATCCCTCTTTTAGCCTGGGTGCATTCCCAAAGCATGATCCTACATTCACTCAATGTAGAGAAGTGTTAGAGAGGACCACCAGTCGAAGCCTCGTACCTTTTGGTATATTAAATGGTGACCCAAACGATCATTAAGCTCGTGATGAGCTAGACCCATTGGTGAGGATCGCGCTTAGGTAGCCTTAAAGTTGTATCATCAGACTTAAGCCTATGCAATGGCATAGATACTTCCACTGGGGAGCATGTGCTATAAATACCTTGCTTGTGATATGGGCCCTTATGTGTTGAATAAATCACAATAAATTTAGATGTTTACTCGTCAAAGGCTTTCATACCTTGGTGGGCATATTTCAGTTTATTTGGATTGTTTAAATACACAATGGCCAAACCCATTCTTATGCACTTTAGATAAAGAGAGACCATGTTGTCGATTTTTCACCGTGCACCATACGTTTTCATTGGGTCCCTGTTAACCCATGAGCTTATCCCACTTAGGAAAGAGACAGCACAACCTCTTATATGGGAGATATAAGGTTAGGAGGATTTTCCCTTTTCTTTCGCATGTGGTTGTTCATGCTACGTATATGTACATGTATTTTTAATTAATTATATAATAATAATAATAAATAAAAAATAGGCATGTTTTGTGTTTATAAATTTTTTATGAATGTGCATCTCATCTCGTGTGTATGATTTCTACTTTCATAAAAATTAAAGCATGTAAATCTTATGTGCATAATTTTGTGCCATAAAATGTACATGTGCATGCATCTCATTTCGCATGCAAGAAAAAAAATAATAATATGACAACATGAAACATGTGCATTTTATGCGTATGTTCTCTTTACTATAAAAATTGTATGTTTCATTTTGTGTGTTGTACAATGCACATCCTGCATTAGCTTGCACGTTTTGTTTCGTGCATAGAGTTCTTCCATGCATCATATACATGTCATGCTCATACATCACTTGTATATTAAACATCATTGTGTTTCATGCTAATATGTGAGTCATAAATCATATGCGTGCCATTCATGTGCATTACTCTTATGTGTCGATGTGTAACTTATTCACCATGCATTATATATGTAACATATTCATATGTCATGCATTGCATATTCTATTCATCACATGCGTATCTAGCATGTCCATGTATCGTGTGCATTTTATACATCACATATTATCATATATATGCACTATATGCTTATCTATTCGATGCATCATTTGTATGCCTGATATGCTCACGTGCCATGCATAATATATGTACCATTCACATCTCATGCATTAACACATATAATATATTATGCTCATGCATCATTGTCATAATGCAATTATTGATCGATACATCTCTAACATATTCATTCTCATACATTATCCTACATGCATCATTACCACAAGAAAAAGTGTAAATAGTAGTAAAAGTAGTAATACATTAATGTTACCATGGCATAAACATATATCTAGTGTACATATATGTATTGATGCATGTCATGATATGTATGTATTAACATGCATCATGACACGTATATATGCCTATCTTGCATGTATATAGTGATGCTTTTTATGGCATATGCGTATTAACATACATCATAATATGTGTATATAGACATTCTCCATAGCATCTACCATCTGTATATTGGCATGTACAAGTAAATATTCACTATCACGTGTACATTGATGAGAGTCTAAGAATATGTTATGATATGACATATATCTACCGTACATGTGCATGTGGACATGTGATATAGTATGAGCATATAGACATACATTTTGGCACGTATATGGTGTCATGTAAATGTACATTTTAACATGAACGTGTTGAAATTTGGTATAACCTGAATGTGTAAACACTCGTTGCCTATTACAACTTGTACAAATGAATATACATGAGTCATGGCATGTACACTTAAATATTAATGTATTATAACATGTACATATTGGCATGTGTTATTGCATGCACGTAACGTACACTATAGCATGTGCGTATACACTTTTGCCATCACATTGGCATTACATCCACCATTGCGAGTGCATATTAGCATGCACATGTAAGCATCTATCATATGTTCACAGTTTACATGTGTCCTAGTATGAATGAATCAATATGAATTGTAATATGTACATAGTAGTCATTGAATTGTGCCTCATGCATTCTATTGTATGCATATGCATGCAGACATTACATTTGCCTCATGTTAGATCATATATGCAAGGCAAGTGCCATGCACATCCCATTTTAAATTGCATGTCATGTTATGTACATTTCACTATGCCACATTTTTTTCTCTCAGGCTGTATCTATACATACCATTATACTGTAAAATTTCGTGAGCATATCATGAACATGTGCTTTATCTTCTGTAGATTATTATGCCATGTGCCATACGCAACTTATACTATGAACATACGTGTTATATGTCATGTTTCCATGCCATGTCATACAGTTCGTATACATCCCAATCATCATACACTTGCATGCCCATAATGTGACATACATCAAATATGTATGCCACACACTATATGTGTTCATTCATATATCGCGTCATGTCCCATGCTACAAATATTTTTACATATATCTCATACTTTCATGTATATGATTTTCCACCATACCAAACAATTCATTGGCATACATTATCATACCACATTTTATATGCCTTGTGCTACATCATATACATGCACTATCATTGTGCAAGTCATATTATGTACATGTATGTCATATGTCATGCACATTCATATGCTACGTACATGTATGTCGTAATTCATGTGTATTTATATAACATATCATACTTTGCGTAAATAGACCATCATGCTTGAAGCATGTCATGTATGTATACATTATGTGTCGTGCATATTTATTCTTACAATTGTGCCATATTCTGTATGTACACCCTTGTTATACATATGTTGTATACATATGCATTGTTTGTAGTGCCATGTTAGACTTTGTTTTTACTTTTTCATTATACGTCATATGTGTGATCTATATATATTTGCATCATATAAATGCATCTTGAAAATAAAATGTGAGAAAATAATAAAGTCTATACGTCTCGTTTTACGTGTGTATTTCATCGTATAAATTCTTGGTAAGCATCATTCTGACCCTTTGATTTTGCAGCCATATGAGACAGCACGCCTAGGTGGTTTAAACGATTAGGCAACCACTCTATCCATAATTTTTCAAAGAGATCAAAGTTTAGCAAGTTAGAATTAGGTTTAAGGTCAGATTTAGACTTAGACAAGGTCTTCGAACAGTCAACGGAGTGTTTAGAGGAAGTCACAATGGTAGACCTCCCATAGAAAGCTAGTACCTCTGATCCCTACAATCTGGATAAAACATTTGAAGAACTTGAAAGCAAAATCATGGCGACAGTAACTAAGCTTGTAGCTGCACTCAGTAAAAAGGTCGATGACCTTAAAAGGAAAACCATCGCTAAGCTTACAACTAATTTAGTTTCCCTTTCTGGCGGTCAGCCCTTGATACTAGGTGGTGTAATACCCCCAACTAATTGGTGTCATTGGCCAGACAAAGAACTAATAGATGATCGAGAGTCCTTTAGGTATACATTTATGGAAGCAAAAAGGATCCATTCCCTTGAACTAAGGGTAAAAATCATGACAGTGGCCATTTAAGCTATGATAGTGTTAGGACTAGCAGGATGCTTGCTTTAAGCAGTAGTAGTAATTCTCAAAAGGCATCAAGGGTATCAGTCGTAGAGGTAACTCTAAGAAAGTACTCTGATTTGGGCAGAGCTATATCTTGGGTTTTGGAAAAATGGATCAAAATGGGGAAGTTGCAACCCTTACATCGAAACCAGCCAAGACACAGGGCTTGCCAAGTCATCGGGTTGATCAGTTTTGTGCTTTTCCAAAGCATACTAGCCACTTGATGGATAATTATCGAACTTTAAGAAGCCAAATCTAGGATCTTATTAATGCTAGGCAAATTGTAGACCCAGAGGATAAGAAGAGGAGATGAGTTATGCTGCCACTAGTTTTGTGTCTGACTTAGGCTCATCGGAATGGTATGTGCTTTGAGATAAATATGGCATATTGATATCTAGCCATTACCCGTTCAATTCCAATGAGAAACATATTAGAGAGTTACGAGATATAAATATCACTACTAATCTTGAGGGTACCATTCAAAGAAGGAAGAGCCTAAAATGTTGAAAGACTTTTTGCTACCTGCACCTATAGCAAGAAAAGATGCAACATGGGCCACTTTTTGCTAATGTAAAATATGCATATGTTTCTTTAATTATGTTAATAATATGAGTCTTTCTTATGAATGCTATGTTTTGTTTTAGTGCATCATGTATGGCAATGATTATGGCATTTATATAAGTCATTAATTCAGTAAACATTGCTTTATTTAATCTCAAGAAAAAAATAACATCTTGATTGCATCCAATATGGCTCCTAAAGTGAGAATAGTTTGAGAGAATAAGAAAATAAAAAGAAAAAAAATGAAAAAAAAGTCTTTGCTTGGACCTAATATGACATGACAATAATTGACGAAAATACTACGAAACTTAAGCTCATTTAAATGACAAATCATTTAAATAAAAAATTCAAAGATCATACCAAAAGGCATAGAAAACAAGATGAAGATTCCAAATGATAAATTTTGAGTAGATTAATGGGAAACCATAGCCTTATTGCTTAAAAGAGCAAAATTTCTTAAGGATGCCCTGAAGAAGGATTTGAGAATAATCTACAAGCTGACGCTTTGGCTTATTATCTTAAGTGGAGCATTGTGCAAGAAACAGGCTAACAAAAGCTAATTGAGATAAGAGAAGGAAGGTGGAGAACTTGTACAGAAGCTTGCATGGCTAACATGAATGAAGAAACAAGATAGAATCAAAGTTTCAAAGACCATTCCTTTCTTTTTGGCATTTGAGGACAAACACATTGTAGCTAATCAAGATTAAATCCCAACTATGAAAGCATTTTTTCGAGAGCTCAACTATTACATTCGAATGAAAAAAGCAAGGTCTTCTGTAGCTCAAAGGAAAACATCTTGGCCAAGCTTATAAAGAAGAGAAAGGTCAACTTAATCTTTTAAAAAGTGGGTCAAAAGTTATTTTTTGGAAGAAATCACTCAAATTAAATGCTTTTGGCTGCACGAACCAAAGTGAAACCTTTTTTGTTGAAGGAGCTACGGTTAGATGGGATAATTAGTTCTCACCAGCAATGGTCAAAAGGATTCAATGAGTCAAGTAGTGATGACAGATTGAAGAAGGTTCTATGTCAAAGACAAAAAAAAAAACGACAAAAAAAAAGAAAAGAGAAAATACAGCCCTGTAGGTTGAAAATTGAAAAAAGGCAGCCTTACTAAAATTGAGCACTTTGCTAGGGAAAAAATTGAGAAAGGCATCCTAGGCAAAAATTAGGGGTTGAGAAAAAACATTCAATCAAGAAAACCTGCGAGGGCTGATTGATAATAGGAGTCAGATGCACACAAGGGGTCACCCCTTGAGGTTGAATAGAACACGTGTTTTTGCATTATATGTCTATGTGTAATTGTTGTTATTGCTATATATTACATGTAAATAAGAATGCATATATAAGCTAGGCATAAACATATGATTAACGTACAAAAAGAAACTTATTGCATGCGTCAAAGCTTACATAGAGGCTAAATTCTCAAGTGAAAAAAGTAATGCATCATGTGTCATATGATTCTTTCGATGTTCCCACCATAGAGGAGAGCCACCTCTTAGTGTCCAAAAGCTTGTTCTTGATGCATGTCACAAATGGAATCTAGTGTGGGTCGATAGAGATAAAGTTACGCCACTTGAACTGGATGAAGTAGAAATGCTTTTGCGATGTTTCTAGGGACTACGAGCACCCAGAGAAGTAAGAGGTTGTTAGTAAAGACAAGACTCAAGTAACCTCCCCTTTAAGAGTCAATTTGCAACTCAAGACGCAAGGTAGAGTCTTAGGGTTAAGAGAATATCCCTCTGATGACTACAAGTTCTTCAAGTAAGGGGCACAACTTTGAATGGACAAAGTAAAAATGCAAAACTATGAGCCCTAACAACTACTAAAGAAGACACACAACTGATTAATCTCTCTAGGAAGCTACTGAATGAGTGCAAAGGCTAAGATGGGGTTTCTTTCTAAATCCTTAGGGGTATTAGATGGTATATATAGTCTACTGAGGAAGAGGTTATTTTTGGTAAAAGCACCATGGAGATGGATTGCCTTCCTTGGAAGCAATAAAAAAGCTCAAAAATACAGCAAGGCAAAAAAACTAAAGAGAAAACACCTAAAGCAAACTTCTTTAAAGCCTATTCGAAAACAGATTGCTAAAGAGGAATTTCTCATTTGATAATGGAAATTACCCGAAGCCATCAATGGTGGGATTATATGGGTTAGAAGACAGTAGAAATATTTAAAGGCTCATCACCGATAGTTACCAAGTTCATCATGAATTCTCCATTAGAAAGAAGCACATACTATCTTGTGAAAGCTTGGAAAGATTGAGTGGCTAATTTTCCTTTTAGGTCTTATGCCTGGCGATGAGAATTCTAGCAAAGAAGATCCCAAAGCCAAAATTAATAATAGGCTCAAACAAATTGTGTTTCAAGGCCGTACAGGTGATGTACATTCACATATTGATAAGAGATCATGATGTTCCAAAACTTAGCCTTGCCCAGGAGAAATTAACATATTCAGAGGGAGTTTTTAGAGAAGATCAAGAAAGATTCAAAACCTCCTCACATAGTCTATCAATATAGATATGGTTCTGAACAAAAGGGCAGTCATGATGGTGTGTATTTGAGGTGCACCGATGAGTAAGAAGCCATGATAGTTATGGAAGAACTTATGGTGGCATTTATACAACTCACATGAATGGCTTGGCACTTTATACATCGAAAGGTTCTTTTGACTTGCCGTAGAAAGAAACATTTTTGATTCAAGAAGATTGCATATTAGGGAAGTACACTCGACAGTTTTGGAAGGGCTAGAGTTTGGTGTTATCATCACACAGAAATGATAGCCTGATATGGTGTAGTCAATGGAAGGCTAGCTCACTGTAACTTATAGTTCCTCAAGTTTTCTAGTTCAGTGAGCTGCAATCTAAAATATGGCCTTGCATAGCCTGCTTAGGAATAGACATCCAGAGTGGCAACCAAAAATCTCAACTATAGACACATGAATTGGAAATATGGTTAGTCTGTTTGAATGCTTTTGATCATCCTAAGCAAACAATAGACACTAGTTAGCTCCCTTAGGATCAATGTTAATTGCTGGCTAAGACAGATTAGTAGAATAATGCTACCATGGAAAATGGATATGTCAACGAAGGGTCATCCAATATGTTGGCTAGGTCTTTAGAAGAAAGAGTAGCCTTGAGACACCAATCTGATAACCGCTGATGGAAGTTCCTGATGCTCTGGTCACTTTCTATAGGAAGTTTTATGTATAGTTTGAGATGCAAGTTAGAGTTGTAAGGGCAAAAAGGAAATGCTGAGTTACCACAAACCTTTTAGGTAGGGGGTATGACTTCTAAGTAAAAATAAGAATTACAAATTCAGTGTGGCACAGCACCCAAGGGGATGACTACATCACAGTTCATGAGGAAATAGGTTTTCTTTTGCCAAGAGTGCAGCGGTGACAAATTGCTTACCCTAAAAATAATAAAGGAACTCAGAAAGAGGGAAAAAAAAAACTAAGGAGAGTAACTAGAGGTTGCTTGCTTGAAAACTGAAAGTTCTGGGAAAGATGCGCATTGGCCATTAGCCAGCTCACATCTGAGATGAATTCTCCTAATCACCTATGGTGTAAGCCATACATTAATGCACACTTCTTGTATTTTTGCATTTCATGCATCTCTTCATTTCATACATACATTCACGCGTCCATGCACAATTTTTTGCATTTTTGCATTTTGTTCATACATTCTCGCATTCTTTCATGTCAACATGCATTCTCGCACCTCTGCATGTATTCTTGCATCCTTGCATGCTGTATGACTGGTATCTAGCAAGTGTACTAGATCGGCTAGTAATACAGGGAAATATAGATTAAGATCCCAAATATCGTACCCAAGGGAACATGGATTGCTAAGGATAATATCTATGTATGAATTAAATCAATCCGAGATTGTTTCCCAAATGTTTTTGATTTAAAAGTAAAAATTAAATAAAATAAACAATTAAACAAAACAAAAGCTAAAACATGAATTAAAAACAAAACAGTAACTGGAATTCTCTTGCTAAGGAAACTATCCACCTTAACTTTCATTGTTATGACTTAAATTTAAAGAATAATACCAGTGATTATGAAGAATTCAGATAAATAAAACCAGATAACTTTATTCAAGATTATCATTCCAAGCATTAAACTCCCTTATTCAGAACAATTCAACACTTAGCATAAAAGTCTGAATTAATCCTCCTAGATGTCTATTAAAGCCTTTCTCAAGAGATTTAACTTTCACCCATTCTTAGTTCTTCCTCTCTTAGTATTAACCAATAAAATTCATACATAATCATTTCATATTTCGGATAATAATCATGCACAAACTTTAAAGAGCCAACCTAAGAACATGCAAATCATTAACTATGTCAAAACCAATTCTTAGTTATTTATTCAATAAATCAACAACCAATCTCAACACAATCAAAGATAAGAATATGCTTAAAACCAAGAAATAATCAACCAATATTGAAATTCAGCTCAAAACAAAGTCATAACAATGAAAAATTTAAGATCTCAAGAATCCATTAGCAAAAGAAGAAAAACTATTTACTAAACATGTTTAAAAACTAAAGACAAAGTTGAAAAGAAAAACAGAAAAATAATGTAAAATAAACTAAGCCTAATTCTAAGATGGATCCTAATTCCCTAATTGATCTCCATTGATTCTAAGATTCCATCCTTTCTTTGGTGTTTAAGCCTTCTATTTGTAGGCAAAACCATGGTAAATTTCTTCCAAAACTGCAGAAACCAAATAGGAAGTGAATTCTGCTCAAAACAGGAAGCTCGAAAATCCTTCGCGCAATTGGAGTCTTGAATCACATGGCCACGTGGTGTCTCCTTGTTGTTAAACACATGGTCATGTGTTCTCTAGGCAATCTTCCACACGTGGTCACGTGTGGTCCTTCATAGGAATCCACGTGGTCACGTGTCCTTACTTGTTTCTCTTCAATTTTTCTTCACAAGTGCCACGGCTCTTCAGCTTTATTCTTTTTCACATCTTTACGTGGCCACGTTCCTTAAACCAACATAGCTTCACGTGGTCACATGTCAAACCTCTGGACTTTCTTGCTTAATTTCTTCAAGTTTGCACTTTTGGCCCAAAACTTTGCCCTTTTTACAATTAAGTCATTTTTCTTGCAAAATAACCCTGAAAAACACCAAAATTCACAATTAACTCCAAAAACACAAAACTAACAAATTAAACTCAAATTAAACCTAACTAACACAAAATTAACTCAATTAAACACCTAAAAACATATTAAAAACACTACATAAATGACCATTATCACTGCACTTTGTCATGTATTCTCGCATTTCTACATGCCTTATTTTTAACACAAATGTTCCTATGCATATAATTTTTTACATGTGTTTGTATACATATATTCTCCTTAGCACACATTTTATGAATGTTTCATACACAATTTTATATATAAATTGGCACACATCTTCCTTTGTACATACTCTTTATGCATAATTCTTTATATGTGTCTCGCATGTGTAATTTCCTATATGTATCACTTATATAATTTTGTGCATGTTTCTTCACACATAATTCTTTATGCATGTACAATCCTATGTATATATCACTATACATGACCTTGAAGGGTAAAGTGAAAGCATGCTCTGCTACCTTTATCCACCTGGGCCTTCATTGTGATAGCCTAAAGATTCAAAGATTTCCTACATCAATACAATGATCGTTGCAACGCCAATTTCAAGAAGTATTCCTAACCTAGTTTATCTTACTAAAGTTTTTACATAGTTTTCTTTTATAGGTCTAAAGATCATCACCTTTTTGGTGTATTCGAGATGGTCACGGTGTCGCCTTTTTTCTAATTTCAGGGAGTATTTCTAACTTAATTTGTCCTACTAAGTTATGCCCAAAGTTTTGACATTACACTCTTTTAATTTATGGGTTTGATGATCATCGCATCCCTGATGCATTCAAAATTATTGTTGTAGTGACGTCCTTTTGCTAATTTAAATTCTAAGGACCATTGTCTCCTTTATGCATCTATATCCAAGATGACCACCACGACATCGTTCTCTTCCCAATTTCAGGGAGTATTCTTATGGCTTGTGCTTTAAGCTTAAATTACCTTCCTTGAATTTTAACATGATTTCTTTTCAAGATTGAAGGTCATAACTTCCCTAGTGCATCTAAGATGACCACGACGTCCTTTTCCTGATTTTAAGGAGTATTTCCAATTTAATTTATCTTGCCAAGTTATGCCCAAAATCTTGACATAGCTTTTTTTTTTTAATTTAAAGGTTCGAGGGTTGCCACCCTAGTGTGTTCAAAATAGCCATGGCATTACCTTTCTTTCTGAGCATAGATTTGAGCATTGCAATCTTTCTTATGCATTTAAGATGAATGCTACAACACAATCCTATTCCCAGTATAGGGATTTTTTCTTATTAAAGCAAGTTATGCCCTAAGTTTAATTCATTTTACCAAGATGAGTCTAGAGTTTCGGCACAATTGCTTCTTATTAATTTACTTTCAATTTGAAATCTTATTTCATCTGAGTAATTCTCAACTGTGAATGGGTTTGATCTGAATTTTAGAAATCTGTGTCTCATTCAAATATGAGTTGAATGCGAGATAGTCAGGTTTTATCTCTGCTCACTGAATTGTATAAAATCCGTCGCTATATCATATAATTTCTAAACTTTGAACACTTTGGGCCAGTTTTAAAAGTTGAATAAAAACTGTTTACAATCAAGGGGATTGGGTAAAACTCAATAAGAACACTAAAACTTTTCTAATTAATTGTCGAAGTGACCCTCGGGTGAGACAAAACTTAAAAAATGATTTAGGTAGCCCTTTTTTGTATAGCCTTCTAAATGACTCTCTTTCTACTTTGATTTCATAATCGCTTGTCAACCCTTTGAACTTTTATTTAAGCATACTAAATGTGTGCCCATTTTTTACACGTATTGAAACAACCCCTTTTACCTAAAATGATTTTTGCTTCCCCTTAAGAAGATGACTATTATAAAAAAGCCAATTTCACGTTTTAAGAATAGGGGAGATAAATTTCTACCAACCTTTTGCAAGAATTTTGATAGGAAATTGGGTTTAGTAGATAGAATAAACCTAAAAAGGGAAAGGAATAGAAAGAAGATGAAAAAAATAATAAAAAAGGAAAAAAGAAGAAGTAAAAAAAAAAGAAAAAAAAGGTAAATGGGAAACCCCTAAAAACAATGGGAATAAAAAAAATGAAAAAGAAAGGGAGACCTTCAGCAATAATTCCCTGTGAGTTAATTGCTATAGCCAAACCCAAAAGTCCTTTGATAATGGAAAATGGGTAGAGAATAGTCTTAATAAATTGACCTTTCTTTGTTAGCCACTCACCCAAGCCTAACGTTACAACCCATGTAAGACCTTCTAATTTTGGGTTTGACCTTCTAGTAGGGTTTGGTACGTAAGAAAAGGCATATGGTGTTTCTTGAGCTTTAAGCGAGAAGCCATGAATGCATTTATGCATTCGAGTTAAATCTCGTTCCTAACTTTACATCCAGAATTTGTTTTTAAAAGAAAAAAATTTTATTTTGGCCTTCAAAACACACACATATAGAGAAATTGCTTAGTATGCATTGTACTTATGTGCTAATTTAGTAGGCTTTGGTATCAACATGCCTACTCTCATGTTCCATCATTAAGAATGATACTTTAATTTCTCTTGTTGAGATTAAGCTAGTTGAGAATGTGGTCCATTCAACTTACTCAAGGATAAATAAAATTTAAGTTTAAAGTATTTGACGAGTTATAATTGCTTTAAATTCTAAACACTTCTTGGTAGGTCACTCTTTGTGCACATCGATGTGCACATGTGGCACTCGTCACACATAACTCTCAATATGTATTTGTGCATACACATATGAATTTCGCACAAATCCTATGCTTATATAATTTCTTGCACCTTACTTATATGAGTAATTTCTTACAAAGAAATGAGAAGGGAATCCACACGCCAAAGATAATCACAAGATAATTCCCAACAACAAATAGTCAAACCACAAAGGAAGATTCCCATGGGAAAGATTGATCTAATTCAAAAAAAAAAAAAGAGAATGAAGCAAGACCATTTTCGCACACCATGCTCGAGGACGTTTATCAAAAGATGGCCCCTTTACTTAAAATATGGATCTTTATTGAAGAAATGATGCAAATCCATAAAAAAGTAAGAATTTTCTTATGTTGCGACAGTGTACTAACATGAAGATCCCTTTGACAGGTACCTAAATCCTCTTAAGAGGTGATACATCCATGAAAAGCAAGACTCCTCTTGTAGGGCATTTAGTCTATCATTTTCCTTGATTTTATACGCTGATAAGCTGGAGCAAAATCAGATGTCAACCTCCTTAATTTTATACACTAACAAACTGGAACCAAATTAGATGTCATCCTCTCTGATTTTATGCAACGACAAGCTGGAGCCAAATTAGATGTCATCTTTCCTGATTCTGCATGCCTACAAGATGGCACTAATCTGATATCCCGATTAAGAGTTAAAACATCACAAAGTTGATAGTAAACTACTTAGTTGATCAAGGGTTAACATGTCGGCAATTTGATGGTAAACCACTCGCTCTAACCGATTAATAGTTTAAATGTTGTCAAGTTGATAGTAAACTACTTAGTTGATCAAGGGTTAACATGTCACCAAGTTAATGGTAAACCACCCACTCCAACCGATCAAGAGTTAAAACATCTCCAAGTTGATGGTAAACTACTTAGTTGATTAAGGGTTAACATGTCGCCAAGTTGACGGTAAACCAACCGCTTCAGAGTTAAAACATTGCCAAGTTGATGGTAACTACTTAACCCAGGGTTAAAACATTGGCAAGCTAATGGTAGCTACCCAACCAGAGACTCATTGCCCAAGTGGTACGTGTTCAAGGCAATCGAAAGCTCACCACCTCAGGTATGCATCTCCTATTCTTTATTCTGAATTTTAGCTCACTTAGACATTAGTGCATTAAGTTCCCTAAAATTGGGGGCAACTGTAGACACTGGATCCTGAGGTGAATCCTAATTAGAGTTACTTGATGAGAAAATAATTTTTCATAAATAGATAAGGAATGGAAATGCTAGGCTTTTTTTATTTTTTAATGCTCTTAAAATAACTTTTTTTCTGGGCTTCGGCCCTTTATCTCTTTCAAAAAGCCCAAAATGAAAAAATCGGTTTTGAAAACATAGAGTAGTTTGGAGTGTTTCAACTTTATATTAGTCTAAAGACATCATAATTAGGTGATTATAAATCCATTTGAATCTTAAGACATAGATCTACAACTTTTATGAAGAAATCTAAACCCAATTCATTCCTTAAGGTTCTCAAAATTAGGCTTCAACATAAATGACCCGAATTTGTCCCTGTACCTAGACTAGTTTGTAGTGTTTTGGGCATAAATCCCTTTGTAGAGCTTATATTGAGATGAATCTAATTTTAATAGAAACTAGAATCATTTTGGAGCAACTTTAATGAAAAGAGTATGACCTAATTTTGAACCCATTGTTCCCAGAAACATTTCAAAGTCAAATCATCAATTATGTCCCTGAAAAGTTTCTAAGAGCAGTTATCAGTATTTTGGCCATAAATCCCAATATACAAATCTAAATTGAGTGATTTTTAATTAATTAGAAAGCTAGGACATAGGAGAACAAATATCTAGAAGACACCTTGTTGAAACAATGTCATCTTTGGGCCTAAAAATGGCAACATATTTTATATTAGAGTCAGTTGGCTGAGAAAAAGGAGGGCAAAAATCAAAAGTCAACTGTCCGTGAGTGGAGCCTGTGAGTCACTCCCAAAGTGTATTTTACACCTAGGAATAGGGAAAAATTTGTGGGGAAAAGATCTTTAACCAACCCTTATCCTATTTTGGGATATTTAAGGGTGAAACTAATCCCTTAATCACTCTATTTTTTTCACTTCTTCTTCTTCTTCTTCTTCTTCTTCTTCCTTTTTATTTTCTTTCTTTCTTCTTCTTCTCTCATGAAAAATAAGGATTTTTAACTTCAAAAATAATATAAAATTGGGAAAAAACTATAAAGCGCCAAATCCTCGTCCTGTGATGAAACCGACACTAAATATAATATTCTTAAGCCCTCCCCCCAAACCCGTAAATTAAATGTTTAGTTTTAATTAATTATGTAAATAATTTTTTAGCTTTTTGTCTTGTTAATCTTATAGATCTACTCTAATAGATTGTTAATTTCTCTTAATTGTAAAATATGTTAATTTGCTAGCTAATTTTGTGTATTAATTTATTATTTTAGTTTAATGAATTAATTGTGTCATTATAAAAATTAGTTGTTAATTATTTGTTTTACTATATTAATTTGTTAATTAATTTAATATCAATTTAATATCTTAGATTATTTATTAATTTAATTGTTCTATTAATTTGTTGTTTGTTGATTCAATATATTAATTTAATTGGTTTTGTTGTTAATTTGTTAAGTATATTAATTTATTTATTGGTATATTTGTTATTAAAATACATAATTTATTATAGTTTTTAATTAGTATTTTATTATGTATGTTATTTAAGGTTTTTTGGGGTAGGTTTTTTAGGCCAAAATGTTTTTTCCCTCGGTTTCTTGCGTGAAAAGTTGTTTCAATCCCTTTAGCGACAAGCAATTTCTTCTGTCACTAAAAATTTTCTCCCTTAATTCCTTTTGTTGCTGCTGTGGACCTTTAGCGACAAAATTTTATGGTGATAGTCACAAACTCCCATCGCTAAAAGTCCTAGTCACTCTCCCTTGGACCTCGAGTGGTGACTCACTCCTTTAAACCTTGAGTCGTGACTTACTCCTTTGACTCACTCCCTTAGACCTTAAGTCGTAACTCACTCCTTTAGATCTTGAGTCGTGACTCACTCGCTTGGACCTTGCGTTATGACTCACTGCACTCACGCTTCACATTCCTACCCCTTTTTTTTGTCCTTTTGTGCTTTGGCCCAAATCCTCTTTAATTCCTTTATTTTGACCCTCTCTAATTTCTTTCCTTCGCTAATCATGTTTTTTATATTTATATATATTATTTGAGTTTTTACTTTACATTATCATTTCTTTCATTATTATTTATCTCTATTTTATATATTTATGTGTGTATCTAATTATAAATTTATTTACTATTATTGTTATAATTACTCTCATTAATGTTGTTGTTGTTGTTGTTGTTATTATTATTACATTAAGATGATTATTGCTATTATTGATGTTTTATCAATATTTGTCTTTTTATTATTAAATTTAGTATTTTTAATTATTTTGTTATTACTATGATGTTTGATATTATTAATTTATGTTAATGTTATTATTGTAAATATTGTTATTATTAATATTTTTATTGTTATAATGGTAATATTTATAATTATTTTTATTATTTAATATTATCATTGTTATTTACTTTTTTTGCCCTTTTTTTATCACGATGCACTGACTATCTTTTCTTGTCATATTTTTTATATGTGTAACTCCTTTCTGGATCGGGTCGAAGGATAATAGGAAGTAGGTTAGATTAGGATTTCTTTTATTTTATTCATTTATTATTTGGGCATTTATTTAATTTCCCTTTAATTTTTCTTTTACTTCCCACAAATATGTAATAGCTAGTAAAGAAATAGTTTTTTTTACATTATTTAATTATAAATAATACCAAAACTATTTCTATTTAATTAAAATGGATTTTTCTCATAAAATAGGCCAATGTCCTATTTTACTCCAAAAAACCACACGAAAGAATTTCACAAATATGCATGAAAGAACCAATATTTTCAATTCAATTAATAATCCGATTTATGCATGTTATCTTTTATTATTTTTTTAATATCCTTTTTGCTGTAAGTAAATGTTTTTTTTCGAACAATAACCTAAAAATCCATTAAATGATTTTATACAAGTTTGAGTGGGACTTTTCTATAATAAAAGGGACTAATATCCTGATTTTCACCCACAAAATAATATGTAAATTAAAGAATTTCTCTTTATAAATACAAAAGATTTTCTATTTAATATTGACTAATACGATTCCTTTTTTCAAAGTCATGAGGGATCAATTATCCCATTTTTATCCAAAATACACCCAAAATTCAATATTTTCGTAAATATGCATGCGATGACCAACGTCCTCACCAAAATGAACAACATTAATTAATTTCCCAATTTATATATGCATTTTTTTTTACATTTATTCTTATAATGCATTTCATGCTTTTATAGCATTTGATATTCATGATGTATAGCTTTCTTACATGTATGAATGCGCCTTTACTTTTTTAACATAGTTCGTGTGAGAAAAAAGATAAAATAAATTAATCATTAAAACTCATTTATATAACATTAACCAAAAGCATAAATAGGAGTGAGGTCCCGAACTATCTCTGGTGTCGGCCTTATAAGGTTATAACTCATTTCCCATTATTTTATTGGTTGGCGACTCTACGATACCTGTCTTGTGGTGTCAAGTAGACACCCTCGTAGGTTGATCACCAACAATGAATGGGGACACCCTAAGACGTTGTCTCATGCCTTTTTGAGTCCGAAGGCATTGTAGATTGAGTTGAATCCCTATCCATCATGAAACGACCAGCCTACACGAGTTAAATGAACTTTGATATGGTTTCGAGTCCTAAATGTGGCTTTTGAGAATAAATCGGATGCCTACAGGGTTCAAAATGTGTCACACCGTCCCTCATGTGACAAATGACCGTCTGTCACCTATGAAGGCCAAAATCAGGATTTTCATGTATTTTTATTTAAAAGCTTGAAAAAAATTAGAAAATCATAAAAATCTTTGAGAAAAATGTTAAAAATTCACAATTAGAGCCTCGAGATCTAAACTTGTTGTCAGTCATATACTATTTTCTCATTATTGAGTAACTCTGACGTAGGCTGCCTAGGGTTATGGTGTCTACAACTCGGATTCTCAATTTTGGGATACTTAGGAAGCTTGGGATGTGAGGCCCTAAAATGTACCTTAGAAAGATTAGTGCAAATTATTGTATGAGTTCTAGTGAGAAAGAGCATTAGCTATGTAGTGGGGACGTAATTAAAATTTATGAAATTGTGAGGGCATTTAGTAAATTGTGAAAATTATGACATGTATGCATAATTATGGATTAAATTGATGAGAGAAAATAGAATTTAAGTGAAATGGATAATTAAAAATGTAAGGAAGGATTGAAAGAAAAATTGACAAAGAAAACATTTGGACAAATGGAATGGTGGAAATTGGATGCAACTTTAGCCATAAGTAATGATTCACTCACACCTACAGAGAGTGACTTATAGTCACTCACTCCCATGGGATTGGGCTCGCTCTCACTCCTAAGAGGTGTGACTCACTTGGTCACTCATTGACTTAGTCACTCATAAAGAGTGGGAGTGGATTAGTGGGTTCAATCATAGCTGTTCAAGTGCGGTATATAAAGAAAAAAAATATCTTGAAAAGTTCAAGAAACCTCCCATTTTCTCCATCCTTCTTCCTTTGCCAACTTAATGTCTTTATTCCTCTTTATCTTTCTCATCTTCCTAACCTGATTTAATCAAAATTCCACCCCAAATTCCACCATACACTAAATTAGGATAACTACCTCACCTTGGTGCAAAGAAAAAGCACAAGCTTTGTAAGGTATGTGAGTTATATAAATGTGTGTTTATATGCTAGATTCATATTTTTGGAATATATAATTGATGTTTAAGTGTTGTATAAGTGTGAATTTGATAGAATAGTGTGCTTTAATGAAGGAAAATTATAGGAAGAAATGAGTAGTGGAATTCTAGTTTAGGACTCATATGACCAGTAGTGAGTATTTTACCCATAAGTTGAGTTACAGAGATCAAAATGGGTTGATTCAAATTGTAGAATAAACTAGACACACATATATAAAATAAATATAAGAAGACCAAAATGTGTTTGACTTTAAGAGTCTCAAAATTTAGTTCAAATTGGAGCGATAATTACTACCTTATCAACTAGAGTAGTCTATAGTATTTTTGAGATATCTCTTGTTATAGAAACCCAAATGGCCTAAATTTTAATGGTATGGAAACTAGAGACATATATCTAAAACTTTTATGAAGAAACTAAAAGTTTATTTTTCCCCTAAAAGTTTTAAATTTTGGGTTGAAGTTAGATGTTGGCTGTTGCCCTATCACTTGGAGAAGCCTGTCCTATGAGCAGTCTATATTATTTTAGGAATATCTCAAGATCTAGATGTCAAAATGACCTAATTTTTAATTTTATCAAAACTAGAGCCATAGGAGAACAAAATTCCGGAAGACCATTTGGTCTAAATCTTGCTGGAACCATGTAAAAATGCAAAACACAGTAGCTAGAAATTCTACTATAAGTAGTAAGTGAATTTTGGAAGGCCTCTTAACTTACTCAGATTTTCTAAATATTTCTATAACTTTATAAATGTATACATAGGGATGTAATATGACACGTTATGTAGGATATGTATGTTTTTACATTAAAATAAAAAATATTTGTTAACATGAATCAGGAATAAAAGAACCTAAAAACATAATTACACTAATGTGCATCCTAACAATATGCTTGAACCTGAATGAATATATGTATGAATTTCAAATGCATTATTGTTCATCATTGATTACTCCTATTTAGTTTTTAAATGTACTGTATTTTTGTTTGTGTTTGTATCTCGTTTTGCATGTTTTTTTTTGTGTTTTAGGTATTAAAATTATCTTTTTGTGCCAAATAGGATAATATTGAGATTTATGAAATTTTGGCATCTTTAATAGTGAAATTTTGACTTTTGTGCCAAAAATTTACTTGCACACGGCAAAGAACAAAGTGTCTTAGTTGTGTGCCTTGCAAAATAACCAATCCACACCATTCATTAAGGTGCATGACTGAGACCATTGGTCTCCACTGTCTGCCAAGCAGAATTCAAAGCTGTTCAGTTAAAAAGGTGTACACAACTTAGACTAAAGTGTCTCTGTTGTGTACTAATGTTGCAGTACTTTTTTAATTGATTGGATATAGTTGAGATCAAAGTATCTCCACCATGTGCCGCTACAAATACTATAAAAGTTGAGTTCTGTTTGGTTTAAAGGAGGAGTTTTTGAGTTCTTTCATTTTTCTTTAGTTTTAGTACGTAGTTCTTCATTTTATTTGCAGATTTCTAGGGTTTTATACTTAATTCATATACATTTTTACAAGGGTTTACACTTACAACACAAAAATACCATAGTTATAGCTTAGTTATAGAGATATAGTTTAGTTGCAATCAAGTTTAGCTTGGAGAAGAAAAGGAGAAGTAGCTTCTACTTTAGATCTACCATTCAACATGGATTTAAGAGTTTCTTCTTCCTTTTTCCTTGCTTTTTACATTATGCATAGTGAGTAGTCTCTTTGGGGCCATTACCTATGTAAGATAAAGAACTTATTTGCTTAAATATATTTATAGATTTTTCTTTTCCCTTGTGTTTATTTTGATATGGATGTTATTCAAGTATTTATACTATTAATCTTATTCAAGTTAATGGATTTATGCTTGTGTAAAGTAGATATAATGTATGCTTTATTTTTGCATGCATTTTCTATATTTTTGATGGTGATTTCGGAATGGCGGCTGTTAAATCTAGGGTTAATATGTTGTAAATCCAAAAATAGTGAGGAAAATGAACGGGTATTGGATTGGTTGGCTCCGAAATGGAAAACTAATTTATATCTAGGTCTTAGGACTCGTGCTTAGGCTAGCTATTCTGTTGGCTCCAAAATACAAAATCGGATAGTTAAGGCTCCAAAATGGAAAACTAGGGGTTTAGATGGGTTGTCCACATTTGAAATATATAATTTTATGTTAAAATAAATCTTGCATTAGGTATGGGGAAGAATTGATTCTTGAATAGTGTTTTAAATTATTGTTATTTCTACATTCATACTCTATTTTACTGTATTTGTTTAAATTATACTTTGTGTTAACTTACTTTTATTTTAATTGTTAAAAATTGGTAGACATAGCTCACACCATTATACACCTTGGATATTCTTTAGAACATAACCTTAACTAATCAAGTAACTTTGTGTAAGGCCATTCCCTTAGGTTTGATATTCTTTGGGGTCTTAAATATACTCCATTATATTACTTATTGATTTAGTGCACTTGCTGAGTAAAAATCGAACAATTATAGCCTTAAAAGTATATATGAGTGATTCATATCCTGAATATTTGAGTATAATTGCATGTTTTGAAATGGATGATGTTTAGTGCTCATGAGTGTGTTTATTGATATATGATTGTAATGAAGTGTAGTTGACATGAGTGATTATATGAGTGAAATGTATAGTGTGTTAGTGATTATGCCCTAGGACAAACATTAGGCCCTTTATGTAATGTCATATTTCATTTTATAAAATTGGATTTTCTTCATGTTATTATATTGTTGGCATGTTACGTTATAATAATGTTTGTAAATAACAATTTAATGTTATTTTGACTATCCCTAGTCATTTATCATTAAATGATTAATGATAAATAAAGACTAGAATAAGTTTGATTGATAATCATGGGATGATTATATATGATGATATGAATTAAACTTATAAGTACTTATTAGAGAACAGAGTACCGGATAGACCCGCAATGAGATACCACATAGGTTAATGTCATTAGTGATCTCATAATAATTATGTTATCGATCCTTAGACCTGAGATTATCACAGTATCCTACATGATAAATATTATGTTTTAACATAATCAAACATTATCTTTAATCGGATAATCATAAAGGTTATGATTGGACATAATAAGAATCATGCAGAGGATAGTGAATGATCAAGAAGAAATTTGTCCCTCTCTTATGAGAGAGATATCTATTGGGCCCTTCAATAAGTAGGACTGAGAAATGCATAGCCGTGCTCAAATAAATTGATGGAGTGATCAATATCATTTGATATTATCAGACTACTTAGTGATCGAGAAATTATATGTTTGGACTATATAAGTTTGACATGGACCATGACTTATGTTCAAATAAGATATCATGTGACAAAGGGATTATAACATGTTCTATTAGGTTAAAATCGAATTATCAATATTCATATTATTTGGATAGTCATAATGTCTTGCTAGAGGCTGCTTATGACTTGTGGGCCCGTAATGGAATTAGGGCCCACTGCCAATATAATATGAACCTATTGGATTGCACACATAGAATGTGATGAATGGACTAAGGGTTAATTCGGGCAATTCGAATTTTATTTTGTGATAAATTAAAATTCAAAATAAGCAATAATAATAATAATAATAATAATAATAATAATAATAATAATAATATTAAGATTACTATAATAATAATTATTATTATTATTATTATTATTTTAAATAAGAAATAAGGTATTTCTTATTTTAATAAGAAAAGTGGGCCCGAAGTTTTCTCTCTCTTAATTAAGGTTAGGTCAACTATATATATATATAACCCTAATTAAACAAAAAGAATAAGTTGTAGCCACCACTTAAGAGAGAAACCAAAAAGATAAATCATTTTTCTTCTGTAATCTCAAAGAGAGAGAACAAACCCTAGTCGTCAAGAAGGGAGCTAGCACCCCGGATGATTCTCTTCATTGCATTTGCATGTGGATATCGGTAAAGGGTATCGTTTCGTGTGAGGTTGCACCTACAATTCGATTTATCTGTGCTTTGAGAGGTCGGTAATCGTTACACTTCTCTTTCTATTGAATCAATTGGATTGCTTGGATCCATGGTGGGTTTCTTTTTCGCTGCAAAATTTTAATTTTAATATTTCGAAACCTAACATAGTGTATATATGAGGGATTGTATAATGAAGTAATTTAGTGAGAGAAACTTTGTGAGGCCCCAACTTAGGGCCTAGTAGAAAATATATATGATCAATTAGTATTATAGTTAATTAATGTTTAATTAGTTAATGCAATGAAAGTTAGGGTTAAAGAGGAGTAAATTGGTAATTTTATATTATGTTATATAAGTGAATAATTAAAGCATGATAAAAGATTAAGGGGTGTAATTAATTAAAAGAAAGAAGGAGAGTTTAGGGATAGGATTAAGAAGAAGAGGAAGTTATAGGGCATAATTCAAAATGGAAAAAAGTAAAGGGAGCTAAGTGATAATTTTATCTCCATTTAGTCTCTCTCTTTAGAACTTTAACGTAAGAGGGAAGGAGTAAATAATGGGTCTAAGAGGTGAGTTGGTCGGCAAAAAAAAAGAGGAAAAAATGCCGATTTCATCTTCTTCTTCTCTCTCTAAACACTAGGTATTCTCTCTCTAGTTTCTTCCCTAAATGCTACTATAGTTGTTATGTAGAAGAGTTTTGAAGTTGGAAGTTTAAAGGTAATGGGTTCTTCTTCTACATCTCCAACATCATTAACTTGTTCTTTAATAATTTGAAGGAATTGCTAAGGAGATATTTTTGGGTATTTATATTTGTAAATGTTCTATGTAGAAGATGAAGTAAATAGGAATAAAAGGAAGGAGGTATTGAAGGATTGAAGGAAGAATTTGGATTTCTATAGAGGTATGAAACCACAAACTAATCTTGAAATACATGTGTGTGATTCCAGTAATTTGTGATGAAATCATAGCTGAATTAAAGAGTTTAGAAAATGAATTATGCATGTGTTCATATCTAGGTTTAATTTAGCAATGAAGATAATTACTCAAAACAGAGATAAGAATCATAATGCATGTGAGTTCAAATTTGAAAGGAGAATTTGTCTTAAATGTTTATTCTCTAGTAGTTAGGTTTCAGTTTAATCCAAGTGAACCAAAGATTTTAAAAGGCCAATAATTTTATAGTAACAATTGTCAAAATTTACAGTGAGAGCATATTGCTCCGTTATATAAAGAACTTGGAATTTAGAGTTTGAATTAGATGTATTTTTAATTAATTTATTGATGGATTACATGTAGAAACATAGTGTTAAAAGTACATTAAATGGAAAGCAAATTTTGAGTGAAGTATTATAGTCATGCAAGTTAAATTTCTAGGTTGTGCCATTAGTTCTTGTAAGTGGAGGGGATGAGCTCCTCGGTACTGTCGCGCTCACAACAAAGCACGCCTATTTTCTTTTTTTTTTTACTTCATCTGCTTGCCTTCATCGTCGCGATCACAATTCCTGTCGCTTTCATAACCTACCACACTTTTTCCTTGTTTAATTTCCATTATTCCTAATATAACAACACAATAAAATCTAAATTGTTAAAACTCATAGCAAACATATTATGCATGGCTCTATGATTTTGAGATGTTTTAGGAGTACAACCAAAAGAATTTAGAATAATTTAACAATGAAGATTTGGCATATAATGTGGCGGCATATAATGTGCCATAAATATATGGAAGTATGATAATACTATATTGTAAAACTATTTATGAATATGAAGAAACATGTTTATATAGCAAGCACATAAACAAATATGATGTTTATTACTTACTTGAAATAGCATAAATATGCTTGTATGCTTATACTTTTATATTATCATGTGAAAGTATATAGTTACAGTGCTATATATTTATAGATACTTGTATAAATACTTGAGATTAAGTATCCATGTATATATTTGTATGTGTGTAAGATTATATAGTAAAGGCATAAGTATGATAATTGAAATGTATATGAAAATAATTTAAAGCCTGTAAATAGAGTTCAGTTGTGGATAGATAGAAATGTCTATAGGGAAGGAGTTGCAGCTGTTATAGTCTGACCCCGTTTGGGTCTACAATCATCCCCATTTGGGATCATAGTTCAACCCTATTTGGGTTCATAGATTCGATATCTTTGGATATCCATAGAGCTTAATACCTATGAGTGGTTAATTAACTGATACCTACAGGTATTCATAATTTTCGGTATCTACACTGACAAAACTTAAGCAGGCAAATTATAGGAAATGTAACATAAGCTTAAATGTATAGATTTTATCAATGAACCTATATGTTCACTTTATGTTGTTATATTTGTTCAGTTTGTTTTGTCTTCTTAACCATGAAATTCGCTTATTATTATTAAGAATGCTATATTATAATCTATGCTTATGGAGTGTTTGTTGATGACTGCTATGAGTGGTTGTCCATAATGATATTTTCCCTATTAAATTTTATAGCTTAACACGGGTTGTTTATCCATGTAAGTTCTTCAGTTAGGGCTTTTGCTGAGGGATGTATTTCTGCATCAGGAAGGCCAACACAAATGGGGAAAGAGAAGTTTGATGTATGAAGTCCTTGTTTAATCTTTTGTTTAACTTTTGTATCAAGAATAGTACGTGAATATGGATGTATATGATATGGTACTTTTGTATTGTAAAAAGCTCACTTTTGTAACTAAAACAGTATATGCATAAACTTGTGATCTGAAATAATTTTTATTAAGATGTAATATGTTGAGTAGTGTATACTAAGATAAAGTTTGTACTTGGTAGCATGTGTAGAAATATGGTAATCAATATTAAGAACAATAAAATAGAATAATGATTAATTAGTGATATACGAATGATGATAGAAATAGGCTTTTAGATAGAGGGTGTTACAAACTTTCATTTATGACCTGAATTAGATATAGACGTAGACATATATGGGATAGTGATTTGATACCTTCGGGTATCTAATGATTGCACCTTCATGGTGCTTAGTGATTCGATACATTTAGGTATTTAGTGATTGCACCTTCGCGATGCTCAGTGATTCGATACCTTCGGGTATCTAGTGATTGCACCTTCGCAGTGCTCAATGATTTGATACCTTCAGGTATCTAGTGATTGCACCTTCGCGGTGCTTAGTGATTGAATACCTTCGGGTATCTAGTGATTGCAACTTCGCGGTGCTTAGTGATTCGATACTTTCAAGTATCTAGTATTCTCATTTGTCCATGCTTATATCGAGTTCAAGCTACAAAAGTGACTACAATATAAATTAAAATAGTGCTAAGGATGAACATAAGGAGATTATTGACTTCTTAATGAATATTACGGTTAAAATTGATAATTGTGTATGGTTAGTACATATGTAACGTAGTTAATGCATATATGGAATTAAGAGTGTAACAATGGTAATGTCATATGTATAGGCATTGAATGGGATACAATGTGTATAGCTATTACGACACATGTTAGTTAAATACAAAGTATAAGTTATATGTTTAGAAATACATGGTTCCGATTCTTAGTTTGGGATACGTAGGAAGCTTGGGATACTAATTTCGAGTCCAAACCAAATACTAGATGTATTTTTTAAGTATTCTAATGTTAGTGGCAAGTTAATGAAGTAACGTGAAATAGAGTTTTGAAGTGTTCTTGCCTTGGATAAAATGAACTAAGTGTTTAGTTGAAGTAAATGAACTTAAGTGACTAGTTGTATTTAGCAATTCATTATTAAGTATGATTTAGTTTGAATTATTGCTTTGGTAGGTACCGAATTGAAGTTGTGCAACGGAGAAGATTGAGGAGTTCACGAGAAGCTCTTTAAAGATGTAGGCTATAGTAGTAATTATGTAATGTGTAGTTTTGAGATTAAAATATATGGTAAACTAAGCTGTAAAGACTTGATTATATAATTATGTAACGAAGTTGTATTTATTGTTAAAGCCTATTCTAAGTGTAATCTAATAAGAAGTTAATTAAGAATATTATTTATACTATTGTTAGATGAGATTGGTTATATTGTTCTTTGGGATTGTGGCACCCATGTTTACTCATAGGGGGTATTACGGTGTTACATAGGATACTAATTTTGAGCTCGAACCAAATATTGAAGTATTGTTAAGTATATTTGCGATTAGAGACAAACTAGAGAAGTGACCTATAAAAGAGTTTGAAGGGTGAGTAGCAATTTTAGAGCATTAACTAAATAGCAAAGTTAGAAGTGATCGTATTTTGAATGGAGTGGAATTAAATGACTAGTAGAGAGAGGGGAGCAGGAGTGGATAGTTGAGTTATTCGTGCATCTATGAGTTATTCTTGGAAGTGAAAGCTAATGCTAGTTAAGTTTTAATAGTGTACCTAGCTAAAACAATACTTAAGTTATAAATGAAATATACTTGTCCTTAGTTATACATAATGAATTATTATTATAAATGATTTAGTTGTATGTACTGCTTTAGTAGGTTTCGAGTTCAAGATGTTTTGAAAGCTAGGCCTTTGGCAGTCGTGAAGGATCTCCCAAAAATATAGAGTAAATCACATAAAGCAACGTATTTTATAAAATTTTTAATTGTATATCTTTCTAGAATTCAGAAAGATCTATCCAAGTAGTCAACTTTGATTTGTTATAAAGATTTGATTTAATATAATGTGGTTGTGTCAAAATCAATTGAACTATTTAGTGACTCTTATGTTAATTATATTGATAAAATTTATAGTGAATGTAGCATCCCAAAATACTCCTGAGAGATATTAGGGTGTTACATCGCCACTGCCACCAGCACTACCAGCACCATCACCCCCACACCACCAACACAACCATCCTCGCCGCCCCCACCACCATCGTTGTTGCCACTATCACCGCATCATCACCGACACCGCCATCCCTACCTTCTCCACTAACCCCCGTCGTCACTTCTGCGATCCCACTACCACCATTTTCATCTAATAATGGGCGACTTTTATTAATCCAATAATGGTAATTGATATAATATACAATACAATATAATATATATAATATTATTAAATACTAAAAACATCATAATATAAATGTATAATTAAAAAATATAATACAATATTTAAATATATAAAATATTGATAATAAAAATTGAAAATAATTTTTAAATTTTAAAATAAAAAATTAAAAGTTTATAACTTTACTAAAAATATCCTAATGTATATAGTTTTTCTTTTGGCTCCATGTCATCATTTTACTTTTGTTTTTTTTGGAAGGTGTCGTTTAACTTGCTAAATTGATTAAATTTTATCCTCAAAAAAAAACCCAAACCTTTGAGGCTATAAGCCCTTGCAGTTTCATTTTTTTCCGTTCCATACAATCTTTTTTTCTTTTTTCATTACTTTTAATAAGTTGAGATCCCATAAAAGTCCCAAACCTATAATAGGTGCTGGTAACATCACTTTAAAATCACTAAAAAGCAATCCTGAAACAAGCTAAATACAGAAAAAGCCTATTGTGATTCCTACGACTCCGTATTTCCCAATTGTTTTTTTTATCAGATCAACTAATTGTAGCATTTATACCACGGTGTGATGGTTAAAAAGTAAAAACTTGCATTGCATAGAGCTGAAAGTCAACAGTCAACACCTTTTGCTGCTTAAGTTGAAACAACGGATAGGGTTAGAGATAAGAGATATACAAGCGTGTTCACAGTAGCCTTTGATCTTATTGTTTCTCCGGCTCAGCCTCACAACTTGTGGATTCTTTAATGTTCTTCATGGATTTTCCCAGTACATTTAGAACCCCCACCCGTTGCACCTCTTTCGCTGTAACAGTGGACAAACATTTAGTCATGGTATAGATTATCTCAAAATATTTAATACGACCATACCCAGCAAACCTTAATGAATGAAACAAAAGGCGTTGACATAGCAAATAGCAAAGAATGATACAATAGGACCCCTGACCAGACTGACCTCTCTAGATCAAAGCATAAAAACACATCATTGCTAGAAGGCCTCTCTCTTATGTAGACATGACAAATTCAAACACATCCATGAGCAGATATGAAGTCATCACAAGCATTAGGGAGAAGGTATTGAATGATCATAACACAGGTAAAACAATTTGCTGATTTTTCAAGTTGGTCTATCATAAGGTGATGAGTGCAAGAAATTATTATTGATTCAGGCATGTAATCTTCCCATAATGTTGTATCCATGCTGCACAGCCAACAGCACCTACTGCATAACAAAAGCTGGCACTAAAACCCTGAAATTAGCACGACTATCTTTCACACATAAAATACCTTCTCTTTCTCTATCCATGCAAGCAAGTAAAATGAGGATAAATTAAATGGAGGGGTGTCATTACCAAAGTCTTCATAGGCATGCACCAGCACATAATTAACCTTCTCATTTTATCTCAATAACTAAAGCAGCCAAATTGTCATGAAAAGAGTACATTTGTTGCTTCATCATGTCATACTGGTGGACACCTTGTTTCTCTTTCGAATGAAAATTAATTCTAGCATAAGATTTTAACCTTAATGCTTTCAATACCTTTCAACTAACGACAAAAGTACTCTTAGGAAAACCAAGGTTGATGAAAGTTTTAAGGAAAAATGGAAATACCAAATCATTCAACATAGAAAGCAATGATAATGAGTATTAAGCACCAACATTTGGCCACATTACATGCTTATACAAGATGCAAATATATGGAAGACAAGATGAAATTAGAGTTCCACAACTGCAAGCAGCAAAACCAGCAAGGCATTATCCAGCACATAAATAGCTTTGATCAACAGGGAATGATCATTTGCAATGCAGCGAACATTGGCATTTCACAGCATTTGAGAGTATCATCCATTTCACTACAATCACCTACCAATGAAGGAAGCCTGCATATGGCCATCGTTTTTCATCTCACAAGGAAAAATAAAGGCATGCAGCACAAATATTTAATATTACCTTCTTCAAGTGAAAGTTGAATTGATCTTTTCTCCAACTCAACTGCATGTCTGCTAAGCTCGACTGAAGAAAGTGAACGGAGCACTAACACAATAAAAAATAGTAGAAAATATCAGCGCACAAAATTTGTTGCAGTGGTAAATTAGATTAACGCAGTATGGCATATTGGAGAATCAAGTACTTACTTTCTAAGTAGTCCTCTTGATCAGATTCATCATATTTTTTCAATAGAATATGTAACTGACGGTATCGCTCTTCCCAGTGCATTTTTTTCATTCCCTTCAAACTATTTGCCAAGGGAGTTGAAGCAACATGATGATAATTGGGTTCTGGTGGCGCAAACCTTGCGTTAGAGTTGCCAACAGGAAAAGGACCAGAAGTGTTTCCAGATGCACTTGCCAAGGAAGTCAATGGTGTGGGCGCAAATGATGAAAAACAATAAACCTTTGGCTCCTTTATCTGTGGTTTTAATTGTGTGGCCTTCTCCACATAGTCAAGCTGTCTTGAATTCAGGGCGCTTGGGACATCAGCAATGGAGGTTTTGCCTGTTTCTGTATCAGATTTTCTGCGAACATAGACAAGATGAGAATTTGCAGCATTACTACTTGGTGATTGGTGGTGTGGAGGGCTCACTGGGTCCTTAGGTGAAGATCTCTTGACGCCAGAGACCTTAACAGCATCCATAGCAAGTCTATCCTTTGAAGAATTTTCAATTCTATTGGGAATTCTATTTTCATTCTGCACGTCTCTCAGTGCTGTATTCTTTACAGCCAGAGGAAATTGCTTATCAGAAGCTGAAAAGTTAGTTTCAGCATTGCTGAGCCCACACTCACTAAATTTTGATTCTACTGTTTGTTGAACCATCTGAACTAAAGAAGAAATGCGAAAAGTACAAGCCCTCTTAGCTAACAAATTTTAAAGTCACAGCTACAACGTCTCAAAAACAGAGAAAATAAACCTTGAAAGGAAACATCAGTTGTAGATTTGTTCTGTAAACACAATCATTGTAGAGACAAGGGCCCAAAATCATAAAAATTGTGCATTTAACACAAATATAATCTTTCAGCTCGTAAGCAAACAACAACCAAAGGCAAGAAAAGCAAAAAAGATCTATGAATTGGAAATAAGAAGAGCCCAGAAAAGCCCTAACGTCGATGTTGAAGAAAACATTTGAATGTTAGAATTGGAATAAATCGGTGAGTAAAAAGGCAAAAAGAAGTCATAAAATCAGAAATAGTACTGACCTGTTAGGTGGAGGAAGAAAATTGAAAAGAGATGCAGATACAAATATTGCGGCAAAGCCTTGATTTCACCCGCCCATTCCTTTCGTCTACCAACCCAATCAAAATGCACCTTTTTTTCTTTTCTGAAGTTTTGTAGACCTGGGCAGCTATCAGCGGTCCGGAAACCTGATTTTAAAAACCGGTTAATTCCAATTCGCTGTTAGGTTTAATGGTACAAGTTTAGTTGGCTTAAGCCGCAATATTATCTTATGATCGATAAAAATTAAAAAGAGCAAATTTACATGTTCGGTTGGTGAAAAAAATTTACCCTGCTTGTCGCGTGGTGCGCCATGTACTTATTTGTTTGAGTGCAAGTGCTAAGATATTGTCCCAAAAAAATATAAAATTGTTTCAATTTTGAATAATATTGCACCAATTAAAGAATTAGGGTCTAATTTGCGTTTTTGATCAATTTAGTTTGACCAAAAAGATACAATTTTATGTTTAATGTTTTATGTTGGTGCAATCATACTGCGAACTTTTTTTCTATTTCAATGATTTTTTCATACATGATAAGCCATGACATAAAAAAAAATTTTTTTTTTTTTCTAATTTTAAAATATGAAAAGTATGATTGGACTAATTAAAATATTAAAAATAAAATCTTAATTAAACAAAAAGCACAAGTTTGATTATTTTTTCAATAAAATTGAATAAACTATTAAATCCTAGTTTAGACAACTTACATGTTTATACCATAATTTCTTTCTTCTAGTTACCTATTTCAGTATGGCATAATTATAGCACATTTAGTGAAATTGAGCAAAGTATTATATAAAAGTTTACGTGACTGCATTTTGATTATTTAATGGTAAAATTGATGCAACTCTAAGTCCATACTCGCTACTATACCCATAATTAGTATAATAGAACTAAACCTCGCAACATACCAGAATATATCTTCATAATCAATCCTCTTGTTGTGTGTACCCTTTAGCGACTAATATGGCTTTTGTAGCACATAATGAAACCATTTGCATCTTTTTTAATTTTGAGAACCCAATTGTTCCCAATTGCCTTTGGGCTTTGCCAAAGATGAACCAATTCTTAAAAATGGTTTGTCCACATAGACTCCAGCTCTTCTTCCATTGCTTTTCTGCACTTGTCCTGTAAAAGAGCCTAAAAAGGCCACTTGAATTGACTTTGGCTAATCATCATCTTATGGAGTAACTATTAATATTTCCCCTGTGATCTCAAAACAACATTAGAGAACATTTTCTAGGCTACTTCTACATAATTATGCCTTTTGGGAAACATGAAAGAATCATTCACGCACTTGGATTAGTAAGAGGATGTAAAACTATTTGTTCCTTATTTCTTTGCTTTTGAACATTCTCTTGTAGATCCACAACTTCATAAAATGACACAGTTTTATCAATATCACCCTCATAAGGAAATTTAGTCTCGATAAATGTGGCATCTCCTGAATCAAGTTCTCTTATGCTTCCATCTTCATTTTATTCAATAAGGACACAGCGCTTTCAATAATTGGAATAGCCAATGAAAATGCATTTCTTGCCCTTGGGCTTAACTTTCCATACTTATGAGAAAAATCATGTGCATAATTTGTTGACTCCTAAGGTTGTAGTACACTCAAATTAGGTTTTCAATATGTCTATAATTCATATGGTGTGGGAAGCAACAGACTTAAAGGATGCACAATTAAGTATGAAAGTCGCAGTTGTCAATGCATCTCCTCAATAAGAAATTGTTAAATTAGAATGTGCCATCATAAACCTATAGATTTCGAGCAAAGTCCTATTTCTACATTGTATAACTCCATTTTGTTATGAAGTACCAGAAATCGTCAATTTTCTTATAATTCCTTTTTAATCACATAGATCCTTAACTTGATATGATTGATCTTATGTCCCCAGTTAGTTCTCAATGTTTTTATTCTTTGATTGTATTGATTCTCAACCAAACTCATAAGCTATTTAAAGCAGTCTATTGCTTTTGGCTTATAAGAGATCAAATAAACATGACTTTAATGAGTATAATTATCAATAAATATAATAAAATTAAGGTTTCATGCCTTGCCTTCACACTCATAGGACCACATATATCAAAATGAATTAATTGCAATGGAAAATCAGCTTTGTTTCTTTTTCCAAATGGTTCTCTAATTTCTTTATTTGCTATACAATGTTCACAAACTAACATATCTATTTTAGTTGTGAACCCTAATAGTCATTATTTTGCTAATCTATTCATTCGTTTTGGGACTTATGTGTCCTAGACTAGCATGCCAAACATTCACATTTATGATCAGGGCAATGGTTAAAATAAAGCAACCATGATTATGAGAAAGATAATAAAAACTATAAATCGTGTCCAACACAATAAAACCATCATAAAAAGAACCGAAACCATAAAAGTTAGTGCCATGATTTATGTCAATAGAATTGTTGTGGAAATTCACATTGAAATCTAATTTAAGAAGAAAAACAACTAAAATTAAGTTATGTCGGATTTCTAGAACATACAATACATCATGTAGGATCAAGGTGTGTCCATCACACAAATCCAATTTCCATGTACCAATCTTTTTCACATCATTTGTTGCATTATTTCCTATATATATAAAGCCATTTGCTTTGAGAAGGCAATCGACGATACTCTACATATGATCCTCTGTCTCTAGCTATGTGGTATGTTGCTAATGAGTTAATCCACAAAGAATTAACATCATCCATTAAAACAGTGCTGAGGCATAAGTGAAATGAGGATTTTCAATGCATGAAATTACTTTATTTTGCTCTTGGCAATCCAACACAAAATGACCCATCTTGTGGCAAGAATAACTATAATGGACAAAAATTTCAATTTTCATGAATAGTACTTTTTAGGCCATGAATTATATTGCCAAAATGACTCAGGTGTGATCATATCAGTATTAATGCACTAGATTCTATAATAACTTTGGAGTTAAACATGCTCAGGTGAGAGAAATACTAGGATGGGTGACCTTTCAGAAGTTTCTAACTTGCATCATATATATTGTACTATTGGAAAAAAGGATTAAACCGAGTCTAATGGTATAATTTGAGATAAAATTAAGGTCGAATAAGCCCATAAAATAGATAGAGAAGAATTTTCTCAGACCGTGAAATAGGGTTTGACCAAACTTTGATCGGTCTGAAAATATTTGACAAGCCTCTAAAAATTATTCTGTTAGCATAGACATGCTCGAAATAATTCCAATTAATATTTGGGAGTAAAAAATAATTTTTCTGACCACTTTGAATTTTTGTGTTTTGCACCGATAAAATTGGTCTCTGGGCCTAAAAATAATACTAGAAACCTCTAAAAAAATTATTTGAATACATGGATTCACTAAAAATATTATGGAGGATTATTTGATGGTGAAAAATCAATTTTACAGTGATTTTGAAAATCAAAATTTCTAACCAATCGAAAATATTTTGGTGCCCTGAAACTTATCGAAACCAACTTCGATTGACCTAAAATTTTAAAAACATATTAATTATAATATTTAAAAATTTTTGGAATAATTTTAGTGAAAAAATAAAATAAGGATGGATGAGCCAATGAGAAATTGACAAGTAGCACAATTATGTCCCTATAAAGTGGTTTGATTTGTCCATCCTTTAAACCACTGATTTTTGGGACGAATATTCACCCAAAACTCAGAAATATCTGAAAAAATTTTGGACCAAAGAGCAGCTTTCCCTCTCCTCCAAAAATATAATCCAAAACTTAGTGAAATTCCATCATTTTCACTTGATTCAAGCTCTCCCACCATAATTTTTCATGCTCTATCAATTGGAATCACTCTTATCATCTTTTAGAAAGCCCTAGAATTGAGAAAAATTGAGATTTAAATTGGAGAAAGTGTATGGAATTGTGAAGAGAAAAGTTTGGAGCAAAATTTAAGTAAGTTAAATTAGTGATACTTTAATGGTTTTAATAGATTTTTAGGTAGATTTTAATATAAAAATTTTATATTTTTGGTTGAATTTGAATTATGGATGAAGAAAATTGAAGAAATGAATCATGGAAGAATTCGTCCAAGGTGGAGTTTATGGAAATTCAAGTGGAATCAAAAGAGAAATGAAAGGAAAAGATGAAAAAGGAGAAGAATTCATGGATAGAGCTTGAAAAATAGGTAAGAAGATACCTAAACTAACTAATTTCTTATAAACCCTAATTATGCGTGTTTTGGGGTTTTTGATGCAAATAATGCTTAAATTTAAATCAATGCTAGAATAATAAAATTGAACGTTAAAGAATTGAATTGGAATGAAAAGTTGTATGAAAGAAGGAATAAAAGTGTGAAATTAGTTTAAAACCCTAGTATGTCATTTAAAGAAAAATTATTAAATGTGAATTATAATTCAAATTAATGGCAAATTAGTGAAATTAGATGATAAATAATGGAATATATGAAGTTAATTGTATGAAAATATGGTTAGGGATAATATGTCAGTTATGTAACCCATTATGTCCCTTAAGGATTAATTAAGAAATGTTAGTATTTATTCAAATTAATGGTATATTTATGTAAATAAAGGATAAAAAAATGAGACTTGTGATGTTAAAAGTATGAAAACATGATTAGGAATGGTATATGAGTTATGGAGCCTATTACAAAAGTAAATGAAGTTAAGGTTAGATAAAGAATTAAATTAATTTAAGGTTAGATTCATAATTAATACGCATGAAAACAATGGTAGAAATGTGCTCGATGAATTAAAAAAATTTATATGCACGTGACCTAATAATGGCCGAATAGTAAAGTATAGGAATGGGAAAGAACAAATGATGAAACAAATTAAGATATTTTGATAAAATGATGGAATAACATGAAATGAGTGAGAATTAGTAAAGAAAATAATCAAAGGGCGGTGGAACATTAGGTGGCCAAATGGTACCCTTAGGGTTATTATGTGATATTTTGACATTTAATTGGATATTAGGCATGAAATGAACATTTTAATGAAGAATAAACTTAATACAAATGGTTAAAACATTAAATTAAAAATGTATATAATATTGACTAAGTAAACATAATGATATTCATATGTATACTAAATAGATATTAATGGAATTTGATTATGTATCATTATATGAAAGCTTGAAATGATCACGAGAATATGTAAAGCATGATAATATGTGAGAAAACATGATGGATGTATGTGAATTTGACATGGCCAAATGATGTATCATGTGAACATGGCATGTTTTAACCATATTTGGATGATATTACACATGTATACCATGAATGTATGATTGATGAACACAAATAGATTGGAATTATCCAAGTGTATATGTTACATAATGTTAAAATTATGTTGAATTATATGAAAGGTGTGAATGAGATGAACAAATACATATGCCCTTAGTGTATAGTAGGTAATCCATGATTTTACGATATAATGGCGTGGTAGAATAATGAGTTAATTTGAACTGATACACATATTAAATTTATAGTTGAGGAGTTGATCACCCTAAGTGATCCCTTAACACACATTAAATTCATAGTTGAGGAGTTGATCACCCCAAGTGATCCCTCAACACACATTAAATTCAAAGTTGAGGAGTTGATCACCCCAAGTGATCCTTCAACATATTTTAGAGGAGTTTGTGACTCCATAGGGCCTTTCTAGTTCATTTAGGACTATTGGAGTCATCGCCCCACATATCTGATTCAAGGGTTTCCACTAGGCACTACTAGTGGTAAAAATATAATTTTACAAGAAGATAAGGACTAAATGGAAAATTAGGCATAAAAGATGACAATTATGTAATAAAAGGTTAAATAAGATGAAAAATATAATTAATCAATTAATAAAGGTAAAAATATAATTGCATAAGAAATTAAGGGTAAAACGGTAAATTTAAATTAATAATGTGGTTATAAGAGTTTTGATAACTCCAATTTAGCATTTATTTTTAGTATATTCTTTTTTTGTATTTGTATTTCGTTTTACGTGTTTTTCATGTTTGGTGTGCTAAATTCCTTTTTTTTGTGCCAAATATGATAATATTGAGATTTATGAAGTTTTGGTGTGCTGAATGGTGTAATTTTGACTTTTGTGTAGAAATTTTGACTTACATGGTAGAGTCCAAAGTGCCTCAATTGTGTTCCCTCCAGAATCACCAATTCGCACCATTTCATTAAAGCACACGACAGAAACTAAAGTGTCTCTGTTGTGTGCTAAGTAAAATCCAAAGTAGTTCAGTCCAAAAGGGTGTACAAGGTTGAGAACAAAGTGTCTCCGCACGTGTAACACTACTATAGTATTATTTTAACTGATTGCACATGATTAAGACCAAAGTGTCTTCATCATATGCCTCTGCAAACACTATAAAAGCTGTATTTTGTTTGGTTCAAGGAGGCATTTTTAAGTTCTTTCAATAGTTTTTAGCTCTCGGACATAGTTTTAGCTTTGTTTACAGATCTCTAGGGTTTTATACTTTGATTTTACTTGTAAAAACTTCATTTTTATTAGGGTTTTATACTTGTAATACAAAAATACTATAGATTTAGCTTAGTTTACAGCAATTATAGTTTTAGTTTTCAATCAAGGTTAAGATTGGATTAAAGAGAACTAGCTGCTCCAACTTCAGATCTATCTTCAAAAATGGATTTAAGAGTTTCTTCTTCCTTTGTCTTTGTTTTTTATACTATGTATAATGAGTAGTCTTTTAGTTTTTTGGGGATCTTTGAATCCCCATCCATGTAAGACAATGAACTCATTTGATTAAATATATTTATAGATGTTCCTTTTCCCTTGCACTTTTCTTGATATTGATTTTATTCAAGTATTTATGCAGTTAATATTATTCAAGTTAATGGATTTATGCTTGTTTGAAGTAGATATCATGTATGCTTTGTTTTTACATGCATTTGTTGTATTTTTTATGGCAATTATGGAGTAGAGGCTGTTAGATCTAGAGTTAATGTGTTGTAGATTCGAAAATAGGGAGGAAAATGAATTGGTATTGGATTGGTTGGCTTTGAAATAGAAAATTAATTCATATTTAGGATTTATAGACTTGTGCTTAAGCTAGCTATTGGATTGGCTCCGAAATGGAAAATCTGGTAGTTAGAATAGTTAGCTCCAGAATGGGAGACTTGGGTTTAGTTGGGTCATCCACATCTAAAATATATACATTTTATGTTAAAATGAATCTTACATTAGGTATGGCGAGAATTTGATTTTCAAACAACATTTTGAGTTATTTTTTTATCCACACTTTTATACTCTGCTTTTATTGCACTTGTTTGTCTTACACTTTTTGGTTAGCTTACTTTTATTTTAATTGTTAAAAATTGTTAGATTTAACTCACACCAATTTACACTTAGGAAATTTTTTAACATATATTTGTAGTTAATCAAGTAATCTTCTGTAAGGCCAGTCCCAAGGGTATGATATTCTTTGGGGTCTTAAATATACTCTATTATATTACTTATCGATTTAGTGCACTTGCTGAGGTCACAAATAAGTTTTTGGCACCGTTACTTAGGATTTGGTGTGCTTTAATTGCATATTTGATTAGTTGTTTTATGTGTTTTTCTTTTATTACTTTTGTTTGCCTATTCTTTTTAGGTGAAATTCATGTATGAACATATTGCATTTGTAGCAACATCTAACAGCTCTTAATCCTAAAATCGAGAGGACCATGCATCGGAGAAGAAGACAAAATAAATTTAGAGACATGGATGATCCACCAAATCCTAATGTGTCTCTTGAGAATGAATAAAGAGAAGGGAAACAACATGAGAGAAATCAAGATGGTCAAAGTCTAAGGACCATTTGAGATTACACCACTCCAAGGTGGAATAAGGAGCATAAGACGGTAATGTTGCCTTGTCAATAATATTTTGAGCTAAAATCGGTGACGATCACCATGGTTTACAGGAACCAAATTTTTAGATTAGAGATTGAGGACCCGATGCAACATTTGGATATCTTTCTAGAGATAAGTGGCATGGTCCAAATACAAGGGGTATTGATGGATGCTATATGACTAAAGCTCTTCCTCTTCACACTCATAGGGAAAGTAAGAGATTGGTTGTCCATGCTTTTGAGTCAATCCATCTGATGATGGGAGCAAATGTAAGAAAAATTTCTAGTTTGATTTTTCCCACCTATAAAAATAGCTAGTATAAGGAACAACATTTACAATTTCTAGCAATTGAGTGAAAAATCCTTCTATAAAGCATAAAAAAGGTTTAGAAGATTGTTGAAAAGTTATTTACACCATGAAATTGCAATGCACCAATTGATGTCAACCTTCTATGCAGCATGCAACCCCAACACAAGATCTCTATTGGATATAGTGTTCGGAGGTAGCTTCATGAACAAAATTCCTGAAGAGGCATTCTTATTTCTTGATGCGATGGCAATAAACGAAGCTCAATAGGCTAGTACAAGAGCATTGACCAAGAGACAAAGAGTTCCCAGCATAGATGAGGTTGCTATGTTAAAGGCTCAAATGGATCTATTGAAGAAAGAGCTCAATCTCAGGAGGAGGAATCACCCTAATTTCTTATGGAGAGAGGGTCACCAAGCTTTCACTTCAAACACCCAGCCAAGAGGTCATTTCAATGCACCTACATATGCTCAAGGTAGCCACAACCAAAGTTACCATCAACAATACCAACCTCCATTAATAAACATCATTTTCAACCATCATACTAAGCACTTCAAGCCCACCAAACACACTTTTAACCACTTGGATTCCAAGCTAGACCACCCTCACTACAAGATAAGAAATCAAATCTAGAGGATATGTTTGCTAGCTTTATGTCTAGCCAAACCCTATTCATATCAAGCCAAGATACAAGGTGGAAGTCACAAGAATAATGGAATAAGAACCAAGATGTAGCCATGAGGAATAGGGCAATAGGCTAATTCAATCTCTAAAAGATAGCAGGGCACATTTCACTCTAATGTTGATTGAAATCCCAAAGAAAAAGCCAAGGTAATCACTATAAGAAGTGGTAAGGAATCCAAAGAGCTAAACAAGGTATATCTTCATCTTCTTCAAAAGTGGTGGAGCTGACAATGGAGGTATGTGATTCTAACTTTAAACATGTAGAAGAGGTTCCAAAGTTGAAAGATAAGGGTAAGGTCATCATTAACTCTGGTTTACCATTTGATGCATCACATTTATCATTCCCTTCGGTGGCTAGGAAAGAAAGAAATAATGAGCAATTAGAGAAATTCTTAAATATGTTTAAGAAATTGCATGTGAACTTGCCATTTGCTGAAGCTTTACTACATATGCCAAAATATGCAAAGTTCATGAAAGATTTGTGCTCAAACAAAAAGAAACTAGAAGGGATAGGTATTATTCAGTTGTTTGAGAGTTATAGTGCTATTCTCACAAATAAAATCCTAGATAAATTAGAGGACCCAAGGAGTTTTACACTACCTTGTGAACTAGGGGCAAATTTTATGGAAAATGCATTGTGTGATTTGGAAGTAAGTATAAATCTAATGCCATATTCTTTGCGTAAGAAATTAAAGCTAGGTGACACTATAGAGACCAAGATGACACTTCAATTGGTGGACCGTTTGATCAAGCATCCTAATGGAATCATAAAGAATTTATTAGTGAAAGTGGGCAACTTTATATTCTTAGTAGACTTTGTGGTCATGGACATGGATGACGATAGGAAAGTGCCACTCATTGTAGGAAAACCATTCCTAAACACTGCAAGAGCACTCATAGATGTACATAGATATACTATGACCCTTAGATTTAATGACGAAGAAATGGTTTTTAATGTAAATAAGGTGATGAAGCACCCGTCATGTGAATTTAAGGAGTCACTATGCCTTATGGATGCTATTGAGGATTGTAGGGAAGAAGTGCAAGAGAAAATCTTGCTAGATGACCCATTGAAGAGTTGCTTGATGCATTCAACTAAAGAAGGGGATTTGACCAAGAATGAAAGAAAAATTGTGAGAGAGCTGGAGAAAGAGTGTGAAAAAGAGGATCAAAATGATGAAAGGTTTGAGCTACCAAAGGAAGATTCAAAAATCAAACTTAAACCCCTTCCTTCTTATTTAAAATATGTATTTTTGGAGGATGGAACAAAACCAGTGATAATATCTTTTGTTTTGATAGGTGTTGAAGAAGATCTATTGATAGAAGTGCTAAGAAAGCACAAGAAAGCTATAGGATGGGAGACATCGAATCTTAAAGGAATTAGCCCAAACTATTGCACACACGACATCTCGATAAAGGAGGGTTGAAAGATAATTGTGTAGCCTAAAAAAAGATTGAATCTAGCAATGCAAAAGGTAGTTAAGAAAAAGGTTTTGAAATTGCTAGACACAGGTATAATCTTTCTTATCTCTGATAGTAGTTGAGTAAGCTCGGTACAATGTGTTCCTAAGAAGGGAGGGATGACAACTCATTTTGACTTGTACGATTATGGGTTAGAGAGTGTGCATTGACTATAGGAGATTAAACAATACAACTAGGAAATACCACTTCCCCTTCTATTTATTAACCAAATGCTATAGAGGTTAGCAAGGAATAGGTTTTATTGCTTTTTAGATGGGTACTCAAGGTATTTACAAATCCCCATAGCCCCTTAGGATCAAGAGAAAACAACTTTCACCTACCCATATGGCACTTTTACTTATAGGAGTGTGCCCTTCAGATTATGTAATGCATCAGCTATGTTTCAGCGGTGTATCATGTCAATTTTTCATGACTTCATAGAGAAATTTATGGACGTGTTCATGAATGACTTCACCATTTATAAGAAGGACTTTAAGAGTTGTCTAGAGCATCTTGATTTGGTACTAGGTAGGTATGAGGAAACTAACTTAGTGTTGAATTGGAGAAATGCAATTTTATCATAAGGGAAGGTATCATTTTGGAACATAAAATATCCGAGAGAGGAATATAGGTCAATAGGGCCAAAGAAAAAGTGATTGAGAAACTTCCACCCCCAACTAGTGTCAAAGGTGTTAGAAACTTTTTAAGGCATGCAGGGTTTTCGTAGATTCATAAAAGACTTCTCTAAAATTGCTAAGACTTTATCAATTTTGCTTATGAAAGATGCTCCTTTTGATTTCACTAATGAGTGCTTGAAAGCTTTCAACACACTAAAGCAAAGACTTATTTTAGCCCTGATGATTATCTCTTCGGATTGGAGCCTTCCATTTGAGTTAATATGTGATCCAAGTGACTTTGCAGTGGGAGCAACGCTAGCATAGAGAAAGGAGAAGGTCTTTTATGCTACCTATTATGCAAGCCACACCTTGATGGGAGCCCAAGTGAACTACACCACCACAGAAAAAGAACTTTTTGCCATATTTTTTGCATTTGGGAAATTTAGATTTTATCTCTTTAACGCTAAGATTGTTGTGTGGTCTAATCATACAACGTTGAGATACCTTTTTGATAAGAAAGAGTCTAAGCCAATGTTGATTAGATGGGTGCTTCTTTTGAAAGAGTTTAATTTGGAGATTAAGGACAAAAAGGGGGCGAACCATCTATCAAGGTTAGAGCATGAGTATATTGAGAGGGGAAAATTCTAGATTTTTTTTCCTAATAAGTACATTTGTGCAGTTTATGTTTGTGAGGTTGCCATACCATGGTTTGCTAACTTAGCTAACTATTTTGTAGGTGGTTTGCTACCAAATGATTATACATGGCAATAAAAGAAAAACCTAAAGACCAATGCAAAGCATTATGTATGGAACGATCCTTATCTTTTCAAGCTGTGTGCTAATAAAGTGTTAAGAAGATACATTCCCAGAGAGGAGCAAACATATATCATAAAGGTATGTCATAGTGGAGAAGTAAGAGGACATTATAGGCTTGCTAAAATGATCTCAAAAATTCTACAATCAAGTGAGAAAAGATTATTACAATTGAATGAGCTTGATGAGATTAGATGGTAAGCATACAAAAGTGCTGAATCGTATAAGGAGAAAGCAAAGCGTTGGCATGACAACAATCTGAATGCAAAAGAGTTTGTGCTCGAAATAAAGGTGCTCTTGTATGATAGTCGATTGTGACTATTTCCCAAAAAGCTCAAATCAAGATAGAAAGGACCTTATAAAGTGGTTGATGTCACTCAATATGGAGTTATCACTATCAGGCATCTAAATGATGGCAAGAAATTCAAGGTCAACAGCCATCGCCTCAAATTGTAATTTGAATCTAGGTTTGAAGTTACATCGATGGTCGTGGCACTAGAAGATTTTCAGTGAGTTCATTTAAAGTTGAGCTGGTGACTTGTTAAACCAATAACTTATTCTAACTCTATCTCTCAATTTGTTTTTGTTTAATTGTGTTTGATGTTTTTAGTGTGTAAGCTTTTATTTTGTTGATGTTTTATAGTAAATAAGTGGTGATAAATTATGTTTGAATGCTTGCTAAGTTAGGTGTGAATCAATAGTGTAAGCGTACATGAAGGAGGGTGTTAGAATTTGAAAATGTGCAAAAATTTGGTTGCATATGGCACAACCATTTTATTTTAGCCGTGTGCCTTGTGTAGTTTTAGTTCCAGTGAGGGTCACATGGTAGAGACCATTTTGTCTCTACCATGTGCAAGTCTTTAGTCCAAGAACAGTAGGGGTTACATGATAAAGACCATTTGGTCTAGCCCGTGTGTAATTGGTAATTTTAGGTTTATAACATGTTATATGGAAGAGACCATTTGGTCTCCATTGTGTATAATTACATGGTTTTAATATAGAAAGGTTTACACAGTAGAGACCATTTTGTCTCTATCGTGTGAATGTTAAGATTTTTAGAATAGAGGGGTTTACACGACAGAGACAAAGACCATTTTGTCTCCACCATGTGCAATTTGAATTTTTCAAAACAGAATGGTGTATATGGCTGAGACCATTTTGTCTCTGCCATGTCGTTTAAAAATTAATGCTATGCATTTTGGGTTACTGCATGTGGCACGACTGAGACCATTTATACTTCATCATGTACTGAGGGCTTTTAGTCATATCCCTCTTTAAATACCCCCAACATCTATAACTCTTCACTTCTTTTCTCTCCTTTCATCTGCCTCTCACCATTTTCGACTAGAGCACTCCTTCCTCCTTCCTTTGTGTGTATTTTCTTATTTTTTAAGGGAAAACATCATCAAGTAAGTACCATCTCTTCCTTTCTACTTTGAATCTCTAGTTTTGTTTTGTTCTTAATTTTTTTTTTGTGGAGTAGGAGATTTTATTGTTAGCATTTTGTTTTTCTATGCATGTTATATGTTTTGTGTTGGTTAGAGTACATTTTACATGCTTAGGGTTAGGCAAAATTTGAATTTACATGTTTTTACTTCTTTTCTTAAAGGTATGCTTGAGATTGGTCATTCTAGGCACTAAAATTAGTATCTTGACATTGTTAGAACTTGTAGAATGTCTTGTTACTGCAAAAATTTGAACATGTATGCTTATTGCTCGATTAAATGCCTCAAAGAAGTGAAATTTATGTTTTTAGCAAGCCTACCCATTTTCTTGTACTTTAATTGTCAAGAGTAATATCCTTTAGATGTTAGAATGTAGTGTGTGTGTGCGCTTATGTGTGTGTTGAATGCTAATTTTCTCACTTGTCTAACTAATGCCTATGTTTTTAGTTTTTGAATTGAAAATGTGTTTAAGTGAATTAATTGCATTGTTTTTAATGATAATGCCATGTTTTTATTTTTGTTAAATAACCCTCTCTGTGGGAGCTTGCCTCCTCTATTTTGTTGCCCCAATTTGGTCATGTTTGGTCATCAATTAAGCTTAAAGCATGGTAATTAGGGTGTTAGTTCCATTGTTAAAAAATGCTTGGTTAAGCTTGTTCATTTTAGGTTGCATCAAGTCGTTTCCTTTTAATGCATTTTGTAGCTGTTGATTGTTCATATTACTCTTGAATATCTTATATTTGTTGCTTAAGGCATGTTTAATCATATATGCTACATTGCAAATTTTGCACTTCCTTTTGCCTTAAAATTGTGTGTTATATATATAGAATGCCTTTTCTCCTACTTCATTATGATAAGTTTTGTTTTTCTCTAGGAGGTATTATTTTAAGCTTAATGGAAATTATCTATCTTTGTAGTGGCACCCAAGCATACAAGACAAGAAGTTGGATCCTCTTCCTTAGCTCCTTAAGAATTAGCAAGCCATGAGTTCCATCATGGGTTCCAATAGAGTTTAAGTATGACTGGGCTACTTTTGCACAAGCTAAATATACTGCTGCACCATACATTGATATGGAAGTGTTGGAGGAGTTTAATATGAGAAATGAGGTGGAGTGCTTGATAGCCAATATCAGATGGACTGAATTAATAAGCCGGAGAGAAGTTGTACACCCCCAAATGATAATAGACTTTCATCGATATAAGCCATAATGATAAGGGGATTGTGAGTTTTTGGCTACATGGGATCTCATACCAGATAACCTTTAATGATTTTCCTCGTATTCTTGGGTTTAAACCCGCTTACTCCAAGGGGCCTAGAAAATTTGAACAGGCAGGAGATATAAAATGGCATCTATGATGAAATCAAACCAATTGTATTCCATACTACCAACACCAAGGCCTATCACTTGAGGAACCATCATTTGCAGATCATGCACCACTATTTAGCCTTGGCAATGTTTACTCACCTTGGGGGCCTCGAAAATGTCAATGCCAATGCAGCAATTACTCTCTATGTAATGCAGAATGCTACCCCCTCAATAGAGCTATTTTCATTATTGCAAAAATTAATGAATTGAGAACTTATCGCAAGAGGCTGAAAAAGATTGCATTCGGTAAGATCGATAGTCACCATGTTGGCTAGGGCAGTCAACCATGTGCCCATTGTAAGGACCCAATCATGGCCCTAATAGAATTATAGTTAATTAATCAAGATTAAGATTTAATAAGGCAAAATTTGATTATTTTGCATTAACGAAGTTAAGTCATATAAAAGGTATAATGGTAATTATGCACATGTATATTGGAGTGTAGCTAAAATAGTTAGGAATGATGCAATTGAATTAAATAAGAAGTTTGGGGTTAAATGTTAAGAAAATGAGTTTTTTAGATTTAAAATGTGTAAGGGTAGTTTGGGAATTTCTTTTAGTGAGATATTAATCTCACTCAAGCTTGGGGAATGGCTGGATCGGCATTTGAGGGAGATAGCTCTCTCTCTCTCTCTGTCTCTCTCTTTTGTTACGGTTTAGAGAAGATAAAGATTAGGGTTTGCTATTTAAGCATCATGAAGGAAATGAAGGAGAGAGTGAGCTAGATCAATGGATGTTGAAAGAGTTCAAGCTTTAAAAGCTAGGTACGGGAATTAAGTTTTGGCATAGTTCATGTGAATGATTTAGGGTTTTTAATTCTTTTTCTGGTATGTGTATTTTGATATGAGTTTAAAGGATAAATCTAGTAAGCTTTGATGAGTATAGTATGCTTGAAAACTTAAACGATCATGTAAGCAAGAGGGGAAGTGAGATTTGGGGTTTAAATTTATGTTATGCATGATCAGGATTCTCGATTTTCCCTTTCCTTCTCATATGCAGCCACGGGTGTATTTTCCCTTTAAAAACACATGGCCATGCATTTTTTTGCCATTGAGGATGCATGGCCATGTGATGATGTTTTCCTCCCCACACACGGGCACGCATGGTTGCTTCCTTCTCTGCACTCGGCCACGCATGTGTTTCTCTTTGGAAACACACGACAACTCACTTATTCTTGATGAAAAATGCATGGCCACTCACCTTGTTTCTCCTCGATGTACACGGCCACATGATGTTTCTCTTTTCCTTGCACACGACCACACACTCTTGTTGTTCTTGAGATACACGACCACTTGTCTTTTCTCCTTCCTCTATATGGCTACTTACTCTTTCTCATTGGGAATACCTGGCCCAATATGACCTATTATTTTCTTATAGCTTGGCCAAGTGCCTTGTTCTTTCTCCAGTATATGGCCACCTGTACTTCCTATACACATACTCCTAAACAATAAATCACCCATAAGCATGAGTTTGGTGATATCTTAAAGTTATTAAAAGTCACATAAGCAGGATGAACAAAGTTAGCTGTGAATGTAAGGATAATGATGGTTTACTAAGTAATGGGTAGTAGGCAAGTTGAATACTAATGGATTAATAGATTATGAAAGCCAATATTCCATATTAAAGTCTATAGAGGTATAATTTAGAAAAGCAGGACCATAACATGAAGTATTATCGAAAGTTAGATGAAATTAAGGTTATGGTAAGAGAAAGTAAACTGAACTAAGTTGTAAGTAATATAAGCCACCAATATGCTATATTAGAGTGGTCCATAAATGGAAGAACCTCTATGCATGTATATAAAGAATTAAGAATTAAAATAATGCAACCACTATATTAGAGTATGGGGTACCCTTGAGAACTAATTTTTAAAGGGGCTTGTATGAGGTAATACTTATACGAATTAAGTCACTAGAATAAGGTTCGGTGCATGATAAGCATATAACTAAGGACAATAGGATGTAACCTAATAACTCTGAATTGTATATGTTATTTAATGTATCCTATGAAATTGGTACAGGTGAGAACTCAAACAAAGCAACTAGCTTTGTCCCAGTACTATATATATATATATATATATATATATATATATATATATATATATATATATATATATATATATATATATATATATATATATATATATATATATATATATATACATACCAATGTTTCTTTATGATGGCAAGAAATTACCATGTTATGATCTAGTAACATTAAGAAGATAGTTATAATGTACTTGACTAAATTAAAAGAGATGGAATATTTATTGGCACTCAAAGATGAAACTATGAGACCACATGATTTGCACCCATGTGTAATGGAACCTATAACTCAACAATGATGCATGATAAGAATGATATGCATTCTTTATGAAGTGTGGCTTAAAGCCAAATAATATATTAAGTAACAAAGAATATGATGACTCAAAGATGATTATAATGGGATAAGCCTATGGATCTTAGTTCAATTGTGGATTAGATAGGCATGCCTAGAGGGATACAGTCGCAACTGCCATAGTTGACCCCGTTTGGGTCTTATTCCTTAATGGAACCATCATTTGACCCCATTTGGATCCATAGTTTGTTCCTTGCTGGAACCATTACTTGACCCCGTTTGGATCCATAGTTTGTTCCTTTCTAGAACCATTACTTGACCCCGTTTGGGTCCATTGTTTGATATCTTCGGATATCTATAGTTGATACCTTCGGGTATCCATTGCTCCCGTTATCCACCTTTCGAACTAGTACTTAGGCAGGCTATTAAAGGTGATAAAAATAAAAAAGGTACAAGAAATAAAGTGGTATATGTATACATATATGCATCGATTTCTTCACGTAGTTAACATACACATGATGAATGACTTATTGTATTGTGATGTTTTATCTTAAATTCCTTTTGAATATAACTATCTTATTGAAATAAGATATAATGTTCAGTATATCATGATTATGAGATATGTATGTCATCGACCATGAGGAAGGTTCCCGTGTGAGTACCGGTGTGAGTGTAACTCCATTGGTGGGTTCCACAGAGAATATATGGATCCCAAAATATACCATATTGTGCTAAAACTTACGTGGACTATAACATGTATACTAAGTTTCATGTGCTCTATTATAAAATGCATACATGTGGCATCGAAACCTGGTTTTATAATCATGATATGTAATTCTTATTCTTTGTGATCACATATAATACTGCCAGTCTATTCAATTATATATAAATGTTTACACCCATATAGGTTTAATGATAACATTCATTTAACCAAGTGCAAGGCATGACATAGAATGAAGATGGTATGAGAATCAGGTTACCATACTAATATAACATAAAGGATTATAAGCTGTATATGAAGGTTTGCACGCACATATGCATAATGATAACATTAACCTAACTAAGTGTAACGTATGATATCAATTGATGTTGTAAGAGGTTTAAGTTACCATGTGAAGATGATATTAAAGAACACATGATAAGTGTGAATTATTTATAGTTTTTTATATATTTTTAGCTTATTTATTTAGTTGTTTTGGTTTGATTTAGGTTGATTTAGAGTTAATTTGTTAATATTTATAATTTTAAGGTTAATTCTGTGTTTTGTTTGATTTTCAGGTTTATTTTGACATAAAAGGGCTTAAAATGAAAAAAGGGCAAAGTTTAGGACCAAAAGTGCAAACTTGAAGAATTGATGCAAGAAAAGTTGGCGTCCAGTCCAGAGCCCTGAAACGTGACCACGTGAATTCTTGAAGAGATTCACACGTGGCCACGTGAAGAACAAGTTTGAGAAAGCCGTGGCCATGTGAAGTGAAAGAGAAAATTAAGGAGTAAGAATACATGGCCACGTGAAAGGGAGAATTGAAGAAGACATATGAAGCACGTGACCACGTATGTTCTAACACAAGAAATCACGTGGCCACGTGTGGAAGGAGACTTACATGAGGCGTGGCCACGTGAAGAATAAGGAAAAGTGAGGCGTGGCCACGTGATTTGATTCTCCAATTGCGCGAAGGATTTACGAACTTCCTATTTTGAGCAGAAATTACTTCCTTTTTGGTTTTCAGAGTTTAAGAAGGAATCCATGTCTTCTTTTGCCTATAAATAGCAGTCCAAAACAGAGAAGAAAGGGAGAATCATCATTTATCATCATCAAGCCTTAGAATTAGTTTTAAGCTTTCTTGTTTTAGTTTTTACATTTGTTGTTTTTACAATTTTTCCAAAACGTTGTTTTTAGTTTTCAAGAATGTCTTGTGAGTAGTTTTCTTTACTTTTGCTAAAGGATACTTGAATCCTTAACTTGTATTGTTATGACTTAAGTTTGTGTTTCAATTTAAGTACAAGTTTGATTATTTCTTGGTTCTTAAGCATAGTCTTGTTCTTATTCAACTTTAAGTTAATTATTAACGTGACTAAACATCGGTTAACTAATTGAGTTAAGTTGATTAATGAATTGTATGTTCTTAGTTTAATTTAGTTGGATTAATGCATGTTATAATCTGAATAAGTTATGACTATGTGTTAATTTGAGTAAGTTGAGATTAAGAAAGGTGTAATCAAGAATAGTTGGAAGTTAAAGCTCTTGAGAAAGGTTTTAATAGACATCTAGGGGATTAATTCAGACTTTTATGCTAAGTATTGAATTGTTCTGAATAAGAGAGTTTAATACTTAGAATGATAATCTTGAGAAAGTTATCTGGGTTTGTTAAACTGAATTCTCCATAATCACTTGTATGTTTTATTTTAATTAAGTCGTAACAATATTGGTTAAGGTGGATAGTCCTTTAGTGAAAGTTGTTTTTATCATTGATTTTTACCTCATTTAATTTACTTGTTTTCAATAGATCTTTTCTTGATTTTAATTTACGTTACTTGTTTTATTTTAGTTTTAGTTTGTATTCTTCAAACATTACAAAATTTGGGATTTCTTTTCTCTCTTTACACACAAAAATTTGTTTTAGAATTGAATTAGCACACAAGCACAAGTTTCCCTTGGGTTCGATATTTTGGGTCTTAATCTTTATTTCCCTATATTACTAGGCCGATCTAGTACACTTGCTAGACACCGGTCAAGTTTTTGGCGCCGTTGCCGGGGAACACATTGGCGTTTGTGTGTTTATTTTGATTTTAAAGTAATTTTTGTGTGTTTTCTTCTCTTTTTCATCTCTTTCCTTATTTTCTTTTTTGGTTGATTAGTGGTTTATGGTGAGAGACAACACCATCTTGCCATTAGACCCTGAAATTGAGAGGACATTCCATAGGAACAGAAGAGGCAATATGAACGATCCAGAAATTGAACAACCTATGAATGATCCACCACCTAGGATAGAAGAGCAACACATACCCCATCAAGCTCCCGGAAATGGATATCGACCTAGAACCATAAGGGATTATGCTATCCCTAGGTGGAATGAAGAGCATAGAACTATTAGAATCCCTCACCACCAACCCTTTGAGATTAAACCTGCTACCATCACTATGGTACAAAGAAATCAATTTTCGGGTTCGGATATAGAGGATGCTGCACAACATTTGGATATTTTCTTAGAAGTGAGTGACACTGTGCAAATTCCTAATGTATCGACTGATGCAATTAGGTTGAAACTCTTCCCATTCACCCTTATAGGAAAAGCTAGGGATTGGCTTCAAATGTTACCAAATCAATCCATCCACTCTTGGCAACAAATGCAAGAGAAATTTCTTTGCAAGTTTTTCCCACCTACTAAGACCGCCCTCATTAGGAAACAAATTAGTGATTTTCAGCAGTTTTATGAGGAACCATTCCATGAAGCTTGGGAAAGATTTAGAAGACTCTTGAAAAGTTGTCCTCATCATGAAGTTCCTATTTTTCAACTGATGCATATTTTTTATGCAGGTGCTCATCCATCAACAAGATCTTTGCTAGATGCAGCCTCCAATGGAAGCTTCATGAATCAAATTCCCGAGGACGTATTTCTACTCCTTGATGAAATGGCCACCAATGATGCTCAATGGGCAAGCTCAAGAGCGACTCAAAAGAAACAGGGAGTTCATAATATAAATTGCAATGTTAAAAGCTCAATTGGAATTAATGGAAAAAAGACATTTAAAAGAAATTAATGAGCTCAAATCTAAAAATGTCTCTATGTTGTCTAATGAAGTTGATTCTTATGCAGGAATTTCGGGACGTATGGGAATGAAGAATGCTGAGAATATGATGGAAGAAGTCAATGCCTTGAATCCATATAGCAATACTTACAATGCGGGATGGAGAAGCCATCCAAATTTTTCATGGAGGGAAGGTAATCAAGGATCTTCTTCTAATCCCAATCCTAGACCTCAATTCAACCACAATCAAGCTTCCAATAATCAACATCCATACCAAAACCAAGCTCCACATCATTATCCAAATCAATATCCTTCACAAGCATACCACCAACCACCCGGTTTTCAAAAAACTCAACCTCCCCCTCCACAAGAAAAGAAATCTAATATTGAGGAAATGATTGCAAATTTTATGGCTTTCCAAAACTCCATTTTAGCTAGTCAAGATGCTAGATGGAAGTCACAAGATATTTGGATGAGAAACCAAGAGGCATCCATTAGGAACCTAGAAAACCAAATGGGGCAACTTGCTTGTTCTTTATCCAACAGGGCTCAAGGGAGGAAGCCAAAGCAATCACTTTAAGGAGTGGGAAAGAGTTAGAAAAGACTGAACTTGGTAAGAAATCTTCTGAAAAGGTGGAATCAACAACGGAGGTAAGTGTTCCTAACTCTGAAAATAATCAAAGAGCACCTCCTACGATTGAGAAGGGTAAAGGTAAAAAAAAGCTTGTATCCACTGTTCTTGATGAATCTCAATTACCATTTCCGGTTCTAGCTAGGAAAGAGAAACAAAATGAACAATTAAGTAGATTTTTGGACATGTTTAAAAAGCTACATATAAACTTACCATTTGCTGAAGCTTTATTACACATGCCTAAATATGCTAAATTCATGAAAGAATTGTGCTCTAATAAGAAAAAGCTAGAAGGCATAGGAACGGTTCAATTGTCCGGTAATTGTAGTGCTATATTGACCAATAAAATTCCTGAAAAATTGGAAGATCCAGGTAGTTTTACATTACCTTGTGAGTTAGGAAGTAATTTTGTTGGCAATGCTTTATGTGATTTGGGTGCAAGTATTAATCTGATGCCTTATTCGATTTGCAGGAAATTGAATCTAGGCGATTTAAAAGAAACCCAAATGACGCTTCAATTGGCGGATAGATCGGTGAAGAAGCCAAAAGGAATCATTGAGGATTTATTGGTTAAAGTAGGAAATTTTATATTTCCAGTAGATTTTGTGGTGATGGACATGGAAGAGGATAGAAAAGTGCCTTTAATTGTGGGGAGGCCATTCTTGAACACCGCACGAGCTTTAATTGATGTTCATGGACAAACGGTCACTTTAAGATTCAACGAGGAGAAAATGAGTTTCAATGTCAATAAAATTTTAAAACACCCCTCGTATGATTTTGAAGAATCCATTTATTTTGTTGATGAGATTCAAGAATGTGTCAACGCAAAACAAGAGGAAATCATTCTCGATGATGAGCTTCAAAGTTGCTTAATGCATCCCAAGGAAATGGAAGAGTTGGAAGCAAAGGAGATGAAGTTGGCGTCCAGTCCAGAGCCCTGAAACGTGACCACGTGAATTCTTGAAGAGATTCACACGTGGCCACGTGAAGAACAAGTTTGAGAAAGCCGTGGCCATGTGAAGTGAAAGAGAAAATTAAGGAGTAAGAATACATGGCCACGTGAAAGGGAGAATTGAAGAAGACATATGAAGCACGTGACCACGTGTGTTCTAACACAAGAAATCACGTGGCCACGTGTGGAAGGAGACTTACATGAGGCGTGGCCACGTGAAGAATAAGGAAAAGTGAGGCGTGGCCACGTGATTTGATTCTCCAATTGAGCGAAGGATTTACGAACTTCCTATTTTGAGCAGAAATTACTTCCTTTTTGGTTTTCAGAGTTTAAGAAGGAATCCATGTCTTCTTTTTCCTATAAATAGCAGTCCAAAACAGAGAAGAAAGGGAGAATCATCATTTATCATCATCAAGCCTTAGAATTAGTTTTAAGCTTTCTTGTTTTAGTTTTTACATTTGTTGTTTTTACAATTTTTCCAAAACGTTGTTTTTAGTTTTCAAGAATGTCTTGTGAGTAGTTTTCTTTACTTTTGCTAAAGGATACTTGAATCCTTAACTTGTATTGTTATGACTTAAGTTTGTGTTTCAATTTAAGTACAAGTTTGATTATTTCTTGGTTCTTAAGCATAGTCTTGTTCTTATTCAACTTTAAGTTAATTATTAACGTGACTAAACATCGGTTAACTAATTGAGTTAAGTTGATTAATGACTTGTATGTTCTTAGTTTAATTTAGTTGGATTAATGCATGTTATAATCTGAATAAGTTATGACTATGTGTTAATTTGAGTAAGTTGAGATTAAGAAAGGTGTAATCAAGAATAGTTGGAAGTTAAAGCTCTTGAAAAAGGTTTTAATAGACATCTAGGGGATTAATTCAGACTTTTATGCTAAGTATTGAATTGTTCTGAATAAGAGAGTTTAATACTTAGAATGATAATCTTGAGAAAGTTATCTGGGTTTGTTAAACTGAATTCTCCATAATCACTTGTATGTTTTATTTTAATTAAGTCATAACAATATTGGTTAAGGTGGATAGTCCTTTAGTGAAAGTTGTTTTTATCATTGATTTTTACCTCATTTAATTTACTTGTTTTCAATAGATCTTTTCTTGATTTTAATTTACGTTACTTGTTTTATTTTAGTTTTAGTTTGTATTCTTCAAACATTACAAAATTTGGGATTTCTTTTCTCTCTTTACACACAAAAATTTGTTTTAGAATTGAATTAGCACACAAGCACAAGTTTCCCTTGGGTTCGATATTTTGGGTCTTAATCTTTATTTCCCTATATTACTAAGCTGATCTAGTACACTTGCTAGACACCGGTCAACACATATTCATGAATTATGTAATGTTGTGTTTAATGCATTAAGTTAGAGTTTTGTACTATCAACAACCTAGATGTATGAGTTCTGAAGCTGTAGTAAATTGAAAAAAAGGTAGGAATCAAGCTAGTTTAAAGAAAGGTAAGAAGTAAGATGATGTTAGTTAATTGATGAGTTTTTCATTAGGAGAATGTTATATAATGCTCTAGACATAAGTAAGTATGGTATTCTTAATAAGTTTGAGTACTTTCCCAATATGTTCTTGGTGAAATGATCAATACAATAGACCTAAATGTTATTCAGTATTATATAGAAAGTTGTATATGATATGATGAATTGTGTAAATAAGTTATCTATAAAGTTTTGTTCCCCACTAAGCTTTATATGTAGCACCCTTATCCTATAATCTGTACATATCACTTTATCTAACTCATTACACATGAGTTACTATGTAACATAAACATATAATCAAACTTAATATATAAGAGTGCTATACTTTTAAAAGAAACTTTTCAATGTACGATAAAGTCTTTTTACACAATACAACAACTGTTTAACAGTTTTTTTACATACAATATCTCTAATAACACAAAATCTTTACTATATACAAAGAGCCCAAAATACAAGTCTATAATTGTCTCTCTCGTTCACTTGAGTTGGCCATCCAGTTGCAGATATCACACCAACGACCTACACGGATGAAACACCCGTGCTAAGCTACAAAGCTTAGTGGAGAACTAAAAATATTACAAACGACCACTCACAATGATCGTCAACAAGCACACACCATGTCTCAAATACAACAATGATTTATCTCAATGAATAAAATTTAACATTCATATCAACTTATGAAATTCATAAATATTCAATGGTAACATTTACATTTATGCTACATTTACCATGTATAACAATGTAAGCCCCAATGTCCTATAACTTTAAATTCAACTAATTATCATGTGAATAGCCTTTGAATTAATACTAAACCATACTAGCATAATTATCCATTATTTTTTTATCTATACTCGTATGTCTTTGATATAAACCCATTAGAATTAAAATGGCAAATCAACACTTCCAAATGCCATGAGATCTTTATAATGTTACAAGCTTACTTTATATAACATAAGTTACAAAAACAAGCCTATCAATTAAAACATAACAACTACACATCATTGCCAAACTATTCTTTTATATCCAATTTATAGGTTTTAGATATGCATACATCACACCGTAAATAACAAACACACATTCACTAAATGTATACATATAAACTATATGAACTTATGAATATAATCATAAGGAAACTATTTCAAAAATAATGGTTGATACCGTCTAACTCCTATAATCTTTAATATGAAATATACTTATGCAATTATAAAATTGTTGCATCCATTAAATATTATAATACTCTTTAACCTAATAAAAACTCCTTCATATATCATGCATTGACATACATCTAGAAAAAAGACTTATGATCATAAAAGACCCACATATGTATCCCATCAATTTAACCAAGGTAACTTTGGTGTAAAGCCTGCACTATTCTAAAGAGGTGGATAACAGGCTATACGATGGTACCCGAAGGTATTAGGTCACCCGAAGGCACCAAAGAGATAATAGGTCACCCGAAGGCACCAAAGAGATACCCGGAGGTATTAAACGATGATCCCTTGCAGGGATAAAACTGTATGATAAATCAGTGGACCCAAATGGGGTTAAACAAATAATATGGACCCAAATAGGGCCAAACAAATAACATGGACCGGTCAAGCGGACCCAAACGGGGTCGGCTACAACCCACACGAGGGTTGTTTAAATTAACTTTAACTTTTAAACCCAAACAGGGTCACTATACTTTTAAATTCAAGTGGACCTAAACATGTCAAAATGTTCAAAAGCAGCTGCAAGGTACCCTTATAGGCATGCCTATCTATCCACTTCCTAGACTCAAAGCAGGCAATACAATCTCTTTACTTTATCCTTTCCTTATTCATTCATATTCTTATATGCACATGTATACTCTTGTGTAATTGTAATCAATGTATTCATATACACAATCATGTGTAACTTTCTGTAAATCAGCGAACGTATTCACTGTTGGTTGTTGGGTATTACTATTTAATACTTGTAATCTTATTCAATCATGTAACTTTTCTGCATGTCAAGACTATACTTATATAATGCCATTATATGCTTTAATAAGATTTCTATAATTAAGTCTATAACATTGTAGATTTGTATTTTAGCATGCCATTATGTGACAACACATATGCTTAATCATGTCATTTCAATTAAGCAAAGACATAATTATACATTTCACTTTAAAAATATTATTTAAATCATTACTCTAAAATAGTTTTCAAGCTTCGAACCCAACCATATAAGATCATACATATATATAAATGTTTATATGCACACATATATTCTACTAATCACATTACTTCTTCATACAAGCAAAGTTAACATTTCAAACTGTATGTACCATAGTAATTTCAAGAAATCAATAGGAATCATGTATAATCATCTTCATATATAAATACATATAACATGAAATGATTTCATTTTCTTAGTTCATATACCCCAGCATCAAATGAACATTCATGGATAGCATTTTTAATATTAACTATCATGTATGTATTTATATCCACATTTAAACTCTATTGCAGGCAACACTATGTTCATGTTCATTTCATACTTTAAAGCTATACTTATAGTATACCATTTGCACATGCATATAATCTCACCTATTAAATGACATTTAATCATTTTCTATCTCATAGGGCAATTACATGCTCATGCACTCATAAATATAATCATAGATTGTACGTACCTACTAACATTCGCATCTAATAAGCTTGTTCTTGTAAGCATGATTATCAATATGTATACCTCAATCACTCATCAATCATATGCTATACGTCTATCAATATGTTACCATATGGCACACACACATTTAACTTTCATCATGAACTTATACTTGAACATATGATCTTTAGACAACACATCATGTCACAATCATATTATCATACACATACATGATTAACAATAATTTCATAATTATTCATGGTGCTATAACTTAACTATTAATGTACAATTTCCATGATGCATAGGTATACATTCATAGACAATTTTCATTGTAAATGATACAAATCATGCAAATCCATATATATCCTTTGATACAAATTTATATACATATGAGTATATAGCTCTCGTATACTTGCATTCAAGGCTTATTTTGTTCAGTCATGTGTGCAACACATGGGGGTAGCCTAATATACTGATAAAGGGGAATAAAAAGCATAGTTATGGGCCAAAATCATGATGTCGTGCTCGCAGCAAGTGTCGCGCTCGCGACAATATGCTTGGCCATACGAGTTTTTCCCCTTGTTCCCGAAATCCTGCAAACTGCTTAATAATTTTATTTTGTACATCATTTTTGACACACTAAACGGCCTTTTTAGAAAAAGTTGTCTTCTAAAAAGTTGTATATATACATTTCTAGTTTCTAAAAAATTAAAAATATTTTCAATATCATTTCTAGAACTCGAGATATATTGAAATTACTAAAGACTGTTCATCATAGTAGGCAACACAGAGTTTCCGATTTTCAAGTGAAAATTAGGCAATGTTGTAGGTATTATTTGACTTTCATTTCTTCATATAAATTGTATGTTTTGAAGTTATTTTGAGTATGAATTGACCTCATGTAATTCTGATCATTGTACAATCAATTATGAAGATTTTACCCCAAGCTGTTCAAAATCAAAATCAAAGATGCATCTAATATTTAATCAATGTAGGGATAATTTAGAGGTTAAATTAATGCTATTTTTCAACTACACTTTTATACCTATATCTCATATGGGACTATCAAAATTACTATAGCTTCAAATTAAGATCCCTAACTCATTTTTATAGATAAAATTACAGTCAATAATTCTAGAAATCTTCATGTAACACCTATCGTAACAAATTCCAAATTCACATCTCATCCCAATTATTCCATCTATCACACATATACACCTTAATGATATATTCAACATTCACATGCATGCAAGATGAGTACCATCCCATACCTTGGCCTAACTTTTCTTTAACCAATTAATTTTGAGCAATTCCTTTCCCTTTATCCTTTCTATCTCCTCCTTCTTTAACTACAACACAAATCATCTCCAACCATTATTTCCAGCAACCAAACCCATCTGAAATCCACATAAGGAAAAGAAGAAGAAGAAGATAAAGATATCCAAAATTTAAACCATACCTTTAAAAATCTATATCAATATCTTTTTGAATAATTATCATGCATGAAGTTTTCCTTTAAGATTTCCTTAGAAATATTGCTTAATCAAGCAAGAGAAATAGGAAACTCTCTCTTTTCAACATGCTTAGCCGACCACACCTTCACCCTCTCTCTCTTTTTATCTTTCTATCCACTTAGATTAACTTATTTATAATGCTATGGTAAATGTCCTCTTTAATCCTTCAAGATTTTGCATGTCACATTATTAACACCCACTTCTTTGCATGCCACAAATTATTCCCTACAATTTAATTTATTCCTAATTCAACCCCATCATTTAACCTCTTCCTTACATTAGCCTCTCCATTATTCATTTAGTCACATTTTCCCCTAAAGATGCCGTAATTATAAATTTACCCCAAATTAATACTTTTTGCTTTAATTACACCCTTGAACATTATTAAACCAACAATAATAATTTAATTATGACCTTATAAACTTTATACCATATAATTTACACATTTATTACATAATTATTGGTAACTTAATAATATTTTTGCCCCAATTAATAGCTTAGCTCTTAATAATTCATCAAATAATGCTCAATTAGACTTTAATAACATGTAATTGCCCTTGACTTCTACTAGGGCCTATTTTGGGTCCTTACATTATAGCTTAGCACGGGTTCGTTTATTCATGTAGGTTTCAAGTTAAGCTTCTGAGGATTGGGCAGGATGCAGTTGGCTTGAGGATATAAGGATTCTTGAAGGCCATATATATTATGATTATTTATCTATAAGCTAGATTATTTTATTGTGGTATGTAATTATGGCCTGTCTTATTATTATTATTATTATTATTGTTATTTCTGCTTGGCCTTTACCAGGTTTTGATGATGATGATTGACGATTATCCATGGTTAGTGGATTAGGGTGTTACACCCATAGGTAGGGAAGTTGGAAATCCAATCCTTATTGATAAGAAGAAGCTAAAAAACATGTTCTTGTTGATTGATGACCCCAAGTTCTCAAAGCAAGGTTATTTGGTGGTGTCCGATAAGAGGCTTTATTGGGAGCATATGAACAAGTCATCAATGGTGCTTTCGCGAGCAGAGGATGCAACAGTTACATTGTCATCACAACAATATACCAAGATCATGACTTACCTTGACAACTTGCCGGACTGGCAATCTTAGTTGACAGATAGGATGGACCAGATTGTCACAACTTTTGCCATGATGCAGTCCCAATTTGACCACCATTTTCCTCCTCCTCCACCTTTGCAGGGTGATGCATTTAGGGATTTCCTCAACCCCAATATTTTATGAATGATTTATTGGTATTTTGTTGAGGGCAACAAAATTTTATGTGTGGGGTGAGGGTATCTTGAGATTGGAATTGATGAAATTATTTTGGAATTATTGGATGTTATGCTTAACATACTCACTACAGTAGCTTTAATATGTTTATATTTACTCTGAGTAGTTATTTAAGTGTTGTTTGAACTTCTTTAAATTTTAGTTATGTTATGTTTTATCTTTTATTGTTTTTTTATGGTTTTAATGTTATTTTCTCTAGTTGTTTTTATTTTTTTCTTTTAGTTAACTTTATCTTTCAGCCTTTATTTTTTCAACTTTCATTTTTATCTTAGTTTAATTGTACTTGTTTTTAGATTTTGTAGTTTTTGTTTGATATTAAATATTTTTACATTTTTAATCTAGTTTGCCCTTAATTTGTTCTCATTGTGAATAGCTTGAAATTAGAATTAGAAAAACTTATTTATATTGGTTAAATAACAAGAAAGTAGTTAGTTGTTAATTATTTTGCTTTATTGACTAGGTTCAATTAGATCAATACCAGTAGGTCTCCTAATAAAATGTGCACTTTAGGCCTATTTTAGAAAGATGAAAAATCAATGTATGAAGGTGATCCAGTGGCAATTTTAGAGTGCTAGAACCTTCCTCATTACCCATTAAAGTAATTAAAATAATTCGAAAGGAAGGCTAGAAATGACTTAGGTAGAATTTTATTGATCGAATTTCAAAAAGAATTTTAAACTACCTTTTGTTAATCTTTTGTCCCTTACAAGCCCTTTTGAGCCTATTTAAGCATGCTAAATGCATGTTAATTTTGTAATTGTTGATTACACTTGTTATTCCCCTAACCTAAGAAAGCCTTTGTTTATCCTTTTCGAACTGGCCATTTTAGAAGTGAGTTGGATATAATTTTTCGGGGTGATTAATGTGAAAAGAAGGGTTGTGCTTTAAGTATGTGATTTTAGGAATTGGATACTTTGCAAATGTCTAGTAAGTTGATAAATTTTAAGAATGTAGTTCATCTTTGAGGAGAATCATAGCGAGTCCTCATAAAAAAAATTTAAAATAATATCAGAACTATGGTTTGAACTAAGTGTAGGGTACTCTACTTGTTAAGGGAGAAGACTTAAAAGCCTTTAAGGCACTATTTGAGTTAAAATGCTTATTGTAAATTTTTTTAGAGTTTTCTTCCCTTCAGCAACCTTCCTATAGAAAAACTGAGCTACATTTTGAGTAGACTAGCATTTGGTAGTGTTGTTGAGTTAAACAAGGGTAGAGTTGAGGTCTTGTCTTTAGAGTGAGAAAAGTGGCGAGATGAATTAGAGAATGGCTGTTCTAAATTGCATATCCTTTTCCTTTCCTTGTTATCTATACCTTAGCTATATTACAACCTATTTAAGACCTAAGGATTTTCTTTATTTAGAGCTATTTATAGAGATGATCTTCGGGTTTTGGTGCTAAAGGAGAGGCCTATGGTATCTCTTGAGTTTCAAATGCGAAACCACGTATGTAAATATTTGTATACAAAGTCTTTTCTTGGTTATCGGACTGTACTGGAGTTTTTAAAAGTTGTCTTAATGGTTTTAGGCCTAGCACACACACACACACACTAGGAGACTAGCTAGTACAATTTATATTAAATTCTTTTCGATTTAGGATTACATTTAATGACTTATGCTATAGTATTGTTTAGACTTCTTTAATTTTGTGATTTCTCTCTTTAAGTTTATATATGTAGGAATGTGGAATTTTCGTTTGCTTAAGGATGAGAAAAAGCTAAGTATGGGATATTTGATAACTCTAATTTAGTGTTTATTTTTAGTATATTTTTGTCTACGTTTGTATCTCATTTTGCGTGATTTTCACATTTGGAGTGCTAAATTCCCCTTTTTGTGCCAAATAGGACAATATTGAGATTTATGAAGTTTTGGTGTGCTAAATGGTGTAATTTTGACTTTTATGTAGAAATTTCAACTTGTGTACGATGAAGACCAAAGTGTATCATTGTGTGCCCTTCAGAAACCACCAATCTGCACCATTTCATTAAAGCACACGAAAGAAACCAAAGTGTCTCCGCTATGTGCCAAGCAAAATTCAAAGCAGTTTAGTCTAGAAAGGTGTACACGGCTGAGACCAATGTGTCTTTATCGTGTACCACTACTACAATACTATTTTAATCGATTGTACATGGCTGAGACCAAAGTGTCTCCACCACGTGCCTCTTCATACACTATAAAAGCTGCATTTTGATTTGTTTAATAAGGCATTTTTAAGTTCTTTCAATAATTTTTATCTCTAGGATGTATTTTTAGCTTTTTCTATAGAACTCTAGGGTTTTATACTTTGCTTTTACTTGTAAAAACTTCATTTTTATTGGGGTTTTACACTTACAATACAAAAATACTATAGATTTAGCTTAGCTTATAATAGTTATAGTTTTAGTTTTCAACCAATTTCAGCTTATATTAAAGAGAAAGAGCTGCTTCAACTTATTTATCTTAAAAAATGGGTTTAAGAGTTTCTTCTTCCTTTGTCTTTTTTTTTTTATATACTTTGTATAGTGAGTAGTCTTCTAGTATTTTGGGAATCTTTGAATCCTCATATCTATGTAAAATAATAAACTGATTTGATTAAATATATTCATAGATGTTTTTTCCCTTGCATTTTTTTTGATATTGATTTTATTTAAGTATTTATGCTGTTAATCTTATTCAAGTTAATGGATTTATGCTTGTTTGAAGTAGATATCATGTATGCTATATTTTTACATGCATTTGTTGTATTTTTTATGGCGATTTTGGAATAGGGGCTGTTAGATCTAAAGTTAATGTGTTATAGATCTGAAAATAGGGAGGAAAATGAATGGTTATTAGATTGGTTGGCTTCAGAATGGGAAGCTAATTCATATTTAGGATTTATAGACCTGTGCTTAAGCTACCTATCAGATTGGCTTCGGAATGGGAAATCAGTTAGTCAGAATAGTTGGCATTGAAATGGATGACTTGGATTTAGTTGGGTCATCCACATTTGAAATATATACATTTTATGTTAAAATGAATCTTACATTGGGTTTGGGGAGGATTTGATTTGTAAACAACATTTTTAGTCATTGTTTTTATCCACACTTTTATACTTTGTTTTTACTGCACTTGTTTGTCTTACACTTTTTAGTTAGCTTACTTTTATTTTAATTGTTTAAAATTGTTAGATTTAACTCACACAAATTTACACCTAGAAAATTCTTTAACACATATTTGTAATCAATCAAGTAATATTGCATAAGGCCAATCCCTAGGGTACGATATTCTTTAGGGTCTTAAATATACTCCATTATATTAATTGTCGATTTAGTGCACTTGATAAGGTTATGAACAGGTTAAAATGGTAAAAGTGTAATTAGGGAAAGGTTTCAGGGACCAAACTATAATTTGCCACTATATAAAGAGTTATAAGGACTAAAACATAAACTTTGGGTTTAAAAATGAATAAATACTAAAAGAAAGTAGCAAGGATGAAATTAGTGTGGAAATAGCTTCAAACATACCAAAATGGAAGCTTAGCGACCACATTGTAATTTTCCACCTTAATTAAGAAATAAATGAGAAAAGATAAAAATAAGCAATGGTAAGGATTAAATGGAAATTTATGGAATTATAGGTATAATTCTAAGTTAAGAAATAATAAGTTTTAACTAAGGGCAAAATGGTAATCTTGCAAAAATTTTATTTGTGTGAATGAAATTTTGTGTAGTGTATCCACTACTAGGCAACTTCATTACTTAGCGCATGATTTTATTTGACTGCATGCAGGGGACCGGTAATCAAAGATAAAGTGGAGATGGAAGTGGCATGTATATATGGAATGATAGATGGAGTTGTATGTTTGTATAATGTATTAGTTGTTTTAGAGTATGTAATAGATGCTAACAATAGTGAACATAGGGTTATATATGTGACATCAATGCTTGAAAATTGGATTTTGTGATATAATGTGTGAATGAGAATATGTGTTGAAATTTAGAAGTGTTTGTGTTGTTATTGGAGTATTGGAGATAGAGGTTGATTTTGGGGAGTATAAATTTGAGAATTTGCAGGTTTGGGTAGCATGAATTTATAGCCATTATACTGCCTAAATTTTTACCAAATGAATAGTGACAAATCGATGCAAAATAATTATTGGAAATTAGGAAACATGTTTAAAGTGCATAACTACTAACATAAGGGTACTAAATAGATTAAGATAACCATGTGACATTATCAATAATAGTACACCGATGTTCAGATCTATATTCGGGCATAGGTTGTCACAACAACATTCCACCTTAGTCATGTCAAGCTTTCTACCACCATACTTTCCTTTCTTCTTAAACTAAGGCTTACCTTTTTGACTAGGCTTACTAAATCCCTTCTTATTTGAAGCTTTATTCCAATAGGTTTCTTATTTCGAACCTTTTGTTTAGGGTTTGAAGTTTTAAAAAAGTCAACTATAAAAACTTGCCTAAATGCATTAATTACCTCATGATGTTTATCCTTAAGAATAAAATAATTTTTAATGTCTTTACAAGACTTGATACTTGTATTATGAGGCATATTGACTTTCATGGGTTTTTAATTAGCAAAAAGGGATCTTATGATAGCTTGCACTTGTTGTTCATAAAAAATGTTATGATGTCGATTTTAATTCGTTTGTCGTGTTTGACATCTCCCTTTGATGTTGCCTTATCAATATGTTTGGGTGCAATCAATAAGTGTCAAAATTGATGATCAACCTTTTAAATTTTGTAGCATAAGTTATATTAAACTTATCTTTCAGTGTAATTCACAGGCTTGAGCTGTTGGGTAATATTTAAATTCACACATGAGATCATCATCCATATTGTTTGGCATTGTTATGCCAACAATACTATTCTTTTTCTTCTATACTTGAAAGGTCTCAAGATCTCCCATATGTTGTTGGGTATTTCTACCAATTGGTTCAACCATCACATGAGTCACGGTCTCCAAAACATCATACTTTTCAAGGAGGTACTGAATATCACTACAAAAAAAAAGGGAAATAGCGATGCAATTTAGCGACGGTTTTATTTCCGTCGCTAAGTAGCGACGAAATAGCGACTATTTATAGTTTTCGTCGTGAAAATAAATTTGTCATAAATTTAGCGACTAAATAGCGACTAAACACTAAAAACAGTCGCTAATTTTTGGCGGCAAAGATTGGCGCTTTTTTTGCAACTGAATTAGCGACGAAATTTTTTGTCGCTAACACTGTTTCCTAAATTTAATGTTTGTTAATTAATTTCAGAAAAATAGCGACGGAAATGCGACGCTAAATTTAGTCGCTAAATTTATTTTATTTGATATTATATTATTTATCTATTTTCATTTAAATTTTTAAATAAATTTATAATTATATTTATTGATTTTATTAAACATTATAAAATTAATAAAAAATATACATACATATTAATGTTTGCTTATTATTTTCAATAATTTTTAAAAATATTTTATATGATATTATTTGCCTATTTTTAAAAAGTTTATAATTTCAATTATTTCAAACATTATAATATAAATGAAAAATAAAATTACATATTTATTGTTACTAATTAAGATTTAAAATTAATTCAATTAAATTGAGGATTAAAATCACAAAAAAATAATTAATTCAAGGAATTTATAATTTTATTTATTGATTTTACCAAATATTCTAATATAAATTAAAAATATACACATATATCATAATTTTGATTTATAATGAAATTATTTGAAAATTTAGTCTTCTTTCAATTCCAACAAAATTCATATTTAATTTTGAAATTATGTTAATAAAAAGTTCTAACCAAAATTTAATTATTGTTTTTTAATATTTTCATTGATTACAAATGTATCCTTGCCTTTTTATTTATTTACCAATGTGCCATTTATAAAAATGAAGACAACTAAAACCCTAACTTCACTCTTCTCTAACCTGCCGTTTTCTTCTCCTACTTCCTCTCCCTCACACAGCCGCTCCTCTCTCCTGTCTCTCCCTCAAAGCAAGACCTCTTCTCCTTCTTTCTCTCGGTGGTGTTTAAGCAAGAGTGAAGCTATCAAGACCTCTTCTCCTTCTTTCTCTCGGTGGTGTTTAAGCAAAAGTGAAGCTGTCAAGACCTCTTATCCTTCTTCATTCTGTCGATGCTCTCACCAAAGGTATGTTTTATGACTTTAATCTCATAAAAGAACGAAAGCATTTTAAAAATGAGATATTGTAATGTAGAATCGGAAATAATATTCCCACTGAGTTTGGAATTAGATTACCTAAAATAATAGAAAAATATGCATCCTTTTCAGATTATTATATGCTTTTGTGCGTGTTTTAGTTGAACTGTACTCCTCTGTCTCTTTGGATTCACTCGTTGTTGCTTCCCAGGAATTAAAAGAAATAAATAAACTAATCAGTGGTTAAAATCGAACTCAAATCTACATATACGAGAACTAATATAAATTAAAATTTTTTCAAAAAATCATGATTAATATTTAGTTAATGATTGTTAACCGTGTTAATAGGAATTTACAGATGAATATCACCAAGTAAAATGCAAAAATAGGTCTTACAGATGCAAGTTCTGCAGTACCCACTTAGCCCTTCCTATTGATCTGGTTTCCAGGGTAACAAATCGACAAATCCCCAATTCTTCTTCTTCTTCTTCTTCTTCTTCTTCTTCTTCTTTTCGCTTATTTGTGCCTTGATTCCCTTAAAATTTGAGTATGATGTTCACTTGGGATTTCACTGCTGTTGGTTAAGTTTGTCTGTTTGGATGTTAATCCAGCCTGGGGTGCAATGGATTGCTTGAAGCTCTAAAAGCTTGATGGTTCTTGTTGCATAGATACTGCTGCAGTTGTTTTTACCAGTCCATCCTTGTATTTGCGTTTTCTGTTGTTATTACAGCCAAGTGAGTGCTCACTACTGGGTTGGGTTGGACGTTTGCCATGTCTCTGTTTTCTCTTGTCTGGGAAAAGTTTCTTGTATTGCATTTCCTATTGTTGTTACAGCCAAGTGAGTGCTCGCTACTGGGTTAGGTGGGACGTTTTGCCATGTCTCTGTTTTCTCTTTTCTGGGAAAAGTTTGTTAGGTTGGGTTTTTACTGCTGATGTCTTCTTGGGGCTAAAACAATTTGCTGCTAATATTTTACATAATATGAAGCTAAAACAATTTATTATCTAACTAAATTTGACAATATGAGCATATTATATTTTTTATGTTGATAAAAATTCATCTATTACCGCCTTAAGTTCTTTTAATATGTGCATTTGTTGTTAAATTTAAGTAATATTGATAAACAAATATTTATTATTATCTAAATTTGATAAAAAAACAATTATACTTATAAAAAGAATGAAAAAAGATAATAGATATATACTTTTTATCAATTCAATATGTATATAATATCAAGTTGAATTGGTTAATAGATTATTTTTGTCATTTATAAATTCGAAAAAATTTTGTGAAATATATTAAGTATTTTTATATACATTGAAGGCAAGGTCAATTGACCAGGTAGAGGTATAGGTACAGGGTGCCAAATATTACACGTGGCAACATGCAGAGAAACGTGAGGAAACCATCATTCCTTTTGCAAACAAATACTATTTGATGACTCATATATATTCTGTTAAATAATTTAGCAATAGTGCTTTGGATGGCTTTAACAGTTTTAGTTAATTATTTAATTGAAATAGTTACCTTTAATTAATTCTTTATTTCGGTGATGTTTTCTTTCTACTGCATTTTCTGTTTTAAGGCTCATCTTGTTCATACCTCTTCAATTTATAATAATCAGAAGTTGCCATTTGTCAGTTATTATATCTGTTAACTCAAACAGATTGAATTAAAACTATATCAGTTATAGTTTTGGGTGGGATGACTTATGTTTTTAGCTAATTTAGATTGAATTTTAATTCATAATTAAGATTAAAAAAATCAGACAAAAAATTAAACCGATTCTTGGTGAATTGGATCAAAAACCGAACTAAAAATAATTTGATTCTCACAGGGTAAGAGGTAGCAGCTCGGTGGTATTTGCAACATTCTGACTGGTTGGTGCGGATACTGGTTGATAGCATCATTTATTGGTGTCATTTGCAGCTTTCCTACTCTTGCCTACATTGGTAAGCTCTTCTTTATCCTAAATTATAGTGGCCACTGTAGTTGGGTTGTTGGAATCTTGGAGCATCTGTTGCTATTTTGTTTTATTAAGTTCTGTTTGCTTCCTTTATTTATAACATTTGTTGAATATTGCATGTTGACCCATTGGATGTTGCATGTTGCTATAACATTTGCTCTTTCCACTTAGTCTATAAAAGCATTTGATGAATTTGTTTGCTATGCATGGGATTAAGTGAAAGAGATTAATCAGTAACTATTAAATAGAATAACTTGACATTAAAATGAAATAATTTGCAATGTATAATGAATGTTGATGTTACAAGTTTTGCACTTTGATGGTATCTTCTCATAGTTTATACATGTAGCAAATTTCTTGTTTTTTTTCTGACTTTGTTAAAACTGATAAATGTAGACTAAATGGAATCCTTAGATCGTAATTGGATGTATAATCGATGGAATCGAGGAGGAAGGATTAATTCCTCATTCGTTTATGGAGTGGATAATTTTATTAAATTTGCCACTTCCTCACTTGGGAGTTCAACAACCACCTATTCAGCCTAATAGTACAACACCTACACATGATGATGTTTCCCCTTCAGGTGCACAAGGAGATAATCCACATAATGATTTTCCATCTGACAATCGTGGAACTTTTTAAAATTGCCATCACCACTATTTACTGATTGTTTTATTTGAACATTATCGTTAATGTTAATTTGGATGTTATTTTTAATATTATTGTTTAGGATGATACTTTGTGGAGTCACAAAGTCATTTATTACTTCAAGTAATTTATAATTCTATATTAGTTATGAATTAATATTATGTTTTATATTATAAATTTATAAATTACATTTGGATTTGCATTTACATATTCATGTATGGTCTCCATTAAATATTAGGTAAACAATATTTATATGTAAAAAAATTAAATTCATAAATTTAAAAAATTTAACATTGTTAATATAGCGATAGAAATAGCGACGATTGTACTAGTCGCTAAAAATGTGCTAATTCAGTAAATAAACACATATTAGCGACGGTAACAACGACACCAAAGTTCGTCGGTAATTTTTAGCGACGAAAGTAAATTATGCCAAACTGTCGCAAAATTGTTCTAATTTTCAGCGACTAAAAATAGCGACGAAATATTTCGTCGCTAAAATATTCATAATATATTGGCGACTGATTTTAGGGGTTAATTAGCGACGGATTTTAAATTTTAGCGACGGAAATTTTATCGCTAAATTTAGCGACTGTTTTCCATTTCAGTCGCTAAAATATCCAGCGACGGCCAAATAGTGACAAATCGTCTTTCCGTCGCTATATTTTATTAGCGACGAAATTTCATTAATTAGCGACGGAATTGTCCGTCGCTAATTCCCTGTTTTTTTGTAGTGTATTATGGTGTCAAATATCATAATTACTACCATTCACCCTTGTTTATATTAGTAATAATAGTCTTAGAAGCCACTTTAAGAACTTATTTACACATATATGATAAATAAACATACATTAATTTCATCACATGCATCATAAGTGATAATGCTTTATATTTTATGGTCGTAAAATAAGAAGGAATTCAAATCTATATGGGATTTAAGTTTCTCAGGAATTATAGTCCTAATAAGGAACGTAAATTATATATTGGAAATGAATCTAATTCCTACTCTAATTAGGATACTTGGTTAACAGGTTAAGTCTCTTCTTATAAATAAGGCCCTAATTACCACATTTAAGGTATGATTATTGATATGCTTTGTATTTCATAGTTTTAAAATAAGTAGGAATTATAATATAAATGACATTTAATTTTCTTAGAAAATATAGTCTAATGCCCCAAAAATCCCAAGTATGTGAATAGTACTCCCCGGATAATAAATAGTGCTACAAGGTAAATAGTACCACTCGAAGCCCATCGAAACTTTTCTTTACCACTAGAAAGTATAATTTATAGAGAGTTTGGAGATGTAATTTGTGGTGAAATCAAGGTTAAATAAAGTCTCAAAATTCAAGAATACAAAAGTAGTAATTTGTGTGAATAGTGTTTAGAGTTGACCAAAGTTTGATTGGCCATAAAAAAAATTATTCAAAAGTCCAGAAAATTATTTTGATCATAGGAACCCATTAGAAATGAACCAAATAAATCTTTGAAAGTGTTAAATTAAAATTTAGTTGCAACAAAAAAATTAATTACCGGACCAAAAAATTTACCGAAACAAACTCATTTTGAATCGAAAATTTAAAGACATACTAAGAAATATATTTTTCTTATTTTTGGGATAATTTTCATGAAAATTTGATAAAAAGAATATAAAAACCAATTAAATGGTAACATATGGCTCAATTTAAGCCATTAGATCAAATAGTACTTCATTAAATCTTAGCCATTCAAATGAGAAGTACAAATTGGTGTAAAAATTAGATTTTTTGAGGGGGAGGATGTCGTCGTCGTCATCATCATCATCATCATCATCATCATCATCTTATTCTTCTTCTTAGGTTAAAATCACAATTTCCTTCTGTCCACCATTGTTGTTCTCACCAACCTCAAATCCTACTTAAATTTTTACCCTAATTCTATTAAAAATTGAATAAATATCATCCTCTCCACCTTAAATAAAAAATTAGTGAAGAAGAAAGCTTGAAATGTGGAAGAATTTTAAGAGAGAAAAATTCACCAAGAGGAAATTAAGAGGAAGTGAGTGATAAAAGAAAAGAAAAGTAAGTTTAAGTGGAGCACATGAGAAATTTATAAGTGGATACTCAAACTACCTTATTTCATGTATTTTAGGTTATGTAACTTAGGGTTTATGTATGAAATGCATGATTAAATTCAAATTGATAATAAATAAATGAAATTGGATGTTAATTGAAGGAATTAATGTGATTAATGCATGAAAATCAAGTCAGATATTAAAACCCCAAAATTAACTTGTTTTGTAACTATGTAAATACAAAATTTTATATGAAATTGTAATGATTATATGTTAGAAATATATAATTCATACCTAATAAGCATGATTAGAATAATTTTAGATGGAAAAAGAAATGGGAATGAACATATACCTATAGTGGTCAAAATATATAGCTTGAAGAATGATGTGGAACTTGTTAAATTATGAGGAATAAATGCTTGAAATATTTAATTATACTTAGAAAACATGAATGGAATGAATTGTGATGACAAAACAAAAACAAAAGAATGTGCACCATCTAGGGCCCCAAATAATACTCTAGTGGGATTAGGACGCGTTTTAATTTATATTGGTACGAGACTAGGTGCATATGATTTGGAATTGATAATTAGGGACATAGTGGGTATTTAGTATATGGTGTAGGTTGTGGAGTTATGAGTATATTTTTTTAGGGGCTTAAATTAAAGTAGGAAAAAATTTAAATTGCTAATGGTGATTAAAATTTTAATGAGGGTTCAAAAGTAGATTTTACTAAAGATTCTATAAAGTATCCAATAGGAGATTGACACTTCAACTTTTATAACAATTGTGAATTATTGAAGGTAGAAATCTACCTCTTAAGAGCTAGGTCAGCCTCTAAAGGGAAATCACCATTTTTAGTTGCCGTTTTCTTCTCTTTTTCTCTTTTCTTCCTTCAAGTTTTGATTTTTTGCTAGAATTTGACAAAAGAGAAAAATAAAGTGTTAAAGGATTAAGGTGGGGAAAGTAGTAGGTAGGGTAGAATTTTATCACTCATTCTCTTTCTACTTTTAAGACTCATAAATTAAAATCTAGAATCAAATTTTAGAATACAAATTGATGAGATTTTGTGTTTATAGGTGAATAATAAGGGAAGATTAAATGAAAAGAGAAGATATAGAAGCTAAAAGCTGTAACTCAATCAAAGAGGTAAGAGGGTAGTTAAATTGCTTATGAGTGTGCTATATAGCTATTGGCATTTCTTTAATGGTGTCAATGTGAGGAAATAAATTATTTTTCTAGAAGAGCATATGGAAATAGATATGCCAAAATTGATATTAATGTGAGTTCTACTGCAAGGTTCTATATGGGCTTGTAGGGAATGAATTAAAAATAATTTGTTCAATAAACCCCTTCCCTTTAAACTACATGGTAACTAAAGGAATTTATTCTAGTGGCATGGATCTTTAATTCTTGTGAAGGGAGTAACTGGGTTTTAGTTGTAGAACCCCTCAAATTCAATTAAAATAGGTTTCAGATGGTTGCTCGGCTGTCTAGAGCAACATATTGCCTATTAGGCTTAATTTTTAGATGGAATGGCTTAAAGTAAATGAATCTTGTGCTTAAGACAATTAAACCCTTAATGGAGCTCTAGGTTGGTGGGATAATTAGTAAGAGTTATGCTTGTTATGCCTAATGTATAGTTCAAACTGAATTAAGAAAACTATTTACAGAAACCCACAAAATTTATATCAACTTGGTTGGATTGGGATTTAATCCAGTCAGGAGGTATGCATTCTGCCTATCCAAAATGCAAGCAACCTAACTAAATTGGTCCCCAATCCAGCCGGGTTGCTTATGCATTCTCGGTATAAAATGGGGTCACCTGACAGGATTGAATTTCAATCAAGTCGGGTACCCTATTCACATATTTACTCAGTTGAATTGATTTCAATACAGTCGAACTGCTTAATTGAATTTAGTCTAAAATGGGTATTAGCCGGCTAAATTAAACATCAATACAGTCGGGTACCCTCATATTGTACTTGTACACTTTTAAATACTCACTGTTGTTTTCTAAATTTATCTAATTATTTTCGAAGCCATGTAGATATGTTAAAAAATCATAATAATGATTTAAAATGCGTGTTTAATTGGTATTTTTGGCCATAATTTTCCATTAAAGTATGTTTAAAAGATATTAATGGTATCCTTTTCCCATTGAATCTGTATATAAATGTATCCCCTTTGTGTTTTGGTCTAGAATGTCTATAATTAATATTTTCTATAAGTTCTAGTATATGAGTCTAAATGTCAGGTAATCTGGCATGCTTGAAAGGTTTTGTAGCTGCTTTTATGACACTACGGTGTCTTTTGATATTGGTGCTACCATGCTTTCTAGTTTATGATACATTCAAGGTGATCAACTGTTCTATTTAATGCTCAAAAAAGTATCTTTTGTTTTGTTCTAGTCACTCAAAGCTATACGAATTGGCCAATTACTTTTTATTTAATTCGTGTCTTGTAATTAAGCAATCCTGTCTAGCTTGGACAAATTAGAATTATATGTCAAGGATTAAATAAGTTTTTTGTTGTCGAATTAATATGCTTAATGCATTTTTATTTATTTATTTATTTATTTCTTATACTGATATTTTATTATACACATGTACTTTTCCTTATATTTTTATGTATTCATTTGCATGTGGAATGGTGCAATAAAGCGGCTTTTAGAGGTGGAACAACTGCATATAGCCTAAGATACCTTTGAGTTTTGTATTAGACCATAGTATGAGAACTTTTTCTCTTCTTTGGGGATTATAATTAGTATAAGGGAAGAAAATTATTATACAAACATTAATCATCATCTTGTAATTAAACCTTTTATATGTATATATAAAAATGTTCCTTTTTTATATGCGACGTATAATTAATTAAGTGATTTACACTTAGTTTCATATCTCAATATGCATGATTAGGACAAATGCAAATTTTTGAATGGATCTGAACCCTTTGTTATGGCTTCTCATCCTGTATGCAATTTATATCCTCCTAAGGGATATATAGGCATTATAATTTTATTGGTAAAGAACCCTTTATAGGAAAGCATTTTGGTGCTCCTATGTGCTTGCACTATTTTGAAAATCATTGGGTTACCTGTTGATGGGTGATCGGAACATGTTTTAGGTGCAGAAGTGTAGATCATCTAGTTGCAAATTGCCCTCTAGGCATTTCCCAGGCTTTGTAGGCTAGTAGGGGAGCTTCTAATGTCTTGTCTAGTGGTAGAAAAAGAGGTAGAGGCCAAATTGGACCCAGTTAATCTAGGTCTAATCCAGGAGTTATCTCAAAAATTGTGGATCGGCCCTTAACACCACCAGTTGCAACTCGAGCATATGTTGTGAAAGCTCGAAAAGATCCAGTTATGCTTGAGGTTGTATCGAGTATGGTTTCTCTTTTTGATTTTGATATACATGCTTTGATTGATCTCAGTTCTATACATTCCTGCATTTGTATTGGGAAATTTTCTAATAAATTATTGCCTAAAGACCAATTAGAATACAATATCCATGTAACTAGTCCTTTAGGTAATAATGTGTTGGTTGGTAAAATTTTTAGAGATTGTCTTGTTATTATTCAAGGTAATAAGTTCACAACAAACTTAATTGAATTGCCATTTCCTAAATTTGATTTAATTCTAGGCATGGATTGGTTAGCCAAACATGGGGCAATAGTTGATTATAAGTTTAAAGTGGTGACCCTTTAGAATTCTGTTGGTGCTAAGGTAGAGCTATGTGGTATTCGTACCAATTTATTGACTAATGTGATATCTGCTATGCAAGCTAGAAAATTTCTTAAAAAAGGCTATGAGGCTTACCTGGCTTTTGTGCTTAATTCGAAGAGGGAGAGTGTGAAGCTTTAAGACATTCCAATAGTAAAAGAATTTTTAGATGCTTTCCCGAAGAATCACTTAGACTCTCTCATGAGAGGGAAGTGGAGTTATCTATTAAAATTTTATCCAGTGTTACTTTAATATCTAGAACCCTGTATAAAATGGCTCCTACTAAACTAAAGTGTGACACATGCTAGAGCTTGTGCTTGTTATTTGGGTTCACTTTCAGAGGCCCGCTTTTAGGGTCCAAGATCAGATTAGGCTTACTTAACTCATAAATTGGCTACTTCATAATAAAAAAGGATCAAACCCAAATTATTTTTGATAGTCAACCCATAAAGGTATATACTAATAGGCCAAAAAGAGGTAGGTATCATAAAGTTACCACCCAATAAAACGTTGGGAAATGATTATTGATTTTTTGATGCCCAAACAAAGATTGGTGTTCAGGACATCACTCTTATTAGGCATCTTGGTTAGGTGTTTATTTTATAATTGAGTTTTATACTTAATCCCCTCTCATCTCTCACAAGGTGCAAAATAATTAAAATTAAGTAAACATCCCAATCGTATAAATAAAGTGCTAAAAAGTAGGAAAATAAACCTACTTAATTATTACAAAAGCAAATCATCCTCATAACCATAACAAAATAATATATATACAAAAATCAGGGCATTCATTTAGATTTGGGAACATTGGTTCCCTTATGCATATTTTACAAAATAACCTTTCTTTTATCTCACATGGATTTGGGCTAAAAATTGGACATTGGTCCATGCTTTGAAGAAAAACCCAATTAATTTAGTAGAAAACATTTTAAATGCTTTTTCATTTTATCGTACAGAAAAGCCTTTTTTACTAATTATTACATCCCTAAAATAATAGCACATCTAAAAAAAATACCAAATAAATGAGTGAATAACCATAAAATAAACAAAATAATAGCTAAAATCAAACCAAAGCCATAAATAAACAAATAATAAAAAGTAGGTAATCGAGGGAACCAGATTGGGCTGAGGATGGCAACTGACTTGGAAACATAATTTTCCATGCAAAAAACTGCACACCCTCCAACGGCAAAGATATTTATATACTTAAAAAAACCACACAAAAAGCATATGAATTAAAATTGTAAATAATTCAACAAAAATAATTATAAAATAAACTATACGAGCATAATGGAATTAAGTATAGAATTACATCATATAGGGTTGAATAATGCAAAATAATTCCTTAGACATTACAAAAATCACATAAATGACATAAACACACAAATTACATAAAAATTTCTAACAAAACAATAAAAGTTTTTAAATATAAGTTTTATCTTTATATACAACAAAAAAATTTCCAACACTCTCTGAATACAAAAAAAATGGATAAGTCATTGTGAGGGTCCTGGTCCTCTACGGTAGGCTGGCCTAGATGGGGGTCTAAATGCTGATGGCCTAGGAGGTTTGGTTGGTACCCTTACCTATGGTGCCAGACGGAGCTAATCATCATCTATTCCAAATCTGAAGTAAAATTTGAGCAGTACTGCAGAACCCATGCTATCACCTCCACCAGTCTTTTTAAACCCTAACAAGCCTCAGTAATAGTTCTGGAATGGCACTCAAGGCATCTTACAAGATGGAGCTCCTCATTAGTCTCTATCATAGCTCGCCTAGCCTTAGGAATCTCAGTCTCATTATGGGTGCTCTAATCCTTGAGGTGAGTGATGGAGTCATCAACTACTTACAGGGTCACCTCAAATCTCTATCCTGCAGTCACTAAATCAGCTTTGATACCTTGCATGTTAGACTGCAGAGTCTGTACCGTTGTTGGCAATGTTTGTAAAGACTGTACCACTGTGAGTATTGCTTGCATTATTTAATCTTGGCATCCACTAGCATCCTCCAGTACTGCCAATCTCCTAAAAATGTCATCAGATGGAGGGGTTGAGTGTGCATGTGCTGGTGATGGTGGAATAGATGGTAGAGGAGCAGTCGATGTAGATGCCCTTGGATGCCCATAAGGTGGAGGAGCTAAAAAAGTGGATGCTTCAAAGATGTCCATAGGGAGACAACCTCCCTAGCCTCGTGGCTGGTGTTAGTGATAAATTCACAAGCGTATTGTTCACTAATTATAGTACTTAAGGTATCATTCCCACAGGGAAAGGATGAGTGATTACATACTATTGCGCAATTCTTAATCTTGTTTGCAATATTCATAAGTTAAGTTGTTGAGTTAACTAAAGTCTATACTAAAACTAGAAATACTAATTAAACCTACTTTATTGATAATCAATGAAGTCATTTAAAGGTTGATATTATAAGATATAAATTGAACTTGAACTTATTCTCTCACTTTGAATTTTACTCTTACAATACAAACCAAGTTGGATTAATGTTTTAATTCATTCTCTCAACATGAAATATGTTGCGACCCTAGCAAGTATACTAGATCGACAAGTAATAAAGATGAGTATTTTTAAGACTCTCAAGTATCAAACCCAAGGGATAAAGTGTGTACAAGTTGAGACAAATTGATCGTATGCTAAAGAATTCCCAAAAGTTTGATGATAGTGCTATAGTTATCCAAATTGAAAAACTTTTAATACTAAAAATGTGCAATGGAAATAAATTAAATTTGAACTAGTAATAATTCGAGCAAGAGTTAAATTATGAAAAATTAACAAGTGTAAAAACCTTTATAAATAAAACATTACTTGGGTTCACTCATCCACCCCATATCCAGTGTGAATAAATTTTTACCTAAAAGCATACATGAATGAATTCGGGATAACCCTCTTAACCCAAACGTCCCATCCCGGAGCCAGTTATTCTAGTTGCTAAATGTCCCATTTCGGAGCCAGCCCAACAACTAGCCTAAGCACGAGTCTAACATCCTAAGTTCGGTTTGCCATCCCATTCGGGAGCCAAGCAACCCAAAACCCATCTATTTCACTCCACACTCTAGTCTTACAATCACAAATACTGCACATTTAGAGTCCCATTCCGAAGCTGTCCAAACTAGTCAACATTCATGGTAGAAAAACTAAGCAAAAATCATTCACATCATCCAATCCACTAAGCTCAATACCACTTAAGACATATGATAGGAATCATTTTATCCATGCATGGAAAATAACTTAACAGATTGAAAAACCATGAGATACAAATAAGTAATAGTGAAATAGACCATTCATTCATGTATAAATCAAAATATGTTCAATATTCACATTGTGAGTAGGGGATTCAGAGATCCCCCAAGCAACTAAAAGACTACTCACTATCCATAATGTAAAATACAAGTAAAGTAAATGCAAAAACTATAAAACCCATTTGAAAATGAAGGTTGAAGTTGATGCTACTCCTTCTCTCATTCTCCAAACTACTCTTTGATTGAAAGCTGTAACTTGAAGTAAGTAGACTAAAAACTAAAGCTATTCTTGTATTCTTGAAGTAAAACTAAACTAAAAAAGTGATTTTTACAAGTAAAACTATAAAACTATGTATTAAAAGCTCTCTAGATCTAAAATTATGTGTTTTCTCTCTAAAAATACCCTCTACACGAAACCCTAAAAAGATCTCCTTAAAACAGACAACTCTGCAACTTTTATAGAGGTATCCAGGAAGGCACGGCCGGGACACTTTTGTCTCAGCCGCGACATGGCAAGACAGACTGGCACTTTGCTTTGGGCATGGCGGGACACTTTTATCTCAGCTGCTGTAAACTTCTGGATTAAAACATCTTCTCGAGCTGCATTAGCCATGGCTGGGACCATTTGGTCTCAGCCGCGACCCTTGTTGATGTTGTAATTTAACGGTTACATACATCACATACATGAGTGGAATTTTAAATTTTTTTAACCATTAGATCTGATCTTGCCATGAATACACAATATAACTATATGAGAATAAGAAAAATCACCTTTGATTTTTGTTGAACAGTTGATTTTACTTCACATCGGGTTGTAGTAAACCACAGTGTCCAAAATTGAACACCTCCAATGAGTAATCCACACTAGAGAGAGGTAAATTGAACCAACAAATTGCTGTAATACAACGAGTGGCCGAAATCCAAGAGGCTAGCAATGGAAGTGGCGCAAAAAGGGAGAGAGATTAAGAGAAAAGACTTTCTTTTTGTTTTAATCACTTAACCCTAATTCTCATTAGTTGGCCTTTTATAGTTAGGTTAAAATTCCAACTCCTTAATGAGATTGGGCTCTTTAAAATTGCTGGAGAATTATTTATTGGGCCTCTGGAATTAATTATAATCATTTGGGCTTAATTAAATCCAAATTAAATCTTTTCATAAAAGACCATGCACAAAATCCACAAACTAGGTCCTTTGTGCATCTAATTGGATTTAAATACCCAAATGGATTCCAAAGCCAACCAAATTAAATATGTGAGTTCCATAACACTTATGTAACATATATAAATTAATTTGGTCCAAGAAAAAGTCCTCTAAGCCCTTCTGTATGGAGTTGGCGTGTAGCCCTCTTCTGGAGGGCTTCCTCCAACTTCTTCATTCCTTTGGCCCTTTATAATTTCTCCAATGGTCCTATTAATTATTATATCAGTCCTATAACACTTATAGTAGTCTTATAACACTTATAAGACAATAATAATTAATCATGAAATACATTATTTCATTTAGGTCCAATTTACAAAACATTTCTCAAAAGTTCCGCGGACAATTTTATTTGATCATAATTAATTAAACTCTTTAATTAATTATTATCATATTCTCCTCTCTACCTTTATAATAATATCAATTATTATTATCCTTGTCATTTTACCATTTTACCCTTTTCTCTATATGTGTGTGACCTATTGGGTTCCTGTCCATGTTGGCAGTATAATATGTAATTGTGAGTTCTATTCAAAACTCACATGATTTAAACTCCTTTAAATCATTTTATCAATCTCTATTGATATTTTGATACATCATTATACAAGTCATGATTGGCCTCTAGCTAGGCATCATGACTATCCAAATGTCAGGAAAGTCATGTGGTTTGACTATACCCTTCCATAGAAACAGTTACCGTGCAATTACTCCTTTCACCACTCTTATCTCAATTAGATTCTGAGTATGGATTTCTGTCAACTCATATAAATCTAATTATGTATGTTCTATTAATTTAACCATTGTTCCTAAAATGCCCTTCATGGATCTCCATCCATCTCGGCATATTACTCTGGCCAGAGATTTTTTGAACAAGGCAATTATAGAATCATGCGAGATAACTTCCCTTGTTAAATCTGGGATGGTGAATCCTTTGTCAATCACTCAACTATCTTCAAGCAGGTCATGATATACCCAATCTCCTAACTATGTTCACTCCCAGTTGGAAGTAATCAGTTATGGAGTCAAAGTATACCACTTGCTACTTAAGATAACTTTGGTGATCTCAAGTCTAAGGATACTTGCACAACTGCTATGAAGAGATTCCTCACTGACATAGATTTAATATCCATATGAGGATTCTCTTTGCAGGTTTCCAATGAACTTGTTCCTCTAACAAGCATCCACATGTTAGCTTTGATTATCATCCATAATCACAATTATGAGAATCATTGCTTGAACCATTCAAGAAGCATAACATGTGCTAGTCTGTCCGAATTAACAATGTCCTATCTTGTTAATTTTATGACTAGGGATATTTAGATATTAACATATTTGCATGCAATAGACATCTCACATCATGAACACCTTTATGATTGCCTTTGCACTGTGTTTATAATATCTAGGACTTCATTTATTAATTTAAGATTTACAAACTCATGTATTCAAACACAACATTAATAAATGAATGATGCCTTTTATTAAGAATATAAATTTCATACATATGAAAAACATCCCTATTACATGGGCTTTAGGGCATACTCTCTAACAGTTGAAACGGTGAGTTTTCAGTTCTGCAATAGACACAGCTAAGACAACTTGTCTCAGCTTTGTTCCAGCCTATTTTCTGAACAAAAATTCAAATTAATACCATTAATCACAAAAAACTTTAAATTTATCAAAATAACTAAAATAAACATAGGAAAGAAACATTTTAACATTAAAAACACTAAAAGCATGCATGATGAGACACTAAAACACCTAAAATTATCTTGAAAACAAACATAAAAATCAAAGCTATCAACTAGCCCACACTTAGCCCTTTTGCTCGCCCTCAAGCAAACGAATCATCCACACTATTGAAAACTTAAAACTCAAATTCAGAACAAGCAAATTCAAAGAGGCCAGAGCAACACTTAGTAGAAGACACTCAGATGAAGAACACAATCAAAAAGACTCAAACTAATTTATACCAAATAATTTTTTTTGTGTAGGTGTGTGTGTGCTAGGCCAAAACAAATTTATATCTTTTCAAAACCAAAACTACCAGTGAACTCCAACAATCAAGCAACAAAAAAATATAACAGTTTTGCACTCGAAACTCGGAACAGCCATAAGCCTCTCCCTTAGCACCTAAACCATAAGGGTCATCTCTATTAAACAAATCTGGACAAAATAGGATCACCAGGTCTTACGTTAAGGTTGTAAAGGGGCAATGGTATTGGCTTAAAAAAAAATGATAAAGTTAGCAAGATAAAATCAGCCACACTACCCAAAACAAATACCACCTAACCTTCTTAGAAAAAAATGACTCTTTAAAATTTACGCCCTCTTACTATCAACTGGGAAGATGAAATTTAAGAAATCAGTTCTCAAAATTTTTAAGGAGCAAGAGCTAAAATCTTCTAGCTCAAATAATTAATACTCTTCTTAACCGCTAGGTACCCCACACTTATTTTTTGCAATATAAATCAAATGGAATTCCTGCAGCCTATCCCTATCTTTCTGGATTTTTTTAACAGTGAAATATTTATTCAATTACTGAGAGGAGTACCAAAAGCACTAATTTCTATCATCTATATCCCAATTTTTTTCAAAAATTTAATCTCACAAACCATTAGAAATTTTTCACTTCCCATCACTTTTTGATTAACAAGCAAACATTAAATCAAACCCAATATGCAATTTTCATTGCCCAACCTAGAGTGGTCAATTCTAAAATGGAAAAGACAAAGGCATTTAGGTTATATGGTTCAGCATTAATACATTTAAGAAAATAAATAGAATGCTTTTAGCATACCAATTAAGCTCAAATGGGCTAACAATGGTAAAATTTACCAAGGATAGGTCAAAAGTCATTTGAAAATTGGCTGCCAAAGAAAGGCTACCTGGGTCATATCTTAATCTTACCTAAGTTGAATATTCATTTTGAAGGGTGATGAGGAAGGTTCTAGCTATTCTGAAATTCCTTCACTCAATTGCTCTCACTCATTATTTTTTTTTTCAAAAAACTTAGCCTAATATGCTCCTTAAGTTAGAAATTGAATGGTCTATAATTAACTGAGATCAATTCAAGAGGAAAACATCACTAAACAATGCTACTACTCTCTGGCTACTCAAACCTCCTAAACTAGTAGTTCAAAATGACTCATTTCAAGATTAATTGGCTAGCTCAGGATAACTGCAAAAGTAATTAACAATTCGACAAACAAAATTATTCTAACCAAATTAAAAAAAATAATAAAATCGTAAATGAACTTAAATTAAACAGAACTACTCTAAATCAAAACTAAAGGAACGCAAAATGCATAAACTTACTAATAGAGAAAGAATAAAAAAAATACTGAAGAGAAAATCAAACTAAAAGCTACTTTAACTAAAATTAAACTAAAGTCATAAAACAACATCACAAAATAACTAATAACATCCCATAGTAAAAAAAAAAAAAACATCCACAGATAAACAATTAAACAAAGAAAACTAAATAAAAAATTAAACAAAGAAAACTAAATTGATTGTTCTTCGTCTTCAAACCCTCACCTTACACTTAAAATTTTTGTTGTCCCAAGCAAAAACCAAAAGATAATCAAAATAGAATGATAGGTTGAAGAAAAAATCCCTGAAATTATGATCATTGTGATGAATGGGGCAGTGGGGGTGGAAACCGGCTGTCAAAGCGGGATTATAACTTCCCAAGAGTAGTGACAATATCATCCATACGCTGTGTGATTGAATTGAAATCGGAATCCATCCTTTAGGTGATGTCATCAAACCAGTTGTTAATAGCAGTGTATTGCTCATTGGATAGGGTGATTGTACTAGCTCTAGCTCTTTCCAACTCAATAGCTCCCTTGTGCATAACATCCCTATATAAGGCTCTATCTGAAATTACCAAATGCCCTTGCCCTGGAAAGCGAGGATCGTCAATAAAGATCACCATGTTTCTCAATATTTTGCAATCAATTGCCATAGGATTTTCCACTAAAGTGCCAAACATTGGATGCTTGTGAAAGCGGGTAAGTGTAGTGACAAAACCTCCAAGCGCCAATTTGGAATCCCTTTTTGTGAAGGTGCACAGGTCTGAAATTTTCTGTACGATGAATGCAGCTCCATCAACCGGATGCCATTGTGTATAGCATAAAGAATAGTAGCCTCATTTGCATTTACATTTCCAGGCCCTCCAAGGTGGCTAAAGAATGCCAAGGCTAAGTAATGATGCATGATCCTCAGCAGGTGATCTCTTAAATGATGGGCTTTGGTTTTCTTGGGATTGAAGTGGGTGGGGTCCTCGGGATCATAAATTACCATCCAGATTTCTTGCTAGTTTAGATCAGAAATGTCCCTAGCAGCATGTTGATCAAATCCCAGTACCTCAGAGAAAGCATTGAAGGACATTTGATATGGAATGCCATCGAGCCAAAAGCTTACATGACCTAGGTCAGTATGGCTGTCTGTGCCTAGTCTAAATTTTACTGTGGACAAGAAGTCTTAGACCAGGTGAGGATAGAAATTCTCATTTTGCTCAAAGAAAATTCTCCAGTCAACACCATCAATTAATCTATCCAATTCATTCTTGAATCCTAATTCCTTCATCAATTCCATGTCTAAGCGCAGGGTGGCTAGATACTCTTGTTTGTTGAAGAGAGTCCACCAATCTTGGAATTCTTTTAGAACCCATAATGGTACCTTGGCCTTGAAGGATGCTTGAGGGGCAGCAGAGGATGATCCAGCATCAATGCGAGTGCGCTTGGGTGCCATTTCTCCTGTAAGAACAATCAACACAAGATAAAAGCACTAAAAAGAAAATTTAAAACAAAACAAAGCACTTAAACAACTAAAACTATATAAGTAGATTGCAAGTAGAAACTACAAAGGAAACTAAATAGACAAACAAACAAACAGACAAAATGAAAACCATAGGAAAAATTACACCAAGTACGTGGCACTCAACCATGATGAACAAGCATCCTTTGGAAACCAGTAGCCCACAGGTCGAATCATTTCATCCTATATACTTGGGTGCAATTGACACAAAATGCATGAACAATGCATAATGCAAACATAAATGAATAAGTTAGCAGCATGCATGAACCAAAATGCAGACAAAATATAGAAATAAAATAAAACTACCATGCTTAACCACACAAATGGCTATTGAAAAAATATGATTTTTATAGAGCAAGCAAAATCATGCATGAAATTAACTAATACCACAAGCAAAATAAAGGAAATAAATAGCAAACTATCAAAATGGCCCAAAAACATCAAACTATCAAACACCTAAATTAGCCTTTCTACCATTTATCAAGCATAAATACACATTAACGCACCAGGTTCAGGCAAATGATGAGCATGCACAAAATAACTAAGTAAAAATTTAATGTCCCAATTCTCTTAGGCATTTCATCAAACAGTAGGTGTGCATGGTTTGATTTTTGCAATGAAAATACACCTAAGATAAATTTTAAGCATAAAACTTAAAGCTTATGTGCTAAAGACTATAACCAAGCCTACAATCAAAAAAATTAAGAATGGAGACAAATGAAAACGAGAAGACAAAATGCAATAAAATAAACCATAAGCTTGAAAGGAATATGTACATTTAACACAAATTTCTACCATAAAACTCAATATATAGGCAAAAAAAATCATACCAAAATGTAAAACAAAACAAGAATTAAAACAAAAGAAAAAGAAAAAGAAAAGAAAAATTACTTGTGTCTTGATGCAATGGAGTAGAGAATGCAAGGAGATGAGGGAAAACGAAAGGGGATGGCCAGATTTTAGAAGATAGAGCAAAGAAACTCAAAAAGAAGGTGAAGGGGTGCAACTGGTTGGGTTATTTATAGATGGCCACGATGGGAACCCTAAGAGGTATGGCTGGGACTAATTGGTCTCAGCCACGACAAGTAAAAAAAAAATTCCACGTTTTGTAAAAGTGAAAGGCACGACTGGGACTAAACTGTCTCGGCCGTGCTACACCTCTGGACCCGAAAGTAAAGAGCAAGACACGGCTAGGACTAGTTGGTCTCAACTGTGCATTAATGAATTCCCCTATTTAATTTTAAAATAGCCACAACTGGGACTTTATGGTCTCTGATGAGCCTCTTTTCTGGACTCGAAGAATGCATATGGGCATGACTGAGACAAGTTGGTCTCGACCGTGCACCTTAAAAATTTAAAATTCCCTCTTCCTTTAGGCACGGATGGAACAGGGATGTCTCAGTTATGCATTTATTCTGCCTTATGTACAATGAAAGTGCCACGGCTGGGACTAATGCGTCTTAGTCGTGACCAGCATAATTTTTTCACTATTATACTAAAATTTCTCTCTTTCCTCAGCAAAAGTCTTGAAATTTTTTCTACTCCAACAAACACACTAAACACCATTCTCTAAGACAAAAATTAACAACACTAGACAATTAAACTCATACGAAATTAAATGCAAAGTTTAAAAGAAAAGAAATTTAGTTCAAAGGTATGAAGAAGTTTTGGGTTTAACAAGTCACCAGCTCGACTATGATAGCTCTCATGGGCCATCTTCTAAAGTGAGGATCACTAATGTAGCCTCATAATTGGAATCAAAATATAGCTCTAATCGGTGACCATTGACATTGAACTCACGACCACGACGTTTTCCTAGATGTTTAATGGTTACTGCTATATAGTTAAAGACCTCTACAACCTCAAAAGGCCCTTTCCATCTTGATTTTAACTTCTCAGGAAACAACCTCAATCCGCTATCATATAGGAGCACCTTCATTCTGGGCAAAAATTCCTTCTTGGCTACTCTGCGATCATGCCATTTCTTCATGATGTCCTTGTATTTCTTGGCATGTTCATAGGCCCAAAATCTGAGTTTTTCCAACTCATTTAGCTATAAAGACCTAAGTTTACCTGCATTCTCAAGATCAAAATTTAAAAACTTAGTAGTCCAATACGCCTTATGTTCTAATTCCATCGATAGGAGGCAAGACTTTCCAAACACTAACCTAAAAGGTGACATTCCTATCAGTGTCTTAAATGTTGTCCTATACGCCCACAAGGCTTCATCTAATTTTAGGTACCAGTCCTTTCTAGACACATTGACTGTTTTCTCCAAAATGGTCTTGAACTTCCGATTGGACACCTTAACTTGACCATTGGCTTGGGCATGATAGTGGGTGATGATCTTGTGCCTCATTCCAAATTTTTTCAATAAAGCTTTGAATTGGTGGTTAATGAAGTGTTTTCCACCATCACTAATGATAGCTCTTGGGGCTCCATACAGGTGAATATGTTCTTCCTTAAAGATTCTAAGACAAATTTTGCATCACACGTGCTAGTGGCTAAAGCTTCTACCCACTTACTTACATAGTCCACTGCCACCAGGATATACTCAAACCCATAAGAGACCGAAAAAGGCCCCATAAAATCTATCCCCTATAAATCAAATAACTCTACCTCAAGCACATTGGTTAATGGCATCTCATCTCTCTTAGATATATTCCCCACCCTTTAACATCGATCACAAAATTGAATAAACAACTTTACATCATTAAATAAAGTGGGCCAATAAAATCTAGAAGAAAGAATTTTTAATACTGTTTTATTAGGTCCATGATGCCCACTAGCTTCTCTATTATGACAAGCCTTGATAATCTCTCCTTGCTCTTCATTTGGGATGCACCTTCTTAGTACTTGGTCAGCATAAAGGCAAAAAAGATACGGATCATCCCATATGTAATGCTTTGCATCGGCCATCAGCTTCTTCCTTTGTTTCCATGTGAAGTCCCTTGGTATAAAACCTCCTGTGAGAAAATTAGCAACATTAGCAAACCAAGGCTCCAAAATTTCACTAACAAACAAAGCACAAACACGCTCATCCGAAAATAAATCAAAAATCTCCCCTTTCTCCACATGATTATGCTCCAAAATAGACAAATGATCTGCCACATGGTTCTCTACTCCTTTCTTGTCTTTGATTTCCAAGTCGAATTCTTGCAAAAGGATCACCCATCTTATCAATATTCGCTTGGACTCCTTCTTGGCAAAGAGATGTCTTAACACCGCATGATCAAACCATGCCACAATTTTTGCACCCAGCAAATATGATATGAAATTCTCTAAAGCAAATACAATGGCAAGAAGTTCCTTTTTAGTTATGGTATAGTTAACTTAGGCTCCTATTAACGTATGGCTCGCATAATAAATTGCACAAAATATCTTCTCTCGCTTTTATTCGAGTATTGCTCCCACTGCAAAATTACTTGCATCACATATTAGCTCAAAGGGAAAATTCCAATTCAGAGATATGATCACCAGAGCTGAAATAAGACTTTGTTTCAACAACTCAAAAGCTAACAAACATTCATCAGTGAATTCAAAAGGGGCATCTTTCATGAGCAAATTGGATAAAGGCTTTGCAATTTTTGAAAAATCTTTTATGAACCTACGGTAGAAACCTACGTGCCCTAAAAAACTCCTAACTCTTTTAACATTAGTTGGTGGTGGGATTTTCTCTATAACTTCTACCTTGGCCTTGTCTACCTCAATCCCTTTCTTAGAAATTTTGTGCCCTAAATAATGCCCTCTCTGACCATAAAATGGTAATTCTCCTAATTTAGTACTAAGTTGGTTTTTTCACACCTACCTAACACCAAATCAAGATGCCTTAAACAACTCTCAAAATCTAGCCCATAAATGGTGAAGTCATCCATAAATACCTCCATAAATCTTTCTATAAAGTCATGAAAAATTTCCATCATGCACTGCTGAAACGTAGTCGGCGCATTACACAGTCCAAAGGGCATTCTCCTATAGGCAAATGTATTATAAGGACAGGTAAAGGTCATTTTCTCCTGATCTTCAGGGGCTATGGGGATTTACAAATATCTCAAATACCCATCTAAGAAATAATAAAACCTATTTCCTGCTAGCCTCTTTAACATCTGATCAATAAACGACAATGGGAAATTATCTTTCCTAGTGGCATGGTTCAGTCTCCTATAATCTATGCATACTCTCTAACCCATAATTGTACGAGTCGGAATGAGTTCATTAAGTTCATTCCTAACCACTATCATTCCCTCCTTCTTAGGGACACATTGTACGGGGCTAACCCATTTACTATCAAAGATTGGGTAGATTATACCTAAATCAAGCAATTTGAGTACCTATTTCTTTACAACTTCCTACATAGCCGTATTAAGCCTTCTTTGAGGTTGAGGTACCGGTTTACATTCTTCCTCCATCAAAATTCAGTTAGTGCAGTAACTTGGGTTAATACCCTTCAAGTCCATCATCTCCCATCCTATTGCTTCTTTGTGCTTTTTCAGCACCTCAAGCAACATATTCTCTTCAAAACCTGACAACAAAGAAGAGATATTTACTGGTTTTGCTTCATGTTCTAAAAAGATGTACTTTAAATGAGCAGGAAGGGGTTTAAGTTCAGATATGGAATCTCCCTTTTTTAGAGTGGTCCCTTCTTGCTTTGATTCCTCCTTTTAACAATCCTTTTCCACAACTACTATCAATTCTCCTTCTACTCTATCCAACTCTTCGTCTTCCAAAGAATACATCAAGCTTAAATTCAATGGATCCTTTATCAACACTTTTTCTTGAGTCTCTTTTACACATTCATCTACCCTATCCATGAAATAGATTGATTCCTCCAAATCACTTGATGGATGCTTTTGCGCTTTGTTCATGTCCACCATAAATTTTTCATTGTTGAATCGTAGGGTGACCTTTTAACCATAAACATCTATCAATGCTTTTGCCGTACTTAGGAATGGTCTCCCTACAATGAGTTGCACCTTCCTATTTTTCTCCATCTCTATGACTATAAAATCCACAGGAAAAATGAATTTTCCCACCTTCACCAATAGATCCTCAATCACTCCTCTTGGTTTTCTCATTAATCTACCCGTCTCATTCCCATCTCCTTAAGATCGCCTAGATTGAGTTTCCTGCACATTAAATATGGAATCAAGTTAATTATGGCCCTAAATCACACAAGGCATTCCCAACAAAAGTTTCACCAATTTCATAGGGTAAGGTAAAGCTACCTGGATCTTCCAGTTTTTTCGGGATCTTGTTCATGATAATTGCACTACAATTTTTGTTAATTGCACGGTTCCATACCCTTCTAACTTATTCTTATTAGAATAAAGTTTTCTCATGAATTTAGCATAATTGGGCATGTGAGCTAAGGCTTAAGCAAAAGGTAAATTGATATGCAATTTCTTGAACATTTCTAGGAACCTAGCTAATTGATCATTTTTCTTTTCTTTCCTAGCTATAGTAGGAAATTACAACCTATTTATGTCAAGATCCTTTATATTTGGGTTCACTATACTCTTTCCTTTGTCAATCTTTGGAGCATCTACATCTACCTCTACTTTAGGATTATAATCACTTACCTTCCATGTCGGCTCCTCCATATGAGATGATGAAGTTGGTGATTTACCTTTTTCTTCTTGTACTACCTCTTTGCCACTTCTCATTGTAATAGTGTTGGCCTCTTCCTTAGGATTACAGTCCACATTTGAAGGAAAAGTTCTAGCTGGCCTTGTAGATAAGGAATTTGCCAACTGCCCAATCCGTGTCTCCAAATTCCTCATGAAAGCATCTTGATTCCGGTTCCATTACTCTTGAGATTTCCATCTTGTTTCTTGGCTCGTCATAAATATTTGTTGGCTATTCATGAAACTAGCAAACATGTCTTCTAAATTAAGCTTATTCTCTTGAACGAGTGGCCTTGGTTGGAATCCTGGTGGGTGGTATGGTTGAGGTTGGGGTTGGTTAGAGCCTTATCCTTGATGGTGGGTTGGTAGATAAGGAGCTTGGTAATAAGTGTGGGCTTGAGGTTAATATGATTGGCTTTGGTTGTGGTGAACATTTTAATTAAATGGGCTCTTGCTTGTGGTTAAGAAGTTGAAGCATACTAATTTCCATCCTTCTAAGATAAATTCGGGTAATTCCTCCATCCCTAATTGTATGTATTGCTATAGGGATCATTCCTTCTATAATCTCCTTATGCATTTACATCTCCTATAACTCCCCCTTCTTGAACTCCTTGCCCATTTTCCATTGGTCCATTACTTTGAGCAACCGCAGCTATATTTTGCTCTTTCAACCCACTTAACTCTCTTTTTACCAACTCTAATTGTGCCTTCAACAATGCCACTTCATCTACATTGTGTACCCCTTGTCTCTTTGGAACTGATTTAGGGGCAGTCCATTGAGAATCATTAGCCACCATCTCATCCAACATATGAAAAGCTTCCTCAAGCAACTTGCTTAAGAATGACCTTGTAGATGCTACATCCAATAATGACCTTGTTTGAGGCATAACTCCAGCATAAAATATGGACATTAATTGGGAGACAACTATCTCATGGTGCGGACATCTTCTCAATAGTCTCCTAAACCTTTTCCAAGCTTCATGAAAAGGCTCTTCATTCATTTGATGGAATCCCATTATACTATTACGAATACTTACAGCCTTGGTTGGAGGGAAAAATCTCATCAAAAACTTCTCTTGTAACTAATCCCATGACCATATTGACTATCTTGGTAGCATTTTTAGCCACTCCCTTGCTTTTCCAATCAAAGTAAAGGGAAATAACTTCAATCTCACTGCATCTATAGGAACACTCGGAATTTAAACCGTATCATTGACCTCCAAAAATATATCAATATGCTGAGCGGGATCTTCTACTTCCAAATAGAAAAATTGATTCCTCTGTACCATAGTGATGGTGGCTGGTTTTAGCTCAAATTGTATCCCTCTTGGTAATACAATTGTTCGATGATCTTTATTCCACCTTGGCACAACGTAATCCTTTATAGTCCTTTGCCTTGGCACCTCTTCTCTTCGTACCCCTGGAATTTCTTCATGTATCCCCAGCATTTGTTCATTCTCGAGAGGGAACTCATTAAGAGGAGGATCGTTCCCTATATCGTTATTCTATTAGCTCTCCTTCTTTGATGTAAGGTCCTCTCGATTTCAGGATCAAAGGGCATTAATTGCTCTTGCCTCACTCTATTCATGCACCACTATCACTTGAAAAGAATCAGGAAAATAAAATAAGAGAAGAAAAACACATACAAATGACAATCATAACTCATAAACAATGCATATCCCCAACAACGACACCAAAAACTTGTTGCGACCCTAGCAAGTATACTAGATCGACAAGTAATAACGATGAGTATTTTTAAAACTCTCAACTATCGAACCTAAGAGATAAAGTGTGTACAAGTTAAGACAACCGAACGTATGCTAAATAATTCCCAAAAGTTTGATGATAGTGCTATAGTTATCCAAATTGAAAAACTTTTAATACTAAAATGTGCAATGGAAATAAATTAAATTTAAACTAGTAATAATTCAAGTAAGAGTTAAATTATGAAAAATTAACAAGTGTAAAAACCTTTATAAAGAAAACATTACTTGGGTTCACTCATCTATCCCATACCCAGTATGAATAAATTTTTACCTAAAATCATACATGAATGAATCCGGGATAACCCTCTTAACCCAAATGTCCCATCCCAGAGCCAGCTATTCTAGTTGCTAAATGTCCCATTTTGGAGCCAGCCTAACAACTAGCCTAAGCATGAGTCTAACATCCTAAGTTCAATTTTCCATCCCATTCTAGAGCCAAACAACCCAAAAACCATCTATTTCACTCCACACTTTAATCTTACAATAAAAAATACTGCACATTTAGAGTCCCATTTTGGAACCGTCCAAACTAGTCAACATTCATGATAGAAAAATTGAGCAAAAATCATTCACAACATCCAATCCACTAAGCTCAATAGCACTTAAGACATATGATAGGAACCATTTATCCATGCATGGAAAATAACTTAATAGATTGGAAAACTATGAGATACAAATAAGTAATAGTGAAATAGACCATTCATTCATGTATAAATCAAAATATGTTCAATATTCACATTGTGAGTAGGGGATTTAGAGATCCCCCAAGCAACTAAAAGACTACTCACTATCCATAATGTAAAAGACAAGTAAAGGAAAGGAAGAAACTATATAACCCATTTGAAGTTGAAGGTTGAAGTTGATGCTACTCCTTCTCTCCTTCTCCAAACTGCTCTTTAATTGAAAGCTTTAACTTGAAGCAAGTAGACTAAAAAATAAAGCTATTCTTGTATTCTTGAAGTAAAACTAAACTAAAAAAGTGATTTTTACAAGTAAAACTATAAAACTATTTATGAAAAGATCTACAGATCTAGAACAACGTGTTTTCTCTTTAAAAATACCCTCTACACGAAACCCTAAAAAGATCTCCTTTAAAATAGATAACTCTATAGCTTTTATAGAGGTATCCAATAAGGCACGGCTAGGACACTTTTGTCTAAGCCATGACATGGCAAGATAGACTAGTCTTTGCTCTAGGAATGGCTGGGACACTTTTATCTTGGCTAAAACAAACGTCCGGATCAAAACATCTTCTCGAGCTGCATTGGCCATGGTTGGGACCATTTGGTCTTAGCCGCCGCCCTTGGGGAAAAGGTGAGTTTTTAGTTCTACAATGGACACAGCTGGGACAACTTGTCTTAGCCGTACTCTAGCCTATTTTCTATGCAAAAATTCAAATTAATACCATTAATCAACAAAAACTTTAAATTTATCAAAATAACTAAAATAAACATAGGAAAAAAAAACATTTTAACACTAAAAACACTAAAACCATGCAAGATGAGACACTAAAACACCCAAAACTATCCTGAAAATAAACATAAAAATCAAGCTATCAAAATAGTTATTCTTAAAACATGCATATATAATTCTAACCCTTAATTCTCATTAATTGTTGGTTAATTATGAATACTTATCTTAAGATTAAATGCTAACTTATAGTAATGATCTTAATATATCGATCTCTCAAGCAATATTTTGATAATGAATCCTTACTAGTTACAAGAGAAAATATATTTCTCAATCATACTCTTACTTATAACAATCATGAATAAAGTACTAATAAAGAAATCTGTGAATAAGACTATGTATATCACTAAGAATATAAAAGATGTAGACATAAATGTTCAAGTTTCTAAATAAAATATCATTCACTAATTACAAGAAGAAGCAATAGGTGAGAGATAATAAAAAGAAATCTCTCAACCTTTTTTCACTCTCTAAGCAGATCTTTTTCTTCTTGCTTGTCTTCTTCTCAAAAAAATAAAATAAAATGCACTAATTACAGCAAAAATAAAAATAAAAATTGTAATTGTTCTTTTTAACAACTTGTGTGTATCTTGCAACTATTTACTTCTTGTGTTAACAAAGGATTTCAATCTTTATGCCCTTCAGAAATGCCCCTCCAGAAATACCCAACCCTTGGTGGAGTGACATCCCCTTTACAAGTATCCCTTTCAAAGTAACCACCTAACACTTCCTTACTGTCGTGATCGCGAAGGATGCGCTTCCTCTTGTGTTGACTTTTCTCTACGTTGACCTCCTTTTTTGATGCCTTATTGTGTCGCACTCGCAATAAAGCTCCTTTTGTTACTTGATTTCTGCCTATTTTCCTTAGTTCTTGTTCCTTTACTCCCTACACACACTTACAACACAAATACATAAAAAGCACCATGTTTCATATAAAAACTTAACTAAAACTAGACATTTGCTTCACAAAAACATTCACAAACTATGCATGAATCAACTCACATCAATTCCCCACACTTAACCTTTTGCTTGTGCTCAAGCAAAACTCAAATGCAAGAAAATGACACAAAATACAAAAAACAAAAAAACACTCACACAATCATGGAGTTTGCATTCATATTTGACAAATATTTGGAAGCAACATGATATAACCTTCACCTCTCCATATATTAGTCTTAATTTGTAAATTCTCAAGCAATACCATTGTCTATTCAACTCAACAACCATGTACACTTGGAGAATTAGGAAGTTGCAAAGTACAAGAATATAAGCACTCAAGAAATTAAATGTCTTAACACATGTATAGAGTATTTCATGCAAAACATTGCCTAAAGTAACTCTCACTCACACACTTTATTCTTTCTTCACTCAAATGTTTAGGGATTATTGTTTCACTTTTCCTTTAATATGCCATTGCATACTATAAGCTTGTAAATGAATAAACATCTACACCACTTGCACAAGTTAAATGCATGAAATCAAAGGGTCTTATTTAAGATTGTAACTTGGCTTAGCTAAAGGTAGGTCAAATTTTTTGTTAACTCATAATATGTAGAGAAAAAGTGATCACCATATCATAAGAGACTTAAATTCAAAACATAGCATGATCACATGAAGTTTTAACTTACTATTCTAACTCCTTTATTAGTGTCCACATATTGCTCTAGTTTTATTCTTTTTCAATTCTTTCTTCTCTTTTCTTGTCTTTTTCTCCTTTTTCTTTCTCTTTTTTTTCTTTTTTTTAACTAGCTTTTATTCTACATTGGACTTATGAAAGAAAGTGAAAAAGGAAGCCAACTAATCATCATACTTACACTTAACAAGAATTGTCTCAAATGACATACTAATCCCAATCCTCTCCACACAAAGTGTGCCAAAAGAAATGGTCTATTGTTCAAAAATGGATTAAGGCTAACTATATGCTTAACAACAAAAATTGGTTAAAATCTCCAAATTGGCTACCTAAAGTGAAAAGGGTGTCAGAGAGTATGTCCTAGAGCCCATGTAAAAGGGATGAATTTCATATGTATAAATTTATATTCTTAATAAAAGGCATTATTCATTTATTAATGCTATGTTTAAATACATGAGTTTGTAAATCTTAAATTAATAAATGAAGTCCTTGATATTATAAACACAATGCAAAGGCAATCATGAAAGTGTTCATGATATGAGGTGCCTATTGCATGCAAATCTATTAATATCTAAATATCCCTAGTCATAGAATTAACAAGATAGGACATTGTTAATTTGGACAGACTAGCACGTGTTATGTTTCTTGAATGGTTCAAGTAGTGGTTCTCATAACTGTGATTATTAAAGATAATAAAAGCTAACATGTTGATGCTTGTTAAAAGAACAAGTTCATTCGAGACCTGCAAAGAGAATCCTCAAATGGATATTAAATCTATGTCAGTTAGGAATCTCTTCATAGCGGTTGTGCAAGTATCCTTAGACTTGAGATCACCAAAGTTATCTTAAGTAGCAAATGGTATATTTTGACTCCATAACTGATTACTTCCAACTGGGAGTGAACATAGTTATGAGATTGGGTATATCATGACCTACTTAAAGATAGTTGAGTGATTGACAAAGGATTCACCATTCCAGATTTAATAAGGAAAGTTATTTGGCACGATTCTATAATTGCCTTGTTTAGAGAATCTCTAGCCAGAGTAATATGCCAAGATGGATAGAGATCCATGGAGGGCATTTTGGGAACAATGGTTAAATTAATAGAACATATATAATTGGATTTATATGAGTTGACAGAAATACATACTTAGAATATAATTGAGATAAGAGTGGTAGAAGGAGTAATTGCACGGTAACTATTTCTATGGAAGGGTATAGTCAAACCCACTTGACTTTCCTGACACCTGGGTAATCATGATGCCTAGCTAGAGGCCAATTATGATTTGTATAATAGTGTATCAAGAATATTAATAGGGATTGATAAAATGATTTAAAGAAGTTTAAATCATGTGAGTTTTGAATAAAACTCACAATTACATATTATACTACCAATATGGACATGAATCTAATAGGTCACACACATATAGAGAAAAAGGATAAAATGGTAAAATGACAAGGATAATAATATTTGATATTATTATGGGGATAGAGAAGTGAATAAGATAATAATTAATTAAAGATTTTAATTAATTATGCAAGTAAAATTGTTCGTAGAACTTTTTTGAAATGTTCTATAAAATTGGACCTAATTGAAATAATGTATTTTATAATTAATTATTATTAAACTATAAGTATTATAGGGCTGATATAATAATTAATAGGTCCATTGAAGGAATTTTAAAGGCCCAAAGAAGTAAAGTTGGCACAGAAGCCCTCGAGAAGAAGGGCCACACGCCAACTCCAAAACAGAAGGCCTTAGAGTCCTACTTTTTGGACAAAAATAAATTAAATACATTACATAAGTGTTGTGGAGCCTACATATTTAATTTGGTTGGATTTGGAATTCATTTGGGTAATTAAATCCAAGTATATGTACAAAAGGCCTAGTTTGTGGGTTTTATGCATAGTATTTTGAGAAAGGGCTTAAATTGGATTTAATTGAGCCCAAATAATTATAAATAATTTCAGAAGACCAATTAATAATTCTCCAGTAAATTTAAAGAGCCCAATCCCATTATGAAGTTGGATTTTTTTAACCTAACTATAAAAATCCAAGAGATGTGGAATTAGGGTTCAGTGTGAATAATTAAGAAAATACTCTCTCTCTTTTCTCTCAACCCTAGCCACCACCTTCCCTAGCTAGTATCCTTCTCTAGTGTGGATTACTCATTGGAGGTGTTTGATTTTGGACACTGTGGTTTGTGACAATTCGATTAGAAGTAAAATCATCTATTCAACAAAAATCAAAGGTGATTTTTTTTATTCTTATTAATATGTATATTGTAAATTCATGGCAAGATTAGATATATTGGTTAAAAATTTTAAATTCTGCTTATATATGAGATGCATGTAACCGATAATTCACAACATGGTATCAGAGCCTGATTACGATCTAGGGATATACAATTCTATATTTTTTTGCAGAATAAGTTTTATTTTTGAGTTATTTATTTCATGAACTTTAAAATATCAGATTTGATTGTTGATGAATGAGAAATATTGATTTCTAGATATATGTTTGATCAAATAAATAAAACGAAAACAAAAATGATTCTTTTGAGAAAGGGATCATGGTTTTGGCGTGAATGGCTTTTAATTTTAGGGGCTGTTCTAAATTAACTTTTTATAGATCCAATCTAAGATCATTTTGATGATAATTTATTTTTTTAATATATGATATTAAGCCATAAGATCAAACAAAATTAAAATCGAACAAGTTTTGCATAAAAACTAGTTTAGTCGAAAAGTTCGATAAATTGGTGTTCTTGGTGTGTTCTTGATGTTTTCTTATTTAGAACGATTTTTAATCTTCTAAATATGATATATTTGATATATTAAAGTGTTTTTAATTAATTGGATTAATTAAAATGGGCCTTAATTAATTGGATTAATTTTAATTCATTAAAATCACTTAATGGGCTTAATTATGTTTACGGACTTGGCTTAAATTAGTGAATGACTTGTTGGGCCCAAGGAGCTGATTTAAATTAAATATTATAAACTATAATTAAGTTTATTAATGGGTTTTAAGGGTTAGAGTGGGCTTGGCTCATTCCAAAAGGCCCAAATGGTCCAATAGACACAAAACTAGTTTGTGTGGGAACGTACTTTAGGGTTTTGTTGTGTAGGTTTCAGCCTACCCTTGTTTTAAGCCCAAAATTGATTTTTTTAATTATTTAATATAATTAATTAATTAAATAATAAAGTGATAATTAATTAATAATCAATTGGATTGATAATTAAGTCAAGAACACATACATGCAAAAAGGTTTCCTAAAATGAAAGTTTCCAAAATGAAAAAAGTTTTCTAATTTGATCACATTATTAAAATAACTCAAAAGTTTGTTTCAAGAGTTGAAACAAAGTTAGTAATCCATTATATGTTTTACTTTATATATTAGAAATGCATATAAGGGTGTATGATTGGCATGATGGATAGTTATGGACAAGGCCCAATGTGATTGAGCATTATGCATGTTTTGGCCCAATGAGGACTTTCATGTCCTGGCCACTTGTTTTTGGTTTGTATTTCTTTTTCAAATTTTAATATGTAATTATATTACTTAGATTAGAATTAGAGATAGAAATAGAGACCACTATCGAGGAGCAAGATGGGCCAGATGAAGATCCAAAGAGATTGAAGATAATGTAATTATTTTTACTTGTTTGAATCATGCATACTACCTAGGTGTGACCTTTTGATTTCCCTTTTGGCTCGGGAAAATCAATGTAGTAAAGTCCATAACTATACCATATTTGTATGCTTATATTTATGTGATAGATATAGGATGTATACCAATGTATGCCAACCATGTATGATGAGACTTAATTAACGAAAACCCTCAAACAAATGCTAAGGTATATAAGCCTTCCATCAATTTGAGGAGAACCAGAGTTCTTTATAGTATGGGTTATTGACCACAATCAAGCTCACATTATATTGAATATGTTCAAATCTAATTAAATGGGTCATCTTAGCTAGCCCACTAGCTTGTTGACCACAGTCAAGGTTAATGGTTATAGAGGCAAGATTAGGGAATGCATATATGATATGCATGTATCAAGAGTTGATAACCTAATGATCCAGTAGTTGTGCAGAGACACAATTGGTATAGATATACCTACCTTTCAAGGGTATGGAGTTTGGCTTGTTGACCACAGTCAAGGTCAAATTACATATCAAGGATTGGATATTGGCCCACTAGGAAAACCATCAGGTTTTCTTGAATTAAATAGTGAGGGCTATTAATTCGCAATAAAATACCGGGAGTAAATGGATTAATTAAAGACCTTATTAATGCATACATATATATGAACATACTCTCATATGTTTTCTTTTTCACATCTAGGTCATCATCATGAGCACGTCAAACATTAATATACGATCAATCTTGGATAACAAGCTGGTTGGCAATAACTATTCTGACTGGATCAGGCAAGTGAGAATTGTTCTCAAAGCTGAAAATATCCATTATGTCTTTGATAAAGATCCACCACCACTTCCATCAGATGATGCCATTGATGAGATCAAAGGCACTTATCGAAAATACATGGAGGATAGTGAAGCGGCAGCATGTCTGATGCTGGGTGCTATGTCTTCGAAGCTTCAGAAGCAACATGAGATGATGGGTGCTAGAATCATCATTTTGTATCTTGAGGAGCTTTATTCTTCTTAGGCTAGAACTAAGCAATGTGAGATTGCTCGAGCTCTATTTAGCTACAAAATAATGGAAGGCACTTCAGCTGCTACTCATGCATTGAAGATGTATGAGTATATTGAGTATTTGAGTAGATTTGGCTATGTAATGGATAATGATCTATACATAGATTTAATCTTGTACTCGTTGGCTCCAAGTTATGCACCTTTCGTGCTTAACTTAAACATGAACAAGATCCAAGTTACCATTCCCGAGTTAATCAACATGCTCAAAATAGTTGATGGATCCTTTAAGAAGGATCTAAAAAGTGTCATGGTTGTCACTTCTACTAAAGGCAAGAAGCAGAAAAAGAAGAAGATAACTAAGGTGCAGCCAAAGAATGGTGGGATCTCTAAGAAGAAGGTTGCCAAGAAAGAGAATCCCAAAGAAACTTGCTTCCATTGTGGAAAGGATGGTCACTAGAAGCGTAACTGCAAGGCCTATCTAGATTCTCTTAAGGAGAAGAAGCAAGCTAATGCTTTTACTTTAGGTATTCATATGATTGAAATTAATATTTATTCTATTGCTTCAAAACAAACTTGGGTATTAGATGCCAGATGTAGATCTCACTTATGTAATGATCTACAGGGGCTTAGAAGCTTTAGAAGAGTTAGAAAGGTAGAGATATGTTTAAAGTTAGCTACTAGACAAAACATCTCTACAATGGTTGTGGGGAGTTACCATTTTCCTCTTCTAAGTGGATTAGTACTGGAATTAAATAATTGTTATTATATTTCAGCTTTATCCAAGAGTATTGTTGCTATCCTAGCAAGTGCACTAGATCAACAAGTAATAAAGTGGGATATAGTTAGGACCCTCAATATCGAACCCAAGGGAACTGTGTGTGTGAGAACTGTGAAAATTAATTGTATGCTAAAGAATTCCCAATTTAGTGTGTATGAGTTGTTTAATTTATATAATGTAAACCTTAAAAACTAAAATATGCAATGAAAGGAAATTTAATTCTAATAATAGTAAATTGAGTATGTATTTAATTCAGAAAAATCAGCAAGTATGAAAATGTATAGAAATTAAAATGTTGCTTAGGTTCACTCATCTACCCCATACCCACTGTGAATTAATTTTATCTTAAAGTATACATGAACAAATTCGGGATAACCGTCTTAATCCAAGCTTCCCATTCCGGAGCCAGCTATTCTAGTTGCTAAACTTCCCATTCCGGAGCCAGCCCAACAACTTGCCTATGCACGAATCTAACATCCTAAGTTTGGTTTGCCTTCCCATTCCGGAGCCAAACAACCCAAATCTCATCCATTTCACTCCACACTCTAGTCCTAAAATCACAATTACTGCACATTTAGAATCCCATTTCGGAGCCGTCTAAAATAATACAACATTCATGAAAGAAAAACTGAGCAAGGTTATTCATGGACTTCAATCCACTAGACTCAATACACATTCAAAGATATATGATGAACATCATTCATCCATGTATGGAAATTAACTCAATAGATTGAAAACCCATGAAATATAAATAAGTAACATTAAAATAGACCATTTATTAATGTAAAGATCAAAATATGCTCAATATTCACGTTGTGAGTAGGGGATTCAAAAAATCCCCAAGCAACAAAGACAACTACTCACTATCCATAATGTAAAAAATGAACAAAGTAAGAGTGAAAACTATAAAACCCATTTGAAGCTGAAGATTTGAAGTTGATGAAGCTCCTTCTCTTTTTCTCCAAACAGCACTTTGACTGTAAGTAGTAATCTTCAAACTAGAAACTAAAACTGTAACTATCTTTGTGTTCTTGAAGTAAAACTAAGTTAAAAGTGTAATTTTTACAAGTAAAACTCAAAATCTAATTATGATAAACCACAAAGTATGAAAAACTGCATTTTTTACTCTACCTAAACACTCTAAGCACGAAACCCTAGAAAAGACTCCCTCTAAGCAAAAAATTTCGCAACTTTTATAGAGCTGTCCAAGAGGCCACGGCTGGGAAACTTTTGTCTCAGTTACGACAGAAGGAAAGGGCACGGCTGGGACAGTTTGTCTCAGCCGTGGCAAGCTTCTGGATTAAAAGTGTCTTCGCAGGTTGCCATGGCCACGGCTGGGACAGTTTGTCTCAGCCACAACCTTTGATGAAATGGCACGTTTTGAAATCTGCAATGGCCACGACTGGGACAATTTGTCTTAGCCGCGACCTTTGATGAAATGGTGCGCTTTGACTCGTGGATTGGGCATGGCTGGGATAATTTGTCTCGGTTGTGGCCAATGGTGAAACAGTAAGTTTTGCCATCTGCATTAGACACGGCTGGGACAGTTTGTCTCAGCCGTGCCTTGGCAAAATTTCCTGCAAAAAGTAAAATTTAAGACCATTAATCACCTAAAAACTTTAAATTAAACAAAATAACTAAAATAAATATAAGAAACAATAATATAGCCTTAAAACACTAAAAGCATGCAAGATGAGACACTAAAACGCACAAAATTATCCAGAAAATAAACACTAAAAATAAGATTATCAACCACCCCACACTTAGCTTTTTGCTTGCCCTCGAGCAAACGAATCATCCACAATCTTGAAAATTCAAACTCCACATAAGAACAAGCAAATTAAGAGAGATTCTAGCAACACTTAGTAGAAGACACTCAAATGAAGAATTCAATTAAAAAGACTCAAACTGATCTATACCATACAATTTCTTGTGTGTGTGTGCGAGGCTAAAATAGATTTAATTTCTTTCAAAAACCAAAACTACCAGTAAATTCTAGCAATCAAGCAAACAGAGAATTACAACAATTTGGCGCTTGCAAATCAGAACAGTCATAAGCCTCTCCTTTAGCACCTGAACCACAAGGGTCATCTCCACTAAACAACTCAAAACAAAACAGGATCACCAGGGCTTACATTAAGGTTGTAATGGGGATAGGGCAAAGGTTCCAAAAAAAAATTTTGTTAAGGTTAGCAAAACAAAATTAGCCACACTATCCAAAAATACAACTCACCTAACTTTCTCAAGAGGATAACCCCTTCAAAATTCATGCTCTATCATTGTAAGAAGGGAAACTAATCTCAGGACATTAGTTGGATTCTCAAAATTGTAGGAAGCAAGATAAATTACACTTCCTATAAATGCTAGGTACCCCACACTTATTTTTTGTAGCATAATAACTGAATTTTTATTTTAATTTTTTTTACAGTGAAATTTTTATTAACTTACTTAGAAGGGCACCAAAAATACTAATTGTTTATCAACCTTGTGCCAAGATATTTAGAACGTTTAAGCTCAATAATCCCTAAAAAAATTCAACTTCCCTTTTCTTCTCAACTGATAATCAAAAATTTATCAAACCTAACATGCAAATTTCATTTACCAACCTAGAGTGGCCAATTCCAAAATGGGACAGGCAAAGGCATTTTAGGCTGCATGGTTTAGCATAAGTGTAATCAAGAAAAAATAAATAGTACGCTTTTAGCATACCAATTAAGCTCAAAGGGGCTAACAATGGTAAAATTTACTAAGGGTAGGTCAAAAGTCATTTAAAAATTAGTTACTAAAGAAGGCTGCCTTGGTCATATCCTAATCTTATCTGAGTTGAATATTTGTTTCGAAGGGTGATGAGGAAGGTTCTAACTATTCCAGAATTTCTTCACTCGAATGCTTTTACTCACCGGTTTTAATTTCATAAAACTTAGCCTACTGTGCTTATTAAGTTAGAAATTGAATGGTATATAATTAATCGAGATCAATTCAAAAGAAGAACTTCCCTGAACAAAACTACTACTCTCTGGCTACTCAAACCTCCTAAATAAGTAGTTCAAATTTTAAGTTCAAATTGATTCAAAACAAGATTAATTGGCAAGCTCAGGCTAATTACAAGAGTAATTAACAGCCTAAGAAATTAAACTAAATTGACACTAAAGGAATGCATAATGTAATGCAACTTTCAAACACAAAAGAAAAGAACTAATATCAAAATCAAACATCAAGATAAAAACTGTGAAAAATATGGAAAAACATGAAAGAAAATCAATTAGCAAACTATAGTCATAACACAACTGCAAAAACTAAAAACATCCCGCAACTAAAAAGAAACCACATCAAAAGCAAATACAGAAAAACTAAGTCAAACAGTCTTCATCCTCAAACCCTCACCCCACACTTAAAACTTTTACTGTCCCGAGCAAAAGACCAAAAGAGTATAAACAACAAGGGAGTGATGAGTGGAGGAAAAATCCCTGAAATCATGGCGAGGAAGGCAGCGGTGGAGGTGGGAACTGGCTGTCAAATCGGGATTGTAGCATCCCAAGAGCTGTAACAATGTCGTCTATCTGCTGCGTAATGGATTGGAACCCGAAGTCCATCCTCTGAGACATGCTGTCAAGTCGGGTATTAAGAGCAGTGTACTGCTCAAAGGATAAGGCAGATGCTTCAGCTTCAGGTCGCTCCAATTTCGTGGCTCCCTTGTGTACAGCTGCTCGATATAAAGCCCGCTCCAAAACTACCAAATGTCCTTGCCCTGGAAAGCGAGGGTCGTCAATCAGTACAGCCATATTTTGCAGCATTTTTCGATCAATGATCATTGGCTTGTCAACTGCAGCACCCAACCTTGTATGGTTAAGAAAACGGACCAAAGTGGTTACAAACCCTCCCATTGCTAACTTCGAATCCCTCTTTGGGAATTAACGCAAATCCAAGACCTTTTAGGCAATGAAAACAACCCTATTTAACCGAATCCCATTATGCATCGCATACAAAATGGTGGCCTCGCTGGCATTAACATTTTTGGGCCGACCAAGATGGCTAAAGAAGGCCAGGGCTAAATACCGATGCATAATTCTCAATGGATGATCCCTCAGGTGATGCGCCTTGGTATTCTTGGGGTTAAAATATGTAGGATCCTCTGGGTCACAAACTCCCATCCAGATTTCCTGTTTGTTTAGATGAGTAATGTCCAGGGGAGCATGTTGATCGAAACCCAAGACTTTAGAAAAGGCATTGAAGGCCATCTGGTACGGACTGCCGTCGATCCAAAAACTCATATGGCCCGGATCATCATAACTATCCCATTCTGATATTGACTGTGCTCAAAAAATCACGGACCAAATGAGGATATACCTTTTCATTTCGCTCGAAGAAGACTTTCCAGCCTGCACCATTAAACAATCTGTCCAATTCATTCTGGAAGCCCAACTCTGCCATAACTTCCATATTGAGGCGAAGGGTGGCTAAGTACTCCTATTTGCAAAAGATGGCCCACCACTTTGTAAATTCTGAGGGAACCCATGTTGGAACCTTAACCTTTGAGGATCCTTAAGGGGCAGATGATGAAGCACCAGCATCGGGATGAGATCGTTTAGGTGCCATTTCACCTGCAACACAACAACACAACAAATAAGCCTTAAAGACAAAACAAAGCACTTGAACAGTAAAATAAAACAATTAACCTATCTAAAACATAAGCAACAAACATAAACAAACACAAGTGGACTACTCACAAGAATACCAGAACCAAAACACAAATTAAAGCATATGCAATTGAGCTAGGGACAACCAAAAACTCAACAAACATGGCCCGAATACAAATAATTGCCTAACTCCTATATTAATCTTCTCTATTATTCATGAAGCATAAAAAACATGGCAAATATTTCTTGAGCATGAGTGTGAGGCAAACAAGGGCAAGCAACAAAGTAACTAAAGCAGAAAAATTCTTCTTGCTTCTCTTGGGCAATTTATCGAACAAGTGGCGGGCAAAGTTCGTTTGGCCACAAAATACACACAAGGATGCATGAAACTAACCAAGCACATGCCAACATTCATAACCATCCACAATTTCAAAGAAAAGAAGCAAGAATTCATGACAATTGAAGAGAACAAAAATGTACTTACTTCTTTTTGGCATTTCATCGAACACATGGTGGACGAATGCATTTTGCAACAAAATAGACACAAGGATGCATAAAAACGAACCAAAAAGAAAACACAAACAACACAACAAAGAATTACAACGAAAAAAATCAAGAACATGGGGATGGGAGCACAAAATTTCAAAATTAACAAAGGAGAACAAAAACACTCCAATAAAACGACAAAAATTAAACCAAAAATAAAGAGAGGGGAGGATAGAGATTTACCTGTTTCTTGAAGAGAGAGAGAGAGAGAGAGGAAGCAAAAATAGGGAGAGAAGGCCAGAGTGAGGAAGAAAAATGCAGAGGAGAGGAGAAGAAATGAGAAAGAGGGGCAAAAATCGGGTTAAAAACGAAACAAATTTGACAGATATTCAAATAGGCACGGTTGGGACTTTTTGTCTTAGTCGTGCCCAACTTAAAATCAAAACTCCCCGTTTTGATAAAATGAAAGGCACGGCTGACACAGTTTGTCTCTACCATGCCACCCTACTGGATTCGAAACGAACCAAGAGGCATGGCTGGGACTAATTGTCTCAGCCATGTCCCAACTGGATTTTTTTAAAAAATTTTTAAAAATTTTAAATTTAATTTTTTTTTATTTATTGCCACGGCTGGGACTAATTGTCTCAGCCTTGCCTACCTTCTGGACTCCAACTAGAATATGGCACGGAGAAGGCCACGGCTGGGACTAATTGTCTCATCCGTGCCTATCTACTGGATCTAAAACACACAATTGGCCATGGCTAGTACATTTTGTCTCAGCTGTGGCACCCTTCTGCCTCTCAAAAAATTTTAAAGGGCCACGACTGGGATGAATTGTCTCAGCCGTGCCCAACTAAAAATTTGCCCTATTAAAACTTTTCCTCTCCTCAAAGAAATCAACCTAACAACAAAAACAACTAAAAACCAAACTTTAGGCAAAATAAACAACACTAAACATGCTAAACTTGTAAGAAAATAAAGAGAAATCGAAAAGAAAAGAAATTGAGTTCAAGTATAAGAAAAAGTTTTGGGTTTAACAAGTCGCCATCTTGACTTTCATAGCTCTCATGGATTATCTTTTAAAGTGAAGATCACTGATGCAACCTCATACTTGGAATTGAGATATGGCTTCAATCGGTGACCATTTACCTTGAACTCTCGCCCATGACCTTCTTCCGGATGTCTGATGGTTATTGCTCCATAGCTAGAGACCTCAACAACCTTAAATGGTCCTTTCCACCTTGATTTCAACTTCCTAGGAAACAACCTCAGTCTGCTATCATAAAGAAGTACCTTTATTCTTGGCACAAATTCCTTCTTGGCAATTTTACGATCATGCCACTTCGTTATGTTTTCCTTGTACTTCTTCGCATGTTCATAGGCCCAGAATCGAATCTCTTCCAACTCGTTTAACTGTAAGGACCTACATTTTCCTACATTCTCAAGATTAAGATTTAAGAACTTAGAAGCTCAATAAGCCTTGTGCTCCAATTCCACTGGTAGATGACAGGACTTTCCAAACACTAGCCTAAAAGGTGACATTCCTATTGGTGTCTTAAAGGCTGTCCTATATGCCCACAAAGCTTCATCTAGCTTAAGGTACCAGTCCTTACTAGATGCACTAACAGTCTTCTCCAATATGGCTTTTAACTCTCGGTTGGATATTTCAACTTGGCCATTAGCTTGGGCATGATATGGGGTAGTGATTTTATGTCTCACTCTAAATTTTTTCAACAAGACCTTGAATTGGTTGTTAACAAAGTGCTTCCCACCATCACTAATGATAGCTCTTGGGGCTCCATAACGGGTTAATATGTTCTTCCTTAAGAATTCTAGGACAACATTTGCATCACAAGTCTTAGTAGCTACAATTTTTACCCACTTACTCACATAATCTAATACCACTAGGATATATTCAAACCCATAGGAAATCGAAAAAGGCCCTATGAAATCTATTCCCCACAAATCAAACATTTCAACCTCAAGCATATTGGTCAATGGCATCTCATATCTCCTAGTTATATTTCCCACCCTTTGACATCGATCACAAGTTTGAATGAACAATTTAACATCATTAAATAAGGTGGGCTAATAAAATCCAGAAGAGAGAATTTTTGATACCATTTTATTAGGTCTATGATGTCCACCAGCTTCTCCACTGTGACAGGCTCGAATAATTTCTGCTTGCTCTTCATTGGGGATACACCTTCTTAGCACTTGGTCAGCACAAAGATGAAAAAGGTAAGGATTATCCTAAATGTAATGCTTTGCATCGGTTTGCAGCTTTTTTCTTTGTTGCCATATGAAGTCCCTTGGCATATAACCACCTGCGAGAAAATTTGCCACATCAGCGAACCAAAGTACAAAGATTTCACAAACAAATAATGCACAAATACGCTCATCAGGAAATAAGTCCACAATCTCCCCTTTCTCAACATGATCATGCTCCAATCTTGACAAATGATCTGCCACATGGTTCTCGACTCCCTTTTTGTCTTTGATCTCCAAATCAAATTCTTGCAAGAGGAGTACCCATCTTATCAATCTTGGCTTGGATTCCTTCTTGGAAAAGAGATGCCTTAGTGCTGCATAATTAGACCACACCATAATTTTTGCTCCAAGTAGATACGATCGAAACTTCTCAAAGGCAAATACAATAGTAAGAAGCTCCTTTTCAGTTGTGGTGTAATTAACTTGAGCTCCTGTCAAAGTGTGGCTTGCATAATAAATAGCACAAAATACTTTCTCTTGCCTTTGTCCGAGCACTGCTCCCACTGCAAAATCACTCGCATCACACATTAGCTCAAAGGAAAAATTCCAATCCGGAGATATGATCACCAGAGTTGAAATAAGCCTCTTCTTTAACAAGTCAAAAGCCAATAAACATTCATCATTAAATTCAAAAGGAGCATCTTTCATTAATAAATTCGACAAAGGTTTCGCAATTTTTGAAAAATCTTGAATAAACCTTCGATAGAAACCTGCATGCCCTAAGAAACTCCTAACTCCCTTGACATTGGTCGGTGGTGGAAGCTTCTCTATAACCTCTATCTTTGCTTTGTCCCCCTCAATCCCCTTTTCAGAAATCTTGTGTCCCAAAACTATGCCTTCCCTTACCATAAAGTGGCATTTTTCCCAATTTAGCACTAAGTTGGTCTTCTTACACCTACCTAATACTAAATCGAGATGCTCTAAGCAACTTTCAAAGTCTAGCCCATAAATGTTAACGTCATCGATGAATACCTCCATAAATTTCTCTATAAAATCATGGAAAATTGCCATCATGCATCGCTGAAATGTAGCCGGCGCATTATACAAGCCAAAAGGCATCCTCCTATAGGCGAATATGCCATAAGGGCAGGTAAAGGTTGTTTTCTCCTAATCTTCAGGGGCTATAGGGATTTGCAGGTATCCCAAATATCCATGTAAGAAACAATAAAACCTATTACCAGCTAACCTCTCTAACATCTGATCAATGAATGGCAATGGAAAATGATCTTTTCGGCTGACATGGCTGGCATGGTTAAATCTCCTATAATCTATGCACACCCACCAACCCGTAATTGTCCGAGTTGGAATGAGTTCATCTAATTCATTCTTCACCACTGTCATTCCCCTTTTCTTAGGGACACATTGCACTGGCCTAACCCATTTACTATCAGAGATTGGATAGATTATACCTGAATCAAGTAGTTTGAGTACCTCTTTCTTTACCACCTCTTGCATAGCCGGATTGAGCCTTCTTTGGGGTTGAGCTACTAGTTTACAATCTTCCTCCATAAGAATTCGATGAGTGCAATAGCTTGGATTAATGCCCTTTAGATCCGCTGTCTCCCATCTTATAGCCTCTTTGTGCTTTTTTAACACCTTAAGCAGTGTCTCCTCTTCAACACCGGTTAACAAAGAAGAGATAATTACTGGCTTTTCTTCGTTTTCCAAAAATACATACTTTAAATGAGGAGGAAGAGGTTTAAGTTCAGATTTCATCTCCCCCTCTTGTAAAGTAGTTCTCTCTTGCTTCAGATTCTCCTCTTCACGTCCCTTCTCCACAGCTGCTATCCATTTTTCTTCTACTCCATCTAACTTTTCACTCTCCAAAGAGTGCATCAAGCTCGAATTTACTGGATCATTAATGAACACTTTTTCTTGCATCTCCTCTACACATTCATCAATTTTATCCATAAAATAGATCGACTCTTTTAGATCACTTGATGGATATTTCTGAGACTGTTCATGTCTACCACCAATTCTTCGTTGTTGCATCTAAAAGTGACCTTTTGCCCATGTACATCAATTAGAGCTTTTGCAATGTTCAGAAATGGCCTACCCACAATAAGTGGTGTCTTCCTATCCTCTACCATTTCCATGACCATGAAATCTGCAGGGAAAATAAATTTTCCCACTTTCACCAGTAAGTCCTCAATACTCTCCTCATACTCCCTTCGGCTTTCTCATTGATCTATCCGCAAGTTGAAGTCTCATTCATGTTTCTTTGAGATCTCCTAAGTTGAGTTTCCTGCACATGGAATAAGGCATCAAGTTAATGCTAGCTCCTAGATCACATAAAGCGTTTCTAACAAAGGTCTCACCAATTTCACAAGGTAAAGTGAAGCTACCTGGATCTTCTAATTTTTCTGGGATCTTATTCATGATGATTGCACTACAGTTTTTCGTGAGTTGCACAGTTCCATACCCTTCTAATTTTTTTTTATTAGAACAAAGTTCCTTCATAAACTTAGCATAATTGGGCATGTGTGCTAGTGCTTCAGCAAAAGGCAAGTTAATATGTAATTTCTTAAACATTTCTAGAAACCTAGCCAAATTGCTCATTTTTCTTCTCCTTCCTAGCTATAGCAGGAAATGGCACCCTATTGATATCAAGATCCTCTATAATCAGATTCACAATACTCTTTCCCTTGTCATTCCTTGGAGCATCCACATCTACCTCTACTCTAGAGTTAGAAATACTTACCTTTCGCATTGGTTCCTTAAAATCAGTTGATGAAGTTGGTGATTTACCTCTTTCTTTCTCTCGTGCTGCTTCCTTGCCACTTCTCAAAGTGATTCCTTTGGCCTTCTCCTTGGGATTGTGATCCATATTTGAAGGAAATGTCCCTGGTTGTCTATTTGACATTGAAGTTGCAAGTTGACCCAATTGAGTCTCCAAATTTCTCATTGAAGCGTCTTGGTTTCAGTTCCATTGCTCTTGAGATTTCCACCTTGAATCTTGACTCGCCATGAATTGTTGTTGGCTATTCATGAAACTAGCAAACATGTCTTCTAAATTTGGCTTCTTTTCTTGAATAGGTAGTCTTGATTGGAATCCCGATGGGTAATAGGGTTGAGGTTGGAAATTATTAGAGCTTTGCCATAGGGGGCTTGGTAGTGATTGGTGGCTTGTGGTAGGTGGGGCTGAGCATGACTATGATAAGTATTTGAGTGGTAAGGGGCTCTTGGTTGTGGTTGAGAAGATGAAGCTTGTTGATTCCCATCCTTCCAAGAGAAATTTGGGTTATTTCTCCATCCTGGATTATATGAATTGCTGTTGGGATCATTCCTTCTAAAATTGCCTAATGCATTTACATCTCTTATAACTCCTCCTTCTTGGATAACTTGCTCACTTTCACACGGTCCACTCCCTTGATTTACTGCAGCCACATTTTGAACTTTCATGCCACTCAACTCCTTTTTTTACCAATTCTAGCTGTGCTTTTAACAATGCCACTTCATCCACATTATGTAAACCTTGTCTCCTTGGGACTGATCTAGGGGCAGTCCATTGAGAGTTAATTGCCGCCATCTCATCCAACAACTGAAAAGCGTCCTCAGGTAGCTTGTTCAAGAAGGATCCTGTTGATGCTGCATCCAATAATGACCTTGTTTGAGGCGTTACTCCAGCATAAAAGATGGTCATCAGTTGGTAAACTACTATCTCATGATACGGACAGCTTCTTAATAATCTTCTAAATCTCTCCCAGGCCTCATGAAAAGGCTCTTCATTCATTTGATGGAACCCCATGATGTTATTTCGAATGCTTGCAATCTTTGTTGGAGGGAAAAATCTCATTAAAAACTTTTCTTACATCTGATCCCATGACCATATTGACTGTCGTGGTAACATTTGTAGCCACTCTCTTGCTTTGCCAATCAATGTAAATGGAAACAGCTTCAATCTTATTGCATCCGTACTAACACCCGAAATTTGAACAGTGTCACTAACTTCCAAAAATATATCGATATGCTGAGTTGGATCCTCTACTTCTGAACCGAAGAACTGATTTCTCTGTACCATAGTAATGGTGGCTGGCTTGAGCTCAAATTGTACTCCTCTAGGTAATACAATTGTTCGGTGATCTTCATTCCACCTTGGCACAACGTAGTCTCTTATGGTCCTTTGCCTGGTCATTTCTTCTCTTCTTGCCCCTGGCATTTGTTCATGTGCCCTCGGCACTTGTTCATTCTCGGAAGGAAACTCATGAAGAGGAGGATCGTGCTCTATCTCATTATCTCTATTAGCTCTCCTTCTTTAGTTTAGGGTCCTCTCGATTTTAGGTTCAAAAGGCAGTAATTGCTCATGTTTTGTTTTGTTCATGCACCAATTTCACCTGAAAAGAATCAAAAAAAACAAAATAAGGAAAAGAAAACACATATAAAAAATAATCACAGCTTACTAACAACGCCAAATTCCCTAGCAACGGCGCCAAAAACTTGTTGCGACCCTAGCAAGTGCACTAGATCAACAAGTAATAAAGTGGGGTATAGTTAGGACCCTCAATATCAAACCCAAGGGAACTGTGTGTGTGAGAACTGTGAAAATTAATTGTACGATAAAGAATTCCCAATTTAGTGTGTATGAGTTGTTTAATTTGTATAATAAAAACCTTAAAAACTAAAATATGCAATGAAAGGAAATTTAATTCTAATAACAGTAAATTGAGTATGTATTTAATTCAGAAAAATCAATAAGTATGAAAATGTATAGAAATTAAAATGTTGCTTAGGTTCACTCATCCACCCTATACCCACTGTGAATTAATTTTATCTTAAAGTATACATGAACAAATTCGGGATAACCCTCTTAACCTAAGCTTCCCATTCCGGAGCCAGCTATTCTAGTTGCTAAACTTCCCATTTTGGAGCCAGCCCAACAACTAGCCTATGCACGGGTCTAACATCCTAAGTTTGGTTTGCTTTCCCATTCCGGAGCCAAACAACCCAAATCTCATCCATTTTACTCCACACTCTAATCCTAAAATCACAATTACTGCACATTTAGAATCCTATTCCGGAGCCGTCTAAAATAATACAGCATTCATGAAAGAAAAACTGAGAAAGATTATTCATGGACTTCAATCCACTAGACACAATACACATTCAAAGATATATGATGAACATCATTCATCCATGTATGGAAATTAACTCAATAGATTGAAAACCCATGAAATATAAATAAGTAACAGTAAAATAGACCATTTATTCATGTAAAGATCAAAATATGCTCAATATTCACATTGTGAGTAGGGGATTCAAACCTTCCCAAAGAAACAAAGACAACTACTCACTATCCATAATGTAAAAAATGAACAAAGTAAGAGTGAAAACTATAAAACCCATTTGAAGCTGAAGATTTGAAGTTGATGAAGCTCCTTCTCTTCTTCTCCAAGCAGCACTTTGATTGTAAGTAGTAATCTTCAAACTAGAAACTAAAACTATAACTATCTTTGTATTCTTGAAGTAAAACTAAGTTAAAAGTGTAATTTTTACAATTAAAACTCAAAATCTAAGTATGAAAAACCCACAAAGTATGAAAAACTGTGTTTTCTACTCTACCTAAACACTCTAAGTATGAAACCCTAGAAAAGACTCCCTCTAAGCAGAAATTTTGTAGCTTTTATAGAGATGTCTAAGAGGCCACGGCTGGGACACTTTTGTCTCAGCTGCGACAGAAGGAAAGGGTACGGTTGGGACAGTTTGTCTCAGCCTTGGCAAGCTTCTGGATCAAAAGTGTCTTCGCAGGTTGCCAGGGCCACGGCTGGGACAGTTTGTCTCAGTCGCGACCTTTGATGAAATGGTGCTTTTTGAAATCTGCAATGGCCACGGCTAGGACAATTTGTCTCAGCCACGACCTTTGATGAAACGGTGAGCTTTGACTCGTGGATTGGGCACGGCTGGGACAATTTGTCTCGGCTGTAGCCAATGGTGAAACGGTAAGTTTTGCCATCTGCATTGGACACAGCTGGTACAGTTTGTCTCAGCCGTGCCTTAGCAAAATTTCCTGTAAAAAGTAAAATTTAAGACCATTAATCACCTAAAAACTTTAAATTAAACAAAATAACTAAAATAAATATAAGAAACAATAATATAACCTTAAAACACTAAAAGCATGCAAGATGAGACACTAAAATGCACAAAATTATCCAGAAAATAAACACTAAAAACAAGATTATCAAGTATTATTTCTTTCAGTTGTTTATTAAACGATTATGACATTTCTTTAAAGGACAAGTGTTGTTACATTTTTAAGAACAATATGTTTTATGCAAAAGCTATCATTGAGAATGGTATATTTGTTCTTGATTTAATTTAAGAAGTACATAATGTGGGTGCCAAGAGAATGAAACATGATAATCTAAATACCTCATACTTATGGCATTGTTATTTAGGCCATATAAATGAGAAACGCATGACCAAATTACACAAGTCAGGTGATTTGGGATCATTTGATTATGAATCATTTGATACATGCAAATCTTGTTTATTAGGAAAAATGCCGAAAGCTCCCTTTATTGGTAAAGGAGAACGAGCTAAAATTGTTTTGGACTTAATACATTCAAATGTATGTGGTCCAATAACTACACATGCTAGAGGAGGTTACCCCTACTTCATTACTTTCATAAATGATTATTCTTGGTTTGGACATATCTATCTAATGAAATATAAATCAAAAGCATTTGAAAAGTTCAAAGAATTCTGAAATGAAGTAGAGAAACAACTTGGCAAGAGTATTAAAACACTTAGATCAGATCGAGGTGGAGAATACTTAAGCCAAGAATTTCAAGATTATCTTAGAGATAATGGGATTTTATCTCAATGGACTCCACCATATACACCACAACGCAATTGTGTATCTGAAAGGAGAAATCGAATACTATTAGATATGGTTCGATCAATGATGAACCGAGCAAACTTGCCTAAGCCTTTTTGGGGATATGCACTAGAAATTGCTGTTTATGTGTTAAACAAAGTTCCTAGTAAATCGGTCGATGTTACTGCATATGAGATGTGGAATAACAAGAAACCCATGCTTTCTCATATGAAAGTATGGGGTTGTCCTGCTTATGTGAAGAGGACAATGTCAGACAAACTAGATGTTAAGTTTGACAAATGTTTATTTATGGGATATCCAAAAGAAACCTTTGGATATTATTTCTATCATCCCTTAGAACAAAAGGTGTTTGTTTCAAGGCATGCTGTCTTCTTGGAAAGAGAATTTCTCCTACGAGAGGACAGTGGGAGTAAAATTGAACTTGGTGAAGTTCAAGACCCACAAAAAGAAGTAAATCAACCGATTGAACCCGAGACTGAATTTCATAATGATGAGATTACAGTTGAACCTAATTGTACACAAAATCCTAGAAGATCTACCAGGATGCGTTCTATCCTTGTGAGATATAGATTTCACATTGATTCGGATAGAGGCATAACTGTAGTAGAGGACAATGAGCCTACAAGCTATCAAGAAGTTTTGAATAGTTCAGAACATGATTTATGGCTTAAGGCTATGCAGTCTGAAATGGACTCCATGTATGAGAACAAATATGGACTTTAACTCAACCACCTGAAGGGATAAAACCCATAGGGTGCAAATGGATCTTCAAAAAGAAGACTGACATGGAAGGTAATATAGTTACCTATAAAGCTCGTTTAGTAGCAAAGGGCTATCGTAAAAAAAAAGGTATTGACTATGACAAAACCTTTTCTCCTGTAGCGATGCTCAAGTCTATAAGAATACTTTTAGCCATTACAGCTCATTATGAATATGAGATTTGGCAAATGGATGTGAAGACAACTTTCCTAAATGGAAATCTGACTGAGGATGTGTATATGACACAACCGGAAGGGTTCACATCAGGAAATGGCTAAAAGGTATGCCAGCTTCAAAGATCTATTTATAGATTGAAGCAAGCCTCTAGGAGCTGGAACATATGATTCAATGAGACAATCAAAGAGTTTGGTTTCTCACAGAATGAAGATGAACCTTGTGTGTATAAAAGGATCAGTGGGAGTGCAATTGTTTTCCTAGTTCTATATGTGGATGACATATTGATCATGGGAAATGATATTTCTCTTCTCAAATTTGTTAAAATATGGTTATCCAAGCAATTCCGCATGAAAGACCTTAGAGAAGCATCCTATATTTTGGGAATAAAGATCTATAGAGATAGACCCAATAGGTTGCTAGGTCTTTCTCAAAGTACATACATAGATAAGGTATTGAAGAGGTTCAATATGGATCTCTCTAAAAAAGGGTTTATACCCATAGTGCATGGGAAACACCTTTCTAAGTCTATGTGTCCACAGACACTAGAGGATAGAGAGTGCCTGAATAGAATACCATATGCATCGGCAATTGGTTCTATCATGTATGCTATGTTATGTACACGTCCAGATATAGCATTTGCTTTGAGTGTCACAAGTAGATTCCAATCCAATTTTGGAGAGGAACATTAGGCAGCTATCAAAAATATCCTCAAGTACTTGAGAAGGACTAAGGATATATTCTTGATATATGGAGAGGGCAGTTTGGAAGTAAAAGGGTATACAGATGCCAGCTTCTAATCTAATAAAGATGATTGTAAATCACAGCCTGGTTATGTGTTCATAATGGGAGGAGGAGCAATTAGTTGGAAAAGTTCCAAACAAAAAACAACTGCTGATTCCACGACAGAAGCTGAGTACATTGCTACTTCGAAAGCAGCCAAAGAAGCAGTCTGGATCAAAAAGTTCATATATGAAATAGGAGTGGTGCCTAGCATTGTTGATCTAATTCCTTTATATTATGACAATAATGGAACCATTGCGTAAGCAAAGGAACCACGGTCTCATTAGTGATCCAAGCATGTTCTCAGACACTACGATCTCATAATGGAAATAGTAGCTAGAAATGATGTAAAAATAAAAAGGGTCCCTACAGATGATAATGTGGCGGATCTCCTCACTAAATCATTTTCCCAGATAAAGCACGATCACCATATAAATAGCATGGGTCTGAGACATATGAGTGATTGGCTCTAGTGCAAGTGGGAGATTGTTAGAGAGTATGCCCTAGATCCCATGTAAAAGGGATGAATTTCATATGTATGAATTTATATTCTTAATAAAAGACATTATTCATTTATTAATGTTATGTTTAAATACATGAGTTTGTAAATCTTCAATTAATAAATGAAGTCCTTGATATTATAAACACAGTACAAAGGCAATCATGAAAGTGTTCATGATATGAGGTGTCTATTGCATGCAAATGTACTAATATCTAAATATCCCTAGTCATAGAATTAACAAGATAGAACATTGTTAATTCGGACAGACTAGCACATGTTATGCTTCTTGAATGGTTCAAGCAGTGGTTCTCATAACTGTGATTATATAAGATAATCAACGCTAACATGTGGATGCTTGTTAGAAGAACAAGTTCATTGGAGACCTGCAAAGAGAATCCTCACATGGATATTAAATCTATGTCAGTGAGGAATCTCTTCATAGCGGTTGTGCAAGTATCCTTGGACTTGAGATCACCAAAGTTATCTTAATTAGCAAGTGGTATATTTTGACTCCATAACTGATTACTTCTAACTGGGAGTGAACATAGTTAAGAGATTGGGTATATTATGACCTACTTGAAGATAGTTGAGTGATTGACAAAGGATTCACCATTTCAGATATAATAAGGGAAGTTATCTCGCATAATTCTATAATTTCCTTGTTTAGAGAATCTCTGGCCAGAGTAATATGCCAAGATGGATAGAGATCAATGGAGGGCATTTTGGGAACAATGGTTAAATTAATAGAACATACATAATTAAATTTATATGAGTTGACAGAAATCCATACTTAGAATCTAATTGAGATAAGAGTGGTAGAAGGAGTAATTGCATGGTAACTGTTTTTATGGAAGGGTATAGTCAAACCACTTGACTTTCCTGACATTTGGGTAGTCATGATGCCTAACTAGAGGCCAACCATGATTTGTATAATAGTGTATCAAGAATATCAATAGGGATTGATAAAATGATTTAAAGAAGTTTAAATCATATGAGTTTTGAATAGAACTCACAATTACATATTATATTGTCAATATGGACAGGAACCCAATAGGCCACACACATATAGAGAAAAAGGATAAAATGGTAAAATGACAAGGATAATAATATTTGATATTATTATGGGGATAGAGAAGTGAATAAGATAATAATTAATTAAAGAGTTTAATTAATTATGATTAAGTAAAATTGTTCGTAGAACTTTTTTTAAATGTTCTGTAAAATTGGACTTAATTGAAATAATGTATTTCATAATTGATTATGATTAAACTATAAGTGTTATAGGGCTGATATAATAATTAATAGGTCCATTGGAGGAATTATAAAGGCCCAAAGAAGTGAAGTTGGCACAAAAGCCCGCCAGAAGAAGGGCCGCACATCAACTCCAAAACACAAGGCCTTAGAGGCCTACTTCTTGGATCAAAATAAATTAAATATGTTACATAAGTGTTGTGAAGCCTACATATTTAAATTGGTTGGATTTGGAATTCATTTGGGTAATTAAATCCAAGTATATGTACAAAGGGCCTAGTTTGTGGGTTTTGTGCATAGTCTTTTGTGAAATGGCTTAAATTGGATTTAATTGAGCCCAAATAATTATAAATAATTCCAGAAGCCCAATTAATAATTATCCAATAATTTTAAAGAGCCCAATCCCATTATGAAGTTGGATTTTTTTTAACCTAACTATAAAAATCCAAGAGATGTGGAATTAAGGTTAAGTATGAACAATTAAGAAAACACACTCTCTCTTTTCTCTTAACCCTAGCAGCCACCTTCCCTAGCTAACATCTAGGGATTTCGACCAGCCCTTGTTCCTCCCAATTATTGGTTCTTTCAATCCTTCTCTAGTATGGATTACTCATTGGAGGTGTTCGATTTTGGACACTGTGGTTTGTGACAATCCGGTGAGAAGTAAAATCAACTGTTCAACAAAAATCAAAGATGATTTTTCTTATTCTCATTAATATGTATATTGGAAATTCATGGCAAGATCAGATATATTGGTTAAAAATTTTAAATTTCGCTTATGTATGAGATGCATGTAACCGATAATTCCCAATAAAGGGTTGGTTATTTTAGCATTAAAATTGGTTAATCTCTAGCACCCTTATCATTTCTTATGCAAAAACTCACACTAAATGTAATCTCGAAGTTTACCAAAAACAAGGTCTAGAGAATATGGCATGCCAAGGCTCTCATACAAAGAAAAATATCAATGTAGAAGGCTTCAAAAGCTCACTTAGCTATAGGTTGAATTACCTTAAGCAATGATTTACCAAAATAATCATAGTTACATGTGAAAAGATAAACAAATTAAAAAAAAAACCTATACTAAAGTGCTTTGCCAAATCATAACCCTCACTATGCACATAAAGATGTCAAAGTAAAATAACCAATGATATACCTCAAGAATTTTGCTAATTAGACCAAAAATTGAAAAATTGAGCTACCTCATGTACAAGTTACCAAATATTCATCAACTACAAAAGCTCCAAAACCATGCAAACTCACAAACAACCTAATCAATTAACATGCATATAAGAATAACATAAATATACTAATAATACTAACAATACATATACCTATAACATGCACATATGCTAATTACAATCTAACATATGACATATACATAAAGCTCCCCACACTTGAAGGACACAATGTCCCATTGTGCAAGGAAACAAAGAAAACACAAAATAAGCATATGTAAACTAAGGCACAAGAACACAAAACAACATATAAACAAACATAAAAAGATAACTGAAATCATAAACATAAACAAAAAGAAAAAGAAAGAGTAAAGGAATTTCCTCATGTAGCTCTACTAGGATAATTCGGTGGAGAGGGGCTAAAATCGACATTGTTCCTTTTGAAAAAAGATAACAACTTCCTTCTCAAACTTTTGTGACTCTTATGCATAGCCTTCATGGTGACCTCTATGTTGTCCACTTTAGCTTCCAAACTCTTATTGGACTTATCCATTTTTTCTAACCTATCCAATACTCTCTACCACCCTGCTAAACTCCCCCCCTCTCTAGCAGCAGACACATCCTCGGAGTCATCATCACTTGCACAATTATCAATATCATCATTAGCAGCAATAAGGGCTTTATCTCTCCCTCTTTCAGACCTTTCACATCTCTCCTTATAAGAGAAAAATGCAGGGGGATAGCCACCATGCTTTAATAAATAGGAATTGCATAGGAACTTGACATCCATCATAGTGACAACCTTATTCTCCTCAGGCTCAAAACCCTGTGACTTTCCCAAGCAACTTAACACAATCCTAGTTACCATATGCCCCATGCCCACACTTTTGGTATTGGCAATGGAGGCATGGTACAATTCATCAAAAATAAAATCAATAGAGCAAGGGGTCTTTTTGGCTTGAATCAGGGACAATACAAATAAATCTTTAGCCTGAACTTTGTTACTTTCTATCCTACCAAATAGTGCATGGCATAAAAACTTATGAAATAATAGGAAAGCATCATTCTTAATTTTCCTATTGGTAGAGTTTTTATTATCAAAATGAGCCAAACTAGACAATTTCCTCCGCACATTAGAAAAAAGAAATTGTTAAGGCATAAAATTTTAGCCATTCAAGGGAAAACCAAATCATGCATGTATTTTCTGAAAACCAAAAATATGTTCAATTCCATCATGCCTAAATTTCATCTTGATCTTCCTATCATCAATATAAGACAAAGCAACAAAAAACTCAATAGCCCAATCTTTCTTAATAGGTAATTTCATGTTAAAAAATTGCTCCCATTTCATGCATTTAATATATTTTCCAAAATCTTGAGAAATTCCTAAATCTTCCAACAAAGAAAAGTCTAAATGCCATATACCTACAAATTTCTTCTTAGAGAAAAATTGAAATTTCTTACCTTTAATATCAGTATGAATGGGAAATGGACAGTCATACATATCTTGGAAAACATTGTACCTCTTTCTTGTTGAGATGAACTTCCAGCCTCCTTCTCTTTTCCCTTGCATCCATTTGCCAATGTCTTTAATCTACCATCTTGAATCAAAAACAACAAAGAGCAAACTCACACAGAAATAAATGAAGACCGAGAAACTTTGAAAAGATACTATAAAGTGTGAAAGAATTTAGCAGTAAGAGATGAAGAAGAAAGAAAATTTTGTGAGAAAATATAGAAAGAGGTGTAGAAACTATTGAAAATGACAGTTTAGGGTTCCAAAATGAATTTATAGGGGGAAAATAAACACTGGCAATAATTGGAAACCACCCTTAAATTCAAAATCCGTGCAATGTTGCATTTGCAGTAGAACCCAAACTATAAATTCCTCACTAGGTCACACTCGCGATAGCCATGAATTGTTAATAACTTGTGAAAAAGAGAGACAACAATTATTCAAACTGACAATACTTGAACATCAACAAATATTTAAAAACACCAGTACTTAAATTTGAACAAAAACATCAAAAATGAAAACAAAAAATAAAAATAAAGCAAATACTAAAGTACATATATAGATAGAAAGAGTTATTAAGCAATACTAAAAGGATTATAATAAACCATTTTTAGAGAGACATATGAAACCTCTCTACCATGCAAACTTCCCTCCAAATATAGCTTACACCTTTGACCATTAGCTTTAAATAATTCACCCTTATTATTTTTCAGCTCCAAATAACCATGGTCAAATACTTAGGTTACAAGCAATGGTCCACTCCAACGAGATCTCAATTCTTTTGGAAATAACTTCAATATAAAATTAAAAAGAAGTAATTTATCCACTCCTTAAAACTCTTATATTTAATGTGAGCATTATGCCATTTCTTTGTCCTTTCTTTATAGATTCTTGCATTCACATAAGCACTAAGTTGTAACTTTTTCAACTTATTTAATTGCAAACACCTCTACATACTAGCTTGCTTAAGATCAAAATTCAAAGCTTTAATAGCCCAATAAGCTTTATGCTCCAACTCTACAGGCAAATGACATGCTTTTCCATACACTAACCTATATGGTGTCATGCCAATAGGTGTTTTAAAAGCTATCCTATATGCCCAAAGTACATCATCTAATTTTATGTGTCCAATCCTTACGTGAACTCGAAACACTTTTCTCTAAAATTGATTTCAACTCTCTATTAAAAATCTCTACTTGACCACTTGATTATGGATGGTAAGGTGTAGTTACTTTATGATGTACCCCATACTCATGCAACATTGATGCAAAAGAACGATTTATAAAATGCGTACCTCCATCACTTATAATCGTACGAGGCACTCCAAACCTTGAAAATAATTTCTTTAAGAACTTAACAACCACTTTGGAATCATTGGTTGATGTAGCCTTGGCCTCTACCCATTGGACACATAATTCACTCCAACCAATATGTAGTTTTGGCCAAATGATGTAAGGAAAGGACCAATGAAGTCTATACCCCATACATTAAAGAATTTTACTTCCAAAACACTTGTCAAGGGCATTTCATCTCTCTTACCTAAATTTCATGTCCTTTGGCATTTGTCACATTGTGCCACAAACTTCTTTGCATCTTGAAAAAATGTTATCTAATAGAATCCACATTCAAGTACATAAGTTGCTGTCTTCCCATTACCATTATGTCCTGCATATAAAGCTAAATGGCAATGAGATAAAATTTAAAGATACTCATCTTCACTTACGCATCAACATAAAACTCCATCTCCATAAATTTTGAAAAAGTAGGGCTCCTCCTATAGATAATGTTTGATATCATAGAAGAACTTATTCATTTGCTGAAAGACAAACCATAAATCATAATTCCTACAACAATATAGTTAGCATAATCTACATACCATGGTGTATTAAGATGGCTAACTAACATTAATGACTCATTATGAAACTCTTCATTTATTTCATCATTATCACTTATAGGTCTATCCTCATTCTCTAATCTAGACAAGTGATCAGCAACTAAATTTTCACTACCCTTTTTATATCGTATTTCGATGTCAAATTCTTGTAATAAGAGAATCCAATGAATTAACCTAGGTTTAGCATCCTTCTTGGAAAACAAATACCTTAATGCCACGTGATTCGTATAAATAATAACTTTAGATCCCAACAAGTATGATCTAAATTTATCAGAAGCAAACACAACAATAAGCATTTCTTTTTGTATGGTTGTATAATTCAATTAAGGACCCGAGAGAGTGTGACTAGCATAGTAAATAACATGCAACTTCTTATCTTTTCGCTGACCTAAAACACATCTTACAGGTAGGTCACTTGCATTACACATTATTTCAAAATGAAGGTTCCCATTCGGTGAAGTTATGATAGGTGCACTTATGAGAGCTTTCTTTAACCTCTCAAAAGCTACTATACGTCATTAAAATCGAAAGGAACATCTTTAATTAAGAGATTAGTCAATGGTTTAGTAATTAAATAAAAATCCTTAATAAATCTTCTATAAAAACCAGCATGTCCTAAAAATGACCTCACACCCTTTATTGTAGTAGGAGAAGGCAACTTCTCAATCAAATCCGTCTTAGCCCTATCTACCTCAATCCCTTGCCTTAAAATTTTATGCCCTAATACAATCCCTTCCTCAACCATGAAATGACATTTCTCACAATTAAGCACCAAATTTATTTCCTCACATCTAGCCAAAACTCTACTAGGTTATGCAAACAAAGCTAAAAAGAATATCCATAAACAGAAAAGTCATCCATGAACACTTCTATTATCTCCTCAATCATATCTCCAAAAATGGAAGTCATACACTTTGAAAAGTTGCAGGTGCATTAAACAAACCAAAAGGCATCTCCTATATGTAAAGGTACCATAGGGACAAGTAAAAGTTATTTTCTCTTAGTCACTAGGGTAAATAAAAATTTGAAAATAACCTAAAAAATAGTTAAGAAAGCAATAATGAGAATGACCTGTAATCCTCTCTAACATTTGATCTATAAATAGCAAAGGAAAATGATCCTTCCTAGTCGTAGCATTTAATTTTCTATAATCAATGCCTACTTTCCACCCTGTGGTGGTTCTAGTAGGAATTAAATCTCCATTCTTATTTCTTACCATAGTCATCCCCCCTTCCTTAGGCACACATTGAATAGGACTAACTCATTCACTCTCCGAAATAGGATAGATAATCCCAGTATCTAATAGCTTAATGACTTTTTTTAACCACTTCTTTCATATTAGGATTTAACCTTTTTTGCTTATCAGCCTTAGGTTCATAGCCCTCTTTTATATAAATTCTATGCATGACTATATTAGGGCTAATTCACCTTAAATCTAAAATTAGCCAACCAACCTATACTTCTAATTCTCTTCCTAACCACTTGTAATAACATCTCCTCTTGCTTTCTCGTAAGACTATTAGAAATGATAATAGGTAAAGTAAAATTTACTCCAAGAAAGGCATACCTTATATGATTAGGTAACTCCTTCAATTCCACATTAGGAGTACTTACAATTGATGGGGGCAATGGATCCTCACTCCAATGCAAAATATTTGGCTTGTGAATACCTTGATCCATCTCCTTATTGGTCCCTTTATCATGGGAATCTGCTATAGGATCTTTAATCCCTAACACTTCTAGCACACAATCATCAATTACATCTACCTTTATGCATATCTTTTCTTCTATAGGGTATTTTAGTGCTTTGTCCATATGGTACTCCACACTATCATTCCCTACTCTTAAGATTAATTTACCTTCTAACACATTAATTAAAACCCTACCAGTATTCATGAAAGGCTTACCTAAAATTAATTGGAAATTATCATCATAAGAAAAATCAAGTGTCACAAAATTAGCTGGAAATATAAACTTATCAACCTTGGTTAATACATCCTCAATAATACCATATGGTTTCTTTAAAGATTGGTGAGCAAGTTGTACAACCATAGAAGTTGATTTCACATCTTCTAGACCTAATTTCTTAAAGATTGAAAGTGGCATGAGGTTTATACTAACCCCTAAATCACAAAGACACCTAGAAAACTCTATATCCCCTAAGGTATATGGAATAGTAAAGCTATTGGGATCTTTCCATTTAGTTGGTAAATTATTTGTGATAATTAAACTATAATCCTCAGTCAAAGCAACAGTCAAAACATCCTCCCAACTTCTATTCTTAGAAATTAAGTCTTTTAAGAACTTAGCATAATTGGGAACTGGGGTAATAGTTTCAAGAAATGACAAATTAATATGCAAATTCTTTAATTTATCTAAAAAGTTAAGAAATTGCTTATTTGTATCCTTCTATTTCAAACATTGTGAAAATGGCAGATGAGGTTAATAAATATTGCCTTTAGAACCTCTCTCTATCGCACTCACATCAGGTGTCACACTTGTGACATTGTCGGACTCCCCTCTATAGCGCTCGCGGGTTTTGTTGTGCTCACGATAGAAGCATTCTCTCCCTTTTGAATTTCCTGCAAAACTCTATTTTTGTTAGCTGAAAAATTATAACCATATGTCTTACTTGACCTGAGTGAAATGACCTTCATTGAAGCACCCCCTATGCAAATACCCCATTAATACATGCCACAAGGTTTCATATGCCTGTATTCGTGCTACAAGTCTATTCCTGTTTTCCATTTCATACCTATTAACATGCATACTAGACTATATGAATATTACTTTATGCATATCACATGCACACATATTCTGTCTTAGCTTCACTACTAGGTGAGTTACAATATTCCACATAGTTTTATACATAACATAAAGTAACTGGCCTTTATACAAAACATATGATTATTATATTAAAAAATATCCTACATCAAGGCTATCAGTCGATGGTTGGCCCTTCCTGATGCAGAGAACGTCCCTCAACAAAAGTCTTGCTATTTGAACCTACACGGATAAAATAACCCGTGCTAAGCTATAAAGCTTAGTGGGGAATATCTATAGATGGATGACCACACACACACAGGTCATCAAACATACACATATACAATATGTTCATATACTGTAGTCAACATGTCCAACGTAACATGGCAACAATAACATATACTTTAAAGCATAAGCATATTCTCATATACATAAGCATTGTACCCAAGAGAGAGAAACACATATTTCTTTTTCCATAATTCATATAGATGGCAATATTCCAAGTGAACATACTCAATTGAAGCATAATTCCTGTGGTAAACCAACAATATAAGCCATATATCAATCTTTAGTCAAATAACTTTAACTGTTTACTTTTGATCATTACTATGAATAACGTTTAGCCTGCCTTAGCTTTATCAGTGGATGCGGGAACTATGGATACACAATGGTATCAAATGAGGGATATCCGAAGATATCAAATCTATAGACCCAAACGGGGCCAACTGTACTATGGACCGGTCAAGCATACCCAAACGGGGTAGCCTATCAACCCAAACGGGGCTGATCATGATCCAAACGGGATCATAAACTATGGACCCAAATGGGCCAACTATGGCAGCTGCAATTCCCCTATAGGCGCCTATCTATCCACATCTAAAACTCTATTGCAGGTGGAACTATATTCGTGTTCAATTCACATTTTAATACTGTATTCATAGTATACTGTTTGCACATATGCATAGTCTTATCAACCTGTGAATTCTCTGGTGCATAATCAGATACATGCACATTTCATATGCCAAGATATATATATCTGGCTCATCTATATCTGTATGACTATATCATTTGCATCATATCATATAAGCATGACATATAATCATCATATCATAGACTTGATCATGCCCTCATTAAGCATTTCACATGTTCATAGTCATGCTAATTCATCTTCTATCTCATAGGCAATTACATGCTCATATACTCATATACATAATCATAAATGTACATACCTGTGGGTACATTCGCATATAGTCGATTTATTCTCATGAGCATGTTTCCAACACATATATATATATATATACCTTTATCATCATTCAAGTCATGTGCTATACAAAATATCAACATGTTTTCATATGGCATATACACATGCCAAGGTCATGCTATTATCCTCTTTTTCATATCACAAGTGCATATAAAAAGGCGCACTTACATGTCATAAGATTTATATGTATGGGTTCGACAATTCCTTTCTAGTCTTTATTCATATTCACAATGAACGCATGTGTATGCATACAATTCCTTCATTGACAGTCATATTACATGCATTATACATTTAACATTCTATCACATAAGCAAATAGCTGTCTCAATCAATTAAAGAATCATATTATCAAGTGTAGCAATAATCTGTTCATACTAGCCATTTCTGTTACATAGAGTAGTCTAGAAAACTAGTCCGGATTCAACTATAGATTACATGTACATAGAGACAGATTTAAGCTTAGGTTTCTTCATGTGAAATATAGGTATGGAAGTCTATTTTTCAATGCAAAAAGAATCACTCAATTTGCTGTTCTATAACTCAACTTATGAGCAAAATATTCAAGATAGGTCATTCAGTCGTGAAGAGGAGTTCGACTCGCGAAGGGATTCACGAGTGAAGCAAATAAGGTGATTCTCACGACTCGTGAAGAGGTTCACGAGTGGAGAAGGAACTATACTTCACGACTCGTGAAGTGGCTCACGAGTGAGGAAGAAAAGCTGAACTTCACGACTCGTGAAGAAGCTCACGAGTGAAGAAGAAAGACTCGACTTCACGACTCGTGAAGAAATTCACGAGTCGGACTGATGTTCACGACTCGTGAAGTCATTCACGACTCGGCAAGTCTGTCTTCTTCAACCTTTCAACGATAAACTTCCAGAAAAACGTAAATTCAATTCTGTAAATTCTATTCACTTCCAGTAATCCATTTTTACATGCAATATGAATGGCCTAAATTCCCATACCTTGGCTGATAAACCCAAAGTCTTTAACCTCTATCAATTCCTTTTCCTTTGATCCTTCTTCCTTCCTCTTCTCCTTCATAAATACCATCACCATAAACATACATTTCCAGCAAATGACATATTCTCAGTCAACAGAAAATGAAGAAGAAGATGGTGATGATGAAGTGTTAAAATGAGAGTTTAATTACCTTAGCTTAGAGCCTTAAACTCTTGATTAACCAACATGCACCATTAACATCTAAATGCTTGAGATAAATCTATGGAAATCAAAGAGGAAGAAGAAGATGAATTTCTGGTTTTGCTCTCAACAAATGCCGATTCTCACCATCAAATTCTCTAACCCAAGCCTTTTATACCCACATGACAATCTCATCTTTAGTCCTTCATCATTTTGCATGTCACACAAATGCCACAAGCCTTTATGCTTGTTAGACTTTAACCCCTCCACTAATTCTTTTTCAAACATTAACCTATCCATCTAAGCATTCTTTCAATTTAACCTTGAATTAAATGCTTCTCTACACAATTGGCCACCAAAATGCCGAAAATACCAATTAACCCCAAATTAATGCCTTTATCCTCAATTGCATCCTTAATTAACATTAAACCATACTCTTTTATTATATTTTCATGCAATTAACATAATAACATGTTAATTTACCCCCCCTTACTTAATTACAATAATATGCAAATTAAATTAAGGTCATGTTAGGGGCCTTACAATTCTCTCCCCCTTAAGAATTTCGTCCCCGAAATTCATACCTGTGTTGAATAAGTGAGGATGCTGTTCTTTCATAGCTGTCTCTGGCTCCCAAGTAACTTCTTGTATATCGTGATGTTGCCAGAGCACTTTGACAAGTGGAATTTGCTTATTTCTGAGCTGTCTAACTTCTCTAGCCAGAATTGCTATAGGCTCTTCATCATAAGTGAAATCTGACTGTACTTGCACATCTTGAACCGGTATCACATGAGATTCATCTGAACGATACTTCCGTAGCATAGAAACATGAAACACATCATGAAGTTTGGCTAGTTCCATAGGGAGAGCCAACCTATATGCCACTGGCCCAACTCTTTGAAGAATCTCATATGGGCCTATAAACCTCGGGCTCAGTTTACCCTTTTTCCCAAATCTTAATACTTTTCTCCAAGGGGACACTTTCAAAAACACTTTGTCACCCACATGATATTCAATATCCTTTCTTTTCAAATCAGCATAAGACTTCTGTCTATCACTAGCTTCCCTCAATCTCTGTTTGATAACTAGTACCTTTTCCTCTGTATCTTTGACAATATCAGGACCAATAACTTTGCGCTCAGACAATTCAGTCCAGTAAACAGGAGTTCTACATTTCCGACCATACAAGGCCTCATAAGGTGCCATCTCGATGCTCCTTTGATAACTATTATTGTAGGCGAACTCCATTAAGGGTAGATATCTTTCCTAACTTCCTGAAAAATTCAAAACACATCCTCTCATCATATCCTCTAGAATTTGAATAACCCGCTCAGATTGCCCATCAGTCTGAGGGTGGAATGCTGTACTATAACGAAGCTGAGTTCCCAAAGCTTGTTGCAAACTTTGCCAAAATCTCGATGTGAATCTCGGATCTCGATCGGAGATTATTGACACCGGAATGCCATGCAATCTGATGATCTCATTTACATAAAGCTCTGCTAACTTATCCATGGAGTAATCCCTCCGAACTGGTATGAAATGAGCTGATTTAGTCAGCTTGTCAACTATAACCCAAACTGCATCATGCTTTTTCTGTGTAAGGGGTAATCCTGTTACAAAATCCATGGTAATATCCTCCCATTTCCATTGTGGAATTGGAATGGGATTCAACAAACCAGAGGGTAACTGGTGCTCAGCTTTTACCTGTTGACAAGTCAAACATATGGAGACATAGGCTACCACATCTCTCTTCATGCCAGGCCACCAATAACTTTGTTTCAAATCCTGGTACATCTTATTCCCACCAGGGTGCATAGTAAACACTGTATTGTGAGCCTCATTCAATACTGTTCTCTTTAACTCTTTGTCATCAGGAACATATAATCTATTCTGATAATACACACCCCCATCTTCTTTCACTGAGTACTCAGACTGGGTCCCTTCATGTGAAGACTTTAAAATCTGTTGCAACTTTTCATCATGTTTCTGTGCATCAATCACTATTTGCCTCAAACAAGGGCTAGCCTTCAACTGTGCTATTAAAGCACCATCATAAGCAAGTCTCCATCGACCGCGATGTGAAATCATAGCAGCCATCATCTTACGGCTCAAGGCATCAGCTACAACATTAGCTTTGCCTGGATGGTAATCCACTATACAATCATAATCTTTAAACAGTTCTAACCATCTTCGCTGTCTCAAGTTAAGTTCCTTTTGAGTGAGCAAATATTTGAGACTCTTGTGATCTGTGTAGATTTTGCACTTTTCCCCATACAAATAATGTCGCCAAATTTTCAAAGCAAACACTACTGCTGCTAACTCTAGGTCATGGGTTGGATAGTTTTGTTCATGTGGCTTCAACTATCTAGATGCATAGGCAATTACTTTGCCATCTTGCATTAGCACACAACCTAAGCCAACTCTAGAAGCATCACTATACATAGCATACTCCTTTCCTGTAACTGGCTGTGCCAAAACTGGAGCCTCAGTCAGAAATTTCTTCAATTGATCAAAACTTGCTTGACATCGATCAGTCCACTCAAACTTTATACCCTTTCTCAACAGTTTAGTGAGTGGTGCGGCTATAACTGAAAAGCCTTTCACAAATCGACGGTAATAACCTGCTAAACCCAGAAAACTTCTCACTTCCGTCACATTTCGAGGCGGCTTCCAATTCACTATAGCCTCGATTTTTGCTGGATCCACTCTAATGCCTTCAAAAGACACAACATGACCAAGGAAAGAAATTTCCTTAAGCCAAAAATCACATTTGCTCAGCTTAGCATATAACTTATTCTCCCTCAGAGTCTGTAGAACAATTCTCAAGTGCTCAGCATGTTCCGCTTCATTTCTCGAATACACCAAAATGTCATCTATGAACACAACAACAAATTGATCCAAGTAGGGTCTAAATACCCTATTCATAAGGTCCATAAACGCAGTCGGTGCATTTGTTAACCCAAAAGGCATCACCAGAAACTCATAATGCCCATATCGGGTTCTAAAGGCTGTTTTGGAAACATCCACATCCTTAACCCGAAGTTGATAGTAACCCGAGCGCAAATCAATCTTGGAAAACACTCCAGCACCCTTCAACTGATCAAATAAATCTTCAATTCTTGGTAAAGGATACTTATTTTTGATTGTTACCCTGTTTAACTGTCTGTAGTCTATGCACATCCTCATAGACCCATCCTTTTTCTTCACAAATAAAACCGGTGCACCCCAAGGTGATGTACTAGGCCTAATGAAGCCTTTGTCAAGCAACTCCTGAAGCTGAGCTTTTAGTTCTTTCAATTCCAAAGGAGCCATCCTATATGGTGCCTTTGAAATAGGAGCTGTACCAGGTAGAATGTCTATAGACAATTCAACTTCCCTTTCAGGTGGAAGACTAGGTAAGTCTTCAGGAAACACATCAGGAAACTCTTTCACCACTGGAATCTCTTGAAGATTCACATTCTCTATTCTTGAATCAAGCACAAGTGCTAAGAAAGCTTCACACCCTTTTCTCAAAAATCGCTTAGCTTGCATAGCTGATATTACATTAGCTATAGGCTCAGATCGAATGCCCTGTACTAGAGTTTCTTCACCATCAGAACTAATGAGAGTTACTGTTTTAGCTTCACAATCAATCACTGCATGATGTCTAGACAGCCAATCCATACCACGTATCATATCAAACTCCCGGAATGGCAACTCAATAAGATCAGCAAGGAATTCTTTCCCTTGAATTACAATAGGACACTGTTTATGCACTCTATTAACAACAACACTGTGACCCAATGGGTTGGTTACATAAATGTCATATTCTAATTCATGAACAATAGACTCATTTCTACCCATATCCCCAGTGCAAACATAAGAATGAGTGGAACCAGGATCAATAAGTGCATGCATATCAGAATCAAAAAGAGAGAATGTACCAGCTATGACTTCTGGAGCACTCTGATCCTCTCTAGCTTTCATTGCATAAGCCCGTATCGGAACAACTGGAGCTGTGGGCCTGTCAACTGATTCCGAAATGTTTCTGGACTGGGATCCCTGATAACTCGATCCCCCACGTCCTCTTCCCTTGCCTCTACCTGAAGATGGTGCAATAAAAGTTCCTCTACTGCCCTGCTGTCCCACATCCTGTTCCCTCTTCGATGGACAACTAGCCATGAAGTGATCGGTACCACCACATTTGAAACATGCCCCAGACAATTTCCTGCAACTACCCCAATGTTTCCTAGAACAATGAGGACACACTGGAGGTTGCCCCCCACTCTGATTCCCTGAAGCTTGTTTTCCCTGTTTAGACATTACAGAAGATTCTTGTCTCCTGTCCCTTTTTGCAGAACTATAGCCAGATTCAGCTGGCTGACTTCCTTGTGCTCCTCTAGCTCTCTTTCCTGTAAAAGATCCACCCTTGGACCCACCTCTTCTCTGTTCTCTCTCCCTTTTAGCCATTTCATTCTTTTCAACTCGCAAGGCTGCTGTAACCAATTGAGTGAAGTTAACCACTTGTAAAGATGTAGACCCAATCAATTTTTCTCGGATACGATCATTCAACCCATCTTCAAACTGTCTACATTTAAAAGCATCAGTTAACATCTCATCGGGAGCATATTTGCACAGGTGACTGAATTCTTTCTCATACTCAGACACAGACATAACTCTCTGTTTCAAGTGGAGGAATTGCTTTAACTTCTCTTGCTTATACTCCTCAGTAACATACTTTCTCTTGAATTCAGCTGTGAAAAATTCCCATGTAAGGGGATCTGGTAACTGAGGTTGCTTCAATACCAACTTTCACCAGTCATAAGCTGCACCCTGTAACAAAGACACAGCACAAGATGCTTTATGACTTACTGGACAACCGATTTCATCAAAAATCCTCTCTAACCTTTCCAACCAAAATTCAGCTTCTTCAGACTGTTCTAGATTAGTGCCTACAAATTCCTCAGCACCATGCTTTCTAATTTCAGAAATTGGAGCTTTGGGTGCTGTCATTCTCTGAAGAACTTGAGCCATATCCTGTGATATTTTTAACAATGCTTCTGTAGGGACGGCTGTTGGGACCTCATTTGGATTTGAGGATGAAGGTCCAATATGGGAAGGATTAGTTCTAACCGGCCTGTTACTTTCAGCCGATTCCTCAAATGCATCTCTAGAGCTCTCCATCTTTAATCTATAAGAAAAACAGGGACTTCTGCATCAGGCCAACAAAACACTATATCATACTATAGAATCCTAGGTTCATTTTTACCCAGAAAAGGCTAAACCAGGCTCTGATACCACAAATTGAAGCACCCCCTATGCAAATACCCCATTAATACATGCCACAAGGTTTCATATGCCTGTATTCGTGCTACAAGTCTATTCCTGTTTTCCATTTCATACCTATTAACATGCATACTAGACTATATGAATATTACTTTATGCATATCACATGCACACATATTCTGTCTTAGCTTCACTACTAGGTGAGTTACAATATTCCACATAGTTTTATACATAACATAAAGTAACTGGCCTTTATACAAAACATATGATTATTATATTACAAAAATATCCTACATCAAGGCTATCAGTCGATGGTTGGCCCTTCCTGATGCAGAGAACGTCCCTCAACAAAAGTCTTGCTATTTGAACCTACACGGATAAAATAACCCGTGCTAAGCTATAAAGCTTAGTGGGGAATATCTACAGATGGATGACCACACACACACAGGTCATCAAACATACACATATACAATATGTTCATATACTATAGTCAACATGTCCAACGTAACATGGCAACAATAACATATACTTTAAAGCATAAGCATATTCTCATGTACATAAGCATTGTACCCAAGAGAGAGAAACACATATTTCTTTTTCCATAATTCATATAGATGGCAATATTCCAAGTGAACATACTCAATTGAAGCATAATTCCTGTGGTAAACCAACAATATAAGCCACATATCAATCTTTAGTCAAATAACTTTAACTGTTTACTTTTGATCATTACTATGAATAACGTTTAGCCTGCCTTAGCTTTATCAGTGGATGCGGGAACTATGGATACACAATGGTATCAAATGAGGGATATCCGAAGATATCAAATCTATAGACCCAAACGGGGCCAACTGTACTATGGACCGGTCAAGCATACCCAAACGGGGTAGCCTATCAACCCAAACGGGGCTGATCATGATCCAAACGGGATCATAAACTATGGACCCAAATGGGCCAACTATGGCAGCTGCAATTCCCCTATAGGCGCCTATCTATCCACATCTAAAACTCTATCGCAGGCGGAACTATATTCGTGTTCAATTCACATTTTAATACTGTATTCATAGTATACTGTTTGCACATATGCATAGTCTTATCAACCTGTGAATTCTCTGGTGCATAATCAGATACATGCACATTTCATATGCTAAGATATATATATCTGGCTCATCTATATCTGTATGACTATATCATTTGCATCATATCATATAAGCATGACATATAATCATCATATCATAGACTTGATCATGCCCTCATTAAGCATTTCACATGTTCATAGTCATGCTAATTCATCTTCTATCTCATAGGCAATTACATGCTCATATACTCATATACATAATCATAAATGTACATACCTGTGGGTACATTCGCATATAGTCGATTTATTCTCATGGGCATGTTTCCAACACATATATATATATATATACCTTTATCATCATTCAAGTCATGTGCTATACAAAATATCAACATGTTTTCATATGGCATATACACATGCCAAGGTCATGCTATTATCCTCTTTTTCATATCACAAGTGCATATAAAAAGGCGCACTTACATGTCATAAGATTTATATGTATGGGTTCGACAATTCCTTTCTAGTCTTTATTCATATTCACAATGAACGCATGTGTATGCATACAATTCCTTCATTGACAGTCATATTACATGCATTATACATTTAACTTTCTATCACATAAGCAAATAGCTGTCTCAATCAATTAAAGAATCATATTATCAAGTGTAGCAACAATCTGTTCATACTAGCCATTTCTGTTACATATAGTAGTCTAGAAAACTAGTCCGGATTCAACTATAGATTACATGTACATAGAGACAGATTTAAGCTTAGGTTTCTTCATGTGAAATATAGGTATGGAAGTCTATTTTTCAATGCAAAAAGAATCACTCAATTTGCTGTTCTATAACTCAACTTATGAGCAAAACATTCAAGATAGGTCATTCAGTCGTGAAGAGGAGTTCGACTCGCGAAGGGATTCACGAGTGAAGCAAATAAGGTGATTCTCACGACTCGTGAAGAGGTTCACGAGTGGAGAAGGAACTATACTTCACGACTCGTGAAGTGGCTCACGAGTGAGGAAGAAAAGCTGAACTTCATGACTCGTGAAGAAGCTCACGAGTGAAGAAGAAAGACTCGACTTCACGACTCGTGAAGAGCTTCACGAGTCGGACTGATGTTCACGACTCGTGAAGTCATTCACGACTCGGCAAGTCTGTCTTCTTCAACCTTTCAACGATAAACTTCCAGAAAAACGTAAATTCAATTCTGTAAATTCTATTCACTTCCAGTAATCCATTTTTACATGCAATATGAATGGCCTAAATTCCCATACCTTGGCTGATAAACCCAAAGTCTTTAACCTCTATCAATTCCTTTTCCTTTGATCCTTCTTCCTTCCTCTTCTCCTTCATAAATACCATCACCATGAACATACATTTCCAGCAAATGACATATTCTCAGTCAACAGAAAATGAAGAAGAAGATGGTGATGATGAAGTGTTAAAATGAGAGTTTAATTACCTTAGCTTAGAGCCTTAAACTCTTGATTAACCAACATGCACCATTAACATCTAAATGCTTGAGATAAATCTATGGAAATCAAAGAGGAAGAAGAAGATGAATTTCTGGTTTTGCTCTCAACAAATGCCGATTCTCACCATCAAATTCTCTAACCCAAGCCTTTTATACCCACATGACAATCTCATCTTTGGTCCTTCATCATTTTGCATGTCACACAAATGCCACAAGCCTTTATGCATGTTAGAATTTAACCCCTCCACTAATTCTTTTTCAAACATTAACCTATCCATCTAAGCATTCTTTCAATTTAACCTTGAATTAAATGCTTCTCTACACAATTGGCCACCAAAATGCCGAAAATACCAATTAACCCCAAATTAATGCCTTTATCCTCAATTGCATCCTTAATTAACATTAAACCATACTCTTTTATTATATTTTCATGCAATTAACATAATAACATGTTAATTTACCCCCCCTTACTTAATTACAATAATATGCAAATTAAATTAGGGTCATGTTAGGGGCCTTACATTCATCTGCTGCCTTAGATTGTCCTCCATGTTGCTTGGAAGGCACCCTTGAAGTCTTGAAGGTAGTGCACTTTCTAACTGACTCATTTAAACCTCTAAATTATGTATGGATGATGATTGGTTCTTTGCTATTTGATCAAAATTAGACTTTATCCTCTTATAGTTCTCATCTTGAGAATTAAGTTTTAAATTAATACCCTCTAAAAACCTATCCATTTTAACCTCCAAAGTACCAAACTTATTTTGACTCGATTGAAAACCTATAGCACCTCTATTTTGGCCATTCCCCTAAGAAAAGTTAGGATGGCTCCTCTAACAATGGTTATAAGTGTTTGAGTAAGGGTTTCCACGCCCTTGACCTTGAACAAAACTCACTTATTCCTCTGAACTAGCCATACTTACCCCACAATTCTCACTCACATGCCCTTATAAACTAGAAAGGGTACAACCATTTGGTGGGGATCCTATCATACTCAAATTATCAATTTTATGTGATAATGCAGCAACTTGGGCTTGTAAAGTCATGACTAAATCTATAGCATGGACATTTTTAGTAGGGGAAGAAGGTTAACTTGGCTCTTTCCATAGGCCACATATAATTATTTATTGACATCTCTTCCAACAACTCAAAAGCCGCATCTGTGGTCTTCCTCATGAGAGATCCTCCAGCAACCGCATTAATGGTCCCTCTAGTGATGGGGTTAACTCCATTATAAAAGGTTTGTATGAGCAACTCCTTCGTAAGATTATGATGAGGGCAACTCCACTGAAATTTCTTAAACCTTTCCCATGCCTCATACAAAGACTCATTATCTTGTTGCATAAAAGCAGTAATTTCTTTAATAATTTTAGTAGTCTTTGCCAATGGAAAATACTTGGAAAGAAAAGCTTGAGCAAATTGATCCTAAGTGGTAATTAAACCTTTAGCAAGCAAGTTTAACCAAGCTTTTGCCTTATCCTTCATTGTAAAAGGAAAAAACCTAAGCTTAATTGCATTTGCAGAAACTCCATTTATTTTAAAATATCACAAATTTCAAGGAAATTTGCTAAATGAGCATTAGGATCCTCATTTGGCAATCCATAAAATTGAATACTATTTTGAACCATTTGCATAAAAAGGGACTTTATTTCAAATTGGTTATCTTTTATCGTAGGTCTTACTAATCCTTGTTGAGTACCACTTAAGGCAGGTGTATCATAATCCATCAAATGTGAAGGATTATCTTTGGCCATGGTTGGTCTCTTAGTCTTCTTCTTCTTTGGTTTTCGGTTACTTAACAAAAATCTTTCAATCTCCGAATTTAACCGTTCAAGTTCTTCTTGAGAACTCCTTGTTCTAAGTATGCATTTGAACTCCTAAATCTATAATACAAAACAAACAAATAAACACTAACTAAATGTTGTAATCCAAAATCTTGAATCAAGCATTATAATGCAATTAACACAAAACATATTTATTTCCCGAAAATGGTGCCAAAAACTTGTTAGTGCTAAGTCCACAAGTGTACGGTTCACTGATTATAGTACTTAAGATATCGTTCTCATGGGGAAAGGATGAGTGATTACACACTATTACTCAATTCTTAATCTTGTTTACAATATTCATAAGTTAAGTTGTTGAATTAACTAAAGTCTGTACTAAAACTAGAAATACTAATTAAACCTACTTTATTGATAATCCAAGAAGACAATTGAAGGTTGATATTATAAGATATAAATTAAAAATGAACTTATTCTCTCACTTTGAATTTTACTCTTACAACGCAAACCAAGTTGGATTATGTTCTAATTCATTCTTTTGACATGAAATAGTTATTCCTAAAACATGCATATATAATTTTAACCCTTAATTCTCATTAATTTTTAGTTAATTATAAACACTTATCTTAAGATTAAATGCCAACTTATAGTAATTATCTTAATATCTCGATCTCTCAAACAATATTTTGATAATGAATCCTTACTAGTTATAAGAGAAAATATATTTCTCAATCATAGTCTCACTTATAATAATCATGAATAAAGTACTAATAAAGAATTCTGCGAATAAGACTATGTATATCACTAAGAATATAAAAGATGTAGACCTCAATGTTCAAGTTCCTAAATAAAATATCATTCACTAATTACAAGAAGAAGCATTACATGAGAGATAGTAAAAAGAAATCTCTCAACCCTTTTTCACTCTCTAGGTAGATCTCCTTCTTCTTGCTTGTCTTTTTGTAAAAAAACACAAAGTAAAATGTACTAACTATAGCAAAAATAAAAATAGAAATTGTAATTATCCTTTTTCACAACTTGTGTATATCTTGCAACTATTTACTTCTTATGTTAATATAGGATTTCAATCCTTGTGTCTTTTAGAAATGCCCCTCCAGAAATAAGCAACCCTTGGTGGAGTGACATGCCCTTTTCAAGTATCCCTTCAAAAGTAACCACCTAATGCTTCTTTGTTGTCGCGCTTGTGATAAAGCTCCTTCTTTTACTTGATTTCTACCTCTTTTCCTTAGTTCTTGTTCCTTTCATCCCTACACACACTTACAACAGAAACACCTAAAAGCACCATGTTTCACATAATAACTTAACTAAAACTAGACATTTACTTCACAAAAACATTCACAATCTATGCATGAATTAACTCACATTAGTTGTTGACCTCTGATACCTAATAGGAGATTTGAGGTGCACTAGTGGTTATGGCTCATCTACCTGCCTCGCCTGATCCTTTTACTGAGGTGGCTATGTTGGAGGTACCTATAGCTTTGTTGGTGCCTCTTGTGGTGGCTCATCCTGCTTACCCCCCTCTATGGGTGCTCTTAGTACTATAGGGTCAAGACCGCACCTCTATCTAGTCTCTAGTACGATTAACAACCTATATTTCTCCTTTCCCCCCTCAATAGGCTCCACCGTGCTTATAGTGACTGCTTCTTACAAGTCAATATAGATGCTCTCTAGAATGGGATCACCAAAGTCACTCTCTATTGCCCTCAATGATAATAGCAACTGAGTAATGATGCCTTCAATGCAAATCTGAGTCTCAGGCTCAGTGCCTACTCTAGCCAGTGTCAGAATGGTCTCATACATGATATCTATGTGTCTGCCCTCTTGCATACCCCACAAACTGGACTCCTTATGCATGCTACGTATGAAGCAGATTTGACCCTTTAAAGATATTTATAAATTTGGGAGGCTAGCATGGTGCTCTTTGCCGTGTCTAACCAGTAAATGGCCCCCAGTAGAGTCACCACTCTCTATTTGTCCCGGTCCATCATCTTGGATTGTGTAACCATGCCTAACCTGCTCAGGAGACCCATAGCCTAAGCAAACCTATACCTCATGATACTATAATGTATACCCAAGGCTCGAAATTGGATGAATCCCTCCTCTGTATGTAATCTAGAGTAGCCACCATACTCTAAGGTGGCGAGGACCTTTCTACTGACATTTGGATAGGTCCTATAGGCTAGGGCAAAGAACTCTGTCCATCCTGCCATAGCTAGGAGTTGATCGGCCTCCTATAGTAGTCTAAACTCCTATAGAAACTACCTGGGAATAAATCTACTGGATCTATACTGTACTTATTGTAAACCCCGATATCTATGAGCTTGTTTAGACATCATATAAGCTAGCATCAAATGAGATGGCTATACACGTGAAGTCCTATGAGGCATTTTATGAGAAAAGATTTCATTTTAGTTTGTGGTTGACTTTAGTCACAAGCAAACTAATATATTAGAATTTACAAGAACTTTGATAGCATATTGAGTTAAATATTTATAGCTAATCTACACTGGGAATGCATGTTAAGCACTACAATATAATGTACATCATTTTAAACCTATGATTGGCTATTCAAATAGTAATGCATAACATTATGGCAAGGAATATTACTGCCTCCTGTACAAAAAAGATAATTCAAAATAACACAGGCCATCATGGCCTCCTAATAGCATAGTCATAATATTAACATAATATACACTTCACATTTTACAAGAATTTTAATAAAATTTTGGCAGCATTCTAGATAGGAATGGACTTCCCCTTACACACAAAAAGACAATTCAAAATAACATAAGCCATCATAACCGCCAAGGAATGTAAACTAAGCTATTAACATTAGAAGATTAAACCTATTTGTGACTATGTGGTGTAACTAAAACTATGCTACAATGCTTCTAAAGGCACAAAATACATAAAGGTTACAAAGGCCTATATGCTCATACATATAACTTTTTATTATCTATAGTGTCATGCAAAAAGGGTTTGGAAATTAAATTACATAACTTAAATTACAAGGCAATATTTATTTCTAACTTAAAAAGAAAACATGCTTGTACCCATCATTCCTAGAACTAAAGGTTTCTATCCTAAATTATACATTGACTGAAGAGATGAAAAAAATAAGAAATAAAATGAGAAAGATAAAAATAATACGAAAATTTAATAACACTTATTTGTGGAAGATGAAAGAGAAAAAAGAAAAGACAGCAGAAAATGATATTCCTTGAAGTGTGCCTCTCTCCCTAGAGGTTACAAGCATAAATGGCTCAAATAACAGATGGAGAACGAAGGATAAAAGCTTGAAAAACCAAAAAGAAAGCTTTGAAATTGAAAAGTATGGAAGTTGCCAAAAAAATAAGGAAGAAAACCAATTTATTCGACATTTCGAGAGAGGGATGAGCTTCTCCTCTGTCGCTAGCGATGGACGGGACTCTTTAACATACTTAGAACAATTAGTGTTCATTGTGAGACACAAGAATCCTTAATGCATAATCTTCTTAGCCAAGGCTAAGCCATTTATATGGGCTCTACACACTCCTACATGCACCTCTTCATAACCTTCCTGGCTTTTTTTTCATCCAGACATCTCAATTGAATTCGATTGGGCTATCTCTTGTAGATCACTCCTCCTACTATGATGAATTGGGTAGATAGTTCGTGAATTAATCTTTGGTCTTTTTCAGTAGCTTTTTCAAGGAACAATTACTTTTTTAAATAATTCTAAATGTCGTAGTACTAAGGTCTTCCATCATCCACTTTGATATCTATAATCCGTTCATCCTCAAAGAAAGGCTTGTCAGAACTCAAAATTAGGATCGACTTTATACTCACCCCTTTTGGATTATCCCAAATAGATACTAAGGTAGCCAAAGCATCTGCTAGTTGGTTCTCTTCTCTAGGCACATACTCAGAAGTACAAAGCTCAAATTGTCCGCTCAAAGCTTTTAGACACTTAAGATAAGGCAATGATCGGTCTTCCTTTACTGACCATTTCATAAACTATTAACGACGAGTCTTTGAACACTTTTGCAGATTTTGCCCCTATAGCTAACAAGGCTTCCAACCTTAAGATACAAGCTTCATATTCAGCTTTATTGTTCGTGGTCTTATACCTTAACTTCTTATCTAGCGGCATTTTCTCTCCTTCTGAGATGTCTAAGATTACCCTTACTCTGGCTCTTATTGTTCACAACCCTATTGAAATACATCTGTTGACCCTGCACCATTATGGTTGCAATGTGCTCATTGAGAAACTTATAAGTTACCTCCTCTCCTTCTAAAGGTTGATCAGCTAGGAATTCTACTGATGCTCTCCCTTTAATGGTTTTCTTAGTGATGTACTTTATGTTGAACACTTGTAGAAGAATCAACCATCTTCCCATTTTTCTTAAAAGTGAAGGAGCTTCCTGCAAATACCTAAGAGGGTTCTCTTTGGCCACTACTTAGATCTTATATGAATGGAACTAATATCTCAGCTTTTTTGATGTCCATATGATTGTGAGACAAATCTTTTCGACTTTTATATACTTTGCTTTATAAGGGAGAAACTTCTTATTGAGGTAGTATACCGTATACTCAATCCCAAAGTCATCTTCGTGAGCCATCATTGCCCTTACCGAATTGTCCTTTATGGCTAAATACAAAATCAAAGGCTTACCTACCTGTGGTAGTCTCAATACTAGTGGATGTAGCAAGTATTCCTTAATGGTATCAAATGGCTTTTGACAATCCTCATTCTAGACTGCTAGCTGATCTTTCTTAAGTAGCTTAAATATTAGTTTGCAGATCGAAGTCAACTTGGCTATAAAACTATCTATGTACTGAATTCTCCCTAGGAATCCTTTAACTTCCTTTTCTTTCTGGGGTACCAATATTTCCCTTATGTTTGTTACCTTGTTAGGATCTACTTCTATTCCTTTTTGGCTCACTACATTTCCTACAAGCTTACTAGAGTTAACCCCAAAGATACACTTCTTCGGATTGAGGTGAAACTTGTACTTACTGATTCTCTAGAAGAACTTTTCTAATGCTTCAAAATGACCTTCCTATGTAACCAATTTGATCATCATGGCATTCACATATACCTCTACTTCTTTGTTAATCAAGCCATCCAGTATCTTAGTTGCCACCCTTTGGTAAGTAGCACTTGCATTCTTAAGGACAAAAGGTATAACCTGATAGGCATACATACCCCATTTAGTTATGAAGGTTATTTTGATTTGGTCCACTATCTTGTTTAGAATCTGATTATACCTTGCATATCCATCCATGAAGTTATACATGGCACAAGCAACTATACTATCAACCAGGACATCTATGTGTGGTAGAGGGAAATCATCTTTAGGACAGGCTTTGTTCAAGTCCCTATAATCAACACAGACCTTAATTCTTCCATCTTTCTTTACTATAAGAACTTCATTTGCTAGCCAAGTGGGATATTGAACTTTCACTAGGAACTTAGCCTCTATTTGTTTTCATTCTTCGTCTTTGACCTTTTTATCCCATTCTAGTCTAAGTCTCCTGAGCTTCTGATTGACTGGCTTATACCCTAGGTATGTTAGAGTGTCCTCTTCAGCGATTGGTTGATTTATTCCTGACTTGTCTTCATAGGTTTAAGCAAAGACTTTTTTTTTTATATTTTTTCAATATTCTCTTAAATTTCTCTCTTTTGGAGTTATGTCTGATGCCAATAAAATTTCTTTTCAATTTTCTTTAGTTTTGAGATTAAATGAACACATGTTTGTTGAGTTAATGTCAAATATGAATGGTTCATGATCATGATTATGCATATTGAAATCGGAAGAAACAGCACACAAGTAAGCAAAATTGTTCATCTTATTAATGTAATAAAAAAAGTAGTCACTGTTCTCATCAAAAAGTTTAGGAACATAAACAATATCAATAAAAGAATCATCTTCAATCTTAGCAGCATTAGATGTCTCTCCAATATTGGCCTCTGGTGGATCCTTAACTTCAACCTTCTCTTTACCTTTCAACTGAATAGCGAGCAGCTTATCTATCAGAACTTCTTTGGGTACTTCCTTTTGCTAGGATGAATGGTGCAATATAATCTCTTCATCCCAGAAACCCTTAACTAACTTGATAATCCCTTGTTCTTAGTCAAAGATATTGTTGAATAGCTCAAACCTTGGCACTAATTCACCCCCTATCAGCTGAGGTTTGTTCTCTCCATAATAAAGACAAATGCTTGAAGCCGGCATAAAACTCTAAGAAATGTCTGTAATCCTTTTCTCTACCTCTTTCTTTTTCCCCTTTTAAATGGAACCAGTAAAGCCTAACCCTTTTTTATCCTTCATCCCTTAACAGCTATAGCAATCTGAGGCTTTTAGGAGTTCTTACCCAAACCAACACAAGGCAGGAAATTCATCTTCTTCATCATGTTAACCACTTAAGGACTATCCATAAAATTATTCTCACCTTCATCATCACTGATGGTAGACACATGGAACCCATTGAAAGGTTATTTAGCTATCTCAAGTATAAACACCTGAATCTCTTTTTTAGCTTTAATAGTCACTATTTGAACATCATAGAGAATCTTAATCATCTGATTTATGTGGACCTAGCTTGTGAAACTATGGTCTTCTTAACAGCATAGAGAAATTAGCTGGAATAAGCAGTACTATAAACTTAACTTCTGTCTCGATGGGCCCTATCTTCATTAAGGCCTTGAAGGTTTTGGCAGCTTACCTTTTGGAATTGTCATAGGAAGAAATGGTTAAGTCCGACTTACTCATCATGCTTTCATTCAACTCAAAAGCTAGAATGGCCACTAAGGGGCACATATTGATGAAAGAACCATGGTCTATCATCACACGAGTCGTGTGCTTTCCATTTACCTAAGCCTTAATGTAAAAAGGATGATTATGGTTCCTTCCTTCAAATGGTAGGTCATAGAATACACAACATTCTCTCCCGTCCCTCCTTTAACCAAATCCAACAACTCAAAAGGCGAGATGGTAGTAGTAATAGTATACTCACTCAAGGCTTCAACTAGCTTCTGCCTATGCAAGGGAGATTGTCTCAGCAGGTCCCATATGGATATCTATACATTTTTTCTTCAATTTCTTAATAATTTGATCTTTCTCAACTTTCTTTTTTATAGGCACTACAACAAGAGCCGGTTGCATTTCAACCTCTAGGTCCACTTTCCCACTCCTTATGGTTGCCTTAACCTTTTTCTCTTTTCCTACTTCCTCTTCACTCTCACTTTCTTCACTAGCTGAACTCTAGATATCAATGGGCACCGCAACCCCTTCATCCTCACTCTTTATAGAGGTATCCCAACAATCAATCATAGAAATTGGATGATTTTCTTCAACTATCTCTATTACTTTAGGGGTGGAACGAGTAATAACCATATATTCATTCCTGTATAGGTCTCTCATGACATACCACTTAGGTAGACTAGACCCAATCATAAACACTGGAGGTGGCATAGCATTGTAACCTCCCTTTTCTTTTTATCTCTCTTTTTAGGATCTAAAATCTATTCTTTATCTATCAAATTTTGAATGTTATTCCTCAAGCTATGGCAATAGTGGTCAGGTGCACAGTGTGCTGATGATATGCATAGTATTGATCCTCTTTATAATGGGCTAACCCTTGACTTTTCGCTGGTCTTGGTGGCAATGGTTAAAGCTTCCCTTCTTTTCTTAGTCTATCCAATACCTAAGATAGTGACTTTCCTAGGTTGGAATAATGCCTCTGACTAGCCTCTGTAGCAAACACTTATGCAGTCTTTTTAGTTTTGTTCGACCCACTACTATTACCCATTGTCTTCTTATTACCAAAATTTCTCCTAGCATTCTCGCTACTTGCCTTCCTAGCTAAGTACTCTCTTTTAGCCTCTATAGCTATATCTTTTAATAACTCTTAATCCTTCAAACCTTTCATCTTTAAGTCATCCTCAAGTATGAGCTTGCATTTTTGATAAATAACCTAATTTGATCAGTTGTGTCTGGCTTTTTCTTCATCTCTATCACCCTATTCCTCCACTTAGTGAGGTATTCATGGAAAGACTCATCATATTTCTGCTAGAGTAGCTCAAGGTCTTTTAAAGTAACCTACATCTTTGTGTTGTAATCATATTACTTAAGGAATTCCTCGATCAATAGATCCCAATCCTTTTTAATACATCTAGCCAACCTATGGTACCAATCTATTGCAGGTTTTATTAAACTCAAGCAAAAGTATTCCATATTCTATATTTTAGACAAGGTGGTTCCCTTCATGATCAACGTATACTATTTGACATGCGTTGAAGGATTTGAGGTGCGATCAAACCTTGGTAGATCAGGCATCTTAAACCTTTGAGGCAATGGCTCATCTCTATCCAAATCCCTATCTTCAGGGTTCATCCCCCTACCAGCAGATAGTAACCTAGACATGACTTTAATCTTTTCCTCTATTTTCTTGAAAGCTTGATCCTCAGCACTAAGACCCCTAATCCTTATGTTCATTATTGGGGGGATATAGTCTTTATCTTCCTTTTCTATAAAGTCATCTTTAGGATCATGCCTTCTTTCCCTCCTAGGTAGGTCTTGAAGCATAGTAGGATCAGCTGTGGTAGCATTCCTAATGTGCATTGGCTCCACTGTCTCGCGAGTGGGTGCTGCAAGCTGAGTTCTAACATTAGGTGCTACAAAAGCCACCATCCTACCAATCATGGCCATAAGCCTTTTTTTGAAGTCCTGAAACCTCCTATCCAACCTCCAGTCTAAATCATTCTACACTATCGAAGGCCTAGTAGGAGTAACATTCGGCCTTTCCCTCAGGAATGAAAACCTTATGGTGTTGTAATTAGCCACTCTTTTAGTTTCATTTCCCATTTTGATTTCATTTAGTTCATCGTTTGCCATGTTTAAAACTATTTCTTGATTGCTTTATGACAACTTACTTGAACCCAACTCAAAACTAACCTCTAAACCCGAATCTGAATCTGAACTTGATCTCGGTAGACTGGATATAAATCTTCAAACTAGGTACACATCTGACCCTCTAGACCACCTAAATGAGTCTATGATGGCTGTAAGAATGAGAGGTTAGGAGTGATGTATGGTGTATGATGCATGAGCATAGTATATACATTATGCATGAATGCAATGTATGGTTTTGTTAGGAGTCAATCACAACCACACACAAGCATAACAATAGCCTGCCAACCTTATTACTCTTACAAATGAGGTCGTGCTATCTTTTTCCTAGGTGGGCTTAGCCCATAGGTCAAAAGGGAACCTAATGAGTGTGTATGGTGCAAGGCAAAAAACCAACAACATAACCTCTCTAATTAAAAGCGCAGGCATATGGGTTTTGACCATTATGTATTTTGACAAAGTCATATAGATTAGGTTGGGCTACCGAGGTATGGTAGCCTTTGACTAGTACCTTTTTAATATGTTTGAGTTTGGTCAATACATAAAGGTCCACATAACAAACAAAAATTATTATGGTTATAAAAATAAGGGGAAGTTGCTATTGTCATTACATAGGCTTTAGTCAAGGTTGATGAAACTTTAGGGCTATCCAAGCATGGTCCTTGCCAATAGATCCAACTCATGACGAGTATAACGACAGATGGGTCACCATTATATATACCATTCGATACTAGACTTGGGCTGGTAGGTCTCCTTGGCACCTTCCTACATTGAATGAATTTAAAGCGTGCTTCAGGATAGCACCGAGGCTAAAAAGGGATACCTAACATAATTTTAAGGCTCTAAAATAAGTGCAAGAAATTCAATTTAGGAAAGAGACAGGATTAATTCATAAAACCAGATTATAAAAAATTAACAAATATGCTTTTTGGAACAAGGTCTTCTTTGTCCCTAATGGAGTTGCCACTATGACACGTGCCAAATCCTTTGCTCGTTATCTGAGTTCGCTCTTAGAGGCTTGCTTTTAGGGTTCAAGACCGAATTAGGCTCAGTTAACTCATAAATTGGCTACTTCACAATAAAAAAGGATCAAATCCAAATTATTATTGATAGTCAACCCATGAAAGCATCTAATAATGGGCCTAAAAGAGATAGGTGTCATAGAGTTACCACCCAATAGAACGTTGAAAAATGACTCTCAACCTTTTGATGCCCAAACAGAGATTGGTGTTCGGGACATTACTCTTATTGGCATCTTGGTTAGGTGTTTATTTTATAATTAAGTTTTATACTTAATCCCCTTTCCTCTCTCACACGGTGCAAAATAATTAAAATTAAGTAAACATCCCATTGACATAAATAAAGGGATAAAAAGCAGTAAAATAAACCTACTTAATAATTACATAAGTAAATCGTCCTCATAACCACAAAAAACAATATACATATATAAATTGAGCCATTCATTTGGATTTGGGAACATTGATTCTCTTCTGCATATTTTATAAAGAAAACTTTTTTTATCTCATATGGATTAGGCTAAAAATTAGACGTTGATCCATGCTTTGAAAAAAAACACAATTACTTTAATAGAAAAAATTTTAAATGCCTTTTTTCTTTTATTGTGCACAAAAGCCTTTTTTTATTAATTATCAAAATAATAACACATCTAAAAAAATAAATACCAAGTAAACGAGTAAATAACCATAAAATAAATAAAATAATAGATAAAATAAAAATAAATAGTAAAAAATAGGTAATCGAGGCAATCGAATTGGGCTGAGGATGGTGACTGACTTAAAAGCATGATTTTCCATGCAAAAAACCACACAAACCCTCTAACGGAAAAAATATTTATATACTCAAAAAAATCACACAAAAAGCATATGAATTAGTATTGTAAATAATGCAATAAAAATAATTACAAAATAAACTATACAAGTAGAAAGGAATTAAGTGCAGAATTACATCATATAGGGCCAAATAATGCATAATAATGCCTTAAACATTACAAAAATCACATAAATGACATAAACACAGACGTTACATGAAAATACATAAAAATATGCTAAAAATTCGTTTACAGATGCCCAAAATAGGCAAGGGATGGCCATATGTGGTGCGAAGGATGGGATGAGAGGAAGGCCTGTAAAGACCCATCTTTCGCATGATAGACAGGCATCCGTCGGGTCTTCTTTCCATTCGTCACCACCAGTTGAAGCAGAATGTAGAATTATCATGGTGAAAATGGAAAAAGTCATACAAAATTTGTTTTAACCCTACACATGCATTCATTAAACCCTAAATCATGCTAATATGGTGTTATAACGTCAAGTCATGCATAAAATACATTAAAAATTACTAATTTATCAGTTTAGAAAAAGGAAATAAAAAAACTTAATCTACAATAATGGAGGAATCTCATTCTAAACACACTATTAACATGCTAATTCAATTCAGATTCATATTATATCACATATAAGCACTTAAATAAATCAAATGTAACATTTAAACACAAACATTACATAGCCATTCTAGAGAGAGAAAGAGAATACAAATAGAAAGAGCTTAGAATATTACCCTCAAGAGATATTTTGACTCTAAAATCTTTGTAGTCTAGATCTCCACTTTGATTCGTGCTACTTGCTTTTTAAAAATATGTAATGAAATCTATATTTGTGTGTGTTAATAACTTAGAGAGAAAGAAAATTATATTTTCTTCTTCCCTAAAGTGGCTCTATAAAAGTGATTCCTTTCTTTCTCCTTTTTTTTAAACCTTAGATTTTTAGGTTTTATACCTAGGTTCGAGGTAGAGTTGGATTCCAACTTTAAGTCTTTAAATCTAGAGATAAATCCCCTGTAAATTTGGAAAAAATCCTTTTCAAATATAACTTGCCTTTTTTGAATTCTAGAAATGTGGGAATTCTAGGTTTCGAGCCATAGAGGGGTGTCCATCAATGAGAGGTAGCCATCCTTTAGCCTTAAACCTTGAATTTCCTAAAATTCCCCTTGTTTGGCCTAGGCAAAAAAAAAGACCTATAGATAGGCACCACTTAGTTGAAAGAAGATCGTCTGCTACCTCTGAAGGTCCAAAATAAGGTTTTTTATGCATCTATTGTGAAAATACTTGAAAATATTTGGAAAATCATGAAAATATTTGAGAAAATGTGAGAAATCCACAATCAAAGCTTTAATATCTGAACCTGCTGTAAATAATATACTATTTCCTCACTATCGGGTATCCTTGATCTAGGCTGCCTTAGGTTACGATGTCTACAACTGCCCCCAATTTTGGGGAGCTGGTGCACCGGTGCCATAGTAAGTCAAAATTCATAGTAAAAGGAAAAAATGCGTACTTGAGGTGGTGAATCTCTTGGTTGATCAAAACACATACCTTCTATTAAGGTAGTGAGTCTTTTGGTTTGTTAGGTAGTTATCGTTAGCTTGTCGACATGTTAACCCTAGTTCAGGTAGTTAACATCAGTTTGTCTACATGTTAACCTTGGTTCAGATAGTTAACATCAATTTGTTGATGTGTGAATCCTAAATTGGTTGTCTAATTAGTGCTTGGGGCATACAGAATCGGGACAAATTGATTAACTCTTGATGAGCTAGACCTATTGGTAGGGACCATGCTTAGGTAGCCCTAAAGTTTCATCACCTTAACTCAAGCCCATGTAATGACAATAGCTACTTCCTATAGGTTGTATATAATAACATTTTCCTGCTATGTAGACCTTTATGTATTAATCAAACTCATACAAATTAGGAGGATACCAATCAAAGGCTGCCATGATCCAAGAGACCTTACCCAAGTTGTATGAGTTAGTCCAAAATATATAAGGGTCAAAACCCATATGCTTGCACTTTTAATTAAGAGAGGTTATGTTATCGGTTTTCCACTGTGTACTATACGTGTCCATCGAGTACCCTATTGACCCATGGGCTAAGCCTACTTATGAAAGAGACTGCATGACCTCCAATGTGGGAGTAATAAGGTTTGAAGGCTATGTCTATGCTTGTGTGTGATTGTGATTGATGTCTAATGAAAGCATTCATTGCAATCATATATCATGTACATACCATGCTATGCATTATCCATCATGCATCATTCCTAACGTTTGATTCTTGTAGCCATAATAGATTTATCTAGGTGGTCTAGAGAGTCAGATGGTTGCCTTGTTCGAAGACTTACATTTGAGTTGCCATGGTTAAGCTCAAGTTTAGCGTTGGAATCAAAGGTCAGTTCTAGGTTGAGTCTAAGCTAGTTGTCAGAAAGCAGTAAGAAAACATGATTAGAAATGGATGAAAAACAATTGAATGAGACTAGAAGAGTTACATATGAGATAGTGCTTCTACTTTAGGACTTTTGGTGATACAAAATAAATTAGATCAGAGGCTAGATAAGTGGCTTTAAGAGTTTAAGGAGAGGTTGATGGCCATAATTGGCAGGTTGGTGGCTTCTTCAATACCAAACACTAAAGCTCAACCTACAACACCTATTCATGAGATAGAGGAGCAAACACATGTTAGGGATGTTATCATGATAGATGCTCCTATGCTTCGAGACTCACCAAGGAGGGAAAGGAGACATGAGCCAAAAAAAATGATTACATTAAAGAATAGGATGAGGAATATATTTGTCTTATGATGAATATGATAAGTAGAGGTCCTAGTGCTAAGGATGTAGCCTTTAAATAAGGTCAAAGCAATGTCTAGGTTACTATCCACGAGAAAAGGAATAAACCCCAAGGATAGGGATTTGGATGGGGATAAGTGATTACCCTATAGTTTTAAGATGCTTGACCTACTAGCATTTAATGGTACTTCAGATCTTTGTATGCATGTTAAGTGATACACGTTGATTATGAAAGGCACCACCTTGACTAAGAAGCAAAATGTGGAATATTTTTTTCTAAGCTTAGCAGGCCCCACAATTGACTGGTATCATAGATTGGATAGGCATACTAAGAAAGACTGGGATTTTCTAGCTAAGGAGTTCCTCAAGCAATATGATTGTAGTACCAAGATAGAGGTCACTCAGAAGGACCTTGAATTTCTCCAATAGAAGCATGACAAGTCTTTTCACGAGTACCTCATAAGGTAGAGGAATCGAGTAATAGAGATGAAGAGGAAGCCTAACACAGCTAACCAGATTTAGCTCTTCATTTAAAATGCAAGTCTCTATCTAAGGGACAGCCTAAAGATGAAAGGTTTAAAGGATTGGGAGCCTTTAAAGGATATAACAATAGAGGTTGAAGAGAATTTGATAATAAAGCAGTTGAAGAAGACACATGCTTATATCTCTATTTAGGACTTATTAAGGCAATCCCCATCACACAGGCAAAAGTTGATGTAAGCTTTAAGTGAGTCTACTATTGCCACTACCATTTTTCCCTCTGAACTACTGGATTTAGTTAAGGGAGGAACAGAAGAGAACGTTGTTTATTTTGATGCCGATCTGCCTACTAAAACAGAAACCACAATTGACCTTTCTATATCAAAGCTCATTTGAATTGTAAGCACAAAGCATGTCTAATGGTGGATGACGGGTCTTCTATTAATATGTCCTTTGGTTGTGATTTTTGCTTTTGGGCTAAATGAGAGTATGTTGAACAAATCTAATTTGACCATTTCTGCCTATGATAATTTAAAGAGGCAAGCTTTAGGGACCTTTAAAGCTATAGTGAAGACTAGACCAATTGAAACTGAAGATGAGTTTGTAGTATTGCCAATTCCTACCAACTTTTCTATGTTACTTGGAAGACCATGGTTCAATAGATTAGGTGGAATGCCCTCCACGCTGCACTAGATGATCAAAATACCTCATAATGGTTAAGTGGTAACCATCAAAGCTGCAAGAGAAAACCAGGTATCTATGCTGGAGATAGCTAGAAAACCTTTCAGTGGGTTTCGTGTGTTTGTAATGAGTGATGAAGAGGGTAAAGGTAGTTTTGCTGATAGTGCACAAGTGATCAATATGTTAAAGAATATGCATTTTTTCCCAAAGCTTGTTTAGGTAAGAATTCTCAAGGGGTGTAGACTACTATTACTACCAAGGGTTAGAAGGATAGGAAGGGGTTAGATTTCATTGGTCCTAATTAGAAAAATAAGAAGAAGGAAGAAACAAAGTTAATTCCCCATATTTCCCAAAACTTTGTGCCAACTTTAAGGATCTGCCTTTATTGTGCAAAAAATGAGCCTCAGTTGATAGAAAGAGAGGTAGTGCTGGGATTTGAGTTGTTTAATGATGTTTTTAACTGTGAATAAAGAATTATCAAGTTGGTTGAGGTTTTTTGGGATGAAGAGATCTTTCTACACCATTCAGCCTGGATAAAGAAGTGCCTGAGGAGACTATAATAGAGAAATTTCTCGTTGTTCAGGTGAGGGCAAGAAGAAGATTGAGATTAAAGATCCATCAAGTTAGACCTAAAAGCTAGAGAGACATCTGATGCTACCAAGACTGAAGAAGACACTTTCATTCATATTTTTGATGTTCCAGAACTTTTTAATGAGAACAATGATTTTTTCTTTTGATTATATTAATGAGATGAACAATTTTGCTTACTTATTTGATGTTTTTCCAATTTCAATATGCATAATCATGATCGTGAATCATTCATATTTGACATTAATTCAACAAACAATTGTTTATTTAATCTTGGAACAAAAGAAAACCCAAACAAAAATTTATTAGCATCATATATAACTCCTAAAAAGAGAAAAATTTGAGAGAATATTGAAAAAATATTAAAAAGTCTTTGCTTGAACCTAGGACGACATATCAGGAATAGATCGAGAAATTACTAAACATGCCATCCCAACCTATCTAGGGTACAAACCAATTAAGCAAAAGCTCAGGAGACTAAGGCCAAAATGGGTTGAAAAGGTTAAAGAAGAAGTCAAAAAGAAAATAGAATCCAAGTCCTTGGTGGAGGTTTAATATCCTATAATGGTTGGAAAACATAGTCCTCGTGAATAAAAAGGATCGAAGAGTTAGAGTCTGTGTGCATTATAGAGATTTGAACAAAGCTTGCCCAAAAGATGACTTTCCTTTGCCTCACATAGATGTACTGGTGGATAGTGCAGCTGCTTGTGCCATGTACAACTTTGTAGATGGGTATGCTAGGTATAATCAGATTCTGAACAAAATCATAAATCGGATCAAGATAACCTTTATCATTGAATGGCATACCTATGCCTACCAATTCATGTCTTTTGGACTTAAGAATGGAGACGCCACTTATCAGAGGATGGCAACTAGTATATTAGATGACTTCATCCGCAAAGAAGTGGAGGTATATGTGGATGATATGATGATCAAGTTAGCTATAACACCCTTTCTATATCATGTTATATCTTTTAACATATATCATACATGTACCATAATCAATGGACTGATCTTTACCTAACAACAGTATATAAGAACTTATAAGAAAATTTGAATCCTTAACATAAAGACTTTACTATTCAAAATGTAACTTTCATATGAGTCTCTTTAAACATTACAATGTTTACCATAATCAATGGACTGATCTTTACCTAACAACAGTATATAAGAACTTATAAGAAAATTTGAATCCTTAACATAAAGACTTTACTATTCAAAACGTAACTTTCATATGAGTCTCTTTAAACATTACAATGTTTAAAGCTATTAAAACATCTTTACATTACAAAAATTCCCAACCACAAATTAAAAATCGAAATGAGAACTATACACTTCTAATCTTTCTCTAACTTGTGTTGGATGTCTTGCTGCGGAAACTATCCCTGTGAAAAAGTCCTATTTTGACAACCTACATGGATAAAAAAAATTCGTGCTAAGCTAAAAAGCTTAGTGGAGAACATAAAATATGTAGACGACCTTTTTTGAAAGTCGTCAAAATAATCAAAAGCACTTAAAGCAATAAAATTTAAACATACATATTTACTACAACAAACAATAGATGATAATTTTATGTCATTTTAGAACATTTAGCAATCACATTTAACACTATATTCCTTCTCCTATTATTTATTAATTAATTCCTTATTCATCTATTTCATTATTGACTTACCCAAACTCAATATATATATATATATATTACTATTCCAAGTCTCAACTGCAACTATTCATAAACTTAATATTATTATAATCATTGTGCCATTCTTTTCATCTCTTAGGTACAATTCAAAATCATTTATATATAAAACACTAGATCATTCCCTAACTATATATTAAATCAATTATTAACACAAGCCATGAGTTTACAACTTAATTATTCTCACATGTAAGAAGTCACTCCTATCATTTATCATTATCAAGTAAAAATACATAACTTATAGAAAATGTGTATTAATCAATATGATTAATGAAAGACATCATCCATGCACATATTCATATACATATAAGTACTAATCCTAAGTATAGGACATGCTATGAAATTATAAGATAATAATACATACATACATACAACATCAACATACTAAACTACACAACCTTTGAGTTTTATACGTGAGTGTATAGATTGGTAATACACTACATTTCACATATCATTTATGAATTTTAGTATGCAATCATATAATCATAAAGAATGTACATTTAAAATAACACTAATGTCAAAACATCAATATTGGCACATATTCGTGTGCATGTAGCTTATGGTCATAAGTGTAGAGAACATTATAAAATTTCTACTATGTTACTTACATGTAATATTGAAATACTATAACTACATTTAAAATACAATTTCACCTGGTATCAAATTCTTTTCCATGTATAATACATTGGTTCATATAAGGATAAGATAATATGTAAACCAATTCACGAATTCTCATGTTTATATTTTTTTAAGTTTTTCATAATGTTGTTTTATACTCTAAATTAAGCTTGCACTATTCTATAAAAGTTGATAATAGGCTACACCATAACTTTAGCACCCGAAAGTAAGCTTATTCTATTTATGTCTTCTCATATCATACTTGTAAGGTATAATTGTAGGAATTAAGAATGTGTGAAAGCATCATATATGTATGTTATCATTCCAAAGGGCCTAATATCTTTACAATTCTCTATAACCATTTCCCATGCCTCTTCATATTTAAGATACACCAACACATGTTCATATTTATTTTTACTACATTAATATCTAGACATAAATCATATGTATATGTGTATATCCAATTTCATATATTGCATATACACTTCATTATCATACTTGTATGATAAATTCATAAAAGCTATAATTATACTAATATAAATATATAGATACATTTTCATTTCATAACTATATGTCTTATACCATTTACTGCGTACGTATTTTATACATATTTATGTTTAAAACATACTATCACATATTCATATTAGATTATTATGTTAAGCATATATAATGAAGGTAGTATAACCCAAAAAGTCATTCAAATATTCATATCATTCCTAGCTTTGCACCTATTGATGCATATTCTCACTATATTAACATTTATATATATATATTGTATATGTATAAATATACTATCTCACATATTTATACAATATATGTAATTAAGCAAATACTAACATTGTAGGTAATCACAAGTTAATCAAAAGACATAAATAAGCAACCAAAATCATATCTAATAACATGCATTTTAATAAACATTCTATTTAGGTTCATTAATGGTTGAATAATGTGATTCCATTACCCTGTTTATATAACTATAGGAGATTGTAAACTTATCATTTCATTATTAATCTACCATAGAATTCCTTACTTGTTTCTCAAACATTTCATTTATAAGTTACTCTAAATTCAATTGATTTAACTTTTATAAACTTTACAAATTAGAGGATTATGCATACCATTTTCTTTAATTAACAACGAGTTGTTAAAGATTTAAAAAGATCTTCTAGGTATTTCATCCCCTCAAGTGAGGGAACTACCACTTAGGTGAGGGTACGTTTCCCTCAAGTGAGGGCATGCATCACTGAAAAGAGGGAGTCCGTCCCTTATCTACGAGTCTCAAAACTACCCATAAGAACCGAAACCTGCACTTTCCCATTTCAACCCAAAAACTCAACTTGCATGCAACTAATAGCTAAATGACAATTAGTTTCCAGCAATGTTCCTTTAAACAAAATCTATGTATTTCTTTCCTTTTAACTAAGCAAGTATATAACATATGAAGATGGTTTAGTGAGTTTAAGTGTGCCTTAACTTGATGACATATCAATGTAGATAAGTTGTACGGATGTATTATGATTAGAGTAGATGACACATTAGAGAACATTGACTAAAAATTAATCCTAGCCTTGCATGTTGTAATTAAATTGTGATAAATTAAAGAACCAAAGTGATGTGTCTTTTAACTTGCCGCTTCGAGCAATGGCACAAAATAATTTAAATTGAATTGCTTGGTGGCCAGTGATGGCATGTGGTGTTATTAAATTGCTTTTCTTTTATAGAAGGCAAGCACATTCATAGCCGAAATTCTGTTGAATTTTCGTTAGAATTATGTAGATATTTGGAATGTATAATTTGCCTTGATTGGCATGCATGTTTGCTAGATTGCCTAATAGTGGCCTAGGTTATTGTAAATTGCATTACGACACTTAACGTGTATTTTGGTATAGGTTGGTTGGCTCCAGTTTAAGCTGGCATGCTGCCGAAATTTTGCCATAATTTTTTATGAATTAAGTTTAGTTTGCTTGTAACCTAAGTCAACTATAGAAAACTAATACTTAATTTTTGTAGGATGCCATGCAAAGATGCACACGCTACGCCTGTTCCAACCACACCAGAGTGGATAACTCCCTAATAGGTTGACAGATATCGAGCTTTATCTCAAGTACAGTTTAGATCTAGTCGCTTCATGTCCAAATAGTTTCTATAGACTATAGGGATGACTAAAGAGATTGACGGATTATTAGTCACAATAGCATGGATGACATTTCTTACTCTAACCCATCAGACGTATCCTGATGCAACTAGAGTTCCTAGCTACTCTATAGTATGGAGGCTATTAGAGTGTGATGCGCACTAAACCCCGTAGACATCTAGCATGCCCTTGAAAATTTGCTTTTACGGCTCGAGATCGAGTCAAGATTTATTTAACTTGTGAAGGTCGGTCGCTTAGCAATGGATAGAGATTTAACCCAATCCGTAATGCCTCGAGCCTCAAAAAGGCATAGGACAATGTCTTGAGGTATCCCCATTCATTTGCTGGTGATTAACCTATAAAGGCATTTGTTGGACACTACAAGGCAAGTATCATGAAGCCGCCACACAATAAAACATTGGAAAATGAGTTCTAACCTTATGAGACCAAAACCAAAGATAGTTCAAGACCTCACTCTTATTTATACCTTTGTTTAATGTTATATAAATGAGTTTTAATGATTAATTTGTTTTTATCTCTTTTGTCACACGAATTATTATGCTAGAAAATAGAAGCACACTCAAGCACATAAGAAAGCTATAAAGTATTTAAGGATAAATGTAAATGTAAAAAATAATATCACACATAAATTGAGAAATAAATTTTGTTCATTTTAAATGAGAACGTTGCTCCTCGTATGCATATTTACAAAAAGGCAGAGTTTTGTTTGTATTTTTGAGTAAAAAATGGGATATTTGATCCCTCATGGCTTTAAAAGAAAGAATCGCGTTAATTAATTTCAAATAGAAAATCTTTTGTATTTATAAAGAAAAATCTTTAATTTTAACATGTTATGTTGTAGGTGAAAATCACAACATTGGTTCCTTTCACTATAGAAAAATCCCACTCAAACTTGTATAAAATCATTTGCGAGTTTCTAGTTAAATGCTGAAAAAACCTTTTATTTGAAATAAAAAAAAGGCATAAAAGAACAATAATGCAAGGAATAAAAGACATATATAAATCGGGCTATTTATTGAATTGGAAACATTAGTTCCTTATGCATATTTGTAAAAAGTCCTTTTATGTGATTTTTAGGATAAAAGAATGGACATTGGTCCAAGTTTATTAGAAAAGCCCAATTAATTAGGCAGAAAATATTTAACGTGATTTTCATAATTATCTGTCAAAAACCTTTATTACTATGTTATTGAAAACAATTAAATGGAAAGCATTAAATAATTATACTGACTCAAAAATAAATGGATAAGAAAATAAAGGAAATCCTAAGCTAACCTGTTTTGATTCTCCGACTCGATTCGAAATGGAAGCACATATATTAAATTATGGCATGAAAAATAATAAAAGTCAGTAACGATAAAGACATTACATAACAAAATAACACAATAATTAAGTATAAACATAAATAATTGACAATAATAAAATTAACGATAAAAAGACTAATATTAATAAAACATCAATAATAGCAATAACCATATTAATGCAATATTAATAATAATAACACAACAGTGAAAATAATATTAATAAACAACAACAATAATAATAATGATGAGAATAAAAATAATACTTATAATAGTAACAATAATAAGAGTAATAATAACAATAATAGTAATATTAATGATAATATTAATAATAAAAATTATAAATATTATCATTAAAAATAATATCAACAATAACAACAACAATAATAAAATAATTGAATTAAAATAAATCAAATATATAAATAAACTATTTAACAATTAAATTACAAATATTAACCAATTAGGCTAGTTAACAAATACAAATATAAGATAGAAAATATAAAGAATATTAGCAATATAATACAATATATTAGAAATTAGATAAAATTAAACAAATTAACAAATATTGTAAGGACCCAATCATGGCCTTAAATGGATTATAGTAAAGTGACAAGAACTATGGTTAATTAAGGCAAATATTGAATTATTTGGCATTGTTAAGGTTAAGTCCTATTAGGGGTATTTTGGTAATTTCAATATGTATGTAAATTGAGTATGGTTAAAATTAAGATAAAAGAGGGATATAGTTGAAGCAAATAAGAAGTTTGAGTGTTAGATATTAAGAAAAATAAGTTATTGGGTTTAAGTTGAATTAGGGCAATTTTAGAATTTCACAATGAGATATTTGCTCCACTAACTCCCTCAATAGCTTTTAGGAGAAGGAAAAACAAGGGTTTTGAGAGGGGGATAGCTCTCTCTCTCTCTCTCTACTGGTTACGGGTTGGAAAAGGGGAGCTAGGGTTTTGTGAGTTAAGATTTAAGGTAATGTCTTCCCTTGAAGATCTCTTCTTTCTCTTCATTTTTTCATTTATGATTTTTGGTAATGAGGGATTACTAGATCATGTTGTTGTTCCTATGTATAAGGAGAGACGAGAAACAGATAGATTAAGACTAGGAGAAGGAAGGAAGAGCTAGATCTATGAATTTTTGAAGGAGATGAAGCTGGTATTGAGGTATGGGATTCTATATAAATGGTTAATTGATGATTTTCCTATGTTATTGTATGTGACCCATTAGTTGAAGTTAAGGTTAAATTTTAGTGTTTAGATGAACAAAGAATGATTTAAATCTAAGTAGTTGAGGTGAGTTTTGGGATTCAAAATCAATTGAGCTGGAAATCGGGATTTTTAACCTAGACTACTGAAATGCCTTACGTGGCCGTACAGCCTGTCCCTTCTTCCTCTGTGTGGCCACGCATGCCTTTGTTTCCCCTTAGTTGTCTCTTTGAGTGGCCACATGATTTCCTTTGGATTTCCATGCATGGCCGTGCGATGGCTCATTTCTTCTTTTGCATGGCCACACATTGCATGGCCTTTCTCCTTGCTTGGCCACGTGAATGTCTTATTTCTTCTTCTGCATGGCCGTGTATTTGGCCTTTGGTTTCCTTGCGTGGCCACGTGAATGGCTGCCTTTCTCCTTATTTGGCCACGTGAATGGCTTACTTCTCCTTCTGCTTGGCCATGCGTTTGGCCTTTGTTCTCCTTGCGTGGCCATGTATGCCTTCTCTTCTTTCTTGGGTATGGCCACTCGCATGTTTTCTTAAAGGGATTCACGAGTCGGACAAAAATTCACCACTCGTGAAGGTATTCACGAGTGAGAAGCCAACATTCACGAGTGACCTAGGGGAAAAATAGTTCACGACTCGTGAAGGCATTCATGAGTCGGAAAAAAATTCATGACTCGTGAAGGCATTCACGAGCCAATAGGTAACGAAGGCAAGAATCACGAGTCGTGAGGAAAATAAGCCAAAGTTCACGACTTGTGAAGGTGTTCACGACTCGGCATCTTAAAGCAAACAGTCCTCCCTTTTTATCCCGATTTATATATTCAAAAAACCTAACCCTAATTCCTTTAATTTCATTTACAGGCAACACTTATCAACAACACTCCCATTCACAAAATCATCATAATAGTCCCATACCTCATTGAAGCTTCAACTCTTTCTTTGATCCTCTTGATCCATCTCTTTTGCTCATAAATTCTTCCTTCTCCTTCACTTGATCTATCTACTTCTCTTTCTTCTCCTTACACATGGTGATAATAATAAGATCTTGTAATCCCTCATCAAACATCACAAATTAAAAGAAAAGAAGAAGAAATCTTTAAGGGAAACATTACCTTTGATGTTAGCTCACAAACCTTAGCTCCTTTTCTCCAAACCGTGACCATAGAGAGAGAGAGAGAGAGAGAGATCCCTCAAAATGCCCATCTCCATCTCCCCTAAAACCCCTACTTTATAGTGGGATAAATATCTCACCAAGGAAATTCCCACTATACCCTTATACACAAATAAACCTCTATTATTTCAATTTCTTCCAACTTAACCCCAAGACTTTCTAATTCACTTCAATTATATCTTTGTCTTTACTTATAATTTAACTTAACTCATATACTTACATGCTAAAATTACCAAAATACCCCTCTTAGGACTTAACCTTGATAATTACAAAATAATCCAATTTTGCCTTAATTAACGATGATCCTCATTGATTAACAATAATCCAATTAGGGTCATGATTGGGTCCTTACAAATCACTCCTCCTTAAAAGAATTTCGTCTTCGAAATTCAAAGCTGGTAATCTTTATCTTTATTGTTAGCAATTCTTAACTATACTTTAGCTATAAATAACTATAACCATAAGCATTCTCTATATGCATAATAAACTAATCACCTATAATCATATGTATCTGTCTCTGATTTTCAGATACTCTTATGCTCATTGTATTTCTTGTCCTAAGTATCTTAATAACCTTAACATCTTGCATCTTCATCTATGCCAAGAATCAAGTTCTCTTTTATTCATATGAACTTTTCCTTAAACACCTTAATAAATAATCTAGACATACTTATAATCAATCTTATGTTGGACCTCAATCATAAAACATTAAGGCATTTAAGCACTTCTAATACCAGGAGGTGAGAGATATTGATAATTCCTCAGATATCATCTCACAATCTCTGCCAAAATCTTGCTGATGGTCCAATATATCTATATCAATCATTGGTCAAAAACCTAACATAATCATCAAGATGTATGCAAATAACAATAACACAATGGTCTAGACAAATATCATCTTAATCTACCAGAACAATTCCTTAATTCCTTATTGCCCAAAAAAGACTCAACCTAGCTCTGATACCACTAACTGTACCACCCTAATTCCTTAACCATGGGTAATCATCAATCATCATCATACCTAATAGAGATCAGGCATAAATAATAATAATTATAGAACAGGCCATAATTACATGCCACAATAAGATGATTGAGCTAATAAATAAATAATAATAACATAAATGGCCTTCAAGAATCCTTAAATCCTCAAGCCAACTGCATCCTGCCCGATCCTCATAAGTTTAACTTGAAACCTACATGGATAACCGAACTCGTGCTAAGCTATAAAGCTTAGTGGGGAACAAAAATCTATAGATAACTTCTTTACACAATTCATCATATCATATAAAACTTTCTATATAATACAAAATAACATTTGAGTCTATTGCATTGATCATATCACAATGGACCTCTTAGGGAAGTCCTTAACTTAATTATAAAACCATGCTTACTAACGTCTAGCATATTCTGTAAATTATCTTATTTCGGAACTTGTCAAATTACTATCATAAGTTTACTTCATTTCTTCCATTAAGCTAGCTTGATTTATAACCTTCCTAATGCTTACTACTTCAGAATTCATGCATCCAGATTGTTGGTAGTACAAGACTTTACTTAATGCCTTAATCATATCATTACATAATTCATGCATTCGACATTAAAACCAAGAACACAAAAGGGTTTATGCCATGTAACAACCATAGAGTTATTGTTAGACATGATTTCTTCATACATCTTTATACAATTCTCATTTCAGGTTCATACACACTTATTCCATAATGCTATCACATCATTGTAATTTAAGACATCATACCACATCATAGTATATCATGGTTTGCACTTGGGTTTATATCAGAATCATACATATGCATATACATGTGAAACGTTCATATACATACTAATGGGTTTGCATGCCATTTCAGCGAACAGGTGCCACATATCATGATTAATGGACCAAGTCCCCATACCATATGCAACATACTATAATTTTCATATACATGAAGATCATTATGTATACTATAGTTCATACAACTTTTACTATAATACTGTAAGCTTGTGGCCCAAATGGCCCAAATATTCACCGTGGAGCCCATTGGTGAGTCTAGCTCGTAACGGCACTCACACGAGAACCTTCCTCATAATAAATGTGAGATATCATAGTCAAGTAACACATAATATTGCATTTCATTTCATAGAAATAGTTTATAGTCAACAAGAATTAGGATATAACACCATAATAGGCCATTCATCATGCTTACCTTACATAAGTGAAGCAATTAATACATGTTTTACTTTATCTTGTGTACATTTGATCATCTTTAATAGCCTGCCTAAGTACTAGTTCGAAAGGTGGATAACGGGAGCAATGGATACTCGAAAGTATCAAACTATAGATATCTGAAGATATCAAACAATGGACCCAAACGGGGTCAAGCAATGGTTCTAGTAAGGAACAAACTATGTACCCAAAGGGGGTCAAACGATGGTTCCATTAAGGAACAAGACCCAAATGGGGTCAACATATATAGCAGCTGCGACTCTATCCCTCTAGGCATGCCTATCTAATCCACAACTAAACTAAGACCTGTAGGCTTAACTTTTAAGACATCTTTAATTTAACATGTCCTTCTTTACTTAGCATATCATTTGGCTTAAAGCCACTTTCATAAAAGATGGCATACCATTCTTATCATATATCAATGTTGAGCTTTAGGCTCTATTACATAAAGATGCAATTCATGTCATCACATAGTTGCATCAACATCATTCATACATATTGTAGTGGATTACATGATAATTCAAATACAATAGAATATTACTTTCATCGATCCATCTCATCATTCTTGATATTACGTATAAAGCCAATGACGTGATTATGGAAGTATAGTTTTTGTAACTAAAAATCTTCATAGTATTATATGCATGTCCATATATATATGTGAGCATATAAGGCAACTTGAATCATAGCAGTACATACCCTATAAGTACTCATATCAAATCACATAAGGAGTCAAACCACTCATCATAGCATGGTAGTATTAATGATAAAACATTGAATTACATAACTCATTGATAATTCTCAATGACGTACCTTATTGCAATTTTTCATGAGCATCCTTCACATACTATCATAACTCACATCAAAACATAATTATATAAAGCAATACTCATGCATTTATGATCAAAATAGTAATAATATGCACAAGTCTCTTATAACTTAAGGGTCAACACTTTTTCATGATTAGTTCCTTGATTCACTTCAATGGTCATCAGATTATGGACAACAAGTTATACAACTTAACATAAACATATGTATATATATATATATATACTTCAATCATCTTACTTGTACTTTTCATCTTGCAACATTTTATACTTAGGTAAGTTATGTGTGAGTATATCATCTTAGTCGTTAGCACACTACTGATAGGAATGAGTTAAACATATTATAGTATAGGCATGAGCAAACAGGCGAGTAGGTTCTTATACATCAACACCAATCAATAATTCTTCTTATGACCTTATGGGCATTCCAGCTTCTACGGTTTCATGATTAAACATACATTATGATATCCCATTTATTTTAACTTGAGCATGCAACCTAGCGACTATACACTTATTATCGCTAGATTATATCATAGTATTCTCATGTTATTGTAGAGGAATATCAATATGCTGTATTTTTAAGCAAAGTCAATTCACATGTGTATCATCATTATAATACCATTAAATACAAGTAAATATTTTCATGTATTCTAATATTAGTGTTCATTTACTAACTTTATTCTCATATATCATTTCATTTAATCATGTTTAGTGTCATGACTAATCTTTATTTTATGCTTAAAATGCTTTAAAATTTCTTAAAAAGGGTTTAGACCAACTTTAGTGACACTAAAGGGCTTAAAAATCATGTTTAGGTGAAGTGAAGAAGTTTCACAAGTCATGAGGGGTGTCACTACTCATGAAAGGGAGCAAATTTCATGACTCGTACACTTTTTCACGAGTCACACATGTCGCGAGTTGTGACAGGAGTCACGAGTCATGAACAGTTATAGACAGTTTTTTGAGTTCGACTTGTAAGCAATTTTTCACATACTAAAAGGCATTTTTAGCAAAAATGTCTTCCACAAACTTGTTCCATTATGTTTTTAGTTTCTAAAACATCAAAAATCATCTCTATATCATTTCTATATTTTCATATATTTACAAAACACTGAGGTCTGCTCCTAGTGACTGGGTAACAAACTATTCTAGGATTCAAGCTAAAATATGGCATAGCTAGAAATAGATTTAGGAATTGGTTTATTCATATGAAATATAGGTATGGAAGTCTATTTTCAAACTCAAAAGGAATCATTAAATTTAGAGTTCTCTAGCTTAACTTATATGTAAAAAAAGTCCAAATAGGTCTGAAGAGACATTTGACTCGTGAAGGGGTTTCACGAGTGAAGTAAAGGAACGAGGTTCACGAGTGAAGAAAAATGGCTAACTTTCACGAATCATGAAGGGCTCATGAGTGAAGAAGAAGGGGTACATTGAGTCATGAAGATATTCACGAGTCGGATAAAAATTCACCACTCGTGAAGGTATTCACGAGTGAGAAGCCAACATTCACGAGTGACCTAGGGGAAAAATAGTTCACGACTCGTGAAGGCATTCATGAGTCGGAAAAAAATTCATGACTCGTGAAGGCATTCACGAGCCAATAGGTAACGAAGGCAAGAATCACGAGTCGTGAGGAAAATAAGCCAAAGTTCACGACTTGTGAAGGTGTTCACGACTCGGCATCTTAAAGCAAACAGTCCTCCCTTTTTATCCCGATTTATATATTCAAAAAACCTAACCCTAATTCCTTTAATTTCATTTACAGGCAACACTTATCAACAACACTCCCATTCACAAAATCATCATAATAGTCCCATACCTCATTGAAGCTTAAACTCTTTCTTTGATCCTCTTGATCCATCTCTTTTGCTCATAAATTCTTCCTTCTCCTTCACTTGATCTATCTACTTCTCTCTCTTCTCCTTACACATGGTGATAATAATAAGATCTTGTAATCCCTCATCAAACATCACAAATTAAAAGAAAAGAAGAAGAAATCTTTAAGGGAAACATTACCTTTGATGTTAGCTCACAAACCCTAGCTCCTTTTTCTCCAAACTGTGACCATAGAGAGAGAGAGAGATCCCTCAAAATACCCATCTCCATCTCCCCCAAAACCCCTACTTTATAGTGGGATAAATATCTCACCAAGGAAATTCCCACTATACCCTTATGCATAAATAAACCCCCATTATTTCAATTTCTTCCAACTTAACCCCAAGGCTTTCTAATTCACTTCAATTATATCTTCGTTTTTACTTATAATTTAACTTAACTCATGTACTTACATGCTAAAATTACCAAAATGCCCCTATTAGGACTTAACCTTGATAATTACAAAATAATCCAATTTTGCCTTAATTAATGATGATCCTCATTGATTAACAATAATCAAATTAGGTTCATGATTGGGTCCTTACAATGACTGTGAATTAAAGTGGTGGTTAATAAGCCATATGATTTCTAAATGAAATAATTGAATTCTGAAGTCTTTCTAAAACATTATGAATGACATAGGTAGACATTAATCTTGGATGTGACTACTTTCACTACTTATGAGACACCAAATGTATGTATATAATATATTGGATGAACTAAATGTACGAAGATCAAATTAAGTGTAATGAAGCAAAGGAAATGGTTTTGAAGAACCACTCAGGTACGTTCTTCTTTAGTGAATATGTTTTTACGTGTAGAGTCATGTGATCATGGTTTATATGACTATATGTATGGTTTCATTCTCATGCACTATCATGCGGGTATTACCAAAGACAACCTTGAAATTCAAATCATGTTCATATTTCATGATCTTATGCTCAATGATGTGTATTGCATTATATTCTTAAAACATTGATTTCGAGCTAGTGTTGCATGATACTCAGTTATCATTATGCTAAAGCTTTTTAGTGCAAAATATAAGTTACTTGGTAGCTATACAAGTATAAACAATGATATGTATTTATATATCAGGGCTTTAAGCCAGTATTGCTATGTAAATGAGTAATATGTGTTCAATTGTGGGAAACGACTTTAATTAAATGTTATATTAAATAAGAAAGAATATGATGAATAAAGGATGTTCTTGAAGTGATAAAGCATGTAGATCTTAGTTCGGTTGTGGATTAGATAGGCATGCCTAGAGGGATTCTGCAGTTGCCATAGTTGACCCCGTTTGGGTCTTATTCCTTTATGGAACCATTGTTCGGCCCTTTTGGTTCTATTGTTTGTTCCTTGCTGGAACCATTGATGATGCCGTTTGGGTCTAGTGTTTTGTTCCTTTATGAAACCATAGTTCGGCCCTTTGGGTCCATCGTTTGATACCTTCGATATCCATTGCTCCCGTTATCCATCCTTTGAACTAATACTTGGCAGGCTATTAAAAGTTTAAAAGACTCAGTAAGTTACTCAAAATAAAGAAATATATATATATATATATATATATATATATCATTTACTTCACCTATATAATGTGGAAATGATAATGACCCACTATATTGCTTGGTTTAAATTCCTTTTTAGCTAGAATGATTTCAATGAAATGTAGTTCTCTGCTCTGTATTATATAACTAAGATTGCATGACATATGTGAAGTATTGACACCTAAATTATCTCCTATAGATGATGTATGATATATATACTCCCTTATGCTTTGATTGAATATTGAAGGCATATCATACATAATAAATATGATGAAAGCTGTATTATCAATTATTATGAGGTCTAGATTATTGAAAGAATAATATGTATGTTTAAGATTGCTAATTCCTTGGTATAGCTTAAGGTGAGATCATTTAATATTGTATATTTATATGTTTACATAAATTTAAAGGGTGTAATGATTTTATGATATTTAAGTAGAGTTTATCCTTGGAGTTGGTTTCCCCACTAAGCTTTATAGCTTAGCACAAGTTTGTTATCCGTGTAGGTACTAGTTAAGCTCTAGTGGATCGATAGCTAGTGGCTATTCAGCCTTTGAAGAGAAGATTTGACTGGGTGCAATTGCTTGGGGATTTCATTATGTATTTTCTTTGGCATTATGTTAGACCTTTTAATTATAAGTTTGTTTTAAATTATTGTGGCATGTAATTATTATGGCCTGTGCTTATTATTATTATCCATGCCTTATCTTTGCTAGGTTATGATGGTGATTAAGGTTTATTCATGGTTAGTGGATTAGGGTGTTACAACTATACTAAGCAATTAACAAATAAACAAACTAATAAATTAAACTAACATATTAAATAAAGAATTAACAAATTAATATTAGAATAATTAATTAATAAATAATCTAATATATTAAACTAATTTACAAGCAAATAATTAACAAATTAATATAATGAAACAATTAATTTGTTAAGCTAATGTAATAAATTAATGAACAACTAAAATTGTTAGCAAGCTAATTTATTCAACAATTAATTAACAAATAAGTATATAAAGGAAATCAACAAAATATTATCAAAATTAAACTAATAAATTTACAAAATTAAATTTATAAATCATATATTATATTAATAAATAAATAAATAAATAAATAATTGATTATTTACATGATAAAATTGAAATTAAATATTAGATTTATAAGCTTTGGAGGCTCAAGAATATTATCTTCAAGTTGGTTCCATCAGAGAACATGGATTTGGTGGTTTATGGCTTTTTTCCAATTTTTAGTGATTGTTTTCCAATTTTTTTTGGTTAATTTTTGAGTTATAGTAGAAAAAAGAACAAGAATAAGAAGAATAAGAAGAAGAAGAGAGAGAGAGAGGAGAGAGAACGTGAGGGAACTTAGCCAAAAAGCTAAGAAAAGTCCTCTTAAAAAGTCCCAAGTAGATTAGGATGAAAAATAAGATTTTTTTTCCAATTTTTTTATCTATTTTTGTGTCCAGAATACATTTTGGAAGTGAGTCGCAACCTTGACTCATGCCCCTTTTTTCTCAGTCAATTGACCGATAATTTGAAATGTTTCCTAATTTTTAGGCTAGAATACACCATTGTCTTGATAAGGTGTCTTCTCAACCTTTATTCCTCTATATCTTAACTTTCTATTGGATTAAGGATCACTCAATTTGGATTTGTATATTGGGATTTATGGCCAAAATACTGACAACTGCTCCTAAGATATCTTTAGAGATAGAATTGATATTTTGAATTTGAAAAATTACTAGAAACAATGGGTCAGAATTAGGCCATACTCTCTTCATTAAAGTTGTTCCAAAATGAGTTTAGTTTCTATAAAAGTTAGATTTACCTCAAAAGAAGCTCTATAGAGGGAGTTATTCTCAAATTACTATAGACTTGACTAGTTAAAAGGATAGATTCGTGTCATTTATGTTCAAGCTTAATTTTGAGAATTTTAAGGACTGAACTATGTTTAGGTTTCTTCATTAAAGTTGTAGATATATGTCTTAAGATTGAAATGGCTTTAGAATCATCTAATTATAAGGTTTTTAGGCTAAGATAAGGCCGTACAACTCAAGACTGGTCCAAGTTTTTGAAACCAATTTCTTTAGTTTGCTTTTTTGAAAGAGATAAATGGATGGAGCCTAGAAAAAAAAGTTATTTCGAGAAAATTAAAAGCTCAAGGAAAGCCTAACACTTAAGTTCCTTATCTATTTATGAGAAACTACTTCCTCATTAGGTAACTCTAATCAGGGGTCGTTTCAAGACCTAGTGTCTCCACAAAGGTCATACACAGAGAAAGGGGTGGTCTAGTTCAGAGTAGGAGGCACCTAGTACAATATCGCCCATAGATATTTTAGAAAGGCCATGGACTTCTAGTAGGGCTAGATGTCCTAACCCCAGAGAGGACTATTGATGGGGCATGATAGGCAGCCATTACATTTATAGGAGCCGTATAACAGTCGGAGACGGCTAAGAGTACGTTGTTGGCTAGCCAGGCTTACAAATACATCTAGTAGGTGTTGTCTACTTTGTATCTCGACTGTATCGACAGTCCTGGGTCAGTCAACATAGTTGATATAGCTTATTTATGGGTGATACATATGCGTTAGAAGATGGATATTACACATGAGATGATCACCACCTTGCTCAGAGTTGCCACCCAGCCCACGACATAGATATGCATTGGGAGAGTGGTGACACAACTACTGTTGGACCTAGGAGCAGATGAGGGGATGTTTGGATGCCCACTTCAGGAGGATATATTTATTGACATACAGGCCGCTCTCGCCATAAGGATGGTCGAGTCGATACAAGGGCAGGAGGGCCAATACAAACTATTGACTGTCCCTAAGACCAGAGAGAGTTATAGCCTGTACCCTATTATGCTAGAGCCACCAGTGGAGAAGGATGGTCAGGATCAGGCTTAGCCACCTCAGCCTCAGCCACCTTAAGCACCTCTAGCACCACCAATATAGTAGGATGACCAGGGGAAAGAGCCTCAGGGGGTAGGTATAGACTTTAACTATGAGATGGATATGCATGTAGACCTCAAGGAGCTCTTTGGCGGGTCACCTCAACCACCATTACAACGATGCTAACTTATCAGACACCAACGGTCACCAGCTAGGAAGATGGGTAGGTTTTCACAGTATGGGCATCCGAATGCCTCTACTTCCACTACAACTCCACCACACGGGCACCTTGGGGTATCTATATTCACTACTCTACTGCCAGTGCAGCCGTCATTAGCTCTCTTACCTAACGATATCTTAAGGAGACTATTTGTTATGGAAAAGACTATCAAGAGATAGGATCAAACCTTACAATCAGTGTTGTTTGTGGTACAAACCTTAAAAACTAAGGTACAAGGTATCAAAGCTGATTTAGTGACTATAGGACAAAGGTTTGGTGCATCTCTATAAGTGGTTGATGATTTTCTCACCTAGATTAGAGAGCAGAGAGGCCATATTGAGACTAAAGTTCCTAAAGGGAGATAGGTTGTGGTTAAGATAGATGAGCAGCTTAAGAGATACATCAGAGACCTAAGGAATGAGTTGATGAGATATCTAGAGCAGCATTCTAAAGTATTCTCTGGAGTATAAAAGAGTTCAGAGTGCCTGGTTGCAATGATAGCATAGATCTTACAACCACTATTCGTTGTATTCTTAGATTCAAGTTTAGATTCAGAAAGTAGGAGGAGAAACCACCAACACCACCGTAAGAAATAGCACCACCTAGACCTCCTAAGACTTTAGCTTTTTTTCCTCTATTTGGACCTGCCTACTACAGAGGACCAGGCCTATCTCAGTAGTATTGTTATTTTATATTTAGGGAGTTTTCAAACTTTTGGACATTTTGATGTATATAAATTACAACATGTATTTAATTTAAATATTTATCTTATGTTTTGTATATTTTATACTTACAATTGGTATAATGGAAAGACATCACAAAATTGACAATAAGATGTATGATTAAAATAACAGCCTGACGATTAAAAGATAAAATGACGAAGCTGAATGAATGATAGGGATGATGAACTAACCATATTTGATAAAAAAATAAATAGAGAAATAAAAAAGAGAGAAAGAAATAAAAACAAAATCAAGTTTGATGAACAAAGCACTAATATCACATTCTTTTTCACAAGTACTTAACACCTTACTAAAAGGTACACGGATCATAAAACTTAAAAGATGTATACTTTATGATTGCAAAATAGAATGGAATAACACCCACACTAAACTAGATCAAAATGATAAAATATTTGTGAATGGGAACGAAAAGGACTATTGTTAATCCTTTTCCCTTAGTTAGAGTTCCAAGGTATTTGCCAAACTACAAGTTGAAATCCAAAGAGATGCATAACAAAGAGAAGTGCATATATTTTCTGATTTTGGGAGGATTTTAGAGAATCGATCAAAAGTCATCACTATCCCCTTTTGGATAAAAATATTATTAAACTACCGAAATACTTCCCTAACAATTGATCCACATGGCTGAAGCCAAGATCACAGTATAAAACTAAAGCACAATAAAAGAGTTATAATCTAAAAGGCTATTTTTGACTTCCAATGATGAGGGAAAAATTATACTGTAGTGTCTCCAAAATAAACTTGCACCGATGAAGTGAGCTCTCAAACATGTACCATTAGTGACTCTTCACAAATGCATATTTGCTAGAAAATTCTCTAATAAGAATATTATTTCAAAGGGGGTAGACACACCTAAAAACGGCATCAAACACCATAACTACAAAGGATAGGTATGCCAAAAGATGGCACTAGCCACTCTATAGTCTCATCTGGTTCCATATGTCAACAAGCTAGCACTAATCAAATACAATAATCCAATCTAATTCTGTATGTCGATAAACTGGTGCTAGTTAGATACACTTAACTCATCTTAATTATATATACCAACAAGCTGGCGCTAATCAGACAATCAACCAAGGGTTAACACATCGACAAGCTGATAGTAACTACTCAAATGAGGGTTAACATATCAATAAATTGATGGTAACTACACGACCAACAGACTAACTACCTTAGATGGTATATGTTTTAAGATAATCAACCAGAGATTTGTTGCCTCAGGTATGCATCTTTTTCCTTCACTCAAAATTTTGGCTCACTTTAGCACTAGTGCACCAGTTCCCTAAAATTAGGGGCAACTATTAATACTGTGACCCAAGGCAACATAGATCAGGGTTACCCGATACTAAGGAGACAATATATTCCTGATAAAGAACATGAATCTCAAAGGTCCAACCTGGATTTTTCACATTTTTCATAAAAACTTTGTGGTTTTCCAAGTGCTTTTGGAGGTTTTAACAAAAGAGCATCAAAAACCTTAAATTTGGCCTTTAGCCAAGATAGATGGTTGTCTGTCATGTGAGGGATAGTCATTTGTGACCACTTTCATCTTGTCCAGGTTAGATTAGGGACATTTTTGTAATTTTTAGGATTCATGTAAGGGACAGCCATCTATCATGATGGATGCCCATTTATGGGTACATTTACTGAATTCCAATGTTTTCTAGTTTCAAAATGAAAGATAATGATAATTTATGATTTTTCTTGGATTTGAAGGAATTTTAATCCTCCTATATTTGGAGAGTTAAAGTTGGAAGGGGATTCCAATTCCTCCCTAAGTATAAAGACCAAAAATTAAGGTTTTTGTAAAGGGGGGATTCAGATTTCAAAAAAAGGAACAAGGTTTCTAGAGAGAGAAAAAAATTCAATTTTCTCTTCTTAGGAATAAGGGTTCAAACTTTTTCAGAAACAAAAACACACACAAAACTCTTTGTTTTCTTGTATACAAAGCATCAAAGATCGGAGTAGAGACAAACAATGTCATCATTACAAAATTAGATTATATCCTGAGGGTAATATTCTAGGTTTTCCCCCTTCTCTCTCTAATTCATTCTCTTCTTTTGCATGCTACTTAATGGGGCTTTGTTTGTGTTTTGTTGTGTTATTGGTTTATATTTACATATTCTTAGAAATGCCATGATGATCTGAATCTGTTGTTGTGCTAGAATAGTATACTATGACATGATCTCCTCAATGAATGCATTCTGTGTACCTTTTTTTAAGATGTTGCCTTAGTTGTTATTTTTATTATTATATAGCTAAAATGTGATTTAGGATTAGTACTTTCGATTTGGCATGTTTTAGATCTATATAATTACATTCTTAGGGTTTATTTAAGATCTTGATAAGCTTTGTGTTTAATTTTTTCTTTTTGCATCTATCCCTTGAGTGACAAATAGGAAAAAAGGCACCATAGATGGTCGTCTATCATTGCAATAGACAGGACATTACGATGTTTTCTTTTCGTCTCGTTCCTCTTCTAGTTATAGGCATCTGTCACCTTTTAGGAGTGTCGGTGGATAGATTTGTGATTATTTTAATGCATTTTCTATCCTTTTTATTTTTTTTATGTCCTTTTCTTGATATTTGATTCATGATCCATTTTTATGTCTTTATGTAAGTTTTTTGCTTCTGTATACATGTTTAAATTCTAGTATTAATATTTTGTATATTATTTTAACTTGCTTTTCATTGTATATTTCTTTTAAAATTCTAATTAATCAATTTTTTTGTGGTTTGTATGAGCAATTGATTGGATGAATATTTGGAGTTTTCTCGAGGGATGATTATGCTTCAAAAGTCATGCCCTAATTGGTTCATTTTCTTCTTCATTTGTTTATTTTATTTTACATTTATTTTATTTATTATTTTGCTTTATTTGATTTAATTTTGTTAATTTTGGATGTATTTATTTTGAGAATGTAATAAGTAGTAATAAAATCATTTTTCTTGCAAGTTTAAATGGAACATTCACTTAAAATCATTTTTACTAATTAATTTGATGTTTTTCTTAATAAAAGGAACCAACGTGTAATTTTTAGCCCAAAAATTACTCAAATAAAAAAGAGTTTTTTAAGGTATGCATAAGGGAACCAATGTTCCCAGCCTAATAAATTCCTTGATTTATGTATGCTATTCTATTTTTATAGTCGAACGATTTGCTTCTGTAATAATCTCAGTATTTAAATTACATACTTATTTCTTTACTGCTTTTATTATTTGATTGGCATGTTTATATAATTTATCATAATGCATCGTGTGAGAGAGAATAGTAGATTAATGTTTAAAACTCAATTATAAAACAACACATAACTGAGGTTGTAAGTAAAAGTGATGTCCCAAACACCATTCTCTATTTAAGCATCAGAAGATTGGGATTCATTTCCTAACATTTTGTTGGGTGGTGACTCTATGAAACCTACCTCTTTAAGCCTACATTAGATGCCTTCATAGGTTGACTATCAATAATAATTTAGGTCTAACCCCTTTTATTATGAAGTAGCCAATTTATGACTTATAGTGAGTCTTGTTCAGTCTTAGACCCTAAAAGTGGGCCTCTGAAAACCCAGTCGAAATCGAGTTTGGCTCCAGCGTGCATCACAATACTACTATAATACAAGGATAGAGGTAACTTTGAAATACCTCAAACTACTTCAATAAAAGCCTAACAAGTCCTTTCATGAGTATCTCACTAGGTGAAGGAACTCAGTGATAGAGATAGAGAGGAAGCCTAACATAGCTGACTAGATTAGGTTTTTTTATTCAAAGCTCAAGTCCCTACTTAAAGGATGGCCAAAAGATGAAAGGGATAAAGGATTTGAAGTCCATGAAGACATAGCTATAAAAGTTAAGGGTGAGTATTTAGCCAAGAAAGCAAATAATAAGGGTCCAAAGAGGAATTCTAGCAATAACAAGGTAGCTGGGAGTAGTAGTGCAGCAAATAGAAGAGGGAAGATAGCTAAGGTTCTACTACAGATGTTAATCAAAGGCATTACTCCAACCTTGGTAAGTCATTATCTTGGGTATTAGAACGGCTGAGTAAGAAAGGAAAGCTGCAGCCGTTACCACCAAGACCTTTTAAAAGTCAAGGGTTGCCCCATCATAGAGAGGATTAATACTATACCTACCACCAGTATATAAAGCATCTAATGGATTATTGTTACACCTTAAGGAACAACATTTACGATCTCATAGGTAGCAAAAAAATTTTAGATCCCGAAAAGAAAGAGTAAAAAAAAAAGAAAGGAGGGTACAATGCCTTACCACCTTTAGTTTTTATGATTAGGTCTAACTTACGTGAATGGTATGTGATGAGAGACCTGTATAGGAATGAGTACGTGGCCGTTACTCCTTCCACCCCCAAAGTAATAAAGCCAAGTGAAGAAAACTATCCAGTTTCTATGATTGATTATTAGGATTCCCCCACTGAGAGCGAGGATGAAAGGGCAATGTGCCTGTTGATATCTAGAGTTTAGCCAGTAAAAGTAAGGAAAATGTGAGGGAAGAGAAGAAGGTGAAGGCAGTCACAAGAAGCAGAAGAGTGGTGCTTGAGATTAAGAAGTAGCTAGCCCTATTGTAGTACCTAGAAAAAAAGAAATTGAGGAGAACTAGATTATAAAGCAATTAAATAGGACACAAGCCCAAATTTCCATTTGGGATTTATTGAGATAATCTCCATCACACAGCCAAAAGTTGGTGGAGGCCTTATGTGAGTCCACTATTGCTACTACCATTTCACAATTTGAACTATTAGATTTAGTTAAGGAAGGAACAAAAGAAAGTGTGGTGTATTCCAATACTGATCTACCTACTGAAGGTAGAAATCGCAATCGTCCTCTCTACATTAAAGCTCAGGTGAATGGTAAGCATATGGCATGTGTGATGGTAGATGATGGGTCCTCTATTTACAATTCCTACTTTTGGGCCAGTGGAAATCGAAACTAAGTTTGTGGTGTTACCTATTCCCACCAATTTTTGTGTGTTACTTGGAAGGCTATGGTTCCATAAGTTATAGAGAGTGCGTTCTATGCTGCACCCAATGATCAAGATATCTCATGATGGTTAGGTGGTCAACATCAAAGCTACAAAGGATAATCAAGTATCTATGCTTAAAATAACCAAACAGCCTTTAAATGGACTCTACGTGTCCATAATTGGTGGTAGGGAGGATGAAGATAGTTTTGTTGATAGCCCGTAAGTGATTAACATGCTAAAGAAGATGCACTTCTTACTTAGAGCTAGTTTGAGTAAGAATTCTCAGGATGCTATTACCACCAAAGGGTAAAAAGACAAGAAAGGTTTAGGCTACAATGGTTCAAGTTAGAAAGGTAAAGGAAAAGAAATAACAAAGGAAATTCCTCACATTTTTAAAAGCTTTGTGCCAACCTCAGGGGTCTGCCTCTATTGTGAAGAGAACAAACCTTAACTAGTGGGAGATAAGATAGTGCTTGGTTTTGAGGTGTTTAATGATATCTTTAATTGGAAGAAAGGAATTATCAAGATAGTTAAGGTTTTCTGGGATGAACAAAATGTTTTACATTACTCAGCATGGTGTGATATGGGTCGGAGCCATCTCTCATTTTCTGGTTCTCTCTCGAAGATCTACTTTTAGTGCCCGAGATTAGAGGAGGTTCACTTTAACTTATAAATTGGCTACTTTATAATAAAAAAGGGTCAATCCCAAATTATTATTGGTAGTTAACCTATGAAGACGTATATACTAATTGGGCCAAAAGAGGTAGATGTCATAGAGTCACCACCCAACAGAATGTCGGGAAATGACTCTTGATCATTTAATGCCTAAACAGTCATTTAATGCCTAAACAGAGATTGGTATTCGAGACATCACTCTTATTGGGCATCTTGGTTAGGTGTTGTTTTATAATTAAGTTTTATACTTAATTCCTTGTCCTTTCTCACACAATGCAGAAGCATAAGAATTAAATAAACATCCCAATCAATCATGAAAAAGTAATAAATAAATGAATTAACCACTTAAACTTATTACAGAAGTAGATCATGCAACAACAAGAGTAAAGTAATACACATACATAAATTGGGGTATTTATTTGAATTTTGAACATTAGTTCCCTCATGCGTATTTTACAAAAATCTTCACTTTATTTATTTTTTGTTTGGTTTTATATGAAAATTTGAACATTGGTCCAAGTTTTAAAGAAAATTCCAAATTGATTAATATAAAACATTTTAAGTGCCTTTTTTTCCTTATAACGTGCAGAAAAAAACCCTTTTTTACTAACTATTACATTCCCAAAAGAACATACATCCAAAAATACCAAATAAACAAACAAACACAAAATAAATAATAATTAAACAAAACTAAGATAATAAATAAAAAATGATAAAAAGGTTGTCATAGGAGGTAAATGGATGGGATGAGGGTGGCAACCAATCGGGAGCACAATTTCCAATGTAAAAAAATCCTATATAATCCTTCAAAGGCAAAAGAATTTACATACTCGAAAAAAACCACACAAAAGGCAAATAAATTAGTATTTTACAAATATGACAAAGATAATCATTTAACTAATCACATAGTACAAAACCAAATTTAAGTACAGAATTGGATCAGATAAAATAATGCACAAATACCATGGTGATCAAATAAATAACATAAATACTATAAAATACATACAAAATATAACAAAATACCTAAAAATTAGCCACAAATGTCGTTAAACAGGCAAGGGATGCCTATAGCTAGGCGAAGGATGGGACGAGAAGAAGGTTCATGATGTCCTACCTATCACTTTGATAGATAGGCATCCATCAAGTCATCTTCTCATCCGTCACTCGCTGGACAGAATGGGATGCAGAACCTTGACACCAAAAACACACAAAAATCATTCATGGCCACATTCAACCTTAAATATGCGATTATTATGTCTTAAATCATGCCAATACAGTATTATAACATTAAATCATGCATAAAGTTCAATAAAAGCATATTAAAATATAGAATTACAGAATAAAGAAAAAACTTCAAATTTACAATAATAGAGGAATCTTATTTCTAATCATGCCTTTACATGCTCTTTGATCCAGATTTACATCTCAATGAATTTTAGGCATGCCAATCACATAAACATAGCATTTTAACATGTTTTTTTTGCAACAAATAATCACATAATCATGCATGACAATTCTAGAGAGAGAGAGTACAAAAGGAGCTTAGAATATTACCCATTACAAGAAAATCTAAAAATAGCAACGGAATTGATTCCGTTGCTAATTTAGTAATGGAATTTGATTTTCGTTGCTAATTAGCAACGGAATTTGATTTTCGTTGCTAATTAGCAACGAAAATTCAATTTTGTTGCTAATTTTGGTTGAATTATTTATGTTTAGCAATGGAATAAAAAATGGTGGTATTCCGTTGCTAAAAAAAGAGGGAAATTTTAGCGCAAAAATATAGCCACGAAAAATAGCAATGAAAATCTATGACCGTTGCTAAATATGGCGCCATTAGATGGCGAAAAAATTTTTGGACGAAATTTAGCAACGAAAACATAATTCGTTGCTAAAATAGCAACAAAATATATATTCCGTTGCTATTTTGCAACCGAAATTTAATTCCATTGCTATTTCGCAACCGAATTAATATTCCGTTGATATTGTGGTCCCAAAGAGGTGAAAAAAATTTTGGTCCAAAAATAGCAACAGAAATTAAATTTCGTTGGTATTTTGGTCCCAAAGAGATGAAAAAACTTGGGTCCAAAAATAGCAACGGAATTTTAATAACGTTGCTAAAATAGCAACCAAAATCAATTTTCGTTGCAAATTTAGCAACGGAATTCAATTTCGGTTGCTATTTTTTGTGCTAAGTATAAATAGTTCTTTTTCACTTTGCCTCGCCACCTTGCTTCCTTCTCTCTCTATTCCTCTCCTTGTTTCCCTATCTCTCTCTATTCCTCTCCCTGCCCTCACCCCCTCTCTCTCCCTCTCCCTTTCTATCACCCTCACACTCTCCCTTGCTGCACATCATAAAGCAAGCACTTAGTGAATGGGAACGGCATACAGGATCAAAAATAAAAAAACTGGAGAACAAGTATTTGAGTCAAAGGTTTCATGCTGCCTCTAGAACAATATGTTTGTGCATCATCCTCTGTTTCTTGGGAATCTCAGTTTAAGGTTTATTTGTTCAATTTTCTCTTTCTACTTTATAGATGATGCAATTAGCTGAGTATCATGCACGTGCTACTTCTACCAAACCTCCAACGCGGCCTTCCATTGAAGAGCAAAAGCAAAAGTTACTTTTTTACAAGGTATATTTCTTTGTTTGGCATATTGTGCTTTTATTTGGTATCCTTTATCTGAGTTTCTCTTGAATATATTTATTGTCATAATTTTCATGACAGAGAAATATGAACCTGTTCATGCAAAGTGGACAACAGAACGTTGTACAGTGTGTAGATGGGTTAAAGATTGGGACTACAACAAAATTATTATCTGCAATAGGTATTGCAAGTATTTACAATATTAATAACTTTTCATCAAATCATTTAGCGTAAAGATTGTAACATGGACCAGATACCATGTTTGCCATTTTATCTTTATTTTAATAAAGTCTGCTGACATTAAAGTGATTAGGTGATATCTACCCTAAAACAAAAAATAAGTACATTCCCAATTTTTGAAGTATTCCTTTTTTCTTTTCTATAAGTTGGAATGCTATACGAATACAGTATGCATTTGTTTGTTTATGCTGTAAATTCCTTTGAAATGAGCCTTGAATTGTTGCTTTTTAGGAATTTCCTGCTTTTATATTTTGCTTGGGTGTATGAAATCTGAGCACTCAATATTGGCTTCTCATCATCAATTTGAAGAATATGGAAGAAAAAAGAGAGAGAGAGAGACTTCCGCACTTCTTTCTCTAATAAACAAGATTTTTTTAGGTAGGTGTGCAGATATTGTTTAATTGCAAACTTGATTGTTTATCTTTTATATCAGGTGTCAGAGAGTTGTTCATCAAGAATGCTATGGGGCAAGAAATGTTCGTGACTTCACTTCGTGGGTTTGCAAAGCATGCGAAACACCTAATGTTAAAAGGGAGTGTTGCCTCTATCCTCTAAAAGGTTATTTTCTTTACTTGCTTTATCATTGATGTGGGCTAAAAGATAGAAATTATCCAATTTCATTTTTAGTACATACACCAGTTTTGAGCCAATTATACAATGTTTTTATTGATATTATCATATAATATCTGAATCCAAATGACATTTTAGTTTATATAGAAATTCTCAATGATTTTTATTTTAGATGAAATGTACTCAATGTGATGTAATTGGTACGTTAGTTTGGTTGGGATGTTAACTATTGTAGTGCATTGTATTTTTGTTACTTGTTTTGATGTATTTAGATGCTCTTTTACTTTCTTTTGTTTCTTTGTTAATGTATTTAGAATTTGCATTAGTTATTTATTTTGGTTGGAGAAGATAAGTGAAATTTAAAAAAAAAAGTATGATTAGTGCATTTGAGTTTGAGTAGATGTTTATTAGATTAAGAAAATTTTATAAAGTATGATCCGGAGACAGCTACTATGTTGAAAGCTCTGAAGGATGAAGGTATGTTAATCGGGCAGTAGGTTCTTTGTTGTGCCTAAACAGGGCAGTAGGTTCTTTTCTGGAATTTACAAATGATGGGGCTGAAGTGGTAAGCTTACCTCCCTCAGCATAATGTTTATCGGGTTATAACACAATTTTTGGTTTGTATGATGTGATAAAACCTTGATATATATTTAAGATTTGTATAGACTATCATTATGAGGGAAACAGTGGTAGCTGGTTGCTCCTATTTTTTAGGTTGATTCTTGAACATCTTTTTATGCAATTTTAACAGTGTTTTTTTGTCATTGATTTTAATAATATTATACAGGTAAAGTTTCGGCAGTTCATTCCTAGCATTTTGAATGTAGCAAGGCAGTATCTTACGTCTGGGGAAGAGGATGTTGTTGTAATGGCTTTTGAGATTTTTGATGAGCTTATTGAATCTCCAGCTCCTCTTCTTGGAGATTCAGTTAAATCCATTGTGCAGTTCTCTCTTGAAGTCTGCTCTAGTCAAAATTTTAAATCCAACATGCATCATCAGGTATGAGCATCAAACATATCTCCTTCCATTTTCTTAGTGTTGCTTGAAGAGGTGCAGAATCGTAACTATGTTATAATTATTAATTTAAACATGCATGATATTTAATTTATTAGGTAGTCAGACTAATATCAAATCATTTTCACATATATTAGTTTTTCATCCTGTCTATTTACAAAGGAAGCTAGTGTTGTCCCTAGGCCTTAGTTCAGGGGATATAATATGTGTGAGTGTTGGGGTGTGTGCGATTCTCTGTCAAATGCTGTTACAGTGAAAGAGAAGGGAAAGAAAGTTCCTTACCGGGTGGGGGTAGAAGCGATAAGTAAATTAGATTGGTAATCATTCCCTTTATGTTAGACAATTGTGGTAATATTGGATCATATACCTAAAATACTTATTTAAGATACTGATTACTTTCTTTGTTTTTTCTTTCTTCTGTAATTTGTTGTGAAAATTTGGAGCACAACCAATATTTCTTTTTTACTTTTTCTTTAACCTTCTTGCATAAATTTTAGCAGGGCAATAGGAACCCTACAAGAAGTCTGGAACTAGAAGTTTGGCATGACCTGGCATCTGTGTATATAAGCCTTTCGCAGTGGCATGATGCTGAGATTTGTCTTTCCAAATCCAAGGCCATCAATTCTTACTCAGCTTCTAGATATCATATTGTAAGTAAATTTCCTTATCACCTTTGGTATTACTAAATCTTGTACACAAATCACTCACAGTGCGTTTCTAATAGTTTGCAATGTCAAGCATTGGCATGTAAACACCATTCGCATAAAAAACTTGAAATTTTGGTGTCTTGTTTGGAGAAGCTGGTAAAAAATGAGGGATTGGTGATGAGCATGCCAAATAGTTATAAGAGATCAACAATCCAGTTTCTCCGACCATGTCAATTACAGTCCCTTAAGAAAAAAGAAATGACACAAAAGAAGGAAACTGTTCATTCTTGCAATGTATTAATTTCAAATCTTTAATCGATTCCCAGGATTTAAGTTTTTGGTTAAAACCAAAAAATGGAAACTCTATGATTTTCATAATTCAGTGTTGGTCTATAGTTGGTTTACAATATGAATACAAAAATTATTAAAGAAGATAATGCGGTTATTTTATTTTATTGTTTCTTACTTGAATTAGTTTTTAGTAGAAGACAAAGTACAAGATCGGCATCTTTCACAGCTTAATTTGGTTCGGGAACTAAATTTTCATATTTAAATTATACTGCAGGTATGATCTATGAGAAAAAGGTCCTTTACAAAGCAGCTCTAGAAGCCTTCAGCATTGCACTAGATATTGATCCCACTCATGTCCCGAGCATGGTATCTAGAGCTGTGGTACTCCAACACCTTGGCATCCAATCAAACGAATTGATCCGAAGCTCTCTAATAGAAGCTCTTCGGTTTGATAGAACAAATTCATCTGTGTGGTATAATCTGGGTTTGCTTTACATAAGTGAGGGAAGTGCATCCTCCTTGCAAGAAGCAGCTGAATGCTTTGAGACTACAACATTCCTTGAAGAGACAGCACCTGTTGAGCCTTTCAGATGACAAAGTTCTGCTCTTTTCAAGGTTTATACATCTTTTTCTTTGGTAAATTATGTATTTTCACATGAGTTTTGTATATTGTAGTATATAATTCAATCGGAATAAGGAGAGAAAATATTATTTCTGATGTGCCTATTAGATTTAGGATTAACTTCGGCTTAAATGAACACCATTGCTGAAGATAAGCTTCTTACAGGAAATAGCCAAGGTATTATATGTATTCAAGAACTGATGGCATTGAGAATAGATTGTGCATTATGAACAGAAAAAAAAAGTTAGAATTACTGTCAGTAAAACTTATTATATATATATATATATTAAATTTGTGAAGTCTAGATTTCCAAACTTAGTTCTCCTTTTATGGTACTTGTAAATTGTTTTCGGTTTCACACTTAATTATATATAAGGAATGGAAATTATAATCCTTAATATGATGATACTATAAGTGGTTATTTTTTATCCCATTCACGAATTCAAATCAATCTGCCCTTAAAATGTGACCCAAATTTGATATTATTTGATTTCTTATTAACTTGTTTTTCACTCAATTCGTTTGACCTGCAAATCCAATTTGTTATGTGATTTGTTGATTCGATTTATTTATAACATGCTTATGATCCGAATATTTTTACGATTTCATAATTATATAAACTTTATATAATGTGAATATAAAAATAATTGTGTTATTAAAGTTATATATGTATAATCTGTTTAAAATGAAACAAATAATGTTACAAAGCTTAACTCATTTATAATCGTAGCTATGTTATATCATTTTCTTAGGCACTTTAAGGGATCCAGAACAAGTGGTTAGAGGGGCTGCCTCATTTGCATTAGGTCAATTTACTGAGCATTTATAGCCTGAAATTGTCTCTCATTATGAAAGTGTTCTTCCTTGCATCTTAAGTGCCCTTGAGGATGCATCTGATGAAGTAAAGGTAAACACAAGAAAGCAACAACTATGTAATGGATTCTCTCTTCAATTTTATAATTATCTTGTATGAGCACATTTCATTTCATCTGATGGATCATTTTTCTCTAATTGTGGACAGGAGAAATCATATTATTCCTTAGCAGCATTCTGTGAAGACATGGGTTAAGAAATTCTTCCTTTCGTTAATACTTTGATGGGGAAGCTGCTTACAGCCCTTCAAAGTAGCCCGCGTAATTTGCAGGAAACATGCAGGGTACGAGAAATACATTATGTTTCCAATGATTTACATAATTGAGCTACTTCAATGATATCTTTTTTTAGAAATTTTATCCTTTCTTTTGAGTTATAATTTTATTTTATATTAATGTTTTTGCAGTCTGCCATTGGGTTAGTTGCATCAGCTGCAGAGCAAGCTTTCATCCCATATGCTGAAAGGTTCTTGGAGTTGATGAAATCTTTTATGGTGCTCACAAATGATGAGGCTCTCCGGTCACGGGCAAGAGCTACCGAACTCGTTGGAATAGTTGCTATGTCTGTTGGGAGAATGAGGATGGAGCCAATTTTACCACCATTCATGGAAGCTGCAATTTCTATAATTACATTTGAACTCTCTTGGGAAGCTATACTATTTCAAACGTGCTAACATAAAATAATAACCTGTTGTTTTTAGGTCCTACTTTTGATTACTTGGAAAATGGTCTTGACAAATTTAATGATAGGCCATTCTTTATTGGGCATTTCAGTTTCGTAATTTTGTTTTTTTTAAAACAATGCATAATTATATATTGTTGCTTTTAATTTCGATAATATTATTTGTTGTTTTTTATAAAATGATTTGGTGTTCAGGTGGATATAGCATATATAACATTTGTTGAAAGATTCCAAATTATCTTATCTGAAGTATTCAAGTACGATATTACTCCTGGCAGGCCAAAACTCTCTATCTGGATTGAGATACATTTTACTATATTTTTTTTCCTTTTTAAGATTCGATCTGACTCTATCCAAATAAGAAATGAATTTAACCTTAGTTGATGAGTAATATGTAATCTTGATTCTCTATATGGAATGGATGGTTCTATTGGGTTTAAGCATTGGTATACGGGTTATTAACATTATACTATCATTCCCACATCAATAAGGTTTTGTGACCAAGATGATCTTTTCGTAATTGGTTTTATTCACATGGAATGTTTTGAGAAACAGTAGGAAATAGAGGTTTCTTGAGTAGTTTTCTTCTCTGATATTTTTCTTTCTTGTCTCCTTTGCCTTTTAAAAAAAATCAAAATTAGTTTTAACACATTTGAGTTTTTGCAACTGAGAATATGTACTATTGCATGAGAACTCTGCAAGCTGATGGGCATCAATTTGGATCTCCATGATATTTTTCCCCCAACGTGTAGAAAAATATATAGACATTTTTTTTGCTTACCATGATTTTTTTGTTGCTGATTAGAATAGCTTGTCCTTTTGCCTTGATTAGGACTAGAGAGATCTTGTATCTAATGCAATCAACCATTTGGTTTATAAATAAATTAATTAATTGCAGTTTTTGTTCTGTCACTGTATGTCTGTCTTTTCAAAAGTTGCAGTGTTACATGCTATTTTAAATTTATTTGATGCTCATTGCAGCTTGGGTGTGATAGTTACTACATTTTGGCTAATAGTATTTTCAGCAATTATAATAGTAATTTTTATAAAAGATTAATAATATTTTAATGACAAAATAGTGACGAAAATTCCGTCGCAAAATTTTTTATAGTGGTGGCTAAATTTGGCAACGAAAATACTAATTCCATTGCTAAATTTAGCAACGGAATTGCTATTCAGTTGCTAACCTTTTCCAACGGAAATTAAATTCGGTTGCTATAAATAACAACGAAACTTTATATTCCGTTGCTAAAATTAGCAACGAAAAACATATTCGGTTTTTAAAAAATACCAACCGTCAAAATTGCAACCGAATGTTATGTTGCTATTTTCCATTGCTAATTTTGATTAGCAATGAAAATTCAACAAATTTGGTTGCTAATTTCCGTTGCTATTTGCTGATTTTCTTGTAGCGACCCTTAGGAGATATTCTGACTCTGAAATTCTTATATTCTAGATCTCTACTCCGATTTTTGCTTCTTATTTTTCAAAAAAAATCTAATTAATTTCATATGGTGTGTGTATGTTTTTACCAAAAGATTATTAGAGCAATTAAATTTTTGAGAGAGAAATAAATTGGTTTCTTCTTTTCTAAAGTTTTGCTCTCTATAAAAAAGTGATTTCTCCCTTTTTTTGAAACCCTAGAATTTTATCTTTTATACTTAGGTTAAAGTTGGAGTTGGATTCCAAATCCAACTTCCCTAAATTTGGAAAAAATGTCCCATTAAATTCAAATGAAATCCTTTTAACATTTATCCCCCTTTTTGAATTCCAAAAATATGGAAATTCTAGAAAATGAGCCACTGATGGGCGCCCCTCTGTGAGAGGCAGCCGTCCCTCAGTTCAGAATCTTAGGATTACCTAAAATACCCCTGATCTGACCTAGATAAGAGAGAGAAAGCTAGGGACAACCGTCCCTTATATGACATATGACTATCTGTCATAGCTTAAGGTCAAAATTAAGGTTTTCATACACTTTTGTAAAAACATTTGAAAACACTTAGAAAATCATAAAAATCTTTGAGAAAAAATATGAGAAATTCGCAATAAGAGCTTTGAGATCCAAACTTTCTATCAGTAATATAATATTTCCTCATCATCAAGTAACCCTGATCTAGGCTGCCTAGGGTCACGATGTCTACACATGGGATAAGAAAGCTCCTAAAGAGATTGTGACTAAGAAACTGCTTGCCATCCAGAAGAAGGATAAAGAGAAGATAGAAGCTAAAGCTCCACCCAAGCTAAACCTAAAAGATGAAGAGGTATCTACTGCTACAAAGACCAAAGATGATGATACTTTTATTAACATTGTTTATGTTCTAAAACTTTTTTATGAGAACAATGGTTTTTCTTTTGATTATATTAATAAGATGAACAATTTTGCTTACTTGTGTGATGTTTCTTCTAATTTCAATATGCATAATCATGATCATGAAACATTCATATTTAACACTAAATCAACAAACACATATTCATTTAATCTTGAAAAAAAGGAAAACCCAAAAGAAATCATATAAGCATAAGATATAACTTCTGATGAGAGAGAGAAAATTTTGAAAGAATATTGAAAAAATATGAAAGAGTCTTTGCTTGGACCTACGAAGACATATCGAGAATAGGGATGCTTACGGGGCAGGATGGGGCCGAGGATTGCACCCCCACTCACTACTTCTCTAGTTGTTCAATAATGGGGAGGGAATTCCCCCTGTCCCCACCCCACACGGATCCCTTCCCCCCACGGGGATCCCCATCCCGAGCACAAAAAATAATTTTTTTAATTTTAAACTATAATATTTCACAAATAGTTAAAATTAAAATATAACATTTAATAAATAAAAAATCTAAATTCAATCACAATATAAATTAACATAAAATTTAACCATTGACAAATTTAAAATAAAATATAATTTAAAACTTAATAATCCTAAAATTAAATACAAATAACCAAAACTTAATTAAGTTACAATAATACAAGAAATAAATGCATAATTTTTTTATAAATCTCTAATTCAAATAATTTTAGTTGAACCACTTCCATCCCAACGAATATCAACCTAAAATATCAATTAAACAAATATAAAAATATTAGTTATGTATTCATATACATATTAGTTATATATTCATATCCATGATATTACGTCTAATGCAACTATATCAATATAAAAAAAAGCAAAAAAATAGGAAGTAATTAAAAAGAAAATTGATAAATATGAAGAAAAAAATAAATTAAACCCATGATCTCCATCAATTTAGAAAAAATAATCATTTTAATATATGTAAATAACTAACACATAATTAACAGCTAATTATACCACAAATATTTTGCTTTAAGGCTATATATATATATACACACACACACACACACACACAGAGTTAGGGGGCTTGAATTTTAGGTAATAAGTATATTTAATTTCATTCATGGTTGAATTCTGCATATGGCAATACTTTGATTTTTGTAACTTAAATCCTGCTAATCTCAATTTTTCATCCAATTATATATATAAAAAATTGAATTGACAAATCCAATTATTAAACTAATAGTCAACTTTAATATAAATTTAATAGTAAAAGATTTCCCTATTAAAAAAATTAGATACTTTTCATTACAAAATCAAATTTGGGTTGGCTAAGGCTTAAACCCTTTTTCTTTCCTATGGCCTACAAATTAGAATTAACTGTTAAAAACCCCATCATCTCTATTCACTTTCTTCTCGTGTATTTGTCTCTTTCTCTCTCTAATGGCAACCCTCACTTGCCTAAATCACCAAACACATCTCTTTTCCAAATTCTCCCTTAAACCCGAATCCAAAATCATGAACTTTCTTTCTCAGATTCGAATGTCCCTCCAACAAGTACTCATGAAAACCAAAAACAATTACTCCCTATTTCTATTCTTCTTCAATATATTTGCTGTGAATTTGAAACAAAAAAAAATCAGAATTATGCAAAATACCAATCTTTATTAATCGGCAGTGAATGATGATAAACTTGAAGCAAGAGGCAGCACCAGCAATTAATTTCCTTCCAACACAAAATCCATGTGTAAAACAGGCAAATAAATAAGAGAAAAACTGTATTAAGAAAACAACAAAGAAAAGAAAATAATGAGTTGCAATTGCAGAGCTCCCTTACCAGAAAAAAATGGTTGACCAGAATTTGTTGGACGCTACTCTTCATAATACAACTGCAACTTATGCCCATAACAATGCCTTGGATCAATGTACACAAAAAAAATAAAATAAAAATAAAAGATCAATCTCTGTATTCCATCAAAAAAAGAACTATAGTTCTCACCTTATAATAAAAAAAAGGAAGATGGCATGCAAGGGAAGATCTAAGGAGTGAATAGTAGAGAGAGGAGCAACTGTGTGTGTCGCTGTGAGGGAGAAGAGAAAATGGTAGGAGAAGAGTTAGAGCTTCTACGTGGGGTATTTATAGATAATGGCAATTATGTAAATAATTAGACAATTAGGGATAATATAGTAATAATTCCTCAAGTCAGGGATCCCCGCGGGATGGATACCCCAATCCCCGCCTTGAAATATACATTGGGGATTTTTTATCCATGTCTCCGCTCCTACGAAGGGAAAAATCGAGGATTCCCCACGCTGTTCGGGTTGGGTCCCCCCAGGGGCGGGTATTCCCTGCCCCATGAGCGTCCCTAGTTGAGAATTGATCAAAAGATAATTGAGCATGCCATTCCAACCTACCCAAGGTATAAGCCAGTTAAGTAGAAGCTTAGGAGACTTAGGCTAGAGTGGGTTGAAAAAGTCAAAGATAAAGTCAGGAAACAAATAGAGGCCAAGTTCTTAGTAGAGGTTCAATACCCAACATGGTTGGCAAATGTGGTCCCTATAGCTATGCAGGATGGAAGGGTTAGAGTCTAAGTGGAATATAGAGATTTGAAAAAATCTTGCCCTAAGGATAACTTTCCCTTACCTCACATAGATGTCTTGGTAGACAGTGCAACCACTTGTTCTATGTATAGCTTCGTGGATAAGTATGCTAGGTACAACTAGATTATAAACAAGATATTGGATAGGATCAATATGGCTTTCATCACCGAGTGGGGTACTTATGCCTATTGGGTTATAAATACAGGTGCCACCTACTAAAGTATGGTAATTAGGACTTAGATGACTTTATCCACAAGGAGGTGGAAGTGTATATGGATTATATGATGATCAAGTAGGCTACCTGAGAAGGCCACTTTAAGGCATTAGAAAAGTTCTCTCAAAGGATTAACAAGTACAACATTTGCCTTAACTTGAAAAAGTGCATATTTGGAGTTACCTCAAGCAAGCTTTTGGGGCATGTAACGAGCCAAAGAGGGATAGAGATAGATCCTGATAGGGTGAAGGCCATTAGGGAAATGCCTATACCTTAGAAGGAGAAGGAGGTTAGAGGATTTTTAGGTAGGCTTCAATACATAAGCAAGTTTATAGCCAAGTTGACTTTAATTTGTGAACCAATTTTCAAATTGCTTAGAAAAGATCAGCCAGTGATTTGCAATGAAGATTGTCAGAAGGCAATCGACACCATTAGAGAATACCTTTTACATCTACTAGGGCTAAGACCACCACAGGTAGGTAAGCCTCTGATTTTGTATTTGGCTATAGAGGATAGTTTAGTAGGAGTTATGATGGCTCAAGAAGATGACTTTGGGATTGAGTATACAATTTATTATCTTAGCAAAAAATTCCTCTTGTATGAGGCTAAGTAAGTAAAGGTAGAGAAAATTTATTTGGTAGTCATTTGGGCTTCAAAGAAGCTGAGACATTACTTTCACTCCTATAGAGTGCAAGTAGTGGCTGAATATAATCCTCTTAGGAAAAATGGGAAGGTAGTTAATCCTTTTATAGGAGTTTGACATTGAATATGTCATTAGGAAAACCATTAAGGGAAGAGCCATAGTAAAGTTCTTAGCTGATTAGCAACTAGAGGGAGAAGAGGTAACCTATAAGTTTCCTGAGGAGAATATCATAGCTATAATAGTATAAGGCTGGCAGATGTGCTTCAATGGTACAGTGAATAAAAAAGGAGTTAGAGCAAGAGTAATTTTAGTAACCCTAGAGGGAGAGAAGTTGCCTTTAGCCAAAAAGTTAAGGTACAAGGCAATTAATAATGAAGTAGAGTATGAAGCTTATATATTTTGTTTGAAAGCCTTGCTAGCTATGGGAACAAATTTTGCAGAAGTATTCGGGGACTCATCTTTGATAGTCCATCAAGTAAAGGGCAAACGGTTAGTGAAAAAAGAGTGGTTGTTGCCTTACATCAAGTAACTGAAGGCTTTAAGCAGTTAGTTCAAGGTATGCACTCTTGGGTACTTGGCTACAGATGAGAACTAGCTAGTAGATGCCTTTACCACCTTGGTATCGATGTCAGATAACCTAAAAAGAGTGAGTATAAAGCTAGTATTGATCTTGAGTTTTGATAAGCCATACTTCAAAGCTGAGCAAGTAATGGACATTAAGGTGTACAAGGGGAAGCCTCGGTATTATGACATTTAAAATCACTTAGAAAGGTCAGTATTTCAAGAGGAGGCCACTGAAGAGGACTAGAGGATGATTCATAAGCTGTCAACCTAATTCATTATTATAGTTAGAGTGCTTTATAAGAGACAGCCTGACGATATCCAATTGAGATGCTTGAATGAGAAAGAGGCTTAAAAGGTCATGGAAAAAGTGTATGCAGGAGTGTGTAAGGTTCATATGAATTGGTTAGCCTTAGCAAAGAAGATCATGAGCTAGAGATTCTTTTGGCTCACAATGAACACCGATTGTTTTGAGTATGTCAAAGAGTGTCAATTGTGCCAAAGTATGCAAACTTAAGACACTTGCTAGTTTTTGAGTTATGCAATCTTACATCACCTTGGCCATTCACTACATGGGGCATAGATATCATGGGTATGATTCATCCGCCAGCCTCAAATGGGCACATATTCATTATAGTTGTCACTGACTACTTCATAAAATGGGTAAAAGTAGAATCCTTTAAGAAGGTAGATGCTAGAGATATGGTTAAATTCATCGAAAATAATTTAATATGTAGGTATGGCTTATCACACCATATAATGTTAGACAATAGGATGCAGTTTTAAGCTGAAACTAAGCAGATGCTCAGGAAATACTGCATTCAGCATCACAAGTCTTCACCTTATCGATGTCAAGCAAATGGAGTAGTTGAGGAAGCTAATAAGAATGTCAAAAGGATCCTAACTAAGATGGTTCGGACTTACAAAGATTAGGATGAGAAGCTATCTTTCGTATAATGGGGCTATAACCTACAGCTAGGACTTCAACAAGAGTTACCCCATTTTTTTTGTTTATAGGACAAAAGTTATGCTGCTAGTAGAAATTGCTGAATTACTAGAGATAGAATGGGCTAGATAGAGGTTGCTGTAGCTTAACTTACAAGACGGGGATAAGATGTGAGATTGCAGTAACTCACATGTTTTTTTAGAACGTATAGGATAATGACCATTTCATTTGGACCAGTTTTCGCTGTTAGGATAGGCCAAACAAAAAGGTCTCCCAACTGAGTGATCAATATGTGTCTGTGTTGGGCAACATAAGGCAGGTATAAAGAAGTCGCCACCCAATAGAATATTAGAAAATAGTGCTATGACCTTATAAGGCCAAACTAAAGAGGGCTCAGAACCTCACTCTTACTTATACCTTTGATTAGCGAACCATAATTGGGCTTTCAAATTAATTACTTTATCTCTCTTCTCACGCGGATTCATGCATATAAAATAAAGGCACACTTATTCAAGTTTGGAAAGTGGTAAAGCATGGCATATAAAACAGTGAAATTATAAAATAAAATACCATCTACTAGTCAATAAATGAACATACATAAAATGGATGGTTCATTTATGATTCATTTTGGCGGGAATTTTGGTTCCCATATGCATATTTACAAAAAAGGCTTTTATTGTGCATTTTGAATGAAAGTGGGGTGAGTCATCCGATTTTATTTGAAAATCCCATGTTAATTATGTAAAAAATCATTTTGTGTTATTTGTAAAAAAAAACTTATTATTTACATGTGTGGTTTTCTAGGCTCTAAACAGGACATTGGTCTAGTTTTATTAATAAAAAATTCAATTTTTTTTTATATAAGCATTTTTATGTAACTTTTTCCTTTTAGCGGTCGAAAAACTCCTTTTTTTATTATAGACCTAGAATAATAAATAAATAGAAAATAAAAAGGAAAAATAATTAATAACAAATTAAAAGAAATATCTAAAATATCTAAAAATATCTAAAAAGCCTACTGCACTAACTCGCCAAATTGCACTCACAAACACAGGTTAAATGCATAAACTGTAACAATAAAATAAATGAAGTAAATAAATAAATAAAATATAAATAGTTAGATATATAATATAATATAATATAATATAATATAATATAATATAATATAATATAATATAATATAATATAATATAATATAATATAATATAATATAATATAATATAATATAATATAATATAATATAATATAATATAATATAATATAATATAATATAATATAATATAATATAATATAATATAATATAATAGTAGTTATGCCCTAGGCCAAACATTAGGCCCCTTATGTAATGTCACATTTCATTTGAAAAAGTCGGGTTTTATTCATGTTATTATATTATTGGCATGTTACATTATAATAATGTTCATAAATAACAATCTAATGTTATTTTGACTATCCCTAGTCATATGATTAATGATAAATAAAGACTAGTATAAGTTTGATTGATAATCATGGGATGATTATATATGGTGATATGAATTAAACTTATAAGTACTTGTTAGATAACAGAGTACTGGATAGACCCGCAATGAGATACTACATGGGTTAATGTCATTAGCGATCTCATAATAGTTATGTTATTGATCCTTAGACCTGAGATTATCACAGTATCCTACATGATAAATATTATGTTTTAACATAATCAAACATTATCTTTAATCGGATAATCATAAAGGCTATGATTGGACATAATGAGAATCATGCAGAGAATAGTGAATAATCAAGAAGGAATTTGTCCCTCTCTTATGAGAGAGATATCTATCAGGTCCCTCGATAAGTAGGACTAAGAAATGCATGGTCATGCTCAAATGAATTGATGGAGCGATCAATATCATTTGATATTATCAGTCTACTTAGTGATCAAGAAATTATATGTTTGGACTATATAAGTTTGACATGGACCATGAATTATGTTCAAACAAGATATCGTGTGACAAAGAGATTATAACATGTTCTATTAAGTTAAAATCGAATTATCGATATTCATATTATTTGGGTAATCATAATGTCTTGCTAGAGGCTGCTTATGACTTGTTGGCTCATGATGGGATTGGGGCCCACTGCCAATATAATATGAACCTATTGGGTCACACACAAGGAATGTGATGAATGGACTAAGGGTTAATTTAGGCATTTCGAATTTTATTTTGTGATAAATTAAAATTCGAAATAAACAACAACAACAACAACAACAACAACAACAACAACAACAACAATAATAATAATAATAATAATAATAATAATATTTAGAATTAATATTATTCTTATTCTTATTTTAAATAAGAAATAAGGTATTTCTTATTTTAATAAGAAAAGTGGGCTCGAAGTTTTCTCTCTCTTAATTAGGGTTAGGTCAACTATATATATAGTGATGTATATATATATAACCCTAATTAAGCAAAATAGAGTGTTGTAGCCGCCACTTAAGAGAAAAACAAAAGAAAATCATTTTTCTTATGTAATTTTAAAAGAGAGAAAACAAACCCTAGCTGCCAAGGAAGGGAGCCAGCATCCTGAGTGATTCTCTTCATTGCATTCGCATGTGGATATCGGTAGAGGGTGTCATTTCGCATGAGGTTGCACCTACAATTCGATTTATCTGCGCTTTAAAAGGTTGGTAATCGTTACACTTCTCTTTCTATTGAATCAATTGGATCTCTTGGATCCATGGTGAGTTTCTTTTTCCACAACGAATTTTTAATTTTAATATTTCGAAACCCAATATAATATAATAAAGTAATAAATGCCTTAATATAATAATAATACTAATAATAATAATAATATAAACATAAAAATTAATATAAAGATCATCAACATAGTATATAAAATAAATTAAAAGACAATATTAAATAATATGGGTGAAACTTATGACCATGGGGTTAAAATCACACCAAGTTGGCTCACTTTTTGTGTAAATCCATGGCAAACTAGGTTAAAACCCATAAAAATATAACAAAAATAACTAAAATATTTTAAAAGACGAGATCTAAATAATATATACAAAGAAAATAAGTTGAACAAACTAAAAACCACATTTTTAAGTTAAAAATTACATTTTAAATTATAAAAATTATTAAACCTTATGATTATATATTAAATAGTCTAGACCCAGTAAAATATTAAATAAACTATCCAAAAGGGAGTCAAATCCACAACATTCAACAGTAAAAGTATGGATTCGGTCCAGATAAAACAAAAGGTTAAGAGTATAGTTGCCTTTACAATATTACCTTTAGGGATTTTTTTTTCTCAGAATAACAACAAGAACTCAGTGTTTTAAGCATATCTTTAATATTTTTTTCAAGAAATATTTAAGAAAATATGAAAATAAAAGAGAGGTTTTAAGAAAGAAAATGAGAAAAAAAAAATAAAACTAAAGAAAATACCTTTTGTCCTTTTTTTTCCTTTTCTCTCTCTTTCTCTCCCCTTTTTTGTCTCTTTATCTCTTTTTTTCTTCTCTCTTGGATATCACTTTTGGATGAAGAAAAATCCAACTCCTAAGTGAGGCGGTGGAAGGGCTCTTTAAAGGGAAAAAGTGAAAAAAAAATCTAGTAATTACTAAGGCCACTTGTTCAAGGTGTGACTCGATTCAAAATATTTTTCTCTCCCTTAAATTGACATTTTTAGGCCAAGATTCCTATTAATAATTGTTCCCCCATTTCTTATCTTTCCAAAAAATCAAGAATCAACCAATTCAGATTGTTATATCGTTATTTATGACCAAAATACCCCTAATTGCTCATAAATATCCTTTAGGGGCAAAATTATTACCTAGTTTTTTTAAAAAAAAATTGGGAATAATGAAGATAGAATTAGGTTATAAACCCTTCATTAAAGTTTCTCCAATATGGTTCTAGTTTCTAAGAAAAAATATATTTACCTTAAAAAGAGTTCTATAAAAGAATTATACCCAAATTAGTACAGATTGGTCAAGAATAGGGGATAGATGTAGGTGTATTGAGTTCATGCCTAGTTTTGAGCACTTTAAGGCAATAATTAGGCTTTGAATCCTTATAGAAAGTTATAGATATATGTCTTAAGTTTTATATGGAATTAGAATCAATCAATTTTAAGGTTTGGAAGTTGAGATACAGCCAAAATACCAAAATTGGTCCCAACAAACTTTAAGCAGAATTCCTCCCAAGTTACTCTTCAATCCCCAATCCATTTTTTTCAAACTTAAAACAAAAAAATGTTTTCAAAAAAGATAATAAAATAAATAGATATCCTTAAACTTTGATTTTTTTGTATTTAAGAGAAAAAATTCATCCTCATTAGGTAACTTTGATAAAAACTAACTTAGGATCCAATGTCTACAGTTACTTCCAACTTTAAGGAGGCTACTACACTTAGTGTCTAGACAAGCCAAAGTTTAGAGCAAGACAAAAAGACACAAACCTTGTTGCTTTTTGAGATGGCTTATCGTGGGGATGGATGGAGTAATCGGTGCCAGCTTGTCGGTAATGGTTGATTGTGTAGTCTCATTTTGCCTCTTAAGGGGTCTTGTGTGCCAATGGTGGTTGAATATCTAATTAAGGATAGCTTGTTGGCATGCAAAATTAGGATCTAAGATGCGTACCATTTGAGGTAGCAAATCTCTGGTCGGGCAGTTACCGCCAGTTTGTGGACATGCTAACCTTTAGTTGAATCTCTTACTAAGGCCAGTTTATCGACATGCAGAATCAGGATTTAAGAGACGTACCATCTGAGGTAGCAAATCTCTGGTTAGGCACTTACTATCAGCTTGTTGATGTGCTAACCTTTGGTTTAATAATTGATTAAGGCTAGTTTATTGGCATACAGAATCAAGATTTAAGACATATGCCATTTGAGGCAGCGAATCTCTGGTCGGGCAGGTACCATCAGCTTGTAGACGTGCTAATCCTTGGTTGAATCTCTAATTAAGGCCAACTTGTTGGCATGAAGAATTAAGATTTAAGATGCATACTATCTAAGGCAGCAAATCTCCAGTCGAGCAGTTATTGTCAACTTGTTGATGTGCTAACCCTTGGTTGAATCTTTGATTAAGGCCAGCTTATCAGCATGTAGAATCAAGATTTAAGACACGTACCATATGAGGCAATGAATCTCTAGTCGGGAAATTACCGTCAGCTTGTCAACATGCTAACCCTTAGCTAAATCTCTGATTAAGGCCAATTTGTTGACGTGCAAAATTAGGATTTAATACACATACCATCTAAGGTAGAAAATCTCTAGTCGGGCAGTTATGGTTAGCTTGTCGACGTGCTAATCATTGGTAAACTCTAATTAAGGCTAGCTTGTTGGCATACAAAATCAGGATTTAAGACATGTACCATCTGAGGCAGTGAATCTCTGGTCAGGCAGTTATCGTCAGCTTGCCAATACACTAACCCTTGGTTAAATCTCTAATTAAGGCCACCTTGTCAGTATGCAGAATTAGGATTTAAGAAGCATACAATCTGAGGCAGCGAATCTCTAGTTAGGTGGTTACCGTCAGCTTATTGGTGTGTTCGCCCTTGGTTAAATCTCTAATTAAGGCTAGCTTGTTAACTTCCAAAATTAAGATTTAAAATGTGTACCATCTGAGGTAGCAAATCTTTGGTCGGGCAGTTACTGTTAGCTTGTCGACATGTTAACCTTTGGTTAAAACTCTAATTAAGGCTAGCTTGTCGGCAAGCAGAATCAAGATTTAAGACACGTACCATCTAAGGCAGTGAATCTCTGGTCAGATAATTACCATTAGCTTGTTGATGTGCTAGTCATTGGTTGAATCTTTGATTAAGGCTAGCTTATCGGCATGCAGAATCAGGATTTAAAATATGTACCATCTGAAATAGTTAATCTCTGGTTGGGTGGTTATCGTCAGCTTGTTGATGTGTTAACCCTTGGTTGAATCTCTTATTAAGGCCATCTTGTCAGCATGTGGAACCAAGAGTTAAGATGTGTACCATCTGAGGTAGTGAATCTTTGGTTGGGTATTTACCATTAGTTTGTTGACATGTTAACCCTTGGTTGATTCTCTGAAGTGCCCCTTGAGAGGTCTTTGGTTAAGGTGAATATAGTTGGAAAAATTTCCTGGTTTTTGGTAGGGGTGGATGAAATTTATAGAGTAGCTAAAATTGGTAGAAAGTCGCATGGTCATTTGCCCTCTATAGTGGAAGGAGTGTTAAGGCATTGATCATCCTAAAGTTGCATCAGTACATACGACCACTATCAAGTCTCAAGCAATATTCCATTTTGATCTGATTGTCTAGTTATGTGCAGCTATTGAAACCTCTTGGGTAGGATAAAATATATCCCTTTTGATGATATGAAAATGTTACCCCCCAATTACCCCAAGAAAGGATGTGTGTTGACAGTCTAGCTTATTTGCTGAGATACTCTCTTTTCATAACTTAGTATGTTTTCTCCCATAGGAATTTTATCCTTATTTAATTATCTGAAGTTGTCTTGCAATGAAGAATGGAATCCCTTTGCATTTTTTCCTTACAAGAAATTATTCAAGTGAAAATATGAAGGAAATAATATATGTGCAAAATTCATGTATGTACGCACAATCATGTATGTAAGTTGTGTGCAGCGTGTGCCACACATTGTGTGTGTAAATCGGTGTTTGCCAAGATGTGTCCAAAATTCAAAGTAATTACAACTCATCAAATACTTTAAACGTGAATTTTACTCATCCTTAAATAAGTTGAATGGACCACAATCTCAACTAATTTAATCTCAATAAGAGAAATTAAGGGGTCATTTTTAATGAAGGAATAAGAGAATAAGCATGCTAATACCAAGGTCTGCTAAACCCACACATAAGTACAATACAGACCAAGTCATCTCTATATATGTGTGTGCTAAAGGCCATAATAGAATTTTGTCTTTTAAAAGCAAATTCTAGATGCCAAGTTAGGGATGAGATTTTGCTCAAATGCATAAATGCATTCATGGATTCTCGCTTGAAGCTCAAGAAACACCATATGCCTCCTTACATACCAAACCTTACTAGAAGGTCATCTCTGCTAGGTTGGATGAGATTGAACCCAGAATCAGGTGGTCTTACATTAGTTGTAACGTTATGCTTGGGTAAATGGCTATCAAAGAAGGGTCAGGTTCCTAGAGGAAAATGACCACTATGTTCCTTTAATTATCGAGAGGATTATTTTCTACCCATTTGGCCATTATCGAAGCACTCTCACATTTGCTCTTGATAATTTTCAATTTACCAAAAATTATTCAAAGAGTAGTAGCACACGATCTCTCTTTCCTTTTTTAGTTTCTTTATTATGGCATTGACTTCGAGGTTTTTTTTAGGTTTGTTTCATCAAATGAATTTATAAAAAGGATTGGTAGAAATTAATCTCCCCTATTCTTGAAAGATGAAATTAATTTTAGCACAGTGATCATCTTCCTAAAGGGAAGCTAAAATTGTTTTGGGTTAAAGTTCATTTTAATATGTGTAATAATAAAATGAGCACGCATTTAGCATGCTTGAAATAAAGGCTCGATGGGCTAGCAAGTGGCTATGAAATCTAGGTAGGGGAAATTTATTTAGAAAGCTATACAAAGAAAGGTAGCCTGAATCATTTTCTAAATCCTGTCTCATCCTGGGGTCATTTTGACGAGTAATCATAAAGGTTCTAGTGCTCTCAGTGAGTTTTATCCAGTCCCCTCTATTGCAAACAATTTTCTTAATGGTCTTGAAGTGCTCAAACTTTAGAAATTACATGGTATGATCAAGGCTTTTATGCAATTTAACAGACAAAGATAAAAATATGACTATCTCCTATTCAGTTCATATTTGAATGAAACACAAATTTCTCATATTGAGATCAAAACCCATTAATAGTTGAGATTTATTGGGATAAAGTTAAAATTCCAATTGAAAGTAAATTAATGAGAAGCAATTATGTCAAAAATTTATACACTGCTTGGCATAATGAATTGAACTTAGGGGATAAATTATTTTAATAAGAATACTCCCTGAAACTGACAAAAGGATGGTGTTGCACTTGTCTTCCTCAAAACTCTTGGTCTTTAGACAAGCTTCATCTGGTTATCTCCCTTAGTCTTTTCTGCTTTGCCTTTTGTCTGAGTTTTCCTATTATATTTAGGGTAGATAATCCATCATTGCTGCATTCCTAGTAGAAGAAAACCCCTTCCCCCACAAACGACAATGAATTCATCTATTAGGTGCCATGCTGAACTTATAATCCCATACTTCTACTTAGAAGCCATGCTCTATCCCTAAAGGGTTTGTAGTAACTATAGACATATTTTTGCCTCATGCGTAACACGTCTTGTGATGTTGCCCCTTTTATAGATTCAAGACTAAGAGACTTAAAATTCCTTGGTTAATGCTCTTAAGAGACTCGAAATGGCTTAAAAAAGGACTTAATACCCACTAAGAGACTCGAAATACCTTAAAAATGGACTTAATGCTCTAAAGAGACTAGAAATGCTTTGCAAAAGGACTTAATGCTCACTAAGAGATTCAAAATACCTTGAAGGACTTGATGCTCACTAAGAGACTCGAAATGCCTTGAAAAAAACTTAATGCTCACTAGGAGACTGAAAATGCCTCGAAAAATGACTTAATATTCCTAAGAGACTGGAAATTCCTTGAAAAAGGACCTAATACTCACTAAAAGACTCAAAATGCCTTAAAAAGGACTTAATGGCACATGGTTGAGACCTACGAACCTGTATAGAAAACACTCAATTATCTTGCTATTTTATCATTCACATAAAGGATATTACCGTTGGAAATAGATCGGTTACATACATCACATGCATAAGCGAAAATTAAAATTTTTAACTAATATAACAGATCTTTCCATGCATATATAATATAAATATCATTAAGAATAAGAAAATCACCTTTGAGTTTTGTTGAACAATTGATTTTCCTTCTCACCAGGCTATCGCAAATTACAATGTCCAAACTTAAACACCTCCGACCATGATCCACACTAGAGAGGAACCAAATAAACCAGATCTAATAAGAATACAAAGAGGCCGAAATTCTCTTGATGCTACCAAGGGGTGGCGGCTTGGGAAGGAGAAAAAGAAGAATAAGACACTTTTCCCTAATCCTACACTTATAATTATTTCTCCAATGGACCTATTAATATTATTTTTAAAATATAATATTTCAATTAGGTCCATTACTACGAAACATTTCCAAAAAACTCTGTGACTTTTCTGCATATGCATAATTAATTAAACTCTTTAATTATTTATTTTTCTTCTCCCATTATAATATCAAATATTATTATCCTTGTAATTTTACCATTTTATCCCTTACTCTATATGTGTGTGATTTATTGGGTTCCTGTCTATGTTGGCAGTATAATATATAATTAAGAGTTTTGCTCAAACTGGGACTCTTCACCAAGAATCCTAGTTGAACTGTGACTCTTATAATTTAAACTCTTTTAAACCATTTTATCAATTCCTAATTGATATATTCATGATACATTATTATACAAGTCATATATGGCCTCTAGCTAGGCATCATGACCACCCAAATGTCGGGAAAGTCAATTGATTTTGACTATACCCTTCCATAGAACAATTACCATGCAATTACTCCTTTCACCACACTTATCTCATTTAGGTTCTGAGTATGGATTTATGTTAACTCATATGAACCTAAATATGCATGTTCTATTAATTTAACCATTGTTCCCAAAATACCTCTTATGGATCCCTATCCACCTTGGCATCCTACTCTGGCCAGAGATTCTCTGAACAAGGCAATTATATAATTATGAAAGATAACTTCCCTTAATAAATTTGGGATAGTGAATCCTTTTTTTGATTACTCAACTACCTTTAAGTAGGTCATGATATATCTAACTTTCTAACTATTTTCACCTTCAATTGGAGGTAAGCAATTATGGAGTCAAAGTATATCACTTGCTACTTAAGATAACTTTGGTGATCTCAAGTCTAAGGATATTTGCACCACTACTATGAAGAGATTCCTTATTAACATAGATTCAATATCCATGTGAGGATTCTCTTAGCAGGTCTCCAATTAACTTGTTCTTCTTACAAGCATTCATATGTTAGCTTTTATTATCTCCTATGATCACAGTTATAAGAACCGCTGCTTGAACCTTTTAAGAAGAATTACATATGCTAGTCTATCCATATTAACAATATCCTATCTTGTTAATACTTTTACTAGGGATATTTAGATATTATCACATTTGCATACAATAGACATCTCATATCATGAACTCTTTCATGATTGCCTTTTCATTGTGTTTATAATATCAAGGACTTCATTTATTAATTTAAGATAAAAAAAACGCATGTATTTAAAGCATAGTATTAATAAATGAATGATGCCTTCATAAATAAAATGAGTTCACATACATGAAATACATCCATTTCTACATGGGCTCTAGGACATACTCTCTAACAATTACCTGGTTGCTTTTGAGCAGGCAAAATATCATTTTGCTCTTTGAGGTGAGTGAAAATCGCCCCAGCTTTTAGAAGCATTCTACAAACGAAGGTCTGTTGGCTTGACTCCTATTGTAACACCCTAAAATTTTATTTGATATGTATAGTACATTCCAGAGTATTATAGTACAATAAAATTTATAAGTGCTTAAATATTAAACGTGCACAGCCTGGTGTAGTACTAGGATGGGTGACCTTGTAGGAAGTTTTACTTAACCACTAGATGAGAAAATATATATTAAATTGAGTTTAGTGGTATAATTTGAGGTAAAATAAAGATTGGATAGACCTCAAACTAGATAGCAAAAAATTTAACTAGACTGTAAAAGGGTTAACCAAAACTTTAACCAACCCGAAAATATTCTACAAACCTCCAAAAATTATTTTATTTTCATAGATCTACTAGAAATAATCTTAATTAATATTTGAAAGTGAAAAATAATTTTTCTGATAATTTTAAATTTTTGGATTTCGGACCGGTTGATTTTACCTCTAAAGTTGGAATTATACCGAAACGACATTAGAATGATCCAAAATTTTATACACATCTTTCTAAATATTATTTTACATACAGGGAAAAATTTTAGAATATTATGATGAGGGGAATATTGAAATCTAAAGAAAAGGAGAAAAATCAAGTTTTCAGACGACCGAAAATGTTTTGGTGCTCTAAAATCTATCAAAACGAACTCTAATTGATCTAAAATTTAAAAAAAATATTAATTATGATATTTAAAAATTTTTGGAATAATTTTATTAGAAAAATAAAATAAGGATGGATGAGCCAATAAGAAAGTGACAAGTGGCCCAATTATGTCCACATAAAGTGGTTTCATTTGTTCGCCCTTTAAACCACTAATTTTGGGGCTGATTTTTGGGTAGAATATTCATCCTAAACCCATAGAATTCTGTAAAAAAAAATTGGACTAGAAAGCAGCTCTCCTTCTCCTCCAAAAATGTAACCCAAAACTTAGTGAAATTCTATCATTTTCACTTGATTCAAGCTCTTCCACCATAATTTTTCATGCTCTATCAATTAAAATCACTCTTATAATCTCTTAATAGCTCAAAAATAAAGAAAAATTCAGATTTTGGAGAGGAAAAAGTGGATGTAATTGTGAAGAGAAGTTTAAAGCAAAAATTCAAGTAAGTTCATTTAGTGATAATTTAATGTTTTTAATAGATTTTTAGGTAGATTTTAATGTGGAGATTTATATTTTGATTTTATTTTGAATTATGGATGAAGAAAAATTGAGGAAATAATTCATGAAGAATTCGATTCATATAGTAATTCAAAGGGAAATAAATGGAAACAAAGAGAAATGGAAAGAAAAGATAGAGGATGAGATATCATGGAGAAAGCTTGAAAAATAGATATGTGGATACCTAAACTAATTTATTTCATATGTTTAGGATTATGTAAATTAGGAATTTTGTGATGAGATGAACAAAAATTTAATTAATGGTACACAAATGAAATTAGATGTTAATTAATGAGACTGGTATAAGAAATTGCATGAAATTATGTTTTAATGTGAGAAAATGATGTAAGGAGACATTATGTCACTCAAAGAAAAATTATATAATATGAGTATTAAATTAAATAATTGATAAATTAAAGAAATTAGATGATGGATAATAGAATATTTGATGTCAATTGTATGAAAATATAATTAGAAATAATATGTTAGCTATGCAACTTATTATGTTCCTTAAGAATAAATTAAGAAATGTTGATTTTAATTCAAATTCATGGTGGATTAATGCAATTAGTAGAAAAATGGTGAGATATATGATGTTAAAAGTAGGAATATGTGACTAGAAAATATATATTAATTGTAAAACCTATTATGCAAGTAAATGAAATTAAGGTTAGATAAAGAATCAAATTAATTTAAGGTTAAATTTATGTTTAATAAGTATGAAGAACATGTTAAGAATATGTTAGATGAATTAAATAAACTTATACACACATGATCAAATAGTGACCAAATGGTAAAGTATAGGAGTAGAGAAGAATAAGTTATGGAAATGATGAAACAAATTAAGATAAATGTGTAAATGGTGAATTAACATAAAGTAAGTAGGAATTAATAAAGAAAACAAGCATGAAGTAGATTAACCTAAGGAGGCCGAATGATACCCTTAGGATTAATTGATGATAATTATGAAATTAATTACATAATTGACTTAATTTGGATATTTAGGGTTAATTGTGATAATGTTGAATGGTTGAGAATTGAGAAAGTATGGCATGTGACATAATGGGAATAATGTGAGAAATTATATGAAAATATAATGAAATATGAAATAAATAATTGCCTTTAGTGTACAGTGGGTAATCTAGGATCATAGGATATAATAGCTAGCCATAGGGACCCATATACTGTGGTAGCACCACGAGATCAAATTTTCATTGAGGGATGGCTATGTATAGACACTGAGATTGGATCAGCCTCTGTCAGGGTTACCTAATAAGGATAATGTTGTTTCAAAAATAATCAGGAAGTAGTAGTGCCTCCTTTTCTCTTGTATCTGTGATCCTTTGGACATGAGAAAATGTTTTTATCAAAGTTTTTAAGGGAAAATCATTCTTTTAAAAGGGAATATTTTCATTCTTTTGTGTTTGGCGGGAAAGTGGCAGATGGGAACTTTCAATTTAACCTAAGAAGTGAGTCACAGACTAGACTCACGGGTTTGGTCCATGACTCACCGCCTGAGTCGTGCCTTAGAGCCTCAATCACTCTCTTGCTTTGTCCTATGACTTACCAGCAAGTCAAAAACCAGTATCTATAACTCACCAAGTGAGTCACATCCTAGTTCTGTGGTTCATCACTTCCCAACTCAGAATATTCTTTGGGTCCCATCGAGTTTTTCTATGAGTCATGGTTTGTGACTCACAAGTCACAAACCAAGTTTGTGACTCATCGTTCCTAACAAAATTTCAAGTTTTCATCCCATAAAATAGAGGATTATTTTTCAACCAAAATATCTATCCTTTTTTCATTGATCTTAATCCAGATCAATTAAGGAGGATGGGATGTTTTCTTAAGATTAAGGGTGCAATAATCAGTTTTTAACAAACAAGAGAGAGAAGAAAAGAGTTAGTGATTTTAGGGGCTTACAAAGGAAAAAAAACTCTAGTTTTTGGAAAAAAAACAAAGAAGAAAAACTTGATTTTCAAAAAGAAGCTAGGTCACGTAAGAGGGAAGAAAAGAGGAACAAAGGCACTCTCGCTGATTCTGGATAACAGCTACACTCAAGGTAATATGAGATGTTGCTTCAACTTATGAATTTATATAGTTTTCCTTTTATTTTATTTTGAGCTTCAAAGCACTGTTCTTGATCTTCTCTTTGTGCATAGCTTGCATGAATATTAATTTTCTTGTTTTTGTTGCCTAATATTGTACAAAGGGTGTGATTGTGTGTGTTTTTATGGATTGTGCATGAATTAATGCTTGTTTTATAGAGAGAGTTGAATTTTACACTCTCTATGGCTGTCTTCTTTCTTTAGAATTTAAATTCTCTCACTCGATTGATTCATGGAATTGGAGTTGTTAAATATGTTCTAACTTAGTTTTGATCCTTGTATGTTATTGTGGTAGAGTTTAAAGGTTTTTATGTAAGTTTGTGACCTTAGATTTGAGTTTCAAACCTTTAAGCCCCATTCTTTCGGCCAAAAAGCCCCTAATATGATTTCTTTTTCTTTTTTTTTTTCAATTTTGTCCATCCAACTATATAGGAACTGGAGTTTAACAATTTTTTTTCGAGAAACATTTTGTTTTGTTGAGTCCAATAAAGTTCATATAGTCCTTGGACATCCTTATATCAAGGTTATGGTTATATATATGTTTAGGAATTGAAGGCTTCCAAATCCAAAATATTTTTATTCAACTAAAAAAATCATTTTCTTTTTTTTATTTTTTTAAGAAAATAAAGATATATATAGTTCATGGATATTTGGTTACAATTTCACGAGAGAGAAAGAAAAAAGGCATTAAAAAATAAAAATAAATAATTTCTCTTATTTATTAAACAGACATATGAGATGGGTTATTTTGTATGAGCTCCAAAAAGTTTACTTCTAAAATTTTAATTTTATTAATCCAAAATTTTGTTACGCAACACTAAAATTAAAAGTCAAATTCTTAATAATTATTTTTATAAAAAATTAAATATGCTTTACTCTAGGTAGTATTTCACTTTTCTCAATAAAGTAAAAAAAAAGTAAAAAACAAAAACACTCACACAAATACGCATTAAAAGGAATAAAATTTTATCCAAATTAGATAAATAGATGTAATTCAATAAATTTTTTTCTCTCTCTATATATTATATAATTATATTTTAATCCAAAAATATACATGCATAATAAATTTAGAAAATTTCAAAATACAACTTGGTTAATTCACTTGTATAATATATATAAAAAGTTCACTTATAGAAAAAAAAAAGTAATTTCAAAGTTAAATAGATATGAGTACAATAATTTCATTATTAAATTTTAATAGAATAGATTGATTTCATGGGAATATTGTTTTCTTGATGATAATTAATTACATAGCATTAATATGTATATTTGTTAGAATATCCCTTTTTTAATATGAAAAAAAAAAGGTATAATGGTTGGTAGTAGAGTAAAAAAATTGAGAAAACAAAAAAAAATAAAGTAAAAAAAAGCTACAAAATATGTGCCTCCTTGGGGGTTTGAACTTGGGACCTTTGTAGCTTTTTACCGTGTTTCCAACCACTCAGCAACCTTTGTATTTTGAAAATCTAATACTCAAAAATATATATGTATAAAAACTTCGATCGGTTTGGTTCTTTCGATTTTTCAATTTTAAGAATCGAACCAAATCGAATAAATCGATTTTTTATTTTGGTTCAGAATCGAACGAACCAAAAACCAAAATAACCAAACCAAATAGACCAAAATCTATTTGGTTCAGTTGGGTTCTCGATTTCGGTTCTGCACACCTTTAGTCCTTATTGCGTATATCCGGTTTAAGGATTTCCACTAGACACCACTTAGGGCAAAATTGTAATTATGCAATAAAATAAGGATTAAATGGTAAATTATGTATAAAAGATGTCATACATGTGATTAGGTGATAAATAAAGTAAAAAATGCGGTTAATAGATTAAAAAGGGGTAAAAATGTAATTGCACGAGAAATTTAGGGTAAAATCATAAATTTGCATTGAAAATGTGGCTAAAGAAGTTAAAATAGTTAAATATGCAAAGAATTATTAAATCATAATTATAAAAAAGTTTCAAGGACTAAATTATAATTTATCCCTACATGAGTAAGCATAAAGATTAAAATGTAAATTTCAGACTGTAATTTGCTACCACGTAGAAAGAATAGTAGGACTAAAATATAAATTTAGGGCTAGAATGGAAAAAAAAGCTAGATGGAAGTAAAAAGGAGTAAAATTAATGAAAAATAACTAAATATGTGTTAAAAAGAAAGTTTAGAGATCAAATTATAATTTTCATCCTAGAAGCGAAAATAAAGGAGAAAAAGACATAAATAGGTGAAAATAAGGATTTAATGGTAATTGGAAGAGTTAATAGAAATTGTATGACAAAATATAATTTTAAGTAACTAAGAATAAAAAGAAAGGAGATGCAAGAAAATAAAATTAATAAGGACCAAATGGTAAATTGCCCTCATGTAAAAGAGTCATTAAAGATTAAGTTATACAAAAGATCCAATTTGACATTAGAATTAGAGAATTATATAATGATAAAATTTAAAGACTAAAATATAGTGGCCATTCAAAGATAAAAATAGTAATAAATGAATTAAGGGGTAATTAGAAAATCAAATTATGATTTAAAATTGTTAAGGAGAAAAATGTGCAAAGAATAGAATTAATAAGGTTCAAAATATAGTTGCCATCATAAAGAGTTATTATGGAGAATTAAAAATATCAATTAGAAAAGAAAAGATAAAATAAAAGGGGAAGAAAGGAAATTATAGAAATTATAAGATCTCACAGTAAAAAAAAATTATAAGTACAAAAAGGGTGAACAATTGATGTGTAAATGAGTACAAACCAAGAAATAAAAATGAATTAAAAAAATAGTGAACGATAATTAAAGGGATGGATCGAAGACATTGTAAAATTTATATAGATAAAGAAAAAAGAATTGATAGGGACAAGAAAAATATTGTATAAATTCAGTAAAAATTTCACAAATGACAAAAGTAGTTAGAAACCAAAGCTTATGATTTGGGAAAACCAGTATGTGATCTAATTTATTCAAACAAGGAGACATAAATAACTTTAAGGATAAAAAATATATAAAATAAAATATAAATCGAAAACTGACTAAAGACTAGACGAAAATATTGATAAAAATCAAGCATAAGACATTGAACCATATATATGATCACTGAACTAGAAATTTAAGAATCAACCAAAATGAGTCAGATCAAAGTAAGGATAAATTGGACAGAGTTACGCAACAATGGTGATAAATTCTAGTATTTTGTATGTGGCATGTATGAGTAGAATTTTTCTTTGTATGTGTATTATGCAGAAATTAAAGTTATGACATTTACAGTATATGGATGTTACACCTATTATGGGGTAATGATTAAGCTGATTACTTGTGACATTGATTGAAGGAGTTTGGCATGCCTATCTTCGCTTATGAAACCTGTTTGTGCTCTTTTTTTGGCAATATTATGGGTGTAGGAGTATATGCAAAGGATTATAGTGCAAAAGATGTGTTCAAAGAATGGAATGTATGCAAAGAGTTATATGCATGAAACGCATGCAAAAGGGTTCTGTATAATGGAATGCATGGGCCATGCAAAATGCAAGGAAATCTATTCATCCAAGTGAGTCAGAGGCGAGTGATGGTCTTATTCTGTTGCATTTCTGTTTGATAACCCCTTATTACTTTAGGTCATTATTTTGAAGGTAGTGCACCCCTTGTTTTTCACACTAACTTTTCTTGGTGGGAAATGTATCCTCGTTAGGGATTTTCATATAAACTCTACAAGTAACTTTTGCCTTGAATAGACCCAACCAATTCCAGTGGCTTTTTATTTTTCTTTTTATTTTTTGGTGAAATAGACTGTCCATTTCCAGATTTTAATCCTATCCTTTGCCCTAACTTTTTCTTAGAGAGCCATTTACGTTTTTCATCTCTAATGGCCTTATTCTTTTTTTTTTTTGCATTTCCAATTCGTACTTCCACACGTGTCCTTATACGTGCCATAGGTTTCTCTCGACCAGTTAATCATATGATCATGCTTACATATGTGTTCCCATTTATATGTATCTCACAGTAACAAAAATAGGCAGTACTAAACATGTAATGTAAAAAAACTAGTTTTATTCAATCTTAAGGAAGACATCTTGTGGGAAACCCACTCCTATTATCAATCAGCCTTCTCAGGTTTTCTCGATTGAACATTTTCTGTCAACCCCTAATTTTTGCCTAGGATGCCTTTTTTCAATTCTTACCTTAGCAAGGTTCCTAATTTTACTGAGGCCACCTTTCTGGTTTTTGACCCACAGGCTTCTCTCTTTTTTTCCTCTTTTTTATTTTTCTCTCTCTTTCTTTTTTTATATAAATCTTAGCTTAGCCATGGAATTTTCTTCAATCCATCAGCATTGCTCTTAGATTTACTACATCTTAGCTCATGTAAGCTAGAGCTTTTGATTATAAGTTATTCATTTGCTCATTTTCGCTCTAATGATTTAATTCTCAAGGTGTCTGTTAGTGGTTATACCCTAGGCCAAACACTTGGTCCTTTATGTAATGTGACATTTTATTTTATAAAATTGAATTTTCTTCATTTTATTATATTATTGCCATGTTATATTATAATAATATTTATAAATAACAATCTAATGTTTTTTTACTATCCCTAGTCATTTATCATTAAAAGGAATAATGATAAATAAAGCTTAGTATGAGTTTGATTGATAATCATGGGATGATTATATATGGTAATATGAATTAAAATTATAGATACTTATTAGAGAATAGAATATTGGATAGACCCGTTATATGATACTACATGGGTTAATATCATTAGTGATCTCATAATAGTTATGTTAACAATCCTTAGACCTGAGATTATCACAGTATCCTACATGACGAACATTATATTTTGACATAATCAAACATTATCTTTAATCGGATAATCATAATGGATATGATTGGACATGATGAGAATAATGCAGAGGATAGTGAATAATCAAAAAGCAATTTGTCCCTCTCTTATGAAAGAGATATCTATTGGGCCCTTCGATAAGTAGGACTAAAAAATACATGGTTGTGCTTAAATGAATTGATAAAGTGATCAATATCATTTGGTATTATTAGTGTACTTAGTGATCAAGAAATTATATGTTTGGACTATATAAGTATGAAGTGGACCATGACTTATGTTCAAACAAGATATCGTGTGGCAAAGGGATTATAACATGTTCTATCAGGTTAAAATCAAATTATTGATTTTCATATTATTTGAATAGTCATAATATCTTGCTAAAGGCCATTTATGACTTGTGGGCCCATGATGGGATTGGGGCCCATTGCCAATATAATATGAACCTATTGGGTCACACACATAAAGTGTGATGAATGGACTAAGGGTTAATTTAGGCATTTTTAATTTTTTTATGACAAATTAAAATTAAAAATAAATATAATAAAAAAAATAATTAAGATTAATATTATAATTCTTATTTTAAATAAGAAATAAAGTATTTTTTATTTTAATAAGAAATGTGGGCCCAAAATTTTATCTCTCTAAATTAGGGTTAGGTCAACTATGTATATAGTGATATGTATAGTTTGAACCCTAATTAAGTATAATAAATTAGCATGGCAGCCATCACTTTGAGTAGAGAGAAAATATTTTGTTTTTTCTGTAACTTTGAGAAAGAACAGAAAATTACACCCTAGCCACCAAGGAAGAGAGCTAACACCCCGAATTATTTTGTTCATCATATTTGTGTGTGGATACCGGTAGAGGGTGTTATTTTGTGTGAGGCCGCACCTGCAAATTCAATTTGTCTGCACTTTGTGAGGTTGGTAATCATTACATCCTTTCTATTGAATCAATTAGATCGTATGGATCGTGATGGATTTCTATTTTTCGTTGAATTTTTTTTTAATTATTATTTCAAACCCCAGCAGTCTCTTCTAATGGATGAAAGTCTGTTCTTGATTGGTTTTTTCAAGGATAACTCAAAAAGAAGGAACTTTGAAGCTTTGGTTCCACTAGGTTGTATTGTGGTGGTTAAGATCAGTTCTTGATTGGGTTTGTCAAGACTAACTCAAAAAGAAGGATCTTTGAGATTTGCTTCTGGTGGGTTGTATCATAGTCACCTTGAGAAGTACAAAATGGTTAAGAATTAAGGTTTTGTGGTCGCCTTAAAAAAATGAGCTAAGGTGATAACTTGGGATTCAGCTTTTGATCCTTTTTTGCATACACTCATTGGTTTTTAAGTCCAAGCAAAGACTCTTTTCTTCGTCTCTCTTTTTTCGATTCTTCTTATTTTATTATTTTTCCATTTTTTTTTCAAATCTCACCTCAAGAATCATAATGGATGCAATCAAGAGTTTGTATTCTTTGAGATTAAATAAAGACTTGTGTTTATTAAATCAATGTCTTAGAAATGCTATGATTATTTCCATGCATAATGCAAATAAATGAGATGTTGCAGACATAAGGAAAGTTCATATCATTAATGCAATCAAAAGAAAAAAGTTATAATCTTAATTTAAAGACACTTATTACATCCTAAAACAAACTATTTAGGCCCCATCTTTATCTAAATGATGCCACCAAGGTTAGCGATGATATGAAGCTCATTAAAGAAGCCTTAATTCTCCACCTTTGGCTTTGGCACTTATTGTTTATCAACCAAATCCTGAATACAATCTCTTAGGGTATGACAACAATCCGTTATATGCCCTATGCGTTGGTGATAAACACAATACCAATCAGACTTATGTCCAGGTTTCCCTTGGCTTATGGATGGCTTTGCTAGTAATGGTTGTAACTTCCCTTGCCTACTAAGATGCGTAAGTTACCAAGACAGTGGTTTACCCATGATGGTATAATGATTCCCTTTTGTTCTTATGGCTGAAACTCTTATAACCCTTTTATTACCCCTACTGGCATTTCCATTCTTCTGTTTGTTGCTATGGTTCCCTCTTTGTCTCTTTTCGGGGTCAAAAATATGCTTGTTGTCTATGAGGTCTCAAATCTAGTCCTTTACAGTCCAACATTTATTTGTTAAATGCCCGGTGCACTGATGAAAGGCACAATACTGGTCCACTTGATGATGTGGCTTTCTTTGCCCCTAGAAGTTTTAAGTGGGATTAGCTGCAACTTTCACTGCTTCATTTGTTCCCCTAGCTCGCAAGATAAAGGTCTGCCTAAGCTGGAGTAGTGTCTCCTATTTTCCACAATGGCGGGAACTTTTGATGTCTTTCCCTCTTTAGATCTAGGACTTGCTTCCTTAACAAGACAAGTGAGATACCAAGATAATGGCTTATTTATGATGATGTTGTGTTACAAAGCTTTCTCAGTCGTGAAGGCTTTAACCATCTGATCACTAATGTCTTTATTGGAGCCTTGGCCATCCTCTATCCTGTCTTGCCCTTAACATCTACTATAACCTATACCATTATAGCTAGTAAACCTTGCTTTCCCAAATGGCCATTCCCTACCAATTTCTTACTCAGCGTTGACTATGCCATAGATATGACATCTTAAGATAAAAAAGTTATCAATCTCATGCCTCGTATGTTAATGAAAAGCACAAAACCGATATGACCTGTGACTTGGCTTGCCATGATCTTTAGTTGGCTTAAATGGTAAGGGTTGCAGCTTTCCTTCTTTGACTAGTTGAGCTGCTTCAATAGCTGACACTTCTTATGTCCTTTAAGTACCACGACTGCTGCCAGTACCAATCCCAATATCGTCATCAAAGATAATGGCTACTGCCAATATCTACCCAACTGTGGTTGATTTGGCTCGTGCGGCTATAAAGGTCACAGGCTGAGGTCTAGCAAGTGGTGCAAGTAATCCCTCAATCTTGGCCAACAATCTATCTTCCAATTTTGCCAATCTCTAGTCCAGATCTTCTAAAATGATACCAACACTCTTTTATGGTGCTTTAGCCATTTCCAATTTAGGTATAGCAACTGTGAGGTTCCCTAAACCACTTGGATGAATAGTCTAAGATGGCTGAAAATCAAAAGGTTAGAATGGTGCATAATGGGTGGTTCATGTTTATGATATGTATACGAGCATAATGACAATGCATCAGTATAGTATACAAGATGACGTATAAGTGTGAATAAGCTTTACACATGATGTATGAGAGTGGATGCACGTGAATGACATACGTGTAATATCATGCATTATAATACCAAATGTTGTATGGTGTATGATGTATGATGCATGATACATGTTAAGGATACATGTGATGCGAATCAGCACATGATGACATATGTGACTAATATATACATGGGTATGCTACGAATACACACATAATGCATGGTACAAGTACACATATAAGGCATAATCATGAATAAGTCATATATATAATGTGTGACATTAGTGATGTGTGAACAGGGTATGCATATGATACTGGGCATGATGTATGTGTTTGATATACATAAGATGTACGATGTATGAGCATGCTAAGCATAACTATAATACATAAAATTCACATACATTTGGTAGTGATGCATGTCGATGTATATGGCTAATATACATATGGTATGCTAGGTATGCTTATGGTGCATGGCATATGTACAATGCATGAGGGTGATGCATGTACATATAATGTATGAGTCAATCATCAGAATGATGCATACGAATGTTATAATACACGATACATAGGCATATTACACATATGACATATAAGGGCGATGCATATGAATGGTACACATATGATGCGTGAGTCAAAACATGACACAAAGGAATGATAATATTATGTGTGATGCATAAATGTGTTAGACACACGTATGATGCATGGTATGGATATACATATTATGTGTGATGCCATGCGTGATGATGCATGTGAATGATATACATATGATACATAAGTCAATGCATGATGATACATGTGACTAACACATAATGTATGGGCATGTTAGACGCATGGCATATATATGGCGTGTGATTCATGAATTAGAGTGATGCATGAGGATGACATACATGAGTGGTACATATATGATGAGTGATGCATAAGTGTGTTAGGTGTCAATCACATCTATATACAAGCATAAAAATAGCCTTTTAACCTTATAGCTCCTACACAAGAGGCAGTGCAGTCTCTATCTTAGGCGAGCTTAGTCCAAAGGTCAATACGGAACCCAACGAACATGCATAAAGTACGGTAAAAAATCGACAGCATAACACTCATAATGCAGGCATAGGTGTATGATTTTTGGCCATTATGTATTTAGATAATTCAAGTAAATCAGGTTGGATGCACCGAGGGCATGGCAGCCTTTGATGAGTACCACCTAATTTAGTTGAATTTATTCAACATATGAAGGCCCATATAGCAAGCAAAAGGATTACGGTCATAGGGTTTAAATGAAGTTGCTATTGTCATTGCATGGGCTTGAGTCCAGTGTTTGAAATTTTAGGGCTACCTAAGCATAGTCCCTGCCAATGAGTCTAACTCATCACGAGCATAATGACCGATAAGTCACCATTTTATATATCAATTGCTATGAGACTTGGGTCAGTAGTTCTCCTTAACACATCCTTACATTGAATGAACATAAGGCATGCTTTAGGATAGCACCAGGGTTGAAATCAAGACACCTAACATGATTCTAAGACTCTAGAATGAACACAGTGAAATTTTTTGAAGAAAGATAAAATTTCTTAATTTTAAGCCTATTTAAACTAACCAAAAGTAATTTTATAGCAAAGTCTCATGGTGCCTAGTGGAGTTGCCACTATGATGCATAAGTTTTTTTTTAGAACGCACAGGATAATGACCATTTCATCCAAACTAGGGTCCACTTTTAGAACTGGCCAGACAAAAGGGTCCCCCAAACCGAGTGATCGATATGCATCTATGTTTGGCAACTTAAAGTACGTGTAAAGGAGTCGCCACCCAATAAAAAATTGAAATATAGTATTTTGACCTTAAAAGGCCATAACCAGAGAGGGTTCGAAACCTCACTCTTATTTATACCTTTGATTAGAGAACTATAATTGGATTTTCAAATTAATTATTTTATCTCTCTTCTCATGCAAATTCATGCATATGAAATAACGGCACACTCAATCAAGTTTCGATAGTGGTAAAGCATGGAATATAAAATAGTAAAATTATAAAATAAAATACTATTTATTAATTAGTAAATAAATATAATAAAATGGATGGTTCATTTATGATTCATTATGGTAGGAACATTGGTTCCCGCATGCATATTTGCAAAAAGTCTTTTATTGTGCATTTTGAATAAAAGTGGGATGAGTGATCCCATTTTATTAGAAAATTCCATGTTAATTATGTACAAAATCATTTTATGTTATTTGCAAAAAAAAAAAACTTATTATTTACATGTGTGGTTTTCTGGGCTCTAAAGAGGACATTGGTCCGATTTTATTAATAAAAATTCCAATTGTTTGATATAAGCATTTTTATAAAACCTTCTAACGATCGAAAAACTTTTTTTTTATTACAGACCCAAAATAACAAATAAATAAATAAATAATAAAAAGGAAAAATAATTAAGTACAAATTAATGGAAATATCTAAAATATCTAATAATATCTAAAAAGCCTACTACACTAACCCACCAAACTGCACTCACAAACACAAGTTAAATGCATGAAGTGTAAAAATAAAATAACTGAAGTAAATAAATAAAAAAAATATAAATAGTTAGACAAATATAATATAATATAATATAATATAATATAATATAATATAATATAAGATAATATAATATAACAATAATAAAGTACTAAATACCTTAATATAATAATATTATAATAATGACTATCAACAGATAATAATAATATAATAATAAATATTAACATGTAATAATGATATAACACTAAATATAAACACATAATAATAAAATAATAAATATCAGCACAAAATAATAATCTAATAATAAATATACACACATAATAATAATAATAATAATAATAATAATAATAATAATAATAATAATAATAATAATATAAGCATAAACATTAACATTAACATAAAGATCATAAACATAATATATAAAGTAAATTAAAAGATAATATTAAATAATATGGGCGCAACTTATGACCATAGGATCAAAATAACACCGAGTTGGCTCACTTTTTGTGTAGATCCTTGCCAAACTGGGTTTAAAACCCACAAAAATATAACAAAAATAACTAAAATATTTTAAAAGATAGGATCAAAATAATATATACAAAGAAAATAAGTCAAACAAACTAAAAATCACATTTTTAAGTTAAAAATTATACATCTTTAACATACAAAAATTGTTAAACCTTATGATTATATATTAAATATTCTAAATCCAGTCAAATATTAAATAAATTGTCCAAAAGGGTGTCAGATCCACAACATTCAACAATAAAAGTATGGATTCGGTTCGGATAAAATAACAGGTCAAGAGTATAGTTGGGATTTTAATATTACCTTCGGAGATTTTTCTCAAAATAACAACATAAACTTGGTGTTTTAAGGATCTCTTTAATTTTTTTGTCAATTTAAGAAAAGATCAAAATAAAATAGAGGTTTTAAGAAAGAAAATGAGAAAAAAAAATTAAAAATAAAGAAAATACCTTTCTTTTCTTTTCTTTTCCTCTTCTCTCTTTTTCTCTCTCTTTTTCTCTTTTTCTTTCTCTCTTGGACGTCACTTTTGGATGAAGAAAAAGCCAACCCCTAAGTGAGGTGGTCAAAGGGCTCTTTAAAGTAAGAAAAAGGAAAAAAATTCCAGTGAATACTAGGGCTACTTGTTTTGAGTCACAATATTTTTTTCTCCCTCAAAACAATGTTTCTAGGCCAATATTCCTCTCTCTCTCTCTCTCTCTCTCTCTCTCTCTCTCTCTATATATATATATATATATATATATATATATATATATATGTAAGAATTTTTCTCCTATGTCTTATTTTCCCAACAAATCAAGAATCAACCAATTCGGATTTGTAGATCATTATTTATGACCAAATACCCCTGACTACTCATAAATATCCTTTGGGGACAAAATTGTTACCTAGTCTTTGAAAAATTATTGGGAATAATGGAGATAGAATTATTCATAAACCCAACATAAATGTTTCTCCAATATAAATATAGTTTCTAAAAAAATTTGATTTACCTCAAAAGGAGTTTTATAGGAAGAGTTATACCCAAATTAGTACAGACTAGTCAAAAACAGAGGATAGATTCAGGTGTCTTGATTTCATGTCTAGTTTTGAGCACCTTAAGACAAGAATTAGGTTTTGAATACTTCTACAAAGTTGTAAATATATGTCTTAAGTCTCATATGAACTTAAAATCACTTAATTTGAAGGTCTGTGGGTTGAGATATAACCAAAATACCAAAATTGGCCCCATCAAACTTTAAGCAGAATTCCTCCTAAGTTACTCTTCAATTCCCAATCCATTTTTTTCAAACTTAAAACAAAAAAATGTTTTCAAAAAAGCTTATAAACTAAAGAGAGATACTTAAACATTGAGTTCTTTTTATTTAAGAGAAAAAAAAAGTTATAAGGCCCCAACATATGCCCTAGAAGAATATGTGCATATTTAAATGATATTGTGACTAATGTAAGCTTGATTAGTTATTGTCTTATAAGTTGGGACCTAGAGGGAATTATTTTAAAAGAGAAAGGATAATACGATCATTTTACATTATAGCACACATGTGCCTAATTAATAGAAAATGTAAATAGGGGCTTAATTGAAATAGAAGAGAGAAAGATTTGAGGTAGAAATAAGAATTAAAAGGAGTAGAATGCAAATTAAATTGGTTAAACAATAGACCAATAAGGAGAATACACCTAATAGATTCTAAAGTATTGTAAAGAAACCAAGATATTTTTCCACAGAATTTAAAGGAAATGGCTGGCCAACTCAAAGGAAGAGTTTAGGAAATCTTCATTGAATATACTCTTTATTTCCTATGGAAAAATCACTTATTTAAGTTACAAATTAGAAATGAGAGAGAAAGTTTGATGTTCAGATGTTTTAAGGTAAGATTTCTCCCCTAATTCTCTTCTCTTTCTTACTTCATATATGGGGTATTAGAATTGATATAAAGATTAAATATTTACATGTACAATCTACTGTGTTAGAAGGAGAAAATAGCAAGATGAAGGAGAAAGTGGTAGGAAGAAGCATAGATTGTTAAATAAGGTATGGGAACCTTTAAACCCTTGTATATGTGTGTGTACTTCTATAAAGTCTATTAAGAAATTTTTTAGAGGTATTTTTGAGATAAAAATATGGATTTAATGCTTAAAGGGACAAGAGAACCGAAATTGGAAAGTTATCTTCAAAATAGGAAAATTTCGTCCTAGGATTCACTGGACCTAGTAACACTGTTTGGACTATAAAATGAGTTATAAAGATTCAAATTGCATGATTCTAGTTGGGTTCGAAACTAGACTCATAGATATAGATTTCATATGAGAAGTCAAAATTTGAATCCCTTTGTAAAGTAATAAAAATTGAGCTTGAACTTTGACTATGTCTACTACCCTGCCATTTGGAGCAGTCTATGTTTTTTAATTTATTTTAGAGATTTACATGCTTAAATGGTGTAATTTTTAAGGTTTTGAAAACTAGAGACATAAAGGAACAATGTTTCAAAAGACAACTTTGTCTGAAAGTGTCGTTTAATAAGTCTAAAATGGCCTATATTTTGAACCTAGGAATCTATCTTTAGGACTTTTAAGGCAGAATGTACCTCATGGTCACCACTAAATGGGTAACCATCATGACCTCCTTCTAGAACCAAATTGGCACCTACTTCATGGTCATCACAAACCAGTAACCACCATGACCTTCCCCTATTTCCTCCCATACTTAATTTTTAGGCCCTAAATTACTACCAAAGCTTGTCTAAACCTCCCTAAATATTTTTAGAGCATTCTAAACCTAAAAATAAAGGTAATTTATGGCATTGAATATGTGAAAAGCATATTGACATAAGAGAATAAAGTTATAGAATGAACACTAATACTAGAAGACATAAATATATATGTTATTTAATTGAGTTTTAATCCTTGGAAACACCATCAAAACCCATCCAAATCTTCTTGAACCTAATTAGAATGTCTTAAACATGAAATTAAAAGAGGTAGATGGCATAAAATTTATATGTATGTTTATATTAGTGAAGTTCTACAATTATATTTATACAATTGTAATTGTAGTTATACAATGATAGTTAAGTTACACTATTATAATTGATTATAGACATTGACATGTATAGCTATGCAATGTGATAAATTGGATATAATAAATGAAATGATATGATCATAAGCTATTTAAAATGACATTGTGTGTGTGCAAATGAGATGTAATATACATTGTTCATATGAAAGATAATATACAAAATGATAGGAACCAGGAAATGCTAGAGTGAGTCCTTACAAAATATATATAAGATGTAATTAGATTACAAAAGTATATAGAATATAAATGTATATGGACATAAGTACCATATATAAACATGTATAACATATGTTAAAGTTAGAATGAAAGTGTATATAGATGTGAGTAGTTATTGGTTATATCATTATGATTAAAAGTTCTTGACATGTTAATTCATTTGAACAAGTAGTGAGGTGTTCAATGCATAAAACGTGCACAAAGTGAATTATATAGATATGCATACATGAATGCATGTTAATTTCTATATGATTATAAAAAATATGAATATGAATGTGTGTGTGTGTGTGTGTGTGTGTGTGTGTGTATGTGTGTGTGTGTGTGTGTGTGTGTGTGTATGTACACATAACATTATGCTCTTAAGCATATACTTGTGGTAGAGTTAATAATACAATTGTTTATAAGAGAGAAAAGTGAAATGAATTAAAGGAAAGGATTTATAATTGCCTGCATCTATGTCTAGGTTGTGAATAGATAGGCATGCCTATAAGGGTATATTGCAACTATCCCATGTTCGACCCCATTTGGTTCCCTATACTTTGACCCCATTTGGGTCACTTGCCAACCCCATTTGGGTCCTCTTGACCGATCTATAGTATAGATTTGACCCTATTTGGGTCTATAGTTTGATACTTTTGGGTATCCTATTGTACCTTCGGGTACCCTAGTATCGCCTATATCCACACTCTCAGAAAAAGGTGCAGGCTTATTATAAGATACAAGTAAAGTAATATGAAAAGTAATTTGACAAAAATGATATGATATACCATGATTTGATCTAAACATTGTTTTACTTAATTCATGTATAGCATATGGAAAGTGTGAGATTGAATATAGTTATTTTTAAATATGAAGTATATAATACTATAGTAATTCTTGTATATATAATAATGGTAATTGTGGATACCTAACATTTTCTTCGCTTAAGACTATAATATCTACATACATATCTACGTATACAGGTGAGCATGCATAATTTAGTTAATGATTGTCATTGATTACATTATAAACTCGCAATCTTTATAATAAAGCCTTGTATTGATGATATTCAAATTGTATGTTGTGGCTCATGATTATATTAGACTACTAATATGCATATGTGTGTGAGTTGGCGGCAACTTCTGTGAGAGGTCATCTTAACAATTTTTCTTTATTCCCTACTAAGCTAGTAATTTTAATATGGGTATTTATCCATATAGGTATATAAAGCTAGGATTCGATCTAAAGGGATAAGATATGCTACGACAAGGCCAACACTAGGGATAGAAAGAGATAAAGTATGGATTTATATTTTTTTTCTCCTTGTAAATATAATATTGTGCTAAGTAAAATGTATTATAAAGAATGGAATAATAATTAGTGGAGTACAACAAAATACTTTCCTTGTGCAACCTTTTACAATGTGTTGATATATATCTACATATAAATATTATAAGTTAACATGACAATTGTGCAAAAAATTTACCGTATACTCAATTATATGTAAAATAGTTTATAAGATGACAAGTAACAGAAAAATTTAGGGTAGTCTTTACAAGTAATGTAGAAAGTGGCCTAATATAACCCATACAAAGGAACGCATCCAAAAGATCAATCTTGAGTCGCAGAAGGTATGGATAACTAAGGGTGCCTAAAGCTGATTCAGCATCTGCCAAATGATCCATCCAACTAGCTCCTTCATAAGGCAAGTGAAAATCGTACAGTTTCTGCCAAAGAATATAGTGCCTCGATGGGTAATTGATCACGGTTCAAAGTGGAGCCTTAATTGTATGAAACACGAGAGGAGTAACATTCTTTGAGTGTAAAACATGTGAGGGAGTGCTTGTGAGGTTTTTATCTAACATTTTCTTGCAAACAATCCATCATGACTAAAGAATATAGTGGGAAAGGAATATCCCAAGAGGATGATATAAATGTGCCCGATAACAAGATGCTATGTCAAGCATTTATTAGGGAGATTCGGAAGCTGAATCTTAGGATAGATGGAATAGAAGAGAGGCTTGAAGGAAGTACATCCAATGTACCTAGAAGGACAGCAAGGAGAAACCGAATTATTGAACAACATGTAGTGCATGATTATAATGATGAAGATGGACAGGAGGCTAGTGCAATGATAGATGGGAACTTAGGCAACATCAAACTCAAGATTCCTCCTTTCAAAGGCCAAAATAGTGCAGAAGAATATTTGGAGTGGGAGCAAAAGGTGGAGATGATCTTTGAATGCAACAGATATTCAGAAGAAAAGAAAGTGAAGCTTGCAGCTGTGGAGTTCACAAATTATGCAGTGTTTTGGTGGGAGCAACTCAATTTGAGTATAAGGAAGGTGGGAAGGCATCCCATTAATAATTGGGAAGACATAAAGGAAACCATGAGAAAAAGGTTTGTTCCTTCACACTATTTTAGAGAATTACATAAAAAATTGCATAGGCTTGTGCAGGGAGCAAAATCAGTGGAGGAGTACTATAAGGAAATGGAAATGTGCATGGTAAGAGTAAACATTGAGGAGGATGAGGAAGTCACCATGGCTCGATTTCTAAGTGGGCTAAATAATGATATTGCTGATGCCCTTGAATTATACAAATATAACTCCATGGAAGAAATGTTGCACATGGCAATGAAGATTGAAAAGAAAAAGAAGAGTAGAGGCTTCCATAAGATCAACAACAACTCAAATCACTCTTTGGCATCTAAATGAACCAAAAAGGAGTAGCAGAAGGACTTTAGGGTATCTAAACCCTATAGGGTAGATTCGACCCCTAAAGAAGAAAAGGTACCCCAACTTCCAAACAAGGTTGTTAAAGGTAACTCTAGTACTCCTACCCCTAGTAGAGAAATTAAATATTTTAAATGTTTGGGTAAAGGGCATGTAGCATGTGAATGTCCTAATAAGAGGGTAATAATAGCTAGGGATGATGGGGAAATTACTTCTGAATTAGAAAATAGTGATAATGAAATGCCCCCTTTAAAAGATTGTAGTGATTGTGATAGTGAAGGAGAGTTATTAGTCGCTGAAATCGGGACCTCTTTAGTTGCTATGAGAGCTTTAAACTTGAATGTTAAGGAAAATAGCCTAGAACAAAGAGAGAACATATTTCACACTAAGTGTTTAGTTAATGGGAGAGTGTGCACAATCATTATTGATGAGGGGAGTTGCACGAATGTAGCTAGTGCAAGTATGGTTGAAAAGTTGAACTTGGCATATGAGAAACATCCTAGACCTTATAGGTTGCAATGGTTAAATGATAGTGGAGAAGTTAAGGTGACACGCCAAGTTAGAGTGCCATTTTCAATTGGATGGTACAAGGATGAGCTTTTATGTGATGATGTACCTATGCAGGCAGGCCATTTGCTTTTGGGGAGGCCTTGGTAGTTTGATAGACAAGCTATCCATAATGGGTACACTAACTGATTTTCTTTTTCTTATGAAGGTAGAAAGGTTGGTTTAGCTCCATTATCCTCTCAAGAGATTTATGAAAGCCCAAAAGAAAGACTAAAATAAATAACCAAACTAACTAAACTAAACCCAAAAGAAGCCCACATACCTAGCCCATTAATAATACAACTTAAGTGAGTCATGTGACTTTTAAATGAAGTACATGACTTGTACAATTAAAGCCCAAAGTTATATAAGCCTAAAATAACTTAGACTCAATTCTTTCACTTGCTTCTAAAAGCTAAGTACTTTAAACTTGTGATGTTGATTGATGAAATCATCATGACTTACCCTTTCTATGGTCATATCATTAATGATATGACCATAGAGAGGGCAAGTCATGATGATTTCATCAATCAACATCACAAGCTTAAAGTACTTAGCTTTTGGAAGCAAGTGAAGGAATTGGGTCTAAGTCATTTTGGGCTAATACAACTTTGGACTAATTGTACAAGTCATGTGCTTCATTTAAAAATCACATGACTCACTTAAGTTGTATGATTAATGGGTTAGGCGTGTGGGCTTCTTTTGGGCTTAGTTTAGTTAGTTGGTTATTTATTTTAGTCTTTCTTTTGGGCTTTCATTTTAGGCCTATAAGGTTTATTAATTAGTTTTGTTTTAAGTGTGTTTAAGACTTATTTGGGATTAATTAACTTGTAAAAGCCCAAGAAAATTCGTGTAAGGCCATATGAGTATTTAAATTAGGGTTTTAAAGAGTGAATTAGGGTTAGCCACCTTATAAATAGGCTAACCTAGGTTGTAAACTTTATCACTGAATCAAATTATAAACTTTTGAGAGTTTTTCCTTGGCTTAGCAAAAATTATTTAGAGAGATTGTGAGATTGCTTGATTTTTTTTCTATTGCATCAAGAATTAGGATTACTTATCAATCATTTGATTGTGACATTTTATTAATTCTTCTTATCCTGATTATTTGCGTTTCCATTCACGTGTTGTTTGGGGGTTCAATAGGGAGGGTGTTTGTCTTCTTTGTGTTTTGAGATGAAAGTGTATGTTCAAGGGGTTTTGGGTTCTTTAACCTTGGGGTTCTGGATCATTTGGTATCAGAGCCAAAAGTAAGGTAAATTCCTATTTATCTTAGTGTTAGGTTTGTGTTTTTTTCCTTGATTTCTTTATGTTTATGCCGAATTAGGTAGCGATAAGTTTTGATTTGTGTGCCTTTTATGTGTTAAATTTAGCATTTTCTTTTCTTTACCTTGTGTTTTTGATTCATTAAAAAGCCTTAGAAACCAAACTTGAACTTTGAATCTTTGGCATGAAAAAAACAAAATTCTAGTAGTAGTAGCCTTTAGATTGGTGTGTTGAATTAAAAAAAATCGTGGTACTGTTCATAGTACTGTTCACAACACTGTTCACGGTACTGTTCATCGCACTGTTTTGGTACTGTTCATAAAAAAAAAGAAAGTAGAAAAAAAAATGTGAAAGAGAAGAAAAATAGAAGAAAAAAAAAAGTAAGGAGCAATTGAGTATGGGTAGTTTATATAGCCTAAAGAAATCCTAATCCTTTCATAAGTGGGAAAAACTAATCCTTTTTGCTTTAGGATTAGGAAGGGCAGCATTTATACCTTTTTCAAACACCTTTGGGAATCCTTTAAAGGGTAGGAAATACAATTATTATTGCTTTGGGTTTAGGTTTTTAAAATCCAATCCATACTTGATTTGGAATTACAATCCTAGTCCTACTTAACCAAGGATTTACTTTGTAATTATTGAACCACCATTTGTGCTATCCATTTGTTATCCATTTATGCCACCATTTTATATCATTTGTTATCCATTTGTTCCATCATTTTTTTGGAATCATTTTGATCATTTGTGCTACCATTTTGCCATCATTTTTCCAATCATTTGCCACCTTTTTGTTACCATTTCTGGCATCATTTGCTATCATTTTTGCCATCATTTTTCTATCATTTTTCCATCAATTTGCTATCACTTTGCCACCATTTTGCACACAACTTGATACACTAATCAAGCTTGTTATACCATTCGGCCTAGTGATAATTTTGGCTCTAAATTGAATTGTTTTTGCATGCAACCAACTTCATTTAGTTTAATTAGGTCTCTTTGTTGATTTCTTGCTTTGTTAGGTAGAATAACTAGGTTCTATATTTGGTTTACTTTGTAGTGAATCAAATTCATTCATTTTATCCATATTGTTATTTTCTTTGATTCTTGTTGCTTATTTCTTTGTTTTAAGCTAGTTTTTGTTCCATTTACATTGTTAGAGTATCTTTACTTGTCCAATACTTTAATTTACTTATCATCAAGTGGTACACCACTCTTGTCCATGTATCACCTCCATAGTGTCTAGAGTTTTTTTTTCTAGTTTTTGAGCTATCTTTTTGTTGTTAGTTATTATTTCCTTGCTTTCTTAAACATGCTCAAGTTTTTTATTTGTGATTTAAATTCTGAAGTACAATTTTAAAGTTGCAAGCTTGGGTGGAAAAAGGTAAGAGAGACTGAGGACAATATAAGAATAAAAGCTAATTTTTAAGAGATAAACACAAGTGCTTTGTGAGGATGTCTTATTACAATTCCAAGCGATATTTAAATCAAGATGAAAGGAATGCGTTTAAGGACGATATAAAGTTGATAAGTAAAGACCTCAATAATCTAGAATGGTTGGTTATACAATATTTCGAACCACTCATTAGGATGGAGGAGAGCAAAGCGAAGAGAAAGAAGGAGAAAGTTATCCTAGAAGAAATAATTTCTGAACCTGAAAAGGGTGATATAGATATAGGCTTTGATAGTGAAGTTACTCAAGACCATGAAGAGGAGGTTATTGATGAGCTTGATGAGGAAAAAGAGGTTTTGGGTGAAGTTGAAGATATGGAGAACTTGGTAAATAAGGTTGTTTTAGAGGTAGAAGAGGATAATGATGTTGTGCATAATGGAAAAATATTTGAAAGTAAAGATTTCGTTGATTGTTTGAGTGAGAATGAAGAAGCTGGTTTAGTGGAGATGGAAGATCTGCGTGCTACAATTTCTCCTCTACTGTATAAGGAGGATGAGGTGTACATAGGAAGTGACGAAAGTCAAAATCATATCACTGTATTAAATACTAACTATGTTTTGCATAGTTCTTTTGTTTATAATTTGTATGAGTTCTTTAATAAAGAAGCATTCATACTATTTCCACCAATGTCGAAGATCAGTTATGAAGATGAATGTATTCCTCAAGTGCCAATTCCCAACTATTGCAAGATGAAGATTCGAGGACGAATATTTTCTAAAGAGGGAGGGAATGATACAACCATATAAAGGGCAAGTCATGATGATTTCATCAATCAACATCACAAGTTTAAAGTACTTAGCTTTTGGAAGCAAGTGAAGGAATTGGGTCTAAGTTATTTTGGGCTTATATAACTTTGGGCTTTAATTGTACAAGTCATGTGCTTTATTTAAAAGTCACATGACTCACTTAAGTTGTATTATTAATAGGCTAGGTGTGTGGACTTCTTTTAGGCTTAGTTTAGTTAGTTTGATTATTTATTTTAGTCTTTCTTTTGGGCTTTCATTTTAGGCCTATAAGGTTTATTAATTAGTTTTTTTTAAGTGTGTTTAAGACTTATTTGGGCTTAATTAGCTTGTGAAAGCCCAAGAAAATTCGTGTAACGCCATATGAGTATTTAAATTAGGGTTTTAAAGGGTGAATTAGGGTTAGCCACCTTATAAATAGGCTAAGCTAGGTTGTAAACTTCATCATTGAATCAAATTATAAACTATTGAGAGTTTTCTCTTGGCTTAGCCAAAATTCTTTAGAGAGATTATGAGATTGCTTGCTTTCTTTTCTATTGCATCAAGAATTAGGATTACTTATCAATCAATTGATTGTGGCATTTTCTTAATTCTTCTTATCCCGATTATTTGTATTTTCATTCACGTGTTGTTTGGGGGTTCAATAGGGAGGGTGTTTGTCTTCTTTGCGTTTTGAGATCAAAGTGTATGTTCAAGGGGTTTCGGGTTCTTTAACCTTGGGGTTCTGCATCACTCTGCTATTAACTTCAGCTTCTCATGTAACCAAATCTGAAAAGAAAAACAGCTAGGATGAGTTAGGTTCATCTCAGGCAAAAATATGGCTAGAAAATACGTGAAAATCCAAAAGGACATGTTTTCCAACAAAAAAAGCTAGTGTGAAAACCTACAAGAGGTACACTACCTTTGAAACTATAATGTACTTGGAGCAATAAGGGGTTGCTGATAAGGTGAGCAGCAGGGTCAGCATGAACGACATCTAGGCCAAGAATCGTCTCTATCAAAACCAAGGAAAACGAGGTATGCCTTCCATACACACTGTCTATGACACTAAACAACCTGTAATTTCTTGTCAAGCCTTTTGAGCACGTCAATAAACATCGGGTAATGCAGCATAACAAGATAACCCCAATCTAAAATATGGGCACACCATTGAAATCATCCAAAATGTCAATCAGCCACTCCAGTGAAAAAATTCTCCCCCAAGGAACTAGGTCTCTGGCCTCAGAAGGAAGAACATCTAATGCTTGTGTCACCTCTCTAGGATAGTTTAGAACACTAAAAGGCAAATATGTTAAGGTGCCAAGTGCAAATCTCATACCAACAATCTCAGCAAACTCCTCAGGCAAAGGATATAACTCCTAGTGGCTAAACCTAAAAACCAAGGGAACCTTAGGTCCCAATATCGGATAGCAAACAAAATCAAGGTTCTATCTAGCTTCACTCTCCTCAAGAATCTCAAACTGGGTTTTGTGTTTGTTTGGATTAAATACAATTATGCTCTGTTTATGTATATTTTAATTGTATGTTTGATAGTGATTCCAAAATAAGGGCTATTAGATATAGAATTAATGCATTGTAGATCTAGAAATAGGTGGAAAATGAATGGGTACTGGGTTGATTGGATCCAAAATGGAAAATCAATCCAAATCTAGGATTTATTATACCAGTGCTTAAGCTAGCTATTCAATTAGCTCTGGAATGGAAAAACTGGTAGTTAGAGTAGTTGGCTCCAGAATGAGAAACTTAGGTTTTGTTAGGTCATCTATATTGGATTCATATTAATTTTATGTTAATAATATGTTTTGCATTGGGTATGGGGAGGATTTGATACTTGAACAACATTTTTAGTAATTATTTCGTCCTAATTTTCACACTCTGTTTTTATTGCCATTGATTGCTTTACACTTTCAATTTAATTTGCTTTAATTTTGTTTACTTAAGTTTGGTAGTTTTAGCTTTAATCAACAAAACAATTGGGAAAATTCTTGACATATACTGATAATTAATCATTTTATTCTCATAACACAATCCCTAGGGTATGATAATTTTGAGGTCTTAAAAATATTCCTCTGCCAATTCAGTACACTTGCTGACCTCTAGTCATGGAGTAAGCTTCTATGCCTATGCTATCAGTGACTCCTCATAAAAACATATTTGCCAAAAACTTTTTGACAAGAATATTGATTCAAAAGGGAGAAAATTTTCCCCATACCATAGCATGACTAATTAGAACATATACTAGAATAGAAAAGAAATTGCAATAACAAGCCAGGCAGTAATTTAGAAAAACTAATAAAAGATCATTTTTCCCCATACCGAAGCATAAATAAAAGATCAATATTCAATAGGATGACACAAATTCTAGACACAGTAACTAAAAACTTAAAAAATGGATTGAAAGCGTTATCATGATATACCAATTTTACTTAGTAAAACCTAATAGTTGCTAATTAACATGCAAAAGTGTAATTAGGTCTAATGAAATCCCTAATCAGCCCAAACAAAAGGATCAATTAATATCATAGAGTAAATCCTAAACATTCTAACACAAATGCTAGATTTTAAGAGCCTTAATTAATGCGACCTCAGTAAGTGCACTAAATCGACAAGTAATATAGTGGGGTAAATTTCAAACCCACGAATATCGAACCCTAGGAAACAAGTGTAGCGTAAGAATACTCTATTGATTGGAATTACATGTTAAAGAATTTCCCAATGGTTTGTTGGTGTGTGTTGTATTTAGTAATTTTAGCAATTAACATAAAAGTAAATTAAGCACAAAATATGAATTAAACACAAGTAATAAGAATAGAGTAGGAAATGTATGAAATAATAATGGCTAAAAATGCTACTCAGGAATCAAATACTCCCCTATCCAATGCAATATTCATTTTAATATAACATTAATATACCTTAGATGTGGACAACCCATCTAAATCCCTGATTTCGCATTTCGAAACTAACTACTCTAATTACCCGATTTTCCATTCCGGAGCCAATCCGATAGCCATCATAAGCCCAGGTTCCAAAACCTAGATATAAACTAGTTTTCCATTCCAAAACCAACCAATTCAATACCCATTCATTTTCCTCTCTATTTCTGAATCTACAACACATTAACCTTAATTCTAACAGCTCCCATTTCGAAAATCAAAATCATATCCAAACTTGTGAATTCATCCTTGTTTTTGAGATTCGATAATTCGCACATCTAGCACTTCACCACCCTTAATTATAATGCAATAATCTCTGGTAGAATTCAAGTCATCAAGCAATGCGTAGACAATCTTTTCATAATTGGAAACAAAAGGCAAATATAAATAGAGTCCAAACAATAACATATATTGGATGCACTCCATTTTACCCAGTTGCTATCTTTACCAATGCCTAGATGAAAGTACAGATCATGTAACATCCATGCAACAAAAAGTCTGTAAAAATATTTCCGCTCGAATCCAAAAATTTCTTAATTACCAACAAGAAAAGAAAAAGAATTGCCATACAAATGCACCGCATAAAGGTAAACTAATGCATCAATTAAGCAAAAGGTGATGAACCAAAGAATCATCAAACCTCTTGATGATACAGCATCCATTTCATTGCTAATAAAAGTCCAACACTACATATTTAATTACATGATTTAGTGGTATTTAATTACATGATTTAGTGGCAGCGATTGTGCTGTTTGAATCAGTAGCGTCATATTCTTATATTGTCATTGATATATATAAATATAGAAGGTCTAATTGCTAGCAGCAAAACTGAAAATAATCCCAGCAGAATCTCTTCCCATTTCACAAGCTGCTTCTTGTCCTTATCCCAACTCAATCCTTCCCATTTCACAAGCTCCTACATCAGTGATCGATGCTTCCTTATCCCTGTCCGGAGTTTGATGAACTGATAGTCTAATTGTGCGACTCTGAGACATTCTGTATATATCTTTACACTCCTCAAGATCAGCGTCACAAGTCAAGAGAACCCACTCATTATCGTCATCCAGATACTTGAGATCAACTCTGCTTACGTCATATATATTGAAACGCATCGCAAGCTCTTGTTGCAAGACCGTGAAATCCCAATCTGGTTGCAAGCTAAACCGGACCTTTTCTTCTGCAAAATTGGCTTTGACTCTAAAGGCACCACTCTCTCGCATACTCTGGCCACTGCTTTTTGGAAGGGTTGGTAGAGTCTCCAGAATTGGATGGTCGCCCAATATTTTATGGCTTTGGGATCTTGCAAGAGGTTTAGATGCACCACGATATGATGCATGTAAGTCTGCATCACTGCGTGTTCTCTTCAGCACACCAACTGGGTCTTCTACAGTAAAGCTATCCACCGTATTCAAAGTATTATTGGCGATTGTTTGCTTCTTTGTTTCTGTGGAACAACAGATACTCGATCCAGAGCTGTGACTGCATGATGAGGATAGGGATTTTGAAGCAGTGGGATGGGCATTGACCGTGCCAATCTCGGGTTGAGCATTTAATACTGCCTTTGAATCATCATTCATCTTCAAGGATCCAACAGGGCCACTTGGAGAGGTTAACTCTGGAAAAGTTTTATAGAAAGAACCAATCTGAATGGCACCTTCAGCACCTTGTACTGAATCAATCACAAGTTGGAGTTTCTTTAAAGAGTGGCCAACCTTCTTAAGTTTTCGAGAAGGCCACCGGGTGATACCATGCTGTCTGCATATCCTTTTCAGAGTGGTGGGGCACACTGCAGTTAGAACAAAATTGCGAGCAACATCAAAATCACTTTGATCTATTTCTATACAAACATTAATGGTACAGTTTAAGCTCATACATGTGACAAGTGTCCTCGGTTTGGAGACAAAGGAAAAGTTGAAAATTAAGAAACTAGCACGAAGTCATCTCATGTAATGAGCTGGAAGAAGCAAATTTTAGAAGACTAAAAAAGTAAGATATCAGGCCAATAAGGTGCTGGGAAAATATGAAGATAATGCCATGAATGACATATGAGAATCAAGTTAATGAAGTAAAAATTTGACAACAATTTCAAGGATTAGTAAACGCAGGGCAATCTAGGCGTTTGTCATGGTAACTATACTTTTCTTTCAGTCAGGGATACATCATTTTGGAATCGCTCTCTACTCCCAGTAAGCATGCTGCACAACTTGTTTAAAGTATCCTGGTGTTTAATAACTAGGAACATAATTCTGATAAAACAAACACTACAGCACAAATGAGACTAGCAATTCTTTTAATGATTACTGCTTGTGAAGGTTTGCGTGCCACGAAGTTCAAGAAAATGATAGGCATGTCAAATTTTCTAAAGCACTCCAATAAAATCCAACATCAGGCTAGGTGAAAAATGGCGTTCCTTCTCTCAACCAAGGTTAGTCTTTACTTTATTCCTCTAGTGGAGACAATATTTAATCAAACAATCAGAGAGAAAGGAAGAAGAATATTTGTTTTCCAATTGTGGTAATTATTCTCCTACCACCAATACTCTTAACAGCATCTTTAAGGCTCCCAGCAAAGTATTGCCGAAGAACTTCTAAGCTGATCGTCTTCTCTGTCTTGGTCCGTCTCGTCTCACCTGTTTTCCTGGTGCCAGATGAGTGCCGCCCAGTGAAAGAACTGTTCACACCCTTAGCACTCTCTGTGGGTCCAGTCCTTTGTTCAGCTTGTCTAGACTCTATAACACCATGCTCAAGGCATAATTCTTGTAGAGAGTCATCCCAATTAGTTGCCAACTTGAACTCTTCTTTAGGTTCTTTTGGACTGTCCCATGAGACAGAGACTTGTTTACCTTTCTGTTGAGCATCCATCATCCGGGCAATCCAGGATGAACCCTCTAAAGAAGGGTCGTTCAGTGAGGAAGATGCAAATTTATGATTGTCTACTTTATTGTTTCTTAGGTATGAAGCAACTGTTGTTTGCAAGATGGTATCATCCTCAAGCACCCCCATAACAACATGTAAACATCGGCAAGCTTTCTGTATGGCAATGGGCAATAAGTCTCTCATCCGCCTTTGTTCTTGGGTATTTTCACAATCTTTTGGCAAGAAAAGCTCCAAGACAAAATCAGCTGATCCAGTGTGAGTCCTTCTAAGTGGAATTGCAACAGCCGCATGCAAATTGAGTATCTTAGCATGGTGAGATAGTGGATAATATTGCTAAAGGCAGCTACATCAGTTGCAAAACACTGTTTGTTTGACATGAATGCTTTCCCAACAATCCCTTGACCAAGATAAAGGTATTGCTCAGAGCAAGCCACATGGAACGCCAAAAGCTCCTCATCGGCAATCAAACAAGCAGAATCCACTGTCGAAATACACTGAGCAAACTTCTCATCAAAATGCCGACACCCACCTTTTCCTTGCTGGAAACACCGTGCCCATGTTAGAGCTAAAGGTAAATTATGTGTTTTGCAGACAGAACCTAAAATTTCTGATAATTCTGGAACTGCAGCTTGGCAAAATTCTTTACACGCCTGAGAAAAAGGAAGCACAACTGTGATCCTAACAAACATCACAACTTGAGATATAAAATTGAGCGCTTGTAAAATATCATCTACTTGCCTTAACACTTGGAGGGCAATAGTCTTCTGAACTTTTCAGATCAACAGCCTGGATATGAATATGACTATTAGACTCAAAAAACAATTCAAGTAAACTGGTTGGATGAATTATATCAAATGTAACTTAAAAAGAAAAGAAAAAAAAAAAAAAAAAAAAAAGGAAGCAACCATGAAGAGGAAAAGAAATGCTATCAAGAAAGTACTAAAACAATCAGAATAAAGGACAATTGTTGGCACATAAATAGAAAAAAGCACTACATGACAAAAATGATGAAAGCCTAGTGCCATCATTTCTGATGATGTAATTTCATTTGAAGTCTACATGCACAAACAGTATAAGCATATCAACTATATTACAAATGTAAAGTCTAAATGGTAAGAATCTTGGCAAGCATTACAGGTGAGATCATGAGTTAATGTCCCATTTTCAAGGTTCTTCAATCAAAATAAATTTTTATCCATAGACCCCATTGTTTCAAAATTAAACTCTTTCAGGAAACATGAGGGGAGGACAAAGAAGAGACCTCAAGAGCTTTGCAGATAGTTTCTAGTTCTGGACGGTAATTGATATTTTGAGAGGTTGTTACAACCTCAACAACCCCCAAGCAAGTACCTGTACCCCTTTCAAATATAGGAACCGCGAGAGAACCTCTAATATTGTATTGTTTTGCATAATTTTTACGTGGATACTCATCACTTCGGAAGAAACGAACATCTGGAGTTGACTCAGGCAACTCTCCCAAGAAAACACGGCCAGGCAACCCAAGAGAATCTTTTGAATCACCCTCCACCAAGAAATGATATTCTTCTGAAACACATCTATAACTTGAAAGACTTTCATTCTTTCGACTGACTAAGCATGGCTGGTCAAAAGTTGTGAGAAAATTCTTACCCTCTTTCTTCGTAGGCACCCATATCTGAACAAGGACTTCCCTATTTTTTGCATATTCTTTCAACTGTCCAATGGCCTGTATCAATCTCTCTTTTACTGGAGAAGAAGGCCCTGAATCAGCCCTTGGTCCAATCCACAAGCTTCTACCTAATTCACTGCATTCAGATTGTACTAAAGATGGAACAATCAGGTTTTGAGATCTAGTTTCGGTGAGTTCCTTTTCCTTTGATTCTTGGTGGACTTGGTGATGAGGGTTTCCGGTAACAAGATTTCGTTGACTTGTGCTGGAATCAATAAGAGGAAAATAATATTGTGCAGTAGAGGTTGAGGGGCCAGGTGGTGAAAATTTGAAGTCATCAGTAGTCTCCAGCCAGCAACCATCATACAAGAGTTCATCCATGAAATCTAAATCCATGGCAGTGCTGGAGAAGTTCCCAGATGTAGTCGAATCAGGTTTCAAAGCTTCATCATCCATACTTGAAGTTGGCTTCAATTCTTGCATCTGTTATTAAATCTGAATTCATTGTAAAACTTTGATCATGATCCAAAACACAAAAGAACAGAAAATGTAAAATAAAATGAGGAACTTCCATGAATGATTTGTATGTATTGCTTGTATCCGAAAATCCAATATGCCCAGCTCGGAGAAGAAACATCGTCAACAAAAATTTGTAATTTGTGCAACTGCAATCACAAATTCATTTCAGAGGAAACCAAGTCTACCACACTTTCATTCACAACTAATACAATCCATCTACCTCACACAAATACATATTACAATCTTAAACAACCCTACATAACTTGTGATTTGCATCTTATAGAGGGATTTTACAAGCTCAAAGTCACTTTCAAATTTACCTCAACCGAACTTTGTATCATGACAGAAACAAACTTTACATTATTTTGGAAAAAAAAAAGGGTGACCCACCTAAGCAAACAACAAACTCTCTCTCTTGCAAACTGAAGCATAAAAATTATTCACAAACAAGACAAGGAAAAGAAAAAGAACAAGAACCCATTTCAGGAAACACTGAATTCATAGCACCCAAGAACAGCAAGAGCAAAAAAAAAAAAAAAAAAAAAAAAGAACAAAAAAATCAGAGACATAACAAGAAAGTATACTCACTGTGGAAATTGCTTGCAAAAGAAATCGATGTCTGACCAAAAGCAAATCTAAACTGACTGAACAAGTAACGATAACTAATCATCAAGGACTTAGTTAAGTAGAAGATGCGCTATGGGATAGAGGAGGGAGGAGAGACGAAAGTAAGAGCAAGTAAAAATGGGCCTTTAATGATATGAATATCATACAAACAGTAGATTTTATTATCTCCTTCGTTGGGGCACAAAGTCTACTGCTGAAACAAGTGTTTTATTTTTTGGTATATAGGACTCCGCGCGTGAAGAATCTTCTCCAAACCAAAACAACAATTGGGCCCCATACCAAATCAAAAAGTTAATTAATCACATATAGGACCCATAAAAACTTAACAAATTGGGACTTTTTTAAATATAGTGTATTTTTAAAATTTATTTAGAGAAATGTGGTTATTTTATGAGTAATTGGGGAAATGGAGCTGGTTGTTTCATTCCCGCAACAAACTCTTGTGGAAGTGAAATGGTGTGGGGCCCATCAAGATAAGGGCAGAACTGAAGTGTGGGGCCAGGTCATTCCCGCAACAAGTGGCAACGGGAATAGGAGAGTCAAAGACTGGCGCTGGCGTGAAGTTCAAGGATGTCGGGAGACCACCATTTGCACAACAATCTACTGCGAAAATGGAATGGTCTCCTACCACCCAGTCAGACCAATCACGTGCCTCATTCCCTCTCCTCATTCTCTCTTTAAATTGGTTGTGTGTGTGTGTATTTTGCCTTCTCCGAAAGTTTTTCCATCTTCAGCGAAGCTCCATTTTCAAGCATTCTCAAGAATTTCTTCCAGGTAAGTTTATTGTTATAAATATAATTATGTTAAAATTATATGTATATGTGTATTTATATTTAAAAATATAAGAAAAATATTACTGAAAATTAAGGTATGAAAATTATAAAATATGTTTATATATTAGTTGAATGTATTGTTAATAATAGATTTAATTTGTTATAAATTAGGATGTGTAGGGAGAAAATTAAGGTAAGTTATTTGTTGTAATTTTTTTAAATTTAAATATAATATTGCAAATTTTTGACAATAATTTTTATATGTTTATTATAATATTAACAATAGATATAGATAGAATGGGATAATAGTAGTAATATAAATTTTTATTTTAATATTTAAGGTAGTAAAATTGGGTAAATAGATAGTATAATTAATTAAATAATTTAAATAGTATAATAAATTAATTATTTTATATGATATTTAAAATAGAAAATTATTGTTTAGTTAGTGTAAGTAGGTAAAAATAATATTTAAATTCTAGGATATGTTAAATAGTCATCAATTTGTTATAATTTTTAAAATTTAAAGATAAGTATTAATTATATTCTCTTGTTTCATAATTAAATATAGGATAAAAAAGTATGGATCTCTTTCAGAATCAACAATTTATAAATCCAGGACCCTGTATAGATGATCTCCTAACATTAAAAGAGAAACATCATGCTGATGCAGTTTGGAATAATGCGGTAATAATTTTCTTATTGAAATATATATTTTATTATATAAGTTTATATTTATTTAGTTATTTGTGATATATAATTTATATGTGTCAGTTATCATGTAATGTATTATTTGATCGGAGAGCTAGTGTAGAGTCCCACTATGTGAACATTGATGAAAGGATTATACCGTATTTAAGGATGGCTAGATTTTACGGAGTGTCACAGATAGGGGTAATGCATGTAGATATAAATTTAATGACTGCCCTTGTGGAGAGATGGAGGCCAGAGACGCACAATTTTCACCTTGTTGTTGGTGAATCAACCATAACTTTGCAAGATGTTCAGATATTGACCGGTTTACCAATTAAAGGTCGTCCGATAACTGAATCAGTAGGATATGATTGGAGAATTCTGTGCAACCAGCTTCTGGGGCAAATCCCACCCGATGATGCTTTTAAAGGAAAATCAATAAAAATGACTTGGTTGTCAAGAACTTTTGATATTCTACCAGCTGATGCTACTGAATATCAAATTCAATGTTATGTGCGTGCTTGGCTTTTGCGTTGCATCGGTGGGTTATTGTGTCCATCTCAAGCTAATAATTATATACATTTAATATGGCTACCCCTATTAAAGGATTTAGATGAGGTCGGTAATTATAGTTGGGGTTCAGCTTGTCTGGCATGGCTGTATAGGGAGCTTTGTCGTGGTACACGCCAGATGCTCATGGGATTGGTGGATATCAACAGTTGTTGCAAATGTGGGCATGGGAAAGATTTCCCCAATTTCGTCCTCATTTTATAAATGAAGCTATCATACTACAGAATATGCCATATGGTTATAGGTACAATAATTTTTATTAAAGTAATTAATTATTTATTAAGTATTAAATAAATAAATATATATATTGACATAGTCCATTGTTTTATATTTGGTGGCGATCTCCTATTGATTTGAGCAATAATTATAGAAAAAATGTACACAGATTTTGTGTAGAATTAGACACTCAGCGTGCGGATCAGGTAATTATCTGAGGTAGTTAAAAATAAATTAAAAAAAATTGTTGAGCATGTAGGAAAAGAAACCTTATTTATTAAATTAATTTTTCTTTTTTTCTTAGTTTGAATGGCAGCCATACGACAATGTTATACATCTTTTGCCATACTATTGTACCAATGGACAACAAAGTTGGAGATCAGTTGGAGCATATGATCGAACGGCAGTTGATTACCCATGGCAACATGTGCCATGTCCCGTATGAATTCCCACAATGTCTTTACCATATGTAGATTTTCGGCAGTCAAGACGGAGCAGAAGAGGCATGTCTGCTCGACGAACATCGGTGCCCTCAATTCCACCTATATAAGGGGTCAGCCAAGTCCCTGAGCCCATGTCATGGCCATATGAATATCAGGGAAGTTCAACTTCATTTGGTATGCCTGAATTTGGTGAACATTCATTTTATGATACAGAAGCAGGCCCTTCAAGATTGAATGTTGATTTAAATGTTAGTGCCACGGAAGGTAATGTTCAGCAAGATGAATTTTTGGACAAACTGTTGGCTAATATGAATGTCATGCAAAGTTAGGTTTTTTCATATCAACTGGTATTTGATAGTGATTTCGATAATTCATTGCCCGATCCTGCTGTACAAAACCCATATAGGGATTTTAGCAATTTCTGATAATTTTCGAATGTAATGAATGATCCTTTTTTTATCAATGTAATGAATGCATATTTTAGTTTTCGGATAATTTTTATGACAACACACATTAGTAAAAAATAAGCAAATATTTCATTTCATAAGTCGATAAATCGTTCGCTTATAAATTACACGATACTCAATGAATTATAAATAAGTGGACATACTAAATCATTGATTTGATGATCCCGCTCGACTTGGACATGTTTTTTTTGTTGTGACCAATATTCCCGCAAAAGCTACAATGCCCAACATTTCTATGTTGGGGTTGATCCATCTCATTATGGATTCGTGTTGTTTTTTGCCAACCTTTTTTCCTCTGTAAAGCCATATCAGGTACAAATTTGGGACCATAATAATCAGGCCAACTGGATATATGACCCATCGGATGGAATCTGCCGTCATAGCATTTGAGGGTTTCGGTAATGGTATAACACAAATCTACAAATGTGAACATATCAAGATGTTGAACAATTTGAACCGATTGTCGTAATCAATAACTGTATGATCTCGTGCTTTCATAGGCGTCTGTTCATAACTTCAACACATTTTGGGGTGAAACGCAATCCCTGAGCCATTTTTGTCATGTACAATCCCCTTCTTTGCTCAAAAAATTTGACTAATCTACTGAAAACATGTTCGACAATAGCAGTAATGGGAAGCATGCGAACTCCCTTTAAAGCACTGTTTACACTTTCAGCTATGTTGGTTGTGGCATGTCCATAACAATAACCACCATCTTCGGATAATGTCTAATGATCCAAAGGTACCCTCATTGCCCAACGATATGATTCTTCATCAAGCTGCTTTATGTCATCCATTTGCTTTGAGAATTTGTGTTTCTCGTATATACTCCCTAATACAAAGTTTAAAATAAAATTTCAATTAGCATCTCCAATTAGACAATTTCAATTTTTTAAATGAAATTATATGTACCTGCTTTGTACAATAAATTTTTTATTGTCGAATTTCTGTGATGTGTGTTATAATTACTAACAAAATGACCCAAACATATCCTGTGAAATGCAAGAGGTTCCTTCCAACCACTTCTTTCATCACGAAACACAGCCATTATTCCAGCATTTCGATATGATATGACTGTAATGCCAATTCTTTGTGTCACATATTTTCGAATTAATACCATAAACCAACACCAGCTTGACTTATTCCCTGACTCCACAATGGCAAAAGCAATTGGGAATAACATATTGTTACCATCGACTGAGCTTGCGATAAGCAGTGTCTGATGAAATTTTCCTGTCAAGAATGTTCCATCAATCAACAGAATTGGCTTGCAATGGTTAAACCCATCGATTGCAGGTTTAAAACTCCAAAATACCCTCTCAAATTGCTTTACATTTGGAATATGAGTATCTTACAGCGCAAACTCATAAACTGTTCCTGAATTAAAACTTTGTAAAGCATATAAAAAAGCAGGTAACTTTTCGAAAGACTGCACATAGTTTCCAAATATGGCCTCAAGTGCAATCATTTTTGCATACCAAGCCTTATAATATGAGACCTCATAATGAAATTGTTCCTTAATAGCAGCAATTACCACTTTAATAGGTAGTGTTGGATTTTTACTTACCATTCCCATTATACTATTACGAATAATCTGAGACCCCAACTACCTGTGATCTTTAGATAGGTTACCAGTCGAAAGGCATGAATGTTCTCCCTTATATTTTGTGATCATCCAACATTGAATTTTTTTCTTTTTTTATAGCTCTTAACTTCCATTGGCATCCAATATCAGCCTTCACACATTGAACCACCCACTTTTTTGCTTTTGATTCAATAACTCTAAAGTCAACATTTCTTGAGATTGAATATTTTTTCACACATGACTTAACATCATCCTTACTATTGAATACCAAACCTTTTGACAACTCTGATGTACCATCCCATGTATCAAATTGGACCCCAACTGATAAGTCAACTTGTGCTGCATGAAAGTCAATTGCTGTATAATGTTCTGATGGAAAGGTAAAGATAGCTTCAGTTGCCTCATCACTTCCACGAAGTGATGCTATAGGACTAACATCATGCATACCAGAAGACTCATTGCCCTCGCCAATATCAGAATCATCACTTTTCGAACTCAAGTTCACTGTCACACCCTCTTCATCGTCATTCGATGAGATGTAATCATTATTAATTACTCCTTCATCAAAGTAATCCGTGCCTGCCAAATCAATTGATGGTTAATTTCTGACATCTTAACCAAAATAAATTAAAAGAATGAACATTATTACCTGATATGGTAGGATTGTTGTCAGGAGTGCGATGTCCAAGTAAATCACCATCTCATCGGCCAGTAGAGTGTCTTCCATGACTTGCCCCAGATTCTTGCCTATTTTCAACCGATTGTCGATGATAGTTTTGTTCTGTATTTTGACTCACCGGTTGAACAATGCTCCTATCAATCGTGCGCCCCCGTGATCTTGTGCCAAATATGGATTTGCTTTGAAAATCACTAACCCTATGACTGAATGACCGTCTTGGCTAAATTATAGGATGTCTAATACTTTCATCAATCGCCTCGCTAACTGAAAACCTAGGATGATTCATTACCAAATTATGGGGTTGTATATATGACCTTCTTGGCTGACTCATTGCATCAGGAACATGGCTATTTGATCGGTGTATACGACCTTGTCCTGAACTATCAGACACATCCCTAACAAGTAAGTCACCATCACGTCGGATCACATGATGGCTAAGTCGACTTGGACCGATATCTTCTCAGTTGCTAACTGGTCGTTGTTGTTCAGTTTCATCCATATGTTGTACTTCATCTCCAATATACTGACAATCGTTTGATTGAGTAAAAATATCAATACCCTGTCCACTGCCCGATTGCCTCGGTTGAGTGGTGGAAACATCACTTTCAAATAATTGTTGAGCAATCTCAACATTTTCCATGTATAATGTATCATTTCTAACCTAATTACCAACTCCATACTTTACTATATTTGTTCCAACAACTGCCTCGGTTACTTCAATAATTAACTCCACCACTGTGTAATTCAGGTATTCAGTCAATTTTTCATAAATTATTTCTATGTCATCGTCATCACATAAATCCACTGACGTCCAACATAATGAACCTTGGTTATACAATGGACTCTTGTATATAATTCTCGAAATCACATGGTTTACACCTGAACCCAATTTAACATGAATTTTATGTTTCAATTCACGAAGAGTTGATTTATTTCTGAGTCTCAATCTCTTGCTAATCGCATTTGGACCAGATATATCATACTGAAAACCTGCAACTCCATAACTTATTTGACCACCGGTGTGCAGATAAAATTCGGTATGCGCTGACATCTTAAAATTAATTGTAATTTATAATAAACCTAAATTAGTTTTTATTTAAATTTTTTTTTATTTTTATTGAATACTTATTAACTTATTATAAAAAAATATATTTAATTTATGTGCTTCTATAAACATTTACAATCATTTGTGACAAAATTTTAAAATTATTTATAAATATTTATGGCACACTTTTTTTTATTAATATTGTATATAACACATTTTTATTAAATTTCTCCCTTCTTAAAAATTACATTTTTTCTACTAACAAAATGATTTTTACATGTACTAATATCATGATCAAATAATCCAATTTATTTTAAATTAATCTAAATATTTATTGATTAAATATAAATAAATCAATACATTAAAATTAAAATAATACCTTTCTAAATTCTTCAATTTATATGCATTTCATTCTTTTGATAATTATTCCTGTTAGATATAAAAATGAATTTATATATTTCATTAATAAAATAAAATGAAATATAAATAAATCAATACATTAAAACTAAAATAATACCTTTCTAAATCCTTTGCTCCGCCCCTTATATTTGGTGAAAATGAAATGAGTGTCTTTGCTCCACCCCTTATATTTAGTGAAAATGAAATGAGTGTTGGTGGGTGAATATGAAATGCTAGAGTGTCGATGGGTGAATATGAAATGCTAGTTCGGTTTTTATAATTGGGCCAACTATTTTCGTTGAGATTGGTTGCGAGAATCGGGCCTATTTTCGCTGAATTTCGTTGCGAGAATAAGCCCAACTTTTCCATTCCCGTTAAGCTTTGCTGAGGGAATGAGCTGAGGGCCCCACCAGCGTTATGTCTCTATTATTTGCAAATCTGAAGCATAAAATGGGCCCCGCACCATTCCACTTCTGCAAGAGTTTGTTACGGGAATGGGACAACTACCCCCATTTCCCCAATTACTCAGAAAACAGCCCCATTTTCCCAAATAAATTATAAAAATACACCATATTTAAAAAAGTCCCTAACAAATTTTTAACTTGCTATTGTTTTTTATTTTATTCCATATTTTGCATGAATACGTCAACCAAATGCCAAACAAGTTCTGTTTGTTATAAAATATTCTAATATACGTAGAAATAAGTAGGTAGAGAAGAATGGAGAGAAAATGAGAATACTTTTTCTTGTGAATGAGTATATTGTTGCTTGTGTATTACCTTGTACATGAATTTTCTATTTATATCTTTCCAACATAAACTATAATAAACAAAAAAATAAATATTGAGTTATAGAATAATTAAGTGATGAGAGTTGTAAAGTTAGAATTTACAAGAGAGTTATAAGGTTTGAAGTCGTGGAAGAAGTTATAAGATTTGGAGTTATGGACATATATATTAAAGTTTTAATTCACAACAATCCATGTACATTAACAGATAACGTGTCTTGTTAAAATTTTACTAGAGAAAATTCAGTGGGATAAAAAATACACAATATTTATAATATACATAATGAGCTGCTTCATAAAAAAACTTGCTAGAAGAATCTGGCAAGCCAAAGTGTAATGCCCAAATTATACCTTGAAAGATTTTGATGATGTAATTTGTATTTATGAATTTGTTCCGAGTATTTAGTATATTGAAAAGTTGCGAAATTGGACCGACAGTCTCATTTGGGGGCTTAATTAAAATAGAAGTTAGTGTTAAAAGTGAAACTAGTAATAAAAAATAACTATGAGCTATTAAAGGGATATTATAGCAAGATTTTTAAAAGCCACTAATAACAAATTGACATTAAGCTTCTGGAATCCATAAAGTGGCTAGAGGGAAGCCTGCCCTTTTAGAGGAGGCCAATCATTTAGTATGTAATAGTATAGAATCTTAGTTGTAGGTTTTTGGGCCCATGTTTGTCACGCTTTACTTTATGCAATTATTTATATATGCATGCTATGTATGGATGACAAAGCGTATTCCATGTAAGCCGTAATAAAATGAATCCCTAAAATAGTAAGTCACAAAGTTGCCTTCCTAATTCGAAACATGTCAAGGCATCGATCATCGGTCACGTAGACTAGGAGTCCTAGATGCGCCCGATTATCTTTGTGAGGCATGGGTTGTGAATATAGGTTGGACTTAACATGGAAAGGGATGCCCGGACCTAGGCAACTAATAAATGGGTTTGTGCTATAACATCTTAAGATGTTAGCCCATTTGATCCAAGAGTCATGTACAAGACATGATTGGAGTTTTCCTACCTAAGTAACTTAACTTGTTAGGTGTACAAGCTCAGCTTGACTAATAAGTTGTTGTGAAAAGTGGATCTTGGCCCACATTAAATCACTAACGCGAATTATTTAAAGGGATATTAATTTGGTTTGTGGGATTATAAATAAGACCTCATTTAATCTTGCTAAATTTTATTGTAGATTGAAAATGGCTTCTTCAAACAACAATTTCTCATTGCGATCAGTCCTTGAAAAGGACAAATTGAATGGCACCAATTTCATAGACTGGTCTCAAAACTTAAGAATAGTTCTTAAGCAAGAGAAAATGTCATATGTTTTGGATGCACCCTTGCCTGAAGAACCTGGTAGGAATGCCTCTACGGTTCAAAAGGAAACTTTTGAGACCAAGAAGAGCGACTCCAATGATGTGACCTGTCTGAAGCTAACCACTATGGTGCCTGACTTTCAAAAGCAATTTATGGACCAAAAGGCTTATGCGATCATGGTGCACCTCAAGGAGATGTTCCAAGAGCAAGCTCGTCACGAGAGGTTCGTGACAACAAAGGCCTTAATTTCCTGTAAGATGGCTGCGGGTACTCCTGTTAGTACCCATATACTCAAGATGAAAGGATATCTTGATACTCTTGAGAAGCTTGAGGTACAAGTGCCAAAGGAATTGACCGCTGACTTGATCTTAGGATTATTGACTGATGATTATGATCCATTTGTGATGAATTATAACATGCATGCAATGAACTAGTCAGTAACTGAGCTTCATGGGATGCTTAAGAATGCTGAAAATAACATTCGAAAAACCAATCCCGTACTGATGGTTCAAGGGGGCATTAAAAAGGGACCCACTAAGGAAAAAGGAAAGGGAAAGGCAAAACCCAAGAATGAACTGGCTCGGTTCAAGTCAAGTGGGAGTGCACCTCAAGCCCAATCCAAGTCCAAGGCGCAGAAGCTCAAAGAGAGTGAGAGCACTTGCTTTCACTGCAACAAAATAGGGCATTGGAGGAAGAATTGTGCTCTCTTCAAGGAAGAAAAAAAGAAGAATGGAGCCAAGGTGTCCAGTTCTGGTATTTTTGTTGTTGAAATTAACCTTTCTATTTCTACCACTTGGGTATTGGATACCGGTTGTGGTTTTCACATTTGTTCAAATGTGCAGGGGCTAAGAAATAGGCGGTTACTCGGGAAGAATGAAGTGGACCTCCGTGTGGGGAATGGAGCATGAGTTACTGCCATGGAGATAGGCGACTATCAACTCACTTTACCTTCCGGACTTTGTTTAGTTTTAAAAAATTGTTATTATGTGCCTGCTACGAGCAGAAACATTATTTCAGTTTCTTGTGTGGATTTGGATAAATTTGATTTTGTTATTAAAAATGGCAATGCTCATATTCGTCACCAAGGCATTTCTTATGGCAATGCCATGTTGCAAAATGACCTTTATATCCTTGATCTAGAAAACAAAGAGTCCATATACAACATTAATACAAAGAGGGTTAAATCAAACGAATTGAACCCTACTTACTTCTGGCATTGTCGTTTAAGGCATGCAAATGGAAAACACATTTCAAAACTTCACAAAACTGGAGTGCTTGGGTCATACGACTTAGAGTCTTATGATACATGCGAGCCATATTTACATGAAAAAATGACAAAGAGTCCTTTTAACAAGAAAGATGAAAGGACTAATGGCTTATTGGAACTAATACATACCGATGTATGTGGACCATTAAGTACACAAGCTAGAGGTGGTTTTAGCTACTTTCGTGACATTCACAGATGACTTTAGTAGATATGGCTATGTCTATCTAATGAAGTACAAATCTGAAACTTTTGGAAATTCAAAGAGTTTAAGAATGAAGTAGAAAAACACCTCGAAAAAAGTATAAAAGCCATTCGATCAGATCGAGGAGGCGAATACTTAAGCCAAGAGTTTAACAGTCATCTAAAAGAGTGTGGTATTATTTCACAGTTCACTCCTCCTGGAACACCACAATGGAATGGTGTTTCCGAAAGGAGAAATCAAACTCTATTGGACATGGTTCGATCTATGATGAGTCAAGCAAATCTTCCTGTCTCTTTTTGGGGTTATGCATTAGAAACTGCTGCGTTTCTACTAAACCATACTCCAACTAAAGCAGTTGAGAAGACACCATATGAGGTATGGACTGGGAAAGAACCCAATATGTCGTTTCTCAGGATTTGGGACTGTGAAGCACATGTTAAGAAATTAACATCTGAAAAACTAGAGTCCAAATCCACTATCTGCTTGTTTGTGGGTTATTCCAAAGAAACAAAGGGATACTACTTTTACTCACAAGCCGAGAACAAAGTATTTATTGCTCGCAAGGCCGTTTTCTTGGAAAAGGAGTTCCTTCTCAAGAAAGACAGTGGGAGTAAAGTAGAACTTGGAGAAATTCAAGCGCCGCAAACTCCTATAGAGGATGAGTTGGAAGTGGGATCAAGTTCACAACCAGTTGTGGAACAAGAATCCATTACACAAGTACCTAGAAGGTCCGGAAGGGTACATCAGGAGATTAAGAGATATAGATTTCTAATCACCGACAGTGACACTATTGAGTTAGTAGATCGTGGGGATCCTACTACCTATCGAGAAGCTATTGAGAGCCCAGACTTGAAAAATTGGCTTGAAGCCATGAAATTCTAGATGCAATCAATGTACGATAACCAAGTTTGGACCTTGGTTGATCCATCAGAAGGTGCTAAGGTAATTGAATGCAAGTGGCTATTCAAACTCAAAGCTGATAAGACCTACAAAGGTAGACTAGTAGCAAAAGGTTTTCAACAAACTCATGGTGTAAACTATGATGAAACCTTTTCGCCTGTAGTCATGCTCAAGTCCATTAGGATCTTGCTTGCTATAGCTGCATATCATGATTATGAGATATGACAAATGGATATCAAAACTGCTTTCCTCAATGGAAATTTACTTGAGGATGTGTATATGACATAGCTTGAGGGTTTTGTCAATCCCAAGCATCCTAAGAAGGTTTGCAAGCTTCAAAAATCCATTTATGGATTAAAGTAAGCATCCTGAAGTTGGAATCTTCGTTTTGATGAGGCAGTCAAAGAATTTGACTTCATAAAAAACGAAGATGAGCCTTGTGTGTGCAAGAAGGTTAGTGGGAGCATAGTAGTATTTCTGGTCCTATATGTGGATGACATCCTTCTCATTGGGAATGACATTCCAACATTGCAAAAGGTTAAGCAATGGTTAAGGAAATGTTTCTCAATGAAAGACTTAGGTGAAGCCGAGACAATACTTGGTATTCGAATCTATAGAGATAGATCGAATCGGCTTTTGGGACTAAGTCAAGAAAAGTACAAAGATAAAGTACTAAAGCATTTTAGTATGGGAGACTCAAAGAAAGGGTACATACCTTTGGCTTTGGGAGTTCCTTTAACTAAAGAACAATGCCCTAAAACCAAAGAGGAAAGGGACAACATGAGTAGAATCCCATATGCATCTGCTATTGGATCTATCATGTATGCTATATTATGTACTAAGTTGGATGTTGCTCATGCACTGAGTATAACCAGTAGGTTTCAGCAAGACCCTGGTGAGAAGCACTAGTCTGCTATAAAAGGGATTCTAAAGTACCTACGAAGGACTAAGGATCACTTCTTGGTGTATGGTGGTCAAGAAGAGCTCGTTATACAAGGTTATGCCAATGCTGCTTTTTAGACCAGCACTTAGGATTTTAGATCGCAATCTAGATTCATTTTTGTTTTAAACGGTGGTGCTGTCAGCTGGAGAAGCTCGAAGCAAGAGACCGTTGCCGACTCAACTACAAAATCTGAGTATATTGCAGCGAGTGAGGCTGCAAAAGAGGTTGTTTGGATTAAAAATTTCATTTCTGGATTAGGAGTGGTCCCAAGCATCCTAGATCCATTAGAAATTTTCTGTGACAACAACAGGGCCATCGCATAGGCCAAGGAGCCCCGGTCACACCAAAAATCCAAACACATACTTAGGAGATACCACCTGATCAGAGAAATCATTAATTGTGGGGACGTCAAGGTTAGCAAAATAGCAAGTGAAGACAATATAGTAGATCCTTTGACGAAACAATTGCGTCCAAATTTGCACGAAGCTCATTTGAGAGCATTCGGTCTTAGGGCTATGCCCAATTGGGACTAGTACTAGTGGGAGATTGTTAATGTAAGCCCTAGCCTCAATACATTGTAATAAAACACTTTAGTTAATAAATGAGGCATTTGTTTTATCTATTGTATTCCTGTGCATATCAATTGATAGAACTGTCCAAGAATGTTATTTCAGTTTAAGTTATCATGTGTGAGGCACATGGTTGTAAGACCTTGAAACAAATAAGATTTCATTCTAAATATCCCTAGTCAGTCATTGTTATGGGAATAACAAATGAATTAAGACTAGTATGCTCTCTCTAATAAGTTGAGCTCTGTCTTACGGATCATAAGGACAAGAGTGTCAATCAGAGATCATAGATACATGTTTAGAACATGGTATCTGGATTAGATTCATTCATGAGAACACTACATGATACAAGTCATAAGTGTTTCTCATATGCAAGTTTTGTATCGGAGTTCTTAGACCTAAAATCTCTATAAAACGCTTTATGAATTACTGTGTGCTTTGACATACACCTAATGTGATCGTAATAGAGTGACAAATACGGGTATGCTTGGGTATACATTGATTCATGTTAGAGAGCATGAGAGAAGTGAGGGCATTACCCCTCTCTATAAGAGAGAAAATATCATCGGCCACTTGATCAGTGAACTAAGAAGTGTATGGCCATACCGAGATGAAATAATGAGTAATCATTATTTATCTGAGAGTTCAGTGTCACTGGAATATCAAAAAAGGAATTAATATATATATGGATGGCTAGTTCCATGCCTTATATTAATTCTGATATTTATGGGTAAGCGACTATGCAAAATTGCATTAGGTCACTAAATGCCATATGCATTTTCATTTAATTTGGAATGCTATAATATCTTGCTAGAGAATATATATAGCCTTTGAATTAATTCATTAATTCATTGCCAACATTAAATGGACCTACAGGATCGCACACAAAGCATTGTGCTTAAAATATTTAAATAAAGTATTGGGCATTAATTTGGGCTTTTAATTAAAATCAAATTAATGTATATAATGGGTATTAAAATTGCTATTGGACCTTGGTCTATGAAAGAGAAAAATTCAGCCCACAAGGTTTAATTTCAATTTATTAATTATCTTGTATTAATTAAGTTAATTGAGTATTAAAGCCTAAAAAAATTTAAATTAAATTAAATCATTTAAATAAAAGGTGAAGTGGTTGAAATTCCAAGATAAAAATCAAGAAATTTCGGCACATGCACATTACTTATATTAAGTGATTTTATTTAATTAAATGTCTTGTGTTTTATTTCAAATTTGAATTTTAAATTCAAAGGAATTTAAATCAATATATATTACTTATTTTTAGGAAGTGATTGAGGTTGAATTAATTATCTTGAGGTAGTAAAATTCAGATCAAACACTTACCAAAAGATAATGATATATATTAGTAAAGAAATAAAACCCTAGGGTTACAAGTGTGTGGCGTGAAAACTAGCTCTCCCTCACATATTTTTCTCTTGGCCGAAACACACAAGGGGAAGAATTATTTCTTGCTTTCTTGTGTTTTTGGGCATTAATAGCACCTAAAAGAAGTGCAAGATCAAGTCTTGTAGCTTCAATATATTGCCATTACACAATACTTTAAAAGAGAGCTAGCAATCTCGATTTTTAAGCCATCTTTGCAAGTGTGTGTGTGAGAATAGAGAGGAGTGGCGTAAAGGTTGTTCCTTGGCATTGGTGATCAAGATCTAAGGCGGATAAATTCATCTTAGTTACTGGTCATCACCAAATTTAAGTTTTAAAAGGCATCTAAAGTTGTAAGTTTTTAAAAACCCTAAAATTGCATGTTTCGATTATTGTCATGGAATTGTTTGGCATGTATGATCGATTTTATCGTTTTTTCGCTGCATGATTACCATGAACATATCATGTCATATTCCATCATATTCAAGAGGATTTTCCAAAAAGAAAAATGAAGGAGTTAGAAAATGTATATTTGAAGGAGAGGGCTTTAAGTACGATTTTAATAAGTTTTACAAACAGTGTTTTTCATGAGATTGCTACTGAAGATTCTACAGCAAAGGCATGGAAGAGGGTGAAAAAACTATACTTTACAAAATCATTGACAAATCACCTCTACCTAAAAAAAAGGTTATATAAAATCCAAATGAATAAAGGTACACTTATTAAAACTCATCTTGATAAATTCAATTCAATTATAATGGACCTAAATAATATAGATATTAAAATTGATAGTGAGGATCAGGGCTTGATTGTGTTATGTTTTTTTTTACCACTGGCTTACAATACTTTTGCTAATATGTTGTTGATACATTACTATATGGAAAAGAAAATATTTCTCTAGATGATGTCAATAATGTACTAAAATCTAAAAAAATTAAAAAAGAGTTTTTCAAAAAATAGAAGAGAGGATGAGAGTTTAGAAAGTAGGAGAAGAACACAGCAAAAAGACTCTTTTAAAAGTCCTAAGGTAGATCGGAGTCCAAAACAAAAAGCTAAATTGTCTTAAGTGAGGAAAGCATGGTCACTTTAAAAGAAAAGCAAAAAGAGGAGAACTCTACAAATATTGTTGACACTTATAGCAATTCTGATGATAGTAATGATGTAGGGAAAGTCTTTGTAATGAGTTTAAGTCATAGGTAGAATTCTTGGACTCCTTATTCGGGTGCAACATTTTACATATATGCCTACAAGCATTGCTTTGTTACCTATACACAAATGAGTGGAATTATCTACGTGGGTTATGATAATTCATTACCAGTAAAAGGAATTGGTCACATTAGATTGCAAATTTTTAACAACGTTATTTAAAGCATTGAGTGTTGGCATGTACTTTGTATGAAGAGAAACCTAATTTCTCTTTCTACTTTAAATGATCAATGGTACAAGTACCATTTAGACAATAATATTCTTAAAATGTGTAAAGGCTTCACTCATGAAGGATAAGATACAATCTAAATTGTATTATCCTTAAGGCAGTGTAGTTGAAGAGGAAGCTATTCTGAAAATAACGATCAAAGTCGATCTCAATTATGGCACTTACATCTTGGACACATGAGTGATAAGAGACTTTCTTGGGTAGCAAGTAGAATTTCCTGGATGGATACAAAAATAAATTTTTGAATTTTATGAACATTGTGTGTTTGGTAAATAGACTAGTGTGAAATTCAGTAAGAAATTAGTGCATAAGACCAAGGACAAGCTGGATAATATACATTCAGATTTGTGGGGTCCAAATATAGTTCCCTCTAAAAATGGATCTACATACTTTATACCTTTGATTAATGATTACTCAAGCGTGGTACGGATGTATTTTTTAAAAACAAAAAATGTGGCATTTCCAACATTTTGTAATTTTGAGTTCAATAACTTTTACATCAAAGAAAGCATAATGAGACATCACACTTGCGTAGGAACACCACAAAAGAATGGTATTGTAGAATGCATGAACATAACACTTTGTGAAAAAGCACGAAGTATGCTTTCACATTCATGTGTGAGATAGGATTATTGGGCTAAAGCAATTAATATAACTTGTTATTTGGTCAACATATTTATATTTTTAGCTATTGAGTGCAAAACTCCTTCTGAGGTATAGTTTGATTCACCTGTTGATTACTCAAATTTAAGGATAATTTGGTTGTCCTGCTTATGCTCATGTGAGGATACTAAACTTAAGCTAAGGGCAAAAAAGTGCATATTTCTAGGATATGCATTTAGAGTGAAAGGTTACAAGCTATGGTGCACAAATCAGAAGTCTTCAGGGATTATTATCAATATAGATGTGATATTTAATGAATCTGCCTTACTAGATAGTTAGTAGAAGAAGATAGTAGCAAAAAATTCGTCATGGTATTAGTGATTGAATAAAACTCGAGATTGATTTTCTACTAGCTCAGCCCAGTGAATAAGAAGTAATGGAAATAGAGAAAGTGTAAGATCTAAATCAGAATGGTGATGATGAACTTGTGCAAGAACAAACATATATCGTTATAATAGGCAGAGAGAGGAGATAGATTAGACCACCATAAAGATATTAAATGTAGTTGATGGAAATTTTATTAGATGTGCAAATCTTGTAGCCTTTGCTTTATCAGTTGTAGAAACTATTGCTATGTATAAGCCTAACAACTATAAAGAAGTCAATTTCCTGTATAGATGTAGATGAATTGATTGGTGTTATAGGTGAAGAGATTAAGTTTCTTCCTAAGATTCAAACTTGGAAGCTTGTTCTATTGCCAAATTGACAAGAGGTAATAGGTTGCAAATAGGTTTTTAAGAAAAAAGAAAGGTAATCCAGGGGTTAAAGCATCTACATACAAGGCAAGGTTAATGGCTAAAGATTTTATTTAGAGGGAGGGGATAAATTATAATAAAGTTTTCTCTCCAATGGTGAAACATAACTTTATAAGGATTTTATTAGCTTTAGAGTTCTTTATGACTTGGAGCTTCAACAATTAGATGTAAAAACTGCATTCTTATATGGTGAGTTGAAAAAGCATATTTATATGAGTCAACCTGAGGGATTCATCACTTCAAGTATGGAAAACCATGTTTACCTACTTAGGAAATCCTTATATGGTCTAAAATAGGCCCTTAGGTAGTGGTATAAGTATAAAAGGTTTAATACATTCATAATTAGGAATGCCTTTACTCAAAGTGCATATGATAGTTGTGTGTATTATAAAGAAGCTTGTAGATGGTGCTTTTGTGTATTTGTTGTTATATGTGGATGAATGCTTGTTGTTGTAAAAAGCATGTCATATATTGACTTATTGAATAAGCAATTAGGTGAGGAGTTTGAGATAAAGGAGTTGTTTGCTACAAAGAAGATTTTAGGGATGGAGATAACACGTGATAGAAGGGTTAGGAAGCTAATGTTGTCTTAATGGTCTTATATTGAGAAAGTCCTTAAGAGATTCAATTTAACAGGTGCTAAACCTGTGCGTATTCCTTTTGCTTCCTATTTCAGGTTATCTTTAGACATGTCACCAAAGACATATGAGAAAATGGAGCATATGTCAAATGTTCAATATTCAAGTGTAGTGGATAGAATCACGTATACTATGGTTTGCACTTGACTTGACATTTCACATGCTATTAGTGTTGTGAGCATGTACATGGCATTTCCTTGAAAGAAGCATTAACAGGCTATGAAATGGTTTTAAGATATTTGAATGATATTGCAGATGTTGGTTTGACTTTTTATAAAGCCAAGTTTAATGATTTAGTGGTTAGCTGTGTTGAGTCAGACCATACAAGGGACTAGGACAAAAGGAGATCTTTGATAGGATATGTGTTTACTCTTTTTGGTAGTGTCATTAGCTAGAAGGCGATTTTACAAATCTGTTGTTGCATTATCTACCATAGGATAATTAAATTTCATGTTTTGAGAGGAGTTTTTATTTGATTAAGATTAATTATTTAATGAGAAATTCATATAAATAAGTGGTTAAGGGATAAATTATGTTATATTTATTTTAATGGCATGGAAAATAAATTGATTAGTGTGATGTAATTTGAATTGAGGGTTTAATTGGAGTATAAATATTGATTTGGGGTAAATTGGTAATTATGACATTTTAATGGGGTCAATTGAGAATTTAAGAATAGTGGAGAGGTTAATGTAAATAAGAGGTTAATTGGTGGGGTTGAATTATGAATAGACTAGCTTGTGGGAATGAATTGTGACATGCAAGATTTGGTGGGAAGTCTTGGCATCATGAAATAAAATGAAAGGATCATTTAGGGAATTTGCCTTATTATTATATAAGTTGAAATGTAGTGGATGGAAAGAGAAAAGTGAGAAGGGAGTGTGGTGTGGTCGGCAATGGTGAGAGGAAAAACCAGAGATTCAATTCCTTTCAATTTTCATACAAAGTCTTTGAGTCTTCAAGAAATTTAAGTGACAAATCTTGATGGTTAATTAAGGCAATTAAGTGCATAACTCTAAGGTAAGTGGTCTCTATTGAATTTCATCATCTTCTTCTTCTTCTTCCTTTCATCTTGGTTGAGGTAAATGATGGATAAATGCTGGAAATTATAATTGATGATGATAATGATGTTTGTGAAGGAGAAGAGGAAGGTAGAAGGAATAAAGGGAAGGATATTGCAAGGGATTGAAAGCTAGGGTGATAAAGGGTTCGGCCAAGGTATGGGATGGTACTCTCCATGCATGCAAGTGATTGTTAATTGAATCAACAAGGTGTTTATGTGTGATAGATGAAACAATGGAAATGAGATATGAATTTAGACTTTGTATCAATAGGTATTGCATGAAGATTTGCTTAAACTATTGACTGTAATTTAGATATAAAAATGAGTTTGTGACCTTAATTTAAAGCTATATGAATTTTGATAGTTTCATATGAGATATAGTTATAAAAGTGTAGTTGAAAAATAGTACTAATTTGGCCTTTAATTATCCCTACATTGATTGAATATTAGATACATCTTTGAATCCGATTTTGAAAAGATTGGGGTAAAATCTTCATAATTGATTGTAAATTGATCCGAATGACAAGAGGTTAATTCCTAATTAAAATAGACTTCAAAACCTACAATTTCTATGAAGAAAACGAAGTCAAATAATGCCTACAACATTGCCTAATTTTCACTTGAAAATCGGAAATTCTGTGTAGCCTACTATGATGAACAGTCTTTAGTAATTTCAACATATCTCGAGTTCTAGAAATGATATTGAAAATATTTTTGATGTTCTAGAAACTATAAATGTATATATACAACTTTTTAGAAGACAAATTTTTCTAAAAAGGGCGTTTAGTGTGTCAAAAACGATGTACAAAATAAAATTATTAAGCAGTTTGCAGGATTTTGGGGACAGGGTGAAAAACTCGTATGGCCAAGCATACTGTCGCGAGCGCGACACTTGCCGCGAGCACGCAGCATGATTTTGGCCCATAACTATGTTTTTTATTCACCTTTATCAGTATATTAGACTACCCCCATGTGTTGCACATATGACTGAACAAAATAGACCTTGAATGCAAGTATACGAGAGTCATATACTCGTGTGTATATAAATTTGTATCACTTACATTGGAAATTGCCTATGAATGTATACCTATGCTATGAAATAGGAAACATGTTGATATTTGTATAGTACATGATTTGATTAATGATAAATGTATGCACATTAATCAACATGCTTATAAGAATAAGCCTACTATAAGCGAATGTATCTACAGGTATGTACATTTATGATTATGTATATGAATGTATGAGCAATTGAATAGGTATGATGCATTACTTGATTAACATATCATGATTATGCTAATATGAGATATCTAATGATGGTATATAAAAAGCAATTGTATCATAAAATGAACTTACATATGCAGTTATGTCATAATAACAATGTAGTTATCATATGATTATACATGTGCAAAATGAACACTATAAGTGCAAGTATGATATATGAAGGAAAGATTAAATACAATTTGCCTGCAGTTATAGTTCAATTGTGGATAGATAGGCGCCTATAGGGATATTGCAGCTGCCACAGTCGACCTTTTTAGGTCCACAGTATAATTGATCCTGTTGGATCTTGCACAGCCATTATGGTTGTTACTTGCCCTCGTGTGGGTCTTTGACCGGTCCATCGTACAGTTGGCCCTGATGGGTCCATAGTTTTGATATCTTCGGATATCCATAGTTTTGATACCCTCGGTATCCACCGATCCCATTATCCACTCTTAGAACTTAAGCAGGCTAAAGTAAAGCAATAATGTATCACAGTATGAACTATGCATCTGATATATGATTTATCATGTTTAACAGTGGTTTTTTAAACATGTATTGGTATCTATTTATATTATATACATATCTCATATTGAATTGTATGAACTCAAGTATGCTAAACAAATTGTGAAGGGTTATCTTGTTATGCAAGTATTATTATTATTCAATTGTTTTGAATATCCTATATTTTTTTGATGACTACTGTGAGTGGTTGTCTTTCATGTTTAGAATCCCCACTAAGCTGTATAGCTTAGCACGGGTTATTTTGATCCGTGTAGGTTTTGGTAGTCAAGGCTTTTGCACAGGAACTATTTCTGCATCAGGACAGGCCAACACCAGTCTATAGAAGTGGATGTAGGAAACTTTAGATAAATCTTCTCTAGTTCCTTACATGTTTAATATGTATAAAGGTTGTAATATATGTATATGTAAGTTATATGGAAATGAAGGTTGTAATAAGCTCATAGTGAGAATGCTGGTTTATGCATGCATCTAGAAGCTATAATACTTCATATAAATGTGCTGAAATGCTGAATGATACACATGAAAGAAAAATAGCTAAAGTGTTATGATATATATAATTATTAAGATATTGGGATTGCATATGAAGTCAATATGCTTATTCAAATTTAAATGTACAGGAAAGATGTGAAAGTCCTGATTAGTATATTAGTTATATGATTATTTGGATAAAATGACGTAGATTGCATTATATATAGTAAAGAAGTGGTTTAGGGTGTTTCAATTTGGTATCAGAGCATAGGTTTAGCCTTTTCTGGGCAATGCAAGTATAGAAACTTTAATATGAGATAATGTTGTGTTGGCCTAATGCAGAAGTTCCTGTTTTCTTATAGATTAAAGATGGAGAATTCTTCTAGGAATACTATAGAAGAATCGGCTGAAAGTAATTTGCCGGTTAGATCAAATCCTCCTAATCTAGTGACTTCATCATCACATCGAAATGAAATTCCTACTTCAGTTCCTGGTGAAGCTTTGTTAAAAATTTCCCAGGATGTGGCTCAGATTCTGCAGAGAATGACTATACCCAAGGCTCCAATATCCGAAATTAGAAAGCATGGAGCACAAGAATTTATGGGCACTAATTTAGAACAATCTGAAGAAGCTGAGTTCTGGTTAGAAAGGCTTGAAAGGATATTTGATGAAATTAGCTGTCCTGCAAATCATAAGGTATCTTGTGCTGTGTCCTTACTTCAAGGCGTGGCTTATGATTGGTGGAAGTTGATTTTTAGACAACCTCAGTTACCTGACCCACTTACATGGGAATTCTTTGAGGGGGAGTTCAGAAAGAAATATGTTACTGAGGCTTACAAGGAGGAGAAATTGAAGCAGTTTCTGAATTTGAGACAAAAAGTTTTATCTGTGGCTGAATATGAAAAAGAATTTAGCCGATTATGCAAATATGTTCCCAAGGAGATGTTGACAGGAGTATTCAAATGCAGGCACTTTGAAGATGGGTTGAATGATAGAATCAAAGAAAAATTGTTTGGATTTACATCTTTAAATGTGGTAGATTTTAATCAACTGGTTACAACTGCTATGAAAATTGAAAAGTATGAGATAGCTAAAAGAGAGAGGGAGCATAAAAGAAGTGGTTCCAGGGGAGGATCATCTACTGGAAAAAGATTTAGGGGAACTCAAGGAGGTCAGCCTGCAGAGTCCATTTTTAGTTCTGCTAATAAAGGAAAGAAACAAGAATCTTCTGCCAAGCTTAAAAATGAGAGGGAAACTTCAGGAAGACAAAGTGGGGGTCAAGCACCTGAGTGTTCTCATTGTTCCAGGCACCATTAGGGTAATTGTAGGAAATTGGCTGGAGAATGCTTTAGATGTGGCAGTGCTGATCATTTCATGGCAAATTGTCCTTTAAAATCGGATCAAGGTTTTAAGCAACAGAATAGCAGGGAAGCTTCTAATGCACCCCCATCTGGAAGAGGTAGAGGTAGAGGAAGGTTTGGATCAGCTCATCATGGATCTCAGTCTCAGAATATGTCAGAAATAGTTGATAGACCTTCTACTCAAATGGTTGCTAGACGGGCTTATGCCATGAAGGCTCGGGAGGAACAGGATGCCACAGAAGTTATAGCTGGTACTTTTTCTCTTTATAATTGTAACATACATGCACTCATTGATCCTGGCTCTACTCACTCATATGTTTGTATTGGGGTTTTGGGTAGAGATAGTTTTAAAACACAACAGTTAGATTTTGATGTATGTGTAACTAGTCCTTTGGGACATAGTATGATTGTTAATAAGGTGTGCAAAGACTGTCCTTTAGTAGTTCAAGGGAGAGAGTTTCCAGCAGATTTGATTGTGTTGCCTTTTCATGAGTTTGATGTAATTCTGGGAATGGATTGGTTATCCAAGCATCATGCAGTAGTAAATTGTGAGATGAAAACAGTAACTCTCAGGGATGATGTAGGAAAGGAAGTGGTAGTAGAAGGCAATTATTCTAAGCTATCAAATAATGTTATATCAGCAATGCAAGCTAGGCGATATCTTAGAAAAGGATGTGAAGCATTTTTAGCTTTAGTCCTTGACTCAAAAAGGGATCCAATGGAGCTTGACAAAATACCGATTGTGAAAGAATTTTCAGAAGTATTTCCTGAGGAATTATCTGGACTTCCTCCAGAAAGAGATGTTGAGTTGTCTATTGATCTGTTACCTGGTACGGCCCCAATCTCCAGGGCACCATACAGAATGGCTCCATCTGAATTAAAAGAGCTGAAGGTTCAATTACAGGAATTGTTAGACAAAGGCTTTATCAGACCTAGTGTGTCACCTTGGGGTGCTCCAGTTTTATTCGTTAAGAAGAAGGATGGGTCTATGAGAATGTGTATTGACTATAAACAGTTGAACAAAGTGACAGTGAAGAACAAATATCCTTTGCCACGAATAGAGGATTTATTTGATCAGTTAAGTGGTGCTGGTGTGTTCTCAAAGATAGATTTGCGATCAGGATATTATCAGCTCAGAGTTAAAGATGGGGATGTTCCTAAGACTGCTTTTAGAACTCGTTATGGGCATTATGAATTTTTAGTTATGCCATTTGGGTTGACTAATGCACCTGCTGCATTTATGGATCTTATGAATAGGGTATTCAGACCCTATTTGGATCGATTTGTTGTTGTGTTTATTGATGACATATTAATTTACTCAAGAAATGAAGCTGAACATGCTGAACATCTAAGAATTGTATTGCAAACTTTGAAAGAAAATGAGTTGTATGCCAAACTGAGTAAATGTGATTTTTGGCTTAAGGAAGTTTCTTTCCTAGGTCATGTTGTATCCGCTGAAGGTGTTAGGGTCGATACAAATAAAATTGAAGCTATTGTTAATTGGAGACCACCCAGGAATGTACATGAAATTAGAAGTTTTCTTGGGTTGGCAGGTTACTATCGTCGTTTTGTGAAGGGTTTTTCTGTCATTGCTTTACCCCTCACTAAGTTGTTAAGAAAGAATATTAAGTTTGAATGGTCTGATCGTTGTCAAGCAAGATTTGAAAGGTTGAAGAAGATGTTGACTGAGGCTCCAGTGTTGACTCAACCGGTGTCAGGGAAAGAGTATGCAATGTACAGTGACGCTTCTAAGGTTGGTTTGGGTTGTGTATTGATGCAAGATGGTAAAGTTATAGCTTATGCATCTAGACAGTTGAAACCACATGAACAGAACTACCCGACTCATGATTTAGAACTGGCAGCTGTGGTATTCGCTTTAAAGATTTAGCGGCATTACTTGTATGGGGAAAAATGCAGGATTTATACTGATCATAAAAGCCTCAAGTACTTACTTACTCAGAAAGAACTTAACTTGAGATAGAGAACATGGTTGGAATTATTCAAAGATTATGATTGTATAGTTGATTACCACCCAGGAAAAGCAAATGTGGTTGCTGATGCCTTGAGTCGTAAGTCAATGGCAGTGTTGATGTTAAAACAGTGTAGATGGAAATTTACTTTGGATGGTGCTTTACTAGCATAGCTTAAAGTTAGGCCCATGGTTAGGCAGACAATGATTGATGCTCAGAAGGATGATGTCAAGTTACAACAGATTGTTGAAACAGTTTGTGAATGTAATCAATCTGATTTTTCAATGAAAGAAGATGGTGGTGTATACTACCATAACAGGTTGTGTATCCCTGATGACAAAGAAGTGAAAGGAATATTGTTGCATGAAGCACATAATACTGCATTTACTATGCATCCAGGTGGGAACAAGATGTATCAAGAGTTGAAATAGTTTTACTGGTGGCCTGGCATGAAGAAGGATATTGTTGATTATGTTTCTAAATGTCTAACATGTCAGCAAGTGAAAGCAGAACATCAATTTCCTTCAGGTCTCCTGAATCCCATTCCGATTCCACAGTGGAAGTGGGAAGACATTACCATGGATTTTGTTACTGGTTTGCCTCTTTCTCAAAGAAAATATGATGCTGTTTGGGTAATAGTGGATAAGTTAACAAAAATAGCTCACTTTTTACCAGTTCGAACTGATTATTCCATGGATAGGCTTGCAGAATTGTATGTGAATGAGATTGTACGGTTACATGGTATACCTGTGTCTATAATTTCGGATCGAGATCTAAGGTTTACATCGAGATTTTGGCAGAGTTTACAGCAAGCTTTGGGAACACAGCTCAAGTACAGTACAGCTTTTCATCCTCAAACGGATGGGCAATCTGAAAGGGTTATTCAGATTCTAGAAGATATGATGAGAGGATGTGCTTTGGAGTTTTCTGGAAGTTGGGATAAATATGTAGCCTTAATGGAATTTGCTTATAATAACAGCTATCAGAGGAGTATTCAAATGGCACCATATGAGGCTTTGTATGGCAAAAAATGTAGAACTCCAGTCTGCTGGATTGAGTTGACTGAATGTAAGTTAATTGGTCCTGATCTTGTTAGAGATACAGAAGAAAAGGTTCAAGTTATCAAGCAGAGGCTGAAAGAAGCGAGTGACAGGCAAAAATCATATGTTGACCTTAAAAGAAGGGATATCGAGTACCAGGTGGGTGACAAAGTATTTTTGAAGGTATTTCCTTGGAGAAAAGTGCTTAGATTTGGGAAAAAGGAAAAACTTAGTCCGAGATTCATTGGTCCGTACGAAATTCTTCAAAGAGTCGGACCAGTAGCTTACAGGTTGGCTCTTCCTATGGAATTGGCCAAGCTTCATGACGTGTTTCATGTATCTATGCTTCGAAGATATCGCTCGGATGAATCTCACAATTTACAAGTTCAGGATATTCAGTTGCAGCCGGATTTCACGTATGATGAGGAACCGAAGGAAATCCTGGCTAAGGAAATTAGGCAATTAAGGAACAAACAGATCCCTCTAGTTAAGGTACTCTGGCAACATCATGGTGTACAAGAAGTAACTTGGGAACCAGAGGCAACCATGAAGAAGCAATATCCTCAGCTGTTTAATTCAGGTATGAATTTCGAGGATGAAATTCCTTAAGGGGGAGAGAATTGTGAGACCCCATACATGACCCTAATTAAATTTCATGTTTTGAGAGGAGTTTTTATTTGATTAAGATTAATTATTTAATGAGGAATTCGTATAAATAAGTGGTTAAGGGATAAATTAAGTTATATTTATTTTAATGGCATGGAAAATAAATTGATTAGTGTGATGTAATTTGAATTGAGGGTTTAATTGGAGTATAAATATTGATTTGGGGTAAATTGGTAATTATGACATTTTAATGGGGTCAATTGAGAATTTAAGAATAGTGGAGAGGTTAATGTAAATAAGAGGTTAATTGGTGGGGTTGAATTATGAATAGACTAGCTTGTGGGAATGAATTGTGACATGCAAGATTTGGTGGGAAGTCTTGGCATCATGCAATAAAATGAAAGGATCATTTAGGGAATTTGCCTTATTATTATATAAGTTGAAATGTAGTGGATGGAAAGAGAAAAGTGAGAAGGGAGTGTGGTGTGGTCAGCAATGGTGAGAGGAAAAACCAGAGATTCAATTCCTTTCAATTTTCATACAAAGTCTTTGAGTCTTCAAGAAATTTAAGTGACAAATCTTGATGATTAATTAAGGCAATTAAGTGCATAACTCTAAGGTAAGTGGTCTCTATTGAATTTCATCATCTTCTTCTTCTTCTTCCTCTCATCTTGGTTGAGGTAAATGATGGATAAATGCTGGAAATTATAATTGATGATGATAATGATGTTTGTAAAGGAGAAGAGGATGGTAGAAGGAATAAAGGGAAGGATATTGCAAGGGATTGAAAGCTAGGGTGATAAAGGGTTCGGCCAAGGTATAGGATGGTACTATCCATGCATGCAAGTGATTGTTAATTGAATCAACAAGGTGTTTATGTGTGATAGATGAAACAATGGAAATGAGATATGAATTTAGACTTTGTATCAATAGGTATTGCATGAAGATTTGCTTAAACTATTGATTGTAATTTAGATATAAAAATGAGTTCGTGACCTTAATTTAAAGCTATATGAATTTTGATAGTTTCATATGAGATATAGGTACAAAAGTGTAGTTGAAAAATAGTACTAATTTGGCCTTTAATTATCCCTACATTGATTGAATATTATATACATCTTTGAATCCGATTTTGAACAGCTTGGGGTAAAATCTTCATAATTGATTGTAAATTAATCAGAATGACAAGGGGTTAATTCCTAATTAAATAGACTTCAAAACCTACAATTTCTATGAAGAAAACGAAGTCAAATAATGCCTACAACATTGCCTAATTTTCACTTGAAAATCGGAAATTCTGTGTAGCCTACTATGATGAACAGTCTTTAGTAATTTCAACATATCTCGAGTTCTAGAAATGATATTGAAAATATTTTTGATGTTCTAAAAACTATAAATGTATATCTACAACTTTGTAGAAGACAACTTTTTCTAAAAAGGCCGTTTAGTGTGTCACAAATGATGTACAAAATAAAATTATTAAGCAGTTTGCAGGATTTTGGGGACAGGGTGAAAAACTCGTATGGCCAAGCATACTGTCGCGAGCGCGACACTTGCCGCGAGCGCGACAGCATGATTTTGGCCCATAACTATGTTTTTTATTCACCTTTATCAGTATATTAGACTACCCCCATGTGTTGCACATATGACTGAACAAAATAGACCTTGAATGCAAGTATACGAGAGTCATATACTCGTGTGTATATAAATTTGTATCACTTACATTGGAAATTGCCTATGAATGTATACCTATGCTATGAAATAGGAAACATGTTGATATTTGTATAGTACATGATTTGATTAATGATAAATGTATGCACATTGATCAACATGCTTATAAGAATAAGCCTACTATAAGCGAATGTATCTACAGGTATGTACATTTATGATTATGTATATGAATGTATGAGCAATTGAATAGGTATGATGCATTACTTGATTAACATATCATGATTATGCTAATATGAGATATCTAATAATGGTATATAAAAAGTAATTGTATCATAAAATGAACTTACATATGCAGTTATGTCATAGTAACAATGTAGCTATCATATGATTATACATGTGCAAAATGAACACTATAAGTGCAAGTATGATATATGAAGGAAAGATTAAATACAATTTGCCTGCAGTTATAGTTCAATTGTGGATAGATAGGCGCCTATAGTGATATTGTAGCTGCCACAGTCGACCTTTTTAGGTCCACAGTATAATTGATCCTGTTGGATCTTGCACAGCCATTATGGTTGTTACTTGCCCTCGTGTGGGTCTTTGACCGGTCCATCGTACAGTTGGCCCTGATGGGTCCATAGTTTTGATATCTTCGGATATCCATAGTTTTGATACCCTCGGTATCCACCGATCCTGTTATCCACTCTTAGAACTTAAGCAAGCTAAAGTAAAGCAATAATGTATCACAGTATGAACTATGCATCTGATATATGATTTATCATGTTTAACAGTGATTTCTTAAACATGTATTGGTATCTATTTATATTATATACATATCTCATATTGAATTGTATGAACTCAGGTATGCTGAATAAATTGTGAAGGGTTATCTTGTTATACAAGTATTATTATTATTCAATTGTTTTGAATATCCTATATTTTTTGATGACCACTGTGAGTGGTTGTCTTTCATGTTTAGAATCCCCACTAAGCTGTATAGCTTAGCACGGGTTATTTTGATCCGTGTAGGTTTTGGTAGTCAAGGCTTTTGCACAGGAACTATTTCTGCATCAGGACAGGCCAACACCAGTCTATAGAAGTGGATATAGGAAACTTTAGATAAATCTTCTCTAGTTCCTTACATGTTTTATATGTATAAAGGTTGTAATATATGTATATGTAAGTTATATGGAAATGAAGGTTGTAATAAGCTCATAGTGAGAATGCTGGTTTATGCATGCATCTAGAAGCTATAATACTTCATATAAATGTGCTGAAATGCTGAATGATACACATGAAAGAAAAATAGCTAAAGTATGATGATATAGTATAATTATTAAGATATTGGGATTGCATATGAAGTCAATATGCTTATTCAAATTTAAATGTACAGGAAAGATGTGAAAGTCCTGATTAGTATATTAGTTATATGATTATTTGGATAAAATGACGTAGATTGCATTATATATAGTAAAGATGTGGTTTAGGGTGTTTCACTGAGTATATGGTAGTTACAGGAAGCAATAAAAGAGGCTATTTGGTTACATGTTTTGGTAAATGATCTTGGATTGACTCAGAAGTAAACTACAATGTTTTCTAACAGTCAAAAAGCCATTCATCTTACTAAGAATTGGATGTTCCATAAGCACACAAAACATATTAATGTCAGGCATCGGTTTATTCGAGACATGGTATCACAAGGTACTGTTGATGTGAAGAAAGTGTCTACATATGATAACGCAGTTGATACAATGACCAAGGCAGTTCTAGCTAAAAAATTTAGGCATTGCCGAGACCTTATCGGTATGTGCAGTACTCAGTAGTGCCCTTGCGAGGGTAGTATGTAAGAAAGAGTGATGATTTCAAAGTTGATGATTCAGGGAATTAAAGCCAAGGGAAAGATAGCTTGAATTTAAATGGTATCCTAAAAGCCTATGGTTTATAAATCATATTCCAAATAAGATTAGGATTAAAATTAGGATAAAGCCCTATTGAAAAAAGGCAAATCATATTTTAAAGGGTATTGAGATTTGCTAATCTCTAGTATAATTATATTTGAAGCCTATAAATACACAATAAATTAAGGATTTTGGGAGATAGAATTCATAAATCAATCCCTAAATTAGTGGTTGTAAAATTATCTCTCGTTACAGCCGAGTTATTATTATTATTTTTTTGTCTTTGTTGAAATTTATTAATTAAGTTTTGAATAAGTAAAAGGATGTTCTAAAATTGAGCTTAATGACAGATTTTAATACAATTAAGGGCTTATTTTTCTCCTTCAATTCTTCATTTTATGGCTACTAACGTTAACTCTTTACTTAATATACATGTTTTTTTTTTTTTACTTCTCTGTGCCACATGAGAAGCATTGAAAATACAAAAGAAAACCTCATTGACCATAGCAAAAGACACCATTTTTTCATTCCACCCTACGCAGCCAAAAAGTCCCTCAAGTTTTATTTCTTCCGTTTATCATATATCATTTTTAATTTATTCCTTCCATTTGTTATTATTTGAGTATTGGAAATAATCAATTCGGAAAAGTTTTAGCTTTACACAGAAAATTTAACGGATTGGGATATATTACAAGAGGAATGTGATTGATTAATATTCAGTGTAAACGAGCTGTTTCTTCTCAAAGAATGTACAAATCAACGTGCTTCAATACATAAATTCGCATGCTATTCTATTTTTTTTTAATTTAATTGTTATTGATTTATCATTGTTATTATTGCTTTACTCGAAATTCATGTTGTGTTTATTGTTAATTTGGTATTAATTATATTATTTAGCTATAAATTTTCTAACAGTCTTTTTCTATGGATATAGGCTTATTTGGCTGAATCACATTAAATTTTTCTGTTATTTTTTCTTGTCTATTTTATCTTTATTTGTGATCATATTAGTTAAATTTTTATGTTATTTGTCTTCTTTGATCATATCTTTACTTGTGATTGTATTAGTTAATTGCATTTAATTTCAGCAAAAATGTTACCTACATGTTAAAATAATGTTGTAAACCTTTAGAGAGAGAAAAATATTATCTCTAGTGAGATAGTCTTCGCTAATGTATTTTTCATAGTCGTGTTTAATTAGAAACTTAGAAAATTTTGTTGGAAGATTTGGAAAAACTACATTCTCCTGTGAGAAATCGAGTGTTAAAACTCTACTAGAATCTATTAATTCGAGCTTAAGAAAAAGAGTGAAAATGCTTTGCCTATTTTAAAAGCCAGCGCGATATTTAATTGAACCTAATTAAGCTTTGATTATATATGCAAATGCTTATGTCAGTTGATGTAGGTGTAAAGCAAAGAATGTGACTAAAATACTGAAAATAAGAACTAAATAATTAATTGTAAACTTGTCTCATACGTGGTATCCACACTCAATTTCTTTTTAAAAATTAAAATAAGCGTGAATGAATTTTATTAATAATTCCAATTAATTATTGGGTTTAGTTTGAAAGTGACCATCCACTTGTTCCCTCCACAGTTGATCTAACAGCCAACAATTTCTCATCTACGACATCATCATCTTATCATTCACCATGTGCCTGCCTTCTGCTGCCATCTTAGGCTTACTTCACTTTCTTTTCCTTTCTTGCATGTTTTCTTTTATTTATAAGCATAAATAATAGCTTTAATACCTATACAAACCATATTTCATTTAAATATTTAAACATAAATCCACACTATTCTTAACCCCCAACATTCCATTTCGCTTACAAAATACCACACAATATTATAACCAATAATTTTTTTTTTTTTTTTTGCCAGTCTCACCATACAGGCATGTAACATTTATATTTTTACTATAACAATTCAAATGTCATATTAAAGCAGATGAGTATTATCCACTTTAATTTTTTTTTTTGAAAATAATACGAATTTTGTATTTATACTTAATAAATTATTATTAAAATTTAAGTGTTTATCTTTATTATTAAATCAAATTTAGATGTTTTAATATGCATTAAACTTACATAATAAGAATAATAATTATAATAATAATAATTCTGCAGATTCACGAGGAGCAGCAATTAAGGGAATCTGTTGAAGATACCACATGGAATGCATACATATAATATGTGATTTTTATTCCTAATGGAGATTCCTTCACTTTAATTATTATATGTTATTTAATGACCGAGGAATGGAAGCAATATTGCCAACTCCAAGACAACATATCTCATATGATTTAGTTGATTGATCTATATATGTAGGAGCGGATGGAGAAATTTTGTTTTTCATTTTTATTTTTTATAATTATATCGTAATGGGCAAAAAGTTGGAATTCAAATTTTGACAAATTAGAAGAGATTTTCAATTACTTAAACTGCATATAATTCGCGACAATTTATTTTAGAAAGCCATATACACGTATTTGTGTTATGTACTTTGTTGTGTGAGTGCGTGCGCCTTATTATTTAGAAGAATATTGTAATACAAATAGATTAATATGAAAAATAGATAAAAATAGATTGCAGAATATTTATTTTATATATTCAATTTAATCAAAAACTATTATTTTGAAATTTAGGTAAATAGAAAGAGAAAAGAGAATTAGCAGGAATTTCACATTGTTTAGATCGTAGAAAGAAGATAAAACTTACTTTGATTGTAGGAAGCTGAAAATATCATGAAATCAAAGTGCTCTAAAGTTACGATGTGTGAGAAATAATCGGAGAAGAAACTGTTTGATTATGATTTATGTTTTAGTTTTTTGAGAAAAAAATGTTTTTGAATTGTAACTATTGAAAGGAAAACTTAGAAAAAATTCGTTTGGAGTATATTTGAAAGAGGAATCTTTGTAAAAGTAGCAGTAATGAAATAGAAAATTTAAATTTGGTTTTATAGTAAGTTGAAAATGAGTACGAGCATTACTGATATATATATATATATATATATATTTTGTGTTATTTGTGTAGAAACCCCTAGTTTTTAAAGGGGCAAAAAAATTGAAAAATGGCAAACTATATATATATATATATATATATATATATATATATATATATATTTTGTGTTATTTGTGTAGAAACCCCTAGTTTTTAAAGGGGCAAAAAAATTGAAAAATGGCAAACTATATTGAAAATTTTCTCAAAATGGGTCCTTTGGTCCCACTAGCTCCATTATTGTCTATATTACAATACAATGGCCTAGTTTTTTAGGTTTAATTTATATGAATGATCCATGTTCAAATAGGAACGATAATAATTGGTTAGCCCAATAATTAATCTATGTTAATATACAGTGCAAGAAATAGTGGCAATAAAATAATATAATATTTTTAATAAGTTCACATACTACTTTGACATTTTTAATAATATAAAAGATATAATTTACATTTTTAATCAATTTAGATAGTAATTCAGTGCTCAATTAATTTAGAGGATTACGATAACTTGAAAAAAATTCATTTATTAGCCTTAATGTAACTTATTTTCATTAAAATAATATAAAATTTTTATTAATCAAATTTGGTAATTGTTTACGTATAAGTGGTTAGTCATAAGAGCACAAAAAAATACACATAAGCATACTTTCTCATATTTAAAAGAACTCTCAATTTTTTTTAAAGAAAAAGAAGCATTCAAGAAGGATTGCCTTTTTAATTATTCAAAACCTCAATCTACATAAATTATTTATGCCATGAACTTATATATACAATTCACTATCAATCAATCTATTATACATTTTAGCTAGCATGCATGACTGCATTTAGTTATTTTGTCATTCTTTATAAAATACATGCGAATTCTATGACATTACTATATCGAGATCAAAAATTATGGTTGTTTGCATGCTTAATTTTAAATTATGAAATTATTATTTTTATTTAATTGCATATAAAGTTATGGTTATTTCTGGCGATTTGACGAAAGCATGTGTTAGAGAATTTTCGTGTGGTAGGGATGCATCTTGTTTGATTGGACGACATCAGTCCGTGTGTGTGGGCTTTTTCTATAAGGAGTCTTAGGTGTTTTTGGGCCTGCGCAGGGTCGGGCTTCCTAAGGGCACCTTTTAGGCTGGTTTTGTTGGAAAGTAATAATGAGCATTATCATTTGTTCCCTTCTAAATTGTTTAATTAGTTCTATGATAATCAAAGCATGGGGTCCAATTTGCTATGACATTGGTTCGAATTAAACCATTATTTGTCAAAAAATGGCCTGTCTTTCAGCATGTCTTAGTTTGATATATGGTTCAAGAGAGTACCCTAGTTTGATGTATGAAGGGGATCATTAGTCTTGTGCTTTGAATGCACTGGTTAAGAAACCATCGATCTGGACAAGTTCGTTAGCCTACAACTGGGATATGAATATGTTGATTGGGAAACCATCAATCGAGATAAGTTCATCAATCATGTGATTGGGATACAGGCACATCGATTAGGAAAACATTGATCGAAAATTTGATCATCAGTCATGGCGATTGGGATTTAGATGTTTTATATGTCAACCATTGGTTAGGGTTTTTCAACACGTCGATGAAGAATATGATCATCAGTCATGGCGACTAGGATTTCAGTGCGTTGGTTGGGAAAGCATCAATCGAGAATATGATCATCAATCGTGGCGATTGGGATTTGAGTACACTGATCGGGAAAACATCGATCGAGATAAGTTCATCAGTCATGTGATTGGGATATGAATACGTTGATCGGGAGTATTATCATTAGTCGTGGTGACTAGGATTTAAGTACATTGATCGGGAAAGCATCGATTGGGGTTCTGAATAATGGTCTTGTCTTTCATAGTTTTTCATTCGTTTTGAGTTTTGAATCTATTTTCTATTTTGGCTTTCTTTATTTCCTGCATATAATTTGTTTTTGTAAATGTAGATAATTAGTTCAAAAGTCATTTTTTAACCTTTTGAAAAGTGTTTTTCCCCTTTACAAAAAAGTTTTAGATGTTTTCTGCGACCATATTTTGCTGGGTTCTTCTCCAGTTATATTTTTGGTGTAGGTTATTCATGCAAGTGTAGAGGCGAGTAGCTTTATAGTGAGAACTCACTTGGCTCTGAAGGCCCAAAAGGACTTAGGGTGATCGCTTCTGAGCAATAAGCTTTTGCTCATACTTTTTGAATTCTGCAAAGGAGCGTGTTAAAATGTGATTACTACATAAAAGAGGTGGAAATACTTGAGGACATTGGTCCTTTGTTTTGTTAAGGGTTTTTTTTAGTTACATCTTGAAATTCATTCAGTGGAGACGAGATTTGCTTCGATGTCTATCTATTATTCTCCTATGTCTGCTTGATCTAGTCATGTTTTGATGCCTTAGAGTTTTCCTGGTGTTGGTACTATGTTTGGTTGATTTTTTGCTTTTTGGCATTAGCATCCTTCGAGTTTTAATAGTTTGTGGCAGTTATACTATTTTTCTCTTTGGAGTGGTGAATTGCATTTGACTCCTTTAAAGCAGACATGTCTTTCGAGCAAAGAGTGAGGGAGTGGAGGTTCTGCTTCTTTACCTTCTGACTTCTACACAAGTATTTTATTCATAGTCATTTTCCTAATTGAGGGATGGCAGTTCTTTAGGGGAGCCAAAACTTTTCTGAGCTTTAGTTTCCTTTTTTTGTGTTGGCTTCTTGGTCACTTTCTTTCGAATGAGAAGTATTTTCTTGATCTGAAGGCAACTTCGAGGGTGATTAATCACTATTCACATGGTCAAAATTTGAATTGAAAGCTTTGATGAAGTAGCTAGCTAACTCATCATTCAGTGACAAACTATCAATCACGTGAAAGAGAAGTCGATCGGGATGACATCGATCAGAGATAGTTGTGCATTGGAGCAAGTGTCTTCCTTTTTTCTATGGGTTGATTGCTTAGTCGCGTGTTGATTCGATCATTAAATGTGGACATTTAGATTGTCTTTTGTTTGACTTTATCTCTTGGGAAGGAATGTTAAGTAACTGTTTAGTTTAAATTATCATTGCTTTATTTCTCGAGCCTTTATTGTGGCAATTTATCCTCTTCGCTTTTTGACTCCTTATTTATTTGGATTGCCATGTTGCTTGTTGTAAGAGCTTATTTTGTGAGGTATTTTTTGTAGAAATTCCTATAAATAGGCACACCTTATAATATTTTTTAGAATGCCTGTGAATTTTTCTTTTCATCTTCTTCTTTCTCCTTCTTTCTTCCTTATAAAGCCATTTAATCATTTTTTGAACTTCTCTGTTTCTACCATTTTAGGAAGATAAATGAACTACTAGGTTTTCTCTAGCATTATATCACCTACTAATGGCGGGTGATTTATCTTTTGCCCCTCATCCCCATTTCTATCTTTCTCTCCTAAAGCCATGGTTGTGGATGCAAGTCTATTTTTCAAGTTCTGACATGCCAAGAGAGGAAGAGGATTGTAACACTGTAGGGGTTAATATGAGGTGGTCTTGTTGTAGCGAGTTGTAGGGAATTTTCAACAATGTATTTTTTTTTTGGAATTTCCTTTATTTGATGTATCTCTGCATCTTTAATAAAATGCTCGATTTCCAATTCATTACACTCATTTTTGCTTTTGCTATTATCGAATAGATACTTTAGTTACTACTTCTTATCAAATTATTTAAAATCGATCGTTCTTTAGATCTTACTAATCGAATATTCATGGCAGTGATCTAAACGACCATAAGAAGTTCTTTCATTGACTTAAGACAGCAATTCGAGTAATATTTTGATTATTCAACCAAATTGATACTTAGATCGATAAAACATCAATTAGTGAAATTATTTGTTTCAAGAAAAGATAAAAAATGGTCAACGTACACCACAAAAAAATTGATTTTACAGATAGATTTTATTGACGAAATTTGACATTTTACCAATGGAAAAAGCCCTTACCGATGATGTTTTAATAGATTACTGATGAAATGCTTCCATCAGCAAAACACGTGTAGGTAGAAATTTACCAGTGAAAAAATCAATTGGTAAGAGTTATCGATGGAAATATAAAAAAATTCCATTGGTAATTTTGTTAAAAAATCAATCGAATATTTCATCATTTTGACTTTTATCGATAGATATCGGTAATCCATTAGTAAATTTAATTAATAAAAAATATTAATTTATTTGAAAAAATAGCGACGAATATATCTATTGGTATTTTATTGGTAAAACTAAATTATTTATTATTTATTTTTTTCAATTTGTTTTTTACAAAAATTATATATTCCCTATTTGCAAAAACAAAAATAAACATGATAAATTTAATAATTAATAAATTTAACATCTATAATTAATATATACATGCAACTATTGTGCAAATAATACCACTATCAATATTATGCACATTGTTTTACAGTATTTTACAAAAATTAAAATTCTATTTATAAAAGTATTGCACAAATTATAATACCAAAGATAAAATATCTATCTATATGTGATAAAGCTATCAATTATTTATAATTTACAACCACTAGAGTGTACTATGGCCGTCAAGAGTGGCAAATGGATTTATACACAACAAATGATCCTCATGTTCTACTTGATGTTGTATTTTACTTGTTAACACTACCAACAACCTTTGATTTTACATACATTGTGAGGTAATCCATAGAACTATACAAATATATATAAATAAGCACAATAAATGATACTGCTGGGAATTATCGGTTACATGCATCTCATACATAAGTGAAATTTAAAATTTTTAACCAATAGATCTGATCTTGCCATGAATTTACAATATACATATTAATGGGAATAAGAAAAATTACATTTGATTTTTGTTGAACAATTGATTTTCCTTCCACCGGATTGTCACAAACCACAGTGTTTAAAATTGAACACCTCCAATGAGTCATCCACACTAGAGAAGGATTGAATGAACCAATAATGGAGGAAACAAAGGGCTGGCCGAAATCCCCTTGATGCTAGCAAGGGGGTGGCGGCTAGGGTTTAGAGAGTGAGAGAAATTCTTTTCTCTTACTTGTTCACCTTGTTACCCTAAAACCCTATCACTTGGATTTTTATAGTTAGGCTAAAAATCCAAATTCATAATAGGATTGGGCTCTTTAAAATTGCTGAAGAAATATTAAATGGGATTCTATAATTATTAATAATTTATTTGGGCTCAATTAAATCCAATTTAAGCCCTTTTACAAAAGACTATGCATAAAACCTACAAACTAGGCCCTTTGTGCATATACTTGGATTTAATTACCCAAATGAATTTCAAATCTAACCAAATTAAATATGTAGGCTCGATAACACTTATAAAATATACTTAATTTATTTTGGTCCAAGAATTAGGCCTCTAAGGCCTTCTATTTGTAGTTGGCATGAAACCCTTCCTTTGGAGGGTTTCTGCACCAAACTCAATTTTTTAGGCCTCCAATATTTTCTCCAATGGATCTATTAATTATTATATCAGCCATGTAACACTTATAGTCCAATAATAATTAATTATGAAATACATTATTTCAATTAGGTCCATTTTACAGAATATTTCTAAAAAGTTCTGCAAATAATTTTACTTGATCATAATTAATTAAACTCTTTAATTAATTATACTATTATTCACTTCTCTATTCCCATAATAATATCAAATATTATTATCCTTGTCATTTTACCATTTTATCCTTTTCTCTATATGTATGTGACCTATTGGGTTCCTGTCCATATTGGCAGCATAATATGTAATTGTGAGTTCTACTCAAAACTCACATGATTTAAACTCTTTTAAATCATTTTATCAATCCCTATTGATATTTATGATACACTATTATACAAATCATAAGCGGCCTCTAGCTAGGCATCATGACTACCCAAATGTCAGGAAAGTCAAGTGGTTTGACTATACCTTTCCATAGAAACAGTTACCATGCAATTAATCCTTTCACCACTCTTATCTCAATTAGATTCTAAGTATGGATTTCTGTCAACTCATATAAATCTAATTATGTATGTTCTATTAATTTAACCATTTTTTCGAAATTCCCTTCATGGATCTCTATCCATCTTGGCATATTACTCTGGCCAAAGATTCTCTGAACAAGGTAATTATAGAATCATGCGAGATAACTTCCCTTAATAAATCTGGGATGGTGAATCCTTTATTAATCACTCAACTAACTTCAATTAGGTCATGATATACTCAACCTCCTAACTATGTTCAGCCCTAGTTGTAAGTAATCAGTTATGGAGTCAAAGTATACCACTTGCTACTTAAGATAACCTTGGTGATCTCAAGTCTAAGGATACTTGCACAACCGCTATGAAGAGATTCCTTACTGACATAGATTTAATATCCATGTGAGGATTCTCTTTGCAGGTCTCTAATGAACTTGTTCTTTTAACAAGCATCTGCATGTTAGCTTTGATTATCTTTCATAATCATAGTTATGAGAACCATTGCTTGAACCATTCAAGAAGCATAACATATGCTAGTCTCTCCAAATTAACAATGTCCTGTCTTGTTAATTCTATGACTAGGGATATTTAGATATTAACACATTTGCATGCAATAGACATCTCATATCATTAAAACTTCATGATTGCCTTTGCACTATGTTTATAATATCTAGGACTTAATTTATTGAAGGATCCATCAGTTGCTTCTTGCCTTTAGCAGAAGTGACAACCATGACACTTTTTGAATCCTTCTTGAAGGATCCATCAGTTGTTTTGAGCATGTATATTAACTCAGGAATGGTTACTTGGATCCTATTCATGTTGAAGTTAAGCACGAAAGGTGCAAAACTTGGTGCCAACGAGTGTAAGATTAAATCTATGTATAGATCATTATCCATTACATAGCTAAGTCTACTCAAATGCTCAATATACCCATACATCTTCAATGCATGAGTAGCAGCCGAAGTGCCTTCCACCATTTTGTAGCTAAATAGAGCTTGAGTAATCTCATATTGCTCAGTTCTAGCCTGAGAAGAATAAAGCTCCATTAAATGCAAAATGATGGTTCTAGCATCCATCTTCTCATGTTGCTTCTGAAGCTCCGAGGACATAGCGCCCAGCATCAGACATGCTGCTGCTTCACTATCCTCCATGTATTTACGATAAGTGCCCTTGATCTCATCAATGGCATTATCTGATGGAAGTGGTGGTGAATTTTTATCCAAGACATAATGGATCTTTTCAGTTTTGAAAACAATTCTCACTTGCCTGATCCAATCAGAATAGTTGCTGCCAACCAGTTTGTTATCCAAGATTGATCGTATATTAATGTTTGATGTACTCATGATGATGACCTAGATGTGAAAAAGAAAACATATGAGAGTATGTTCATATAGATGTATGCATTAATTAGGTCTTTAATTAATCCATTTACTCCCACTATTTTATTCCGAATCAATAGCCCTCACTATTTAATCCGAGAAAACCCAATGGTTTTCTTAGTGGGCCAATATCCAATCCTTGATATGAAATTTGACCTTGACTGTGGTCAACAAATCAAACTCCATACCCTTGAAAAGTAGGTATCTCTATACCAATTGTGTCTTTACAAAACTATTGGATCATTAGGTTATCAACTCTTGATACATGCATATCATATATGCATTCCCTAATCTTGTCTCTAGAACCATTAGCCTTGACTGTGGTCAACAAGCTAATGGGCTAGCTAAGATAACCCATTTAATTAGATTCGAACATATTCAATATAATGTGAGCTTGACTGTGGTCAACAACCCACACTATAAAGAACTTTGGTTCACCTTAAATTAATGAAAGGCTTATATACCTTAGTATTAGTATGAGGAATTTTAGTTAATTAAGTCTCATCATACATGGTTGGCATACGTTGGTATGCATCCTATATCTATCTCATAAGTATAAGCATACAAATATGGTATAGTTATGGACTTTACTACATTGATTTCCCTCAGCCAAAAGGGAAATCAAAAGGTCACACCTAGGTTGTATGCATGATTCAAACAAGTAAAAATAATTACATTATCTTCAAACTTATTGGATCTCCATCCGGCCCATCTTGCTCCTTGATAATGGTCTCTATCTCTATCTCTAATTCTAATCTAAGTAATCTAATTACATATTACAATTTGAAAAAGAAATATAAACCAAAAACAAGTGGCCGGGACATGAAAGTCCTCATAGGGCCGAAAGATGCATTATGCTTAATCACATTGGGCCTTTGTCCATAACTATCCATCATACCAATCATACACCCTTATATGCATATCTAATGCATAAAATAAAACAAATAATGGATTACTAACTTTGTTTCAACTCTTGAAACATACTTTTGAGTTATTTTAATAATGTGATCAAATTAGGAAACTTTTTCCATTTTGGAAACTTCCATTTTAGGAAACCTTTTTGCATGCATGTGTTCTTGCCTTAATAATCAATCCAATTGATTAATAATTAATAATTAATTGATTATTTAATTAATTAATCATATTAAATAATTAAAAGAATCAATTTTGGGCTTAAGATAAAGGGTAGCCCGAAACCCACAAAATTAAACCCTAAATGTGTTCACACACAAACTAGTTTTGTGTCTATTAGACCATTTGGGCCTTTTAGAATGAGCCAAGCCCACTCCAGCCCTCAAAACCCATTAATAAACTTAATTATAGTTTATAATATTTAATTTAAATTAGCTCATTGGGCCCACCAAGTCATTCACTAATTTAAATCACGTCCGTAAACATAATTAAGCCCATTAAGTGGTTTTAATGAATTAAAATTAATCCAATTAATTCAAGGACCATTTTAATTTATCCAATTAATTAAAAACACAATAATATATCATATATATCAGATTTAGAAGATTAAAAATCGTTCTAAACATAAACACACCAAAAACATACTAAGAACACACGAAGAATGCCAATTTATCGAACTTTTCGACTAAACTAGTTTTCATGCAAAACTTGTTTGATTTTAATTTTGTTTGATCCTATGGCTTAATATCACATATTAAACACATAAATTATCATCAAAATAATCTTAGAGTGGATCAATAAAAAATTAATTTAGAACAGCCCCTAAACTTTATTGAAAAATAAAAGCCATTAATGCCATTCTCTATGATTCTTTTCTCAAAAGAATCATTGTTATTTTTCATTTTATATATTTGATCACATATATCCAGAAATCAATATTTCTCATTCATGAACAATCAAATCTGATATTTTAAAGTTCATGAAATAAAAAACTCAAAAACAAAAACTATTCCGCAGAAAAATATAGAATTATAGATTCATGGCAAAATCGAGACTCTGATACCATGTTGGGAATTATTGGTTACATGCATCTCATACATAAGCGAAATTTAAAATTTTTAACCAATAGATATGATCTTGCCATAAATTTACAATATACATATTAATGGGAATAAGAAAAATCACCTTTGATTTTTGTTGAACAATTGATTTTCCTTCTCATCGGGTTTTCACAAATCACAGTGTCCAAAATTGAACACCTCCAATGAGTAATCTATACTAGAGAAGGATTGAATGAACCAACAATGGAGGAAAAAAGGGGCTGGCTAAAATCCCCTTGATGGTAGCAAAGGGGTGGCAGCTAGGGTTTAGAGAGTGAGAGAAACTCTTTTCTCTTAATTGTTCACCTTATTACCCTAAAATCCTATCACTTGGATTTTTATAGTTAGGTTAAAAATCAAACTTCATAATAGGATTGGGCTCTTTAAAATTGCTGGAGAAATATTAAATGGGCTTCTGAAATTACTAATAATTTATTTGGGCTCAATTAAATCCAATTTAAGCCCTTTCACAAAAGACTATGCACAAAACCTATAAACTAGGCCTTTTGTGCATATACTTGGATTTAATTACCCAAATGAATTCAAAATCCAACCAAATTAAATATGCAGGCTCCATAACACTTATGAAATATACTTAATTTATTTTGGTCCAAGAATTAGGCCTCTAAGGCCTTCAGTTTGTAGTTGGCATGAAACCCTTCCTCTGGAGGGTTTCTGCGCCAAACTCAATTTTTTGGGCCTCTAATATTTTCTCCAATGGATCTATTAATTATGATATCAGACCTATAACACTTATAGTCCAATAATAATTAATTGTAAAATATATTATTTTAATTAGGTCCATTTTACAGAACATTTCTAAAAAGTTCTGCAAATAATTTTACTTAATCATAATTAATTAAACTCTTTATTTAATTATACTATTATTCACTTCTCTGTTCCCATAATAATATCAAACATTATTATCATTATCATTTTACCATTTTATTTTTTTCTCTATATGTGTGTGACCTATTAGGTTCCTGTCCATATTGGCAGCATAATATGTAATTGTGAGTTCTACTGTAAATTCACATGATTTAAACTCCTTGAAATCATTTTATCAATCCGTATTGATATTTATGATACACTATTATACAAATCATGAGCGGCCTCTAGCTAGGCATCATGACTACCCAAATGTTAGGAAATGCAAGTGGTTTGACTATACCCTTCCATAGAAATAGTTACTGTACAATTACTCCTTTCACCACTCTTATCTCAATTAGATTCTGAGTATGAATTTCTGTCAACTCATATAAATCTAATTATGTATGTTCTATTAATTTAACTATTGTTCCCAAAATGCCCTTCATGGATCTCTATCCATCTTGGCATATTACTCTGGCCAGAGATTCTTTGAACAAGGTAATTATAGAATCATGCCAGATAACTTCCCTTAATAAATCTGGGATGGTGAATCCTTTATTGATCACTCAACTAACTTCAAGTAGGTCATGATATACCCAACATCCTAACTATGTTTACCCCCAGTTGGAAGTAATCAATTATGGAGTCAAAGTATACCACTTGCTACGTAAGATAACCTTGGTGATCTCAAGTCTAAGGATACTTGCACAACCATTATGAAGAGATTCCTCACCGACATAGATATAATATCCATGTGAGGATTCTCTTTACAGGTCTCAAATGAACTTCTTCTTCTAACAAGCATCCACATGTTAGCTTTGATTATCTTTCATAATCACAGTTATGAGAACCACTGCTTGAACCATTCAAGAAGCATAACATGTGCTAGTCTGTCCGAATTAACAATGTCTTGTCTTGTTAATTCTATGACTAGGGATATTTAGATATTAACACATTTGCATGCAATAGACATCTCATATCATGAACACTTCATGATTGCCATTGCACTATGTTTATAATATCTAGGACTTCATTTATTAATTTAATATTTACAAACTCATGTATTTAAACATAGCATTAATAAATGAATGATGCCTTTTATTAAGAATATGAATTCATACATATGAAATACATCTCTATTACATAGGCTCTAGGGCATACTCTCTAATAGATACATATAAGAAAATTGAAATGGGTCTAGTACAAAACATATAAACTTCAGAAAATATGTGTATATCAAATATTGATCAAAAATAAATTCAAACATTAACTAGAAGCTTCACGCTTCTATCTTCATTAGATAAAATGTAAAGTACAAATATAATGCATTTATAAGTTAACAAAAACTTATTTGATAAACATATATCTAAAATGCATCAAATTATTCCTATATGTTAACAATAATAAATACTTACAAAAGGGTAGTGATGATCCATTTCGAATATACACATTCTATATGAATGATAGTGATCAGATTTGGGTTGTAGAGTGATTCCCTTTGTGGACACATTCCAAAAAGCGAGCCAAAGAAAACCAAAGCAACATTTTCACTAGAAACTTGTACCTCAAAGATTTTGTGGAAATAAGGAAATGAAGGAATTTAAAAACTATATAAGCTAATGAAAATGCAAATTTTTGAAGAACTTTTGGTTGCAGAGTAATTCCCTTTATATTTCATACAAACTAATGTATCTATATATTGAGATTGGAAGGGGATCACTACAAATAAAAACAAAGAAGAGGAAAAAAGAACAAAATGAGGATTACTTTAAAAAAACATAAATTGGATGCTAATTTGATTAGAAGACATCCTTAAAAAAACTCATATATTATTATATGATAATTAAAAATAATAAGTTAACAATTTTTACATTGTTATTTTCTTTTCATGTGTTTATGGGTTTTTTTAATCATGCAACTATGTTTTTAATGAAATTGTTCTTTTCTTTCTTTTATATGTAAACTATAGGATATAACAAAGATGAATTCAGATCTTCCATCTCATGGTAAGCTCTTTTGCTTCCAACCTAAAATTAGCATAATCATATCAACATTAACTTTGGCATACATAAATGAAAACTATCAAGTGTAATTATAATATTCCTTCATATGTTCAAAATAAAGAGAAGACTTATAAAACAAGATCTATACTGCAAAAGATCTTGAAATAATTAAACCATATGAGACCTAGCTATTATTTTAAATACCCATATGCACTGCAACAAAAAAAAGTGGTTGTTTAATTAAGCTTCGATTAAACTCAATTTAGTTGGTAATTACTCTTAGAGGAACATATACACGAAAAATAATTTGTCAATAAGAAAAGTAATTACTCTTATATATGGTTGTTATGTTATTATTCTTCTTTTTAACTTGCCATTTATGCTGATACAATTTTAAAAATAGTTCTACTGGATTTGGCCTGAAGGAAATTTGGTGGCTTTTCACCATGTGTTTTACAGATATCTATTTATATGTGGGTTGTAGAATATATATTTTTTCCCAAAATGATAACTAATATTCAATGTTGAGATCAAGTTTTAAACATATTTAATAATTTGTTTTAGACATGTAAAATGGGTAGTTTATAGTTGCATTACACTTAAATTGCCTATGTCAACATGATTTATGGCCGTATTGTTGTAGGTTACTATAGCTATTTGTCCCTTAGAACAAATCAGCAGACTTGTGAATAGAAACAAAATAAAAAACCCTATCTAACTTACCTAACCCATCAAACTGCAACAATTCTAACCTTGTGTTACATTAAATTAGATGAAGTTATGTGGAAATTCTTGATTATTCATTATTATCATGATTAACACCAAAAGCTTATAGGGATATTACTATGAATTATCTAGTTCTAAGCATCGAACTCAAGTGCCTTGTTCCATAGCTGGTTCGCATATTTTCTTATTTACCAAACAAATTAAGGCTCTATACATACAAAGCTGGTTTAAGATAAAAACCTAGTAATTGAAGCATAATATTTTATAGGAAAGACCAATTAGTCAGCAAAATTATCTTATATCATAATGTGGACCCATTTTCATGTACACTTTTTATCAAATTAATAATCAGATCTTCGGAATTTGAAATAAATAAACCTAAAGAAGTCCTATATAGCGACACTATTTCCCAATTTAATATGAGGATGTGGCTTACGATTATCATTGTTATTTTGAATAAATCAGACCACTTTTGTAACACCTCAAATTTTGCATCTTACATGCATGACATGTTTTAGAGCATGAATAGTAACCCTAGGACCATTTTTGGGGTAATCAAAATAGAATAAGATAGCAAAAAGTGAAAGTGTGTAAAGGACAAACGTGCTTAGGCCAAAAAAATTTGAGGATAGGTGACCTGACAGGCAGTTTGACCTAAACTGAAATATGAAAATTGGTGTAAAATAGAGTCCAGTGGCACAATTGAGAAGAAATTGAGCTTAAATAGGCCCTCAAATTAGACAGAGAAGTTTTTACTCAGTACCATAAACTTGGTTGACCAAAAGTTTGACCGAGTCATAAAATAATCTAAAGATCTCCAAAAATTATTTTGATACATATAAATGTTAGTTATGACTAAAATTTGCTACTGGAACTGAAAAATAATTTTTTTTGACAATTTCAAAATTTCGGGTTTCAAATTGGCTGATTTTGCCTCCGGAGCTGAAAGTATACCGAAATGACATCAAAATGACCTAAAATTTTAACCACATGCTTCTGTATATGTAAGTTCATGTGGCTAAAAATTTCATGACATCTTAACAAGAACATCAATTCCAAAAAAAAAACAAAAAATTGAGGTTAAATTAGTTAGAGGGATTAAAGCGCATATTTAATTCATCTAAGGGCATATTGGTCATTATGAAAGGAGCCTTGATCACATACATACATCAGTATGGTAAAAGGAATGGTAGGAACCAATGGAAGCATGACAAATGGCTTAAAACAAGCCATTAGATGAAATAGTATTTAGGGGAATTTAGGCCATTGATTTGGTGGAATTTAGGGCTACCTAGAGAGGTATAGAAACTTCTAAAATTCATCACAAAAATCTGTTATCTTCTCTCCTCTTCTCTCAAAAATCCAAACCATTACCATTTCCTCTCCTCTACCATCTTTTCTTCCACTCTCTCTCCTTCCACCAAATCCTAAGCCTTAATTCCACTCAAATACACTATAAGACATCCTCTTCACCTTAGAATCTTGATTGAATTAAAAAAAAGCTTGAAAAATAAAGAATTTAAGTGAGTGAAAGAAAACCTAACTAGGTAAGTCATGGTGTTTTAATGGGTTTTAATTTGGGGATTTTTATATAAGGTTGTAAAGCATCTTTAGCATGATCATGTAGTGATATTTATATGCTATAATTTAAATCATAAACTCGTGATTTCTCTTTCCTAAAATTTGGCCCGAAGGTATAACACAAAAGAAAGAAAGGAAAAAAGAGGAGGAAGACCAAAGGAAGCAAGATTAGGTGATTTCAAACTTTATAAAGGTTAGTGGATACATTCTTTACACCTAATTTTATTTAATTTTGGAATTTCTCACAAAAATTACATTATGTAACTAATGAAAACTAAGAAATAATGGAAAATAATTTAAAAGAATCTTGTAGAATGATGAATTAACCTAGAATAAGTAGGAAATTATAAAGAAAACAAGGATAAAGGTAGTCAACCCATTGAGGCCGAATGGCACCCTGAAGGATGTAATGAAGTATTTTTACGTTAATTAAGGTATTAAGCATAATTTGACTAATTTAATGGTAACTAAACATGTTAGGATTGATTTAAGTTTGATTTAATGTATGCATATAAGAGTTGTAATGTATACATAATGGTATTTACATAAGTAACATAATGATACTAAGGTAAGATATGTGTTAGCTAATATGTCCATGTATGATTTAACCTTAGAATCATAAATGGCATGAAATGGAGTAAGAAAACACATGGTATGATGCATAGATATAAAAGGCCGAATGGGTTACCTAAGGATGATGAGATGATTTTATCATGTTTAGTTGTTAATTCTTACATACATTATGATTTCATGTATATTATGCATGACTGCAACAAAAATGATGGTGTATGAGATGTTACATAATGGGTGTACTTTGAGGAACCTAATGGAAACACAACATAAAGTACAAAATGTAGTTGCCCTTAGTATACAGTGGGTGATCTTGGACCCCAGGATATAATGGCTAGCCAAAGGGACTCATATACCACGGTAAAATCATCCAGTAATTCATTATCGAGGAATGTTTATAATTAAGTGGTCACCTTACTCAGACATTCATGCAGTATTCTCATACAGTCATATAGTCCTCATCCCGAATATCCAGTTCGAGGATTTTCACTAGTGACTACTGGGGGCAAAATAGTAATTATGCAAGAAAATAGGGACTAAATGGTAAATTTTGCTTAAAAGAATTCATAAATGTAAATAAATAGAAAATAATGTAAAAATTGAGATTAATATGTTCAACAAAGGGTAAAATAGTAATTACACGATAAAGTAGGGGTACAATAGTAATTTAACATAAAAAGGATGGTTAAAAGGATTAAAATGATCAAATAAGGCAAAAAGAGTAAAATCATAATTAATGAAAAGTTTATGGATCAAAATATAATTTTCCACTTTATAGGCAAACATGAGGACTAAAAAGGTAATTTTCCATATATGAACAAATTATAAGTCAAAGAAAGTGAAAGAATTCAAAATGAAAGTCAAAGGAAGTCAAATAAGGTAAATAAAATGTTTAGGGACCTAATCATAATTTTACATTTAGGTAAGAATATGATAGTAATTAACAAGAAAAATTAAGTATAATAAGTCTTGGGTATTAAATTATGAATTAAACAAGTTAATGGAATTAAATTAATAAAGGTAATATAAAAGGGCAATATGGTAATTAAATAAAAATAATATGATTAAATGAAATTTTGTATAGTTGTATCCACCATTAGGGAACATGGTTGCTTAGCGCGTGGTTTTGTGACCGCACGCAGGGACAGGTACATAAAGGACCCGGAGCAGGCGAAGTCCAATGGCATGTACATGTGACAAAATTTTAGGGTCGATTTTGGCTTACTTTTGTTTTAGCCTATGTTAGGGGTTATGGCATGTAACTTATTATGTATCAAAAATACTAATTATGGATGAATGTATATGGAACATATATGTGTATATGTGAACTTGTGTATGTATGTTTGTACTGCATTGTTGGATGTTAGACAATTATAGAAGTGCTATGTATGTAAAGGGAGTATTGGAGTTGGAGATTGATTATTGGGAATGTTAAGTTTTAGATTCGCAGGTTTGGGTAGCACGGTTTTTAAGCCATTATGCTACCGAAATTTTGACCAAATGAATAGTAACTTAGCAATGTTAAACATAAGTTAGAACCAGGAGTTAAAACCTAATAAGTTAATTATCAAATTGAATGGCCTAATATAATAACTGTCTCTAAGATCATCATGATTTATATTCATCATGTACGGACAAGCTAGTATGTTAGTAGAGTGTTGCAACTTTAAACAGAAAACAACAATCCAACTTAATAATTATGCATAAACAATGAGATAACAGAAGAAAAGTGACAAACAAGGTAAAAATATGCATTTTGTCCGGTAACCGTACATTAATCTCCACAACTCCTTATTTTGGGAGAACTTTGTATATATTATATAGATATATCCAACTTTTACCTCTTTTTTTGTTTTTCTTATTCATGTGCTCTGGGCACAATTCATTTCTATGCCTACATCATAAAGAAAGGGTGGTTAAAATAAACCAAAAAAGGAAACAAAAGGTTGTTTTCCATGGAATAGTAGTGGCACTAATCAACCCAAATTCTTAATGCATTAGAGCCATTGTAGCTTTCTATCTAGAAAAAAATCTACTAACCATACTAAAAATCTGCCAGTAATTGTATATTCAGCTTTCCAAAACTTGCTTTTCTTACCTCTAAATTCAACCATACACTAGTTATTTTAATTTCACAACTTGGATGCCTATTTTCTTATGCATTTTTCCAAACTAAATACCAGTGCTTGCAAGCTATGCAAGATCAATAAACATATATAAAGATATAAAATTGCAGTGGCTATCCTAACCTTAATAAATATGAAATTAATAACTTATTAACATAATGGCATTAAAGATTTTTCACCTTACCAATAAGCTTAAGCAATGCATATGAGAAACCTAGCACAACAAGATGTTACATACTTGTTTACGTTGATACACAATTTGTGGCAAATGAGTCACTGAATTATATGTCCTTGTTGAACTTAAAAATATTTTTATAATAATAAATTAATGACATAGTTTACAAATGCTTTTGCTTTTAAAATCCAAAAAGGTTGTGCTTAATTCTTATTGTTAGTGTTCCATAATTTACTTTGTTGAAGTATCTCTTAAATTACATAATTAAAATTGCAGATTATGAGAGACATATACAACATACCAAAAATAAAAAAGGTCCACATAAACAAATAGAAAGCAAGTTCAAAATATATGAAAATTGAAATTCAAGGAAAATTAATTCTAAGCATTTACTGAAGATTTATTCTTTTAGAAAAACCTTCACAAATTTGTAACAAATGAAGCATTTTGCACATTTGGTGAGAAATAAAAAAATACAACAGATCCTAAAATAAGTGCATCAAACACGCTCAAAAGCCTCAGCATATTAGAGGAAATACGAGATAAAAAAAAGTAATAACATATAAAAGAGGAAACTTACAAGCCGTTGATTAAGGCCATCATGGAGAATCTGAAAGAACGGATGGCACATAAAATGGCTCCAGTAAAGAACCCAAAGTAACAAAGAAAAATGGAAATCATAGAGAGCCCTTTTGAGATATTATCAGATGGGTTTCCAAAAAAAAAAACCAAAAAGCATCAAATTGTACTTGAATAATGCAAGAATAGAAATCAAACAAAGATTCATTCACAGTCCCCTAAAACATCAATAATAAATTCAATAATCATTAAAAAGTATAACAATCAACAAGAAATAAGCTTCAAAATAACAAAACTAATGGAAACTTATACCTTGATAGATGCCTGTATTAGATTCTTTATTGCCCAAAAAAAATTGATTGAAATTATTTGATGTACTAACTGATCGCTAACTTTGTAACTTACAAAACACAACACAATAAACCAGTCTTAACTTAACCCAAGAATACCCACAACTTAAACAAGCAAAATTTGATAGAAATACGTAACCTTGGTGAGCTTAAAGTGAGAGAGAGAGAGACAGATTGAGCAAGAGAGAGGGAAAAAGAGACAAATCGAGCAAGGGAGAGAGAAGGATAGAGAAATATCAAGAGCAAGGGAGGGAGATACTAAGGTTAAAGGAGGGAGAGAGAGATCGATGCAGTTAGTTTGGTTATTGTGGTGGTGGAAGAATGCGGGGTTGAATGGCTGGTAGGCATAATATCGTTGTCAAGGCAAGAAGAGGGGCGAGATGGGTGAGAGAAAAATATGATTTCCTGTAGGGTTATCTAAAGGTTGGTCACCTATTGTGTGTAAATTATTTTATTATTATTAAATAAAAAAATAAAATTCAAACATTTATTTTTAATAATAAAAGAATACCACTTTATCGATGGAAAACACCCGTAGCAATAACTTAAAAATTTGTCGCCTTATATTTTCATTGCTAAAAGCTGCACCCAAAAATGCTGCCTTTCTTTACCGACGTAATATTAAAACTATCACAAATTCTGTCGCTAAATTTTCCAAAAATAAAAGTGGCCTTACATTACCAATGAAAATTCCAGTGCTATATAACTTAAAATGACAAATTTATATAAATAATTATAGTTCTAGGTGATATGTACAATGATTGTTACTACAAATTCAATTCCATCAACTGGGAAAGTGTAAGTCAAATGAGTTAGAACTTGCAATAATTTGAAATAACTACTCTAATTTGAACCTCAATCTTTCAATTAGGACTATAATAACTTATTCATCAATCTTCAATCGAAATTACATTTAGGATTGGGAAATACATTAACCAAGTAGAAGCTTTATGCTTTGGCAGGTGTTTTGTACGTAAACCTTTGGTTGGGATTTATTAGCTATTTCATTTTGGAATCTATCCTTGATTGAGAATACATCAATCGGGGATTGCTAACTCGTCAACCTTTGGTTGGGATTAATTATCTTTACTGGCTTTCTTGTGGGTTGTTAGTTATAACATGATTCCCAAATCTCATTATGTTGGGAATGCTTTGGGGATGTAATCTCTCATTTGATTGGGTCTCGATGTTTAGAAAAAGGCTCTGAGGTATTTCTGATCGGGAGAAGGGAAATCATCCTATAATGAGATTACCCATATCTTCCCATTTTACCCAACACTTTTCTTCAGATAAGTGAGATTGACCCCTTTATTTGTTAGAGTTACATTGATCAGGTTCCCACAGCAATAGGAAGTAGCTTTATAGCCTTCTTCAGTGCTCTAGCTACATCGGTGTTTGCCGTTTAAGGTGTAGGGAGTGCCATCTTCTATTGTGTTTTTCTTCCTACATTATTTGTTAACAAAGTGAAGAGAGAGGCAGCTTTGTTGTTCCTCCCTATATCTTTGCTAGCAGGGGAGTTACAAAGGTTTCAAGCAACGGTTGTGCAATGTACTCTCAAAGGAAAGATGTTTTGTTTTCCTTCAGACTTGGTGCATGCTATTTTATTTTTCTTCAAACTTGGATTTTTTCCCTCTTAACTTGACTTCCTTCAACTTAAGGCTTTAAGGTTGAAGTCTGGGATATCTTTGATTGATTATAGGGGAAGGCCTGCAGGAGTAGAGTGCTTTGCCTAACCACGTCTTTCTTCGTGTCCAGTTGATCAAGTTTTTCCTCTCATAGTTCTCTTATAAATGCGTCTTTTAAGCTTGAGAAGCAGTTATCCTATGAGACAAAGACATCAACACTCTAAGCTCGAGTGTAGACACTGTGACTTGAGACAGCCTAGATTAAGGTTACCCGATGATGAGGAGACAACATATTTCTGACAAAGAACATAGATCTCAAAGCTCCAATCTGGATTTTTCACTTCTTTTTCATGAAAATTTTATGATTTTCTAAGAGTTTTTGGAGTTTTTAACAAAAGAGCATAAAAAACCTTGATTTTGGCTCTTTGCCTTGACAGATGGTCGTCTATCATGTGAGGGATGGCCTAGGTCAGATTAGGGGATTTTTTGTGATTTTAGAGGTTTCATGTGAGGGATGGCCACCTGTCATGATGGACGCCTATCTGTGGGTGCATTTCCAGCATTCCTACAGTTTTTAGTTTTTAAAAAATGGAATAATAATGATTTTGGGATTTGCCCGAATTTAGGGGGATCAGGTCCTTCTATACCTGGAGAGTTAGAGTTAGAGTGTAAGTCCAACTCCTCCTTAGGTCTAAATCACAAAAATTAGGGTTTTGAAAAAAAAAAGAAAAAAAAGGAAAAAAAGAAACTTTTAAAGAAAGAAGAACAAGGATTTCTTAAGAGAGAAAAAGATTAATTTTATCCTCTTAGGAAATAAGGGTTCATATTATTTTTCAACCAAAAAAGACAAACACAAATACCTTTGTTCTCTTGAATGTAAAGTATTAAGGATCGGAGCAGAGATATGCAGAGATATGTGCTTCAAGACATACAAAATCAGAAAATCTCCTGAGGGTAACATTCTAGGTTATCCCTCTTTCTCTCTCTAGATTCATTCTTATCTTATGCATGCTGTGTAATGGTATTATTTATGTTTTTCTTTGTTATTTATTTAGATTTGCATGTTTAATTAAATTCCATGTTAATATGAATATGTTCATGTGATAGAATAATAAGTAGAATGTGATTTCCTCTATGAACGAGATTTTTATACCTTATTTTTAAGGTGTTATTTAGGTTTTTTCATTATTTAGCCAAAATCTGATCTAGGATTAGTACTTTAGGTTTGACATGCTTAGATTCATATAATTACATATCTAAGGTTTATTTAGGGTCTTGGAAAGTTTTCTGTATAAATTTTTCTTTTTGTATCTATCCTTCGAGTGATAAATAGGAAGAAATTGCCATAGATGGCTGTTTGTCAATGCGACAGATAGAACATCATGGTGTTTTCTTTTTCTCCCATCCCTCTCTTATCATGGACACTCGTGGCCAGATTTATGGTTTATTTTATTGTCCTTTTATCCCTTTTTATTGTTTTTTATATCCTTTTCTTGACATGCGATTTTTAATTCCATTTCATACCTCCATGTGAGTATTTTTACTTCTGTATGCATGTTTAAATTCTGGCATTAAGATATTTTGTATATTACTTTAATTTGTTTTTCATTGTATGTTCTTTTGAAATATCAATTGATTGGTTTTTTTTTGGTTTATGTGAGCAATTGGTTGAATGCATATTTGGAGTTTCCTCGTGGAATGATTATGCTTTGAGAGTTATACTTATGATGTGTATCGAACCCCGTAGGCATCTGATTTGTTCTCAAAAGCCTACTTTTAGGGCTCGAGACTGGATCAAGGTTCATTTAACTCGTGAAAACCAATTGCTTTACAATAGGCAAGGATTCAACCCAACATGCAATGCTGTCGAACCTTTAAAAGGCATGGGACAATGTATTAGAGTATCCCCATCCATTTAGTAACAATCAACCTATAAGATATCTTCTGAGCATCACAAGGCATGCATTATAGAGTCGCCATCCAAGGGACATTAGGAAAGTGATTCTATTACCTTTTGAAATCGAAACCAAAGATAGTTCGGATTCCACCCCCTACTTGCATACTTGGTTGATAGCAACATAATTAATTATTTATTTAAGGTTGATTATTTCAATCCTTTTCTCACGCGTTACAAGATAAAGGAATAAAATAGACACGTACAAGCATGTAGAAAGTGCTCAAAATATACATAAATCGCGGTGATTTAAGGATATTGGTCCCATCATAGGTGAATGAAGAATTATTTAATTCATTTTAATTTATCACTCAAATAAAACATTTTTTAAGAGACAAGAATAATAAATGTATAAATAGACATAAATTGGGGTATTCGTTGAATTTGGGAATACTGATTCCCGCATGAATAATCACAAAAATCCTTTTATGTGATTTTTGGGTAAAATAGGACATTTGTCCATTTTATTAATAAAAGGTCAATTAATTAAATAAAAAAATTTAATGTGATTTTCTTTAATTTTTGTGCCAAAATACCCCTTTTTACTAATTAATACAATCCGAATAATAATACAGGTCAAAATACAAACAACTTAAATAAAATAAAACATTTAAATAAATTAAACCTTCTAGGAACGATTGGATCCCTTTGCCTTTCCTCAGGTATTCCAAATAAATCTTCAGTAGAGCTATTTTTTTAGAACCAGTGAGTGTGCTTCTTCTTCCTTGTCTCCTGCTTCCTTCATATTCTTTTGACAACCAAAGTAAAAGCTAGTTTTTTTCCTTTCTCTAGTTTGTTAGAAAATGATTCTTATTAATCATTCCCAAAAAACATCCCATCCCCTTTTAGTTGCCTCGGATTAAGATCAAGGGAAGAAAGCATATATTTTTAATCCTAAAATGATCCCCTATTTGGTAGGGTGAAAATCTAAAATTTTGGCTGAAATAAACCTAGTCACGAACCGTGACTCAAGGGTTGGAATTGGTGGGGCCCAAAAACCATTTTAAGCCAAAAAGGAGTGAGTCACGAGCTTGAGTCCATGACTCACTGTCGAGTTGTAGGCTAAATGAGGGAGTGAGTCATTCACTCAAGACCTTAACTTAGAGGTGAATCACAGATGTGACACGTGATTCAAGTTCATGACTCACTTCTGAGTGAACTAATGTCCCCTAATTGTGACCATTCACCCGATTTAAAAAAAGAGATGAAAATACGCTCTTTAAAAGACCATTTTTCCCTTGAAACTCGACAAAATATTTTCCCAAAACAAAACATTAGTGCAGGAGAAGAGAGAACACTTGTTGCTTCCTTGTTGTCTCCAAAACAACATTATCCTCGTTGGGTAATCCTAACAGAGGCTAACTCAGGCCTAATGTCTACAATTGTCCCTAAGTTTGGGATAGCTAGTACACTAGCATCTAGGTTTGCCAAAGTTCAGAGCAAAGTGATAAAAGATGCATACTTGAGGCAGTGAATCTCGAAATGCAGACACATACCATTTGAGGCAATGAATTTTTGGTTGAGTGATTATCACCAGCTTGTCGGTGTTATAACTTCTGACTGGGTGATTACTGTTAGTTTGTCTTCATTTTAACCCTTGTTGGAGTAATTATCATTAGCTTGTCGATGTTTTAACTTCACGTCTAGTGTTTACCATTAGTTTGTCGATATTTTAACCTTGGATCAAATGAGTAATTACCATCAGCTTATCGTCATTTCAACTCTTGATCGAATCACGGTGATTACCATCAGCTTATTGATGTGTTAACCTGATATTGATTGGGTAGTTACCATCAGCTTCTGAATGTTTTAACTCAGTTAGACAATTTGACTGGTGCTAGCTCATAGCCATATGAGATCAAGAAAGATGATTGAATGCCTCCTAAGAGGACTTTTGCTTTTGAATGGCATATCACCTCTTAAGTGAATACTAGTACCTACAGAGGTGTTTGAATCAGAACCCTAATACAAGAAAGAAATATAGTAACCTTTTTATGGGTTTACATGATTGTCTCTATGCATGTTTAATTTTAGAGTAAAGAGTTTATCCTTTTAAGGAGCATGCCAAGTGTACTTTTGACATTTGCATAGCATTAGTATGACTGAGCTTCATTTTGATTTGATTATGCAACATTTATGATCCTGGGATGCTATTGATGTGGAATTTTTGAAATGCCCCTTATTTTCAATTGCGATATAATAAATTAGTTTGAGATATATTTTGCTTAATTAATCTTCCTGATGATTGATTTAAAAACCTAAGTCTTATTGAATTTATCATGATTTATGCAAGCAATCTGTCTCTTTATCCATCATATTTCATTTTTATTTTATTCTTATTTTTATTTTTTCATCATTTATTTTCCCTCTTCTCTTTTATTCTAAATTTTATATTAGTATTTATAAAGAAATTAACATATATATACATAAATAAATAACATAGGGAAAGTAAAATAATATCCATACATCATCCAAATAAAATTTAAAGAAAAAATGTTAAAGCTAAAAATGTAAATACAATTGAAAGCAAATATAATAACAAAACAAAACAATAAATGGCTCTTTGAAGGTTACCGACGGCGTCTCGATTCATAAGGACCTTGCGGTTTGACTGAAGGACCAAGTGGTAGTTGTGCAGGTTGTGAAGGCCCAACTAGTGTTAAATCTAAAGGTGGTCGTGATGGCTAGAGTATGGTAAACTCCACTCCTGTAGCCTGAGCTAGGGGTATCAGGGCCTGTCCCATAAGCTCAACTAGATGATGTAGGTTATCTCAAACCTGCCTCATGGCCAATTCCTATTAGTGCACTACTACCTCTACCCGAGCTAAGCAGGCAGCATGAAGATCTCTAGTCCCACTCACGGCCTACCTGAGATCATAGACCTCTTTCATGACCTTTCGTGCAGTATCTGTGATAGCGAATATGGATACGTCCATGTCTCGAGTGCATCTGCTAAAAGACCGACCAGATAAGGTGACCATCTCACTTAAAGTCTATAAATCCTACCTCACACCCTCAACAACAGTCTCCAAATGAGTCAATCTGCTCTCTAAGTCTATAGGAGCACTAAAAGAAGCTATAGCTAGTGGCATCGGACTGTGGGAAGTAGAGGCCCTTAGGTCTCCATATATACTAAACATGCGAGTCTTATGTAGCATTGGCATGTACAAACTACTGGAACTTTGTGACGATTTCATTCATGGCTCGGTGGCATGACTGGGACTAAACCTCCCACTATAAGCCTGAATGTTTGAATAAGCTTGACCAGTAAGTGAATGAGCCTCTTATGCAAGGCCTCCAAGGTGCTCATGTGCTTGGGGAGGAGAATGGGCACCTTGTATAGGACCTGGAGGCTGATCATCGTCACGTACAACATGCCGAGGCCTATAAATCCCAAATTTTTGATCTTACTCCTCTGTTAACTGGAATCTATAATTTTTAGGTCAAATGGACCTAATCATGTTTATGTCTAATGCCATGTCAAAACTCACTACTACATCCCCCTCAGCCCGTGCTTTCATGTTAGACTCAAGAAGTCTAAATGAAAGCAGTAATTGAGTGAAATGCTCCCGATGACTACCACAGTGCTTAGTGCTCGAGTTATCCTATAGATGTTTTGTAAAATCTAATGAGTAATGTTCAGGCGGTAGCCCTCAACTATGCCCCAGTGGCTCTAAATATATGCAACATTCAGAGAACTCAAGCTCATTGACTGATCCATATAAGGACATGATAGGACCCTCTATAAGTATCACCACCTGTGAAATCAACACAGTTACCTTTGCTATTACAAGATTGTAGGGGATAACTAGCCTGGCAATAATGGCATATTGATCGTCCCCAACTGTGCTTTTGGGGACCATCACATCATCACCCATAGGCAAGCCAAAGGCCTCAGATACTTGTGCCTGAGACATATCGAAGGTATAGTAAAAAACTCTAAATGTAACCACTCCAGCTTCATTTTTAGGGTGCTAATAACCTCTATATTGAAATGTGGCCAAAAACTAGCGGACTGCCTCTAGGTAGGCAGCGAATATAGGAGTGTAAAAGTCTAGCCATCCGACTCGTGCAATGTAATATTGTGTATCCTCCCAGATGCCCATAGTTTGTAGAAAATGCTGGCTCATAAATTGGCTAGTCTGAAAATGCACCCTATATTGGCCTTTGTACCTAATAGCCTATTCTGGTGTTATCCACCTAGGCGCCTGAATGTCTGGTTGTGCTTGATCTTTTCTGCGTCAAGGCATCTAGGGGCTTTAATGGCAAAATGTGACCTAGGCAATGAGACATAATAAAATTGGTACTCTTACATGTGCAACTCAAACGCGATTCCAACAACACCAATAACACATCAAACAGAACTCAGCATGATGAGAAATAGGCAAAAAGAAACTCTTCTTGGAGGGTGTGAGTCAAAGTGTAGTAGAGGGAGAAGAAGAAAGAAGAAAAAGGAAGAAGAAAAGTCTTTTTTGAGGGTGTGAGTCATTGGCAAGTCACGGACCAAGGATGTGACTCACAGACAAAAAGGATGCAGCCTGACAAAAATGGGAATGAGACATTGCTATAGGGCCTAGGAGTAAAAAATGACTCACAGATTAGGCTTATAAGTCACGAGGGATGGTCAATATTCCCCCTGACAGCTGTGAAAATTGAAAAAGGCGTTTAATGGCCATTAATACCAATTAATATCAATTAATTTAACTTAAAATTAATTAATCTTATTTTTAAATCAATTTTTCATTCTTTCTTCTTAAATTACTTTATTTACTTTAATAATCTCTAACACACTTTTTTTAACTAATAAATAATAATTAATAACCTTTAACTAATTAATTAATTAATTAATTTTTTGCACATGTATTACACTTAATAGTATTATTTACTCCCTGAATAGAGTCTCAAATCCTTGCAATGGCCATAAATTTGTCCTTGTAAAATTAAAGAAATCCAACAAAATTAACTTTGCAAATGCATGCTCCATGCAAAAGGAAATGCATTATCCACGTAGTTTAAGAATGGCTCAAGGTCCAAGGGAGTGAGTCAAATGAGTCAAGGGAGTGACTTACTCTTGGCCTATAAATACCCCTGAATCTCTTTATTTAACCTTTAGCGATTTTCATGCGATTTTCTGCTCTAGGTAAGTGCTTTATTCCACAACTTTTATTATTTATTATTTTATTATATTTATTATCTAATCAATTTTAATTTATTTAGACTTTAAAATTTTATCTAACTTAATTTTTACTTAATCTTAGTTAATTAATATTTTTCTTTTTAATTAGTTTATCATTATTTTATTTTTTACGTTATTTTATATTAATTGCATATTGTTAATATATAACAACTTTTATTAACTATCACTTATATTATTTCGCAGACTCATTATTTTAAATGATGAAAACTTTTTATGCTAAAGTGCATAGACTACTCGATGCCCCCAAGATCTGAGAAAATCCGATTCTGAGCCCATATTCTAGTCTAAAATTTATGCGAAGAGCCCAGCTTAACACTAATCTTTTGTAGTAGCTGCCCAATATTGGGATCCTTAATTTCACATGTTTAGGTTCACCCATCAAGAGCTATGTCCTTTGGCTGAGGAGTTTGCTAAAATCATCGCGTGTACTTCGGCCCTAGAACTTTGCCTTGTGTCCTAAATTGTATACTATATTATCTAAGAGATGCAAGTTAGACCCTAAAAATCATGCCCTTTGCTATTTTTAGATTAATTCCTCATCAATGACCTATCTTTTTAGAGCCACTGCTTGATGCACTGGATGATTTCTCTAACATATTTTCTTTCCATGTTAGTGTTATTTTACTGATCTGCCTTACTCTGTATTTAACAGTGAACTCAAGGGAACCAACCGGCAATTATCAACTACTCGACATTATTGATGGCATACACAGTGGCCTAACTCCCTTCCCCATTATCTTGGCATAAACCATTCTCGGCTTAGACATCATCTGTATTGACCCTATTGTAACTTTTTCTAGAAGCCCTTCATTACTCTAGGTACAATCATTATTTTGAAAGTATTGCACCATTTGTGGGTTTTCACACTAGTTTTTCTTAGTGAGAAATATGTCATTTCGAATTTTCACATAACTCTGTGCCTCATTTTTTCCTGGGATGAACCCAATTAAATCCCAACGGCTTTTTTAGTTTCATCATCTTATTATTATTATTATTATTATTGTTATTTATTTATTTATTTATTTCAGATGTGGCTACAGGAGAAACTGAGGTTGCTTGAGGAACCTCCTCCTAGAGTAATCAACACGTATTCCTTGAAACATTATCCCTTCAGAAGGTGACTCTACAACTTCAATTCATTACAAGAAGGCTTTGCATGGCTAGCGACAATAGATGACAGTGACATCAGTTTTATGTGCATATGGCTAGTACCCGATTATGTAACCCAAGATAGTAAGTCTAGTTGTGTCTCGCTATGTGGCCTGTATAGAGCCATTTTTTGTGTAGTTTTACAATGTGCTCGCCAATTTAGGGAGTGATAGGACATCATAAGATGCCCATTTTCATTTCAAGGAGATATTTTATCTGTCACTTTTGTTTCTGGTTACCATTAGCTCTAGACCCAATTGTATGCAAAAGTTGATATTAAAAATCCAACTAATTGTAACTTTATCACATTTGTTACATATAAAAAATGGATATCTAGTCCCTTAGTTGACAACAGAGCACACTAGCTGAGACAAATCTCAAGTGGAAGTAGTAGAGGGTGATCTTTAGACTTAAACATATGATGTAAAATAAATATGTACCACTTTTCGTATAAAACAAGACAACTTAGAGTATGTATAATAAACTGCTCTTATTTATATTAATGTACGAGTTTGTATTGCATATGATAATATTTTTGCATATTTTCATTACACATGATCGCCTCTGTCTAGCCCATTCCATTTCTAGCAATTTAACTTCTAAAACCACTCACAGTGATTGGTGCTCGATCTCTACTAGCAATACGACTTCTGTTCCATAAACTAAAGAAAATGGAGTAGCTCCGATTGAAGTTTTGATTATGGTTTTGTATCCCCATAGCATAAAAAGTAGCTTCTTAGCTCAATCCTTATAGGTTTTAACCATCTTGGCTAGAATCCTCTTAACATTCTTATTGGCTACTTCAACCACTCCATTTGCTTAAACATGGTATGGTGAAGATTTATGGTTTTGAACTCCATGCCTCTGAGCATTAGTTCGGTTTTCGCTCGAAAATGGGATCCATTATCAAACACGATATGATGCGAAAGCCCGTACCTACATATTAGATTCTTTTTGATAAACCTTGCCATTTCTCTGTCACCCAAATTCTTAAAAGATTCTACATCTATCCATTTTTAAAAGTAATTAATGGCTACCATGATGAACCTATCTCCATTCGACGCGAGTGGATGGATCATTCCCATAATATCTATGCCCCAAGTAGCAAATGGCCAACGTGAAGTAAGGTTGCACAATTCTGACATAGGTACATGCCTTAACTCATCATATTACTAGCATAGCTGGCATTCTCTTACATATTTAGAATAGTCTGTATCTATAGTTATCTGAAAGAAACCTTGGCGTATTCTCTTTTTAGCCAAGGCCAAACCACTTATGTGAGGACCACAAACTCCAGCATGAACTTTTTCCATGACTTTTTTGGCTTCTTTTTCATCTATACACCTTAATTACAATTCTTCTTCCTGCCTTTTGTAGAGCACCCTATTTACAATGATGACCTAAGTGGATAACTTACATATCATTCTTTGATCCTTTTTCGTGGCCTCTTTTAGAAATACATATTTCTCAAGATAATTCTAAATACCAAAATACCAAAGCTTCCCATCATCGGTTTCGATATCCATCACTCATTCAACTCTGAAACATGGCTTGGAAAAGATAAATATGAGTATAGGCTTCGTACTTACTCCTTTCGGATTATCCCATATCGATACCATTGTCACCAAAGCATTAGCTAACTTGTTTTTACCTTGAGGAAAATGCTTGAAAGAAGAAACCTCAAATTTGATGGAATATGACATGGTATGAATGTGATGATAGCACAGCGAAAAAAAAAAATTTTTATCATACATACCATACAATTCCAAAGCAAGAAACGAAACATGCAATTTTAGGGTTGTAGAACTTACAACTTATGATGCCTTTTGAAAATTGAATTTGATGATGCCCAGCAACTAAGATGACTTTATCCGCCTTAGATCTCGATCACCAATGCCAAGGAACAGTCTTTTACGTCACTCCCTCTATTCTCACACACACAATTGCACCGACGGCTTAAAATCGAGATTGCTAGCTCTCTTTTTCGGTATTGTGTAAAGGCAATGGTTTGAAGCTACAAAATTTGATTTTGTACTTCTCTTAGGTTGCTATTACTACCCAAGATCACAAGAGAATGAGGAACTATCCTTTCTCCTTGTGAAAATTGGCTAAAAGAAATTCTTTGAGAGAGAGAGAGAGTTCACGCAAAACATAGAGAAAAATACACTAGGGTTTCACGTTTTTCCCACATTCAAATATATCTCTCCTTTCCTTTAAGTGATTGATCTCAAATATACTACCTTAAGATAATTAATATTAGCTAAAGATAATTAATATTTGCCTTTATCACTTAATTAAAATAAATAATATTTATTGATAAAAACTCTTTTAATTTATCCAAGATAAAAACAAAAGACATTTAATCAAATAATATCACTTAATTTAGGATAAAAGATATGTCATTTAAATCTAATAAACCACTTAAATAAAACTATACATGTGCCAAAATTCCTTGTTATTTCTCTAGGAATTTTGGCCACATCAAATTTCATTTAGATGATTTAATTAGATAAATATTTCTTTAGGCTTTAATACTCAATTAATTAAATTAATACATGACATTTAATTAATTGAAATTAAACCTTGTGGGCTGAATTTCTCTCTCTCATGGGCCAAGGTCCAATAGCAATCTAATAACCCATTAGACACATTAATTTGACTTTAATTAAAAGCCCAAATTAATGCCCAATACTTAATTTAAATATTTTAAGCCTAATGCTTTGTGTGTGATCCTATAGGTCCATTTAATGTTGGCAATGAATTAATAAATTAATTCAAAGGCTATATATATTCTCTAGCAAGATATTATAGCATTCCAAATTAAATGAAAATGCATATGGCATTTAGTGACCTAATGCAATTTTGCATATGTCCCTTACCCATAAATATCAGAATTAATATAAGGCATGGAACTAGTCATCCTTATATATATTAATTCCTTTCTTGATATTCCAGTGACACTGAACTCTCAGATAAATAATAATTACTCATTATTTCATCTCGGTATGGCCATACACTTCTCAGTTCACTGATCAAGTGGCTGATGATATTTTCTCTCTTAATGAGAGGGGTAATCCCTTCACTTCTCTCATGCTCTCTAACATGAATCAATGCATACCCAATCATACCCGTACTTGTCACTATGTTACGAGTACGTTAGGTGTATGTCAAAGTACACAGTAATTCATAAAGAGTTTCATAGAGATTTCAGGTCTAAGAACTCCGATACAAAACTTGCATATAAGAAACACTTATGACTTGTACCATATAGTGTTCTCATGAGCGGATCGTATCTAGATACCATGTTCTTTAACATGTATCTATGATCTCTGATTGACACTTTTGTCCTAATGATCCGTAAGACAGAACTCATAATATCAGAGAGAGCATACTAGTCTTAATTCATTGTTATTCCCATAACAATGACTGACTAGGGATGTTTAGAATGAAGTCTCATTTGTTTCAAGGTCTTACAACCATATGCCTCACACATGATAACTTAAATCGAAACGATATTCTTGGATAGTTTTATCAATTGACATGCATAGGAATACAATAGATAAAACAATTGCCTCATTTTATTAATTAAAGTATTTTATTACAATGCATTAGGGCTAGGGCTTACACTAACAATCTCCCACTAGCACTAGTCCCAATTGGGCATAGCCCTAAGACCGAACGCTCTCAAATGAGCTTCATGCAGATTTGGATGCAACTGTTTCGTCAAAGGATCTGCTACATTGTCTTCACTTGCTATCTTGCTAACCTTGACGTCCCCACGATCAATGATTTCTCTGATCAGGTGGTACCTCTTGAGTATATGTTTGGATTTCTGGTGTGACCGGGGCTCCTTTACCTGTGCGATGGCCCCGTTATTGTCACAGAAAATTTCTAATGGATCTAGGATGCTTGGGACCACTCCTAATCCAGAAATGAAATTTTTAATCCAAACAGCCTCTTTTGTAGCCTCACTTGCTGCAATATACTTAGATTCTGTAGTTGAGTTGGCAACGGTTTCTTGCTTCGAGCTTCTCCAACTGACAGCACCACCATTCAAAACAAAAATAAACCCAGATTGCAATCTAGAATCCTGAGTGCTGGTCTGAAAAGTAGCATCGGCATAACCTTGTATGAGGAGCTCTTCTTGACCACCATACACTAAGAAGTGATCCTTAGTCCTTCGCAGGTACTTCAGAATCCCTTTTATAGCAGACCAGTGCTTCTTACCAGGGTCTTGCTGAAACCTACTGGTTATACTCAGTGCATGAGCAACATCCAATCTAGTACACAACATAGCGTACATGATAGATCCAATAGCAGATGCATATGGGATTCTACTCATGTTGTCCCTTTCCTCTTTGGTTTTAGGGCACTGTTCTTTAGTTAAAGGAACTCCCAAAGCTAAAGGTATGTACCCTTTCTTTGAGTCTCCCATACTAAAATGCTTTAGTACCTTGTCTATGTACTTTTCTTGACTTAGTCCCAAGAGCCGATTCGATCTATCTCTATAGATTTGAATACCAAGTATTGTCTTGGCTTCACCTAAGTCTTTCATTGAGAAACATTTTCCCAACCATTGCTTAACCTTTTGCAATGTTGGAATGTCATTCCCAATAAGAAGGATGTCGTCCACATATAGGACAAGAAATACTACTATGCTCCCACTAACCTTCTTGTACACACAAGGCTCATCTTCGTTCTTGATGAAGTCAAATTCTTTGACTGCCTTATCAAAACGAAGATTCCAACTTCGGGATGCTTGCTTTAATCCATAAATGGATTTTTGAAGCTTGCAAACCTTCTTAGGATGCTTGGGATTGACAAAACCTTCAGGCTGTGTCATATACACATCCTCAAGTAAATTTCCGTTGAGGAAAGCAGTTTTGACATCCATTTGCCATATCTCATAATCATGATATGCAGCTATGGCAAGCAAGATCCTAATGGATTTGAGCATGACTACAGGCGTAAAGGTCTTGTCATAGTCTACACCATGAGTTTGTCAAAAACCTTTTGCTACTAGTCTACCTTTGTAGGTCTTATCAGCTTTGAGTTTGAATAGCCACTTGCATTCAAGGTCCAAACCTGGTTATCGTACATTGATTGCATCTCGGATTTCATGGCTTCAAGCCAATTTTTAGAGTCTGGGCTCTCAATAGCTTCTCGGTAGGTAGTAGGATCCTCACGATCTACTAACTCAATAGTGTCACTGTCAGTGATTAGAAATCCATATCTCTCAATCTCCTGACGTACCCTACCGGACCTTCTAGGTTCTTGTGTAATGGGTTCTTGTTCCACAACTGGTTGTGAACTTGATCCCATTTCCAAATCATCCTCTATAGGAGTTTGTGGCACTTGAATTTCTCCAAGTTTTACTTTACTCCCACTGTCTTTCTTGAGAAGGAACTCCTTTTCCAAAAAAACAGCCTTGCGAGCAACAAATACTTTGTTCTCGGCTTGTGAGTAAAAGTAGTATCCCTTTGTTTCTTTAGGATACCCCACAAACAAGCAGACCCTGGATTTGGACTCTAGTTTGTCAGATGTTAATTTCTTAACATGTGCTTCACAGCCCCAAATCCTGAGAAAAGACATATTAGGTTCTTTCCCAGTCCATACCTCATATGGTGTCTTCTCAACTGCTTTAGTTAGAGTATGGTTCAATAGAAACGCAACAGTTTGTAATGCATAACCCCAAAAAGAGAGAGGAAGATTAGCTTGACTCATCATAGATCGAACCATGTCCAACAGAGTTCGATTTCTCCTTTTGGACACACCATTCCATTGAGGTGTTCCAGGAGGAGTGAGCTGTGAAATAATACCACACTCCTTTAGATGACTGTCAAACTCTTGGCTTAAGTATTCGCCATATCGATCTGATCGAATGGTTTTTATACTTTTGCCAAGTTGGTTTTCTACTTCATTCTTAAACTCTTTGAATTTCTCAAAAGTTTCAGACTTGTACTTCATTAGATAGACATAGCCATATCTACTAAAGTCATCTGTGAATGTCACGAAGTAGCTAAAACCACCTCTAGCATGTGTACTTAAAGGTCCACATACATCGGTATGTATTAGTTCTAATAAGCCATTAGTCCTCTCACCTTTTTTATTAAAAGGACTCTTTGTCATTTTTCCATGCAAACATGACTCGCATGTGTCATAAGACTCTAAGTCGAATGACCCAAGCACTCCAGTTTTATGGAGTCTTGAAATGCATTTTTTATTTACATGTCCTAAACGACAATGCCAAAAGTAAGTAGGGTTCAATTCGTTTGATTTAACCCTCTTTGTATTAATGTTGTATATTGACTCTTTGTTTTGTAAATCAAGGATATAAAGGCCATTTTGCAACATGGCATTGCCATAAGAAATGCCTTGGCGACGAATATGAGCATTGCCATTTTTAATAACAAAATCAAATTCATCATTATCCAAACATGAAACTGAAATAATGTTTTTGCTCATAGCAGGCACATAATAACAATTATTCAAAACAATACAAAGTCCGGAAGGTAAAGTAAGGTGATAGTCGCCTATCTCCATGGCAGCAACTCGTGCTCCATTCCCCACATGGAGGTCCACTTCATTCTTCCCAAGTAACCGCCTATTTCTTAGCCCCTGCACATTTGAACAAATGTGAGAACCACAACCGGTATCCAATACCCAAGTGGTAGAAATAGAAAGGTTAATTTCAACAACAAAAATACCAAAACTGGACGCCTTGGCTCCATTCTTCTTTTGTTCTTCCTTGAAGAGAGCGCAATTCTTCCTCCAATGCCCTATCTTGTTGCAATGGAAGCAAGTGCTCTCACTCTCTTTGAGTTTTGGCGCCTTGGGCTTGGATTGGGCCTGAGGCACACTCCCAACTGACTTGGGTTTTCCCTTTCCCTTAGCGGGTCCCTTCTTAATTCCATTTTGAACCATTAGTATGGGATTGGTCTTTTGAATGTTCTCTTCAGCATTCTTAAGCATCCCATGAAGCTCAGTGACTGACTTGTTCATTGCATGCATGTTATAATTCATCACAAATGGATCATAAGCAGCAGGCAATGATCCTAAGATCAAGTCAGTGGCCAATTCCTTTGGCAATAGTACCTCAAGCTTCTCAAAAGTATCAAGATACCCTTTCATCTTGAGTACATGGGTACTAACAGGAGTACCCTCAGCCATTTTGCAAGAAATTAAGGCCTTTGTTGTCACGAACCTCTCGTGACGAGCTTGCTCTTGGAACATCTCCTTGAGGTGCACCATGATCGCATAGGCCTCTTGGTCTATAAATTGCTTTTGCAATTCAGGCACCATAGTGGCTAGCATCAAACAGGTCACATCATTAGAGTCACTTTTCTTGGTCTCAAAAGTTTCCTTTTGAACCACAGAAGTGTTCCTAGCAGGTTCCTCAGGTAAGGGTGCATCCAAAAGATACGACTTCTTTTCTTGCTTAAGAACTATTCTTAAGTTTCGAGACCAGTCTATGAAATTGGTGCCATTCAATTTGTCCTTTTCAAGGACCGATCGCAATGAGAAATTGTTGTTTGAAGATGCCATTTTCAATCTACAATAAATTTAGCAAGATTAAATGAGGTCTTATTATAATCCCACAAACCAAATTAATATCCTTTTAAATAATTCGCGTTAGTGATTTAATGTAGGCCAAGATCCACTTTTCACAACAACTTATTAGTCAAGCTGAGCTTGTACACCTAACAAGTTAAGTTACTTAGGTAGGAAAACTCCAATCATGTCTCGTACATGACTCTTGGATCAAATGGGCTAACATCTTAAGATGTTATATCACAACCCATTTATTAGTTGCCTAGGTCCGGGCATCCCTTTCCATAATAAGTTCAACCTACATTCACAACCCATGCCTCACAAAGATAATCGGGCGCATCTAGGACTCCTAGTCTACGTGACCGATGATCGATGCCTTGACATGTTTCGAATTAGGAAGGCAACTTTGTGACTTACTATTTTAGGAATTAATTTTATTACGGCTTACATGACATACGCTTTGTCATCCATACATAGCATGCATATATAAATAATTGCATAAAGTAAAGCGTGACAAACATGGGCCCAAAAACCTACAACTAAGATTCTATACTATTACATAAGAATATTTGAGTTGGGCTTCTCCACTCCGGTGGGCTTCGTCTCGATTTACAAAGTCTTCAAGTATAATCTATTCTAAGAAATAAATGAAACTTTTACAATAAAATATAATGGCTCGCAGGCCATATTTAATTACAAAAACACAGGGCCCATGAATGCACCATGCATATCCATTCATCACACCAAACTAGCAAATAAATATACATAACATTCATGGATAAAACAAAGTCCAATTTTATTTAATTTAGCCAAGCCCATTAATGAAAATTGTGTACTTGAACCTTTAAGAGATGACCCCGTGATGGGCCTGGGCCAAAGCCCAATGGACTAAATCCTCTTATTGAATAAGTTCTCTTAAAAGCCCAAAACACAAACTAGTTAGATTTGTGCCATAAATCAACTCTAGTATAATTTCCAATTTTGCCATTTTTAATTTTATGTCATCAAGCCCATAAACATTAAAAATACATATAATATGTACCAACATGTATTAAAACACAAAATCATGAAGAACATATATATATGGTACACGGCATGCATATAGAACAAACAAACAACAAAACTAGTTGTTTAATGCTTATGTGATGCCACAAAAATGCACAAATACTTAAAACAATTTTATGAGTCATTTAATAAATTAAATAAGGTCATAAATATTGATTTAATATTCTGTACCATTTTAATCTAAATGTGTTTTTACCATTTTAATCAAAACAAGACAAACAATCTTGATTAAACACGTAACAAACACAAACTAGTCATAGTTTTAAGTGATTTTAAAATTAATCAATTAAATTGTCATGGACCAGAATTAAAACCAAATTTAAAATATGTCCAGATCTGATATTTAATCTTTAAAAATCACTTACAAACATGCCAAAATCAATTTTACATTTAATTTTGAGAACTAGTTGTTAAACTAGCAATTTACATGCCAACTAGCACCTAGTTTCATAATTAACATGTACCATCAGGTATAAATAATTAAATCCGACCATTACCAGCCCTAATAACATCTTAGGACAGTATATTAACATTTCATATTAATTATAATACCTATCTAATCAATTAAAATCGTTTTTTCACCAAAACAATGCAAAAAACTCAAAACAGAAAATTTCAGATTTGCATGTTTTCATAATGACGATTTTTAATTAATTTTTTCATGCATCTAAAGCACTAAAATAAGCATGTTTAGGCTCTGATACCAATGAAGGAATATGACATGGTATGAATGTGATGATATCACAGCAGAAAAACAAAATTTTTTATCATACATACCATAAAATTCCAAAGCTAGAAACGAAACATGCAATTTTAGGGTTGTAGAACTTACAACTTATGATGCCTTTTGAAAATTGAATTTGATGATGCCCAGCAACTAAGATGACTTTATCCGCCTTAGATCTCGATCACCAATGCCAAGGAACAGCCTTTTACGCCACTCCCTCTATTCTCACACACACAATTGCACCGACGGCTTAAAATCGAGATTGCTAGCTCTCTTTTTCGGTATTGTGTAAAGGCAATGGTTTGAAGCTACAAAATTTGATTTTGTACTTCTCTTAGGTTGATATTACTACCCAAGATCATAAGAGAATGAGGAACTATCCTTTCTCCTTGTGAAAATTGGCTAAAAGAAATTCTTTGAGAGAGAGAGAGAGTTCACGCAAAACATAGAGAAAAATACACTAGGGTTTCACGTTTTTCCCACATTCAAATATATCTCTCTTTTCCTTTAAGTGATTGATCTCAAATATACTACCTTAAGATAATTAATATTAGCTAAAGATAATTAATATTTGTCTTTATCACTTAATTAAAATAAGTAATATTTATTGATAAAAACTCTTTTAATTTATCCAAGATAAAAACAAAAGAAATTTAATCAAATAATATCACTTAATTTAGGATAAAAGATATGTCATTTAAATCTAATAAACCACTTAAATAAAACTATACATGTGCCAAAATTCCTTGTTATTTCTCTAGGAATTTTGGCCACATCAAATTTCATTTAGATGATTTAATTAGATAAATATGTCTTTAGGCTTTAATACTCAATTAATTAAATTAATACATGACATTTAATTAATTGAAATTAAACCTTGTGGGCTGAATTTCTCTCTCTCATGGGCCAAGGTCCAATAGCAATCTAATAACCCATTACACACATTAATTTGACTTTAATTAAAAGTCCAAATTAATGCCCAATACTTAATTTAAATATTTTAAGCCCAATGCTTTGTGTGCGATCCTATAGGTCCATTTAATAATGGCAATGAATTAATAAATTAATTCAAAGGCTATATATATTCTCTAGCAAGATATTATAGCATTCCAAATTAAATGAAAATGCATATGGCATTTAGTGACCTAATGCAATTTTGCATATGTCCCTTACCCATAAATATCAGAATTAATATAAGGCATGGAACTAGTCATCCTTATATATATTAATTCCTTTCTTGATATTCCAGTGACACTGAACTCTCAGATAAATAATGATTACTCATTATTTCATCTCGGTATGGCCATACACTTCTCAGTTCACTGATCAAGTGGCCGATGATATTTTCTCTCTTAATGAGAGGGGTAATCCCTTCACTTCTCTCATGCTCTCTAACATGAATCAATGCATACCCAATCATACCTATACTTGTCACTCTGTTACGAGTACGTTAGGTGTATGTCAAAGTACACAGTAATTCATAAAGAGTTTTATAGAGATTTCAGGTCTAAGAACTCCGATACAAAACTTGCATATGAGAAACACTTATGACTTGTACCATGTAGTGTTCTCATGAGTGGATCGTATCCAGATACCATGTTCTTTAACATGTATCTATGATCTCTGATTGACACTCTTGTCCTAATGATCCGTAAGAGAGAACTCATAATATCAGAGAGAGCATACTAGTCTTAATTCATTGTTATTCCCATAACAATGACTGACTAGGGATGTTTAGAATGAAGTCTCATTTGTTTCAAGGTCTTACAACCATATGCCTCACACATGATAACTTAAACCGAAATGACATTCTTGGATAGTTTTATCAATTGACATGCATAGGAATACAATCGATAAAACAATTGCCTCATTTTATTAATTAAAGTATTTTATTACAATGCATTGGGGCTAGGGCTTACACTAACAGAATTGATCACCCAGTGCCTTCAGGCATCTTGTATAAGTTACCAACCATTCTCCTTTTACTACCTATTCACCCTTTTTTTGGTAAACCACTAGGGATGAGTCACCTAAACCTCAAAGTTCTTTGCCCCTAGAGCCAATAATGCTTCTAATCCGAAGACATATGCTTCATATTTAGCTTCATTATTAGTGGCTTTATATTTGAGCTTTTTTTTTACTAAAGGTAGCTTTTCTCCCTTAGGGGTTATTAGAATCACTTTTATCCCTGCACCCTTATTGTTTGTGGCACCATCGAAGAATTAGGGAACTTATAGGATATTTCCTCACCATCCAAAGGCTGGTCTGTTAAGAACTCTGCCACGACTCTTCCTTTAATGGTTTTTCGGGTAATGTATTCAATATCAAACTCCTATAGAAGAATCAACCACCTTCCCATCTTCCCCAACCGTGAAGGTGCTTCTTGTAAGTACCTAAGAGGATTTTGCTTGGCTACTGCTTGTACCTTGTATAAATGGAAATAATGTCTTAAATTTTTGAAGGCCTAAATGACTGACACGCAAATCTTCTCTATGTCTACATACCTAATTTCGTATGAAAAAATTTCTTACTGAGATAGTATACGAAGTATTTAATCTCGACATATTCAATCCCGAAATCATCCTCCTGAGCCATCATGACTCCTATGGAACTGTCTTCTATAGCCAAATATAAAATCAGAGGCTTCCTGGTTAATTGCAGTCTCAACACTGGTGGATGTAAGGGGTACTTTTTTGATAGTATAAAAAGCCACTTGACAATCCTCATTCCATACCACTGGCTGATCTTTTTGAGGCAACTTGAAAATAGGCTCACAGATGGAAGTCAATTTGGTAATGAAGTGACTGATGTATTGTAGTATGCTTAGGAACCCTCAAACTTCTTTTTCTTTCTGTGGCACAAGCATTTCCCTAATGGCCTTTACTTTGTTAGGATCCCCTTCTATTCCTCTCTGACTTACGACATAGCCCAAGAACTTTCCTGAAGTCACCTTAAACACACACTTCTTCAAATTTAGTCGAATATTATAGCTATCAATTCTGTAGAAGAATTTTTCTAAGGCCTCAAAATGACCTTCTCGGGTTACCAATTTGATCATCATGTCATCAACATACACTTCTACCTCCTTATGGATTAGATCATCTAAAATCTTCGTAGCCATCCTCTAATAAGTAGCCCTTATGTTCTTCAATCCGAATGGCCTGACTCGGTAACCATATGTGCCCCATTCAGAAATGAATGTCATTTTGATCCTATCTATAACTTTATTCAGGATCTGATTGTATCCAACATACCCAACTCTAAAACTGTATATTGTACAAGCAATCACACTATTTACCAGAACATCTATACAAGGAAGTGAAAAGTCACCCTTTGGATAAGCCTTATTCAAATCCTGATAGTGCACACAAACTCGAACCATTCCATCTTTCTTAGACGTTGAAACCACGTTTGCAAACTAGTTAGGATACCAGATCTCCACAATGAACTTGGCTTTTATATGCTTTTTTATGTCTTCTTTAACTTTTTTCGCCCATTCTAGCCTAAGCCTTCTGAGCTTTTGCTTAATAGCCTTGCATCTAGGATAGGTAGGGATGGCATGGTCGGCAATTGTATAATCAACTCCCAGCATATCTTCATAGATCCAGGCAAAGACTCTTTCATATTTTTTTTAATGTTCTCTCGAATTTTCCTCTCTCTTCAAGGGTAACATCAAATGCTATCAAGATTTTTGTTGGGTTCTCAAGAGTGCCAAGATTGAATAGAGTAGTACTTGTTGAATTAATGTAAAAAATAGATGCTTTATGATCATGATCATGTTAAATGAAATCATGCAAAACATCACACAAGTAAGCAAAGTTATTCATATTATTAATATAAGAGGAGCTATATACATCATCGTTAAAAAGTTCAGGTACAAAAAGTGTATCTACAAAAGCATCATCATCTACATTAGGTGAGTTTGATGCATCCTATGGGGTTTCCTTATTAGCCTCTGTAGTAGCCTCTTCAATATCCTCATTGAACTTCGGTACAAGAACTTTAAATTTAACTTTTCCTTTCCCTTTGAGTCCACAAGCTAGCATTTCTAGAGTTACAATTTCTTCAAGGGCATCAACCCACTCAAATAGCTTAATCATAATCTCCTTATCCCAGAATCCTTTAATAGGCTTAATGGTCCCACTAGTCCAGTCAAAAAACATCATTGAATATTTTGAAGCCAGGGATGAGCTTTCCTCCAACCATCACGGGCTTGATCTCACCACAATACTAAAGTGGAGCAGATATAGGGGCAAAACTGTTAAGAATGTGTGATACATTTTTTGGTTTCAATAGGCCTTTCTTCTTATGATTGGACTTCTTATAACCCAATCCCTTTCGGCTTGTCTGTTTTGTGGTAGTGATAGCCTTAGAAGGACCCTGGGAGTCACTACCCAAACCAAATCTCGACAGAAAGTTCATTTTATTTATCATATTCACCACCTGAGGGGTAGAATCCTACTCACCTCCATCATAGCATTGACAGTAGCTACATGAAATTCGTTGAAGGGTTGATTTGCTATTCCCAATATAGACACTTGATTTTCTTTGGCAGCTCTTATAATGACCACTTCACCTTTATAAGAAATTTTGATCATCTAATGAAGAGTGGATGGAACTCCCCCTAGCTTGTGAAACTAGAGTCTCCCTTACAATATAGAAAATTTGGCAGTTATTGGCAATACCACAAATTCTATCTGATTGCTAATTATTCCAATTTTTACATCATCCTTGAAAGTGCCTGCCGCTTGCTTGTGGGAATTGTCATAAGTTGTGACTACTAAATCAAACTTATTTAACATGGACTTATTCAACCAAAAGTTTGAAGCACCACCAATAGGCTTACATTGACTGAAGATCCATCATCTACCATTACATATGCCGTATGCTTCCTATTGACTTGGGCCTTTATGTACAAAGGACGATTATGTTCTTGGACTTTAATGGGCAGATCCCTATTGGTATATGTAATATTCTCTCCAGCACCTCCTCTAACAAACTTTAGCAACTCTAAAGGCAAAATGGTCATAGCCACACTGGACTCACACAAAGGCTCTATTACTATATACCTGTGGAAAGGTGACTGCCTAAATAAATCCCACATCGAGATCTAAGTAGGAGTTTTCTTTAACTATTTGAGGATCTAATCCTTCTCTTGCTTCCTTTCTATAGGTGGCAGTTGAGAATCTACTTATCTCTCCACTTTCGAAACTACCCTACCACTTCAAGTGATTAACTTCACTTTCTGTACTTCTTCTTTGTTCTCAGAGTGCCACAAATTAAGATGGCCAACACAATCTTCATCTTCATTGGGTGACTCTTAGCAGTCAACCACACATACTCCTAACTCATGTTTTTCTTCTACATTTACTCATTTAGGGCAAGTAATAGCCAGATACTTATTACCATACAAATCGCATAGCACATACCATTCTGGCAATCTTGAGCCAATCATTGATATAAGTAGTGGAACCGCATGATAACCTCCCTTTTTCTTTTCCCTTTTCTCTAGATTAGTGATTTGTTTGCTATCAATGAGATCCTAGATCTTATCCCTCAGGGTTTCGTAATAATCTATCAAATGACTAGTGTGCTGATGATATGTATAGTATTGATCAACTTGATGACTAGATTGACCCTGACTTCTGGCAGGTTTAGCTGGCAAAGGCTGCAGCTTCCCCTCTTTCACCAACCTATCAAGCACTTAAGACAAAGATCTATCCATTGCAGTTCTACAACCTTGATGCCCGAAACTAAAACTAGTGTTACCTGTAGAACATACATTCTTAGCCTAGTATTCACCTTCAGCTTCGATGGTAATGTCCTTTAAGGACTCCCAATCCTTTAGCCCTTTCATCTTAAGGCTTTCCCTTAGATAGTGGCTAGCATTCCTTATAAAAGCCTAATCTGATCAGTGGTATCAAGCTTTCTCTTAATCTCCATTACTCTATTTCTCCATCTCATTAGATACTGGTGAAAAGACTCATTTGGCTTCTGCTGTAGTAGCTTAAGATCCTTTAGAGTAATTTCCATCCAAGTACTATAATTATACTATCTCAAAAATGCTTTTGTTAGCATATCCCAATCTTCTTTGGTACATTTATCAAGACCATGATACCAGTTGATAGCAGAGCCAGTAAGGCAAGGCTGAAGTACTTAACCTTTTACCTCTTAGTAAGAGTAGTGCCTTTCATGACCAAGGTATACTACTTGATGTGAGCAAAAGGGTTAGAAGTACCATCAAACTTAGGTAGGTCAAGCATTTTTAATCATTGGGGCAGAATGTCTTCACTTTCCAAATCTCTATCCTTCGAACTGACTCCCTTTTCAACTGACAAAACCCAAGCCATTGCTTTTTTTTTCCCTCTTCCATCTTCTTTAGAATTAAATCCTCTATTCTGGATAATCTCCCTCTTAAAACTTGTGTTATTACTAGTTTCTCCTCTTCTTTAGGGATAAAATGCTCTTTGAGAGTAATACCTTTATCTTTTTGCTGTTCAACAAATGGAGCCTTCAACCCTATTCCTCTTGATTCAACCACTAGAGAAGGTCCTGTAGGAGCAATAATGGAAGTGCTGTAGCACCCTTATCCTATAATCTATACATATCACTTTATCCATCTCATTACAAAGTTTTACTGTGCAACATAAACATATAACAACTACACAGAGAACATATAATCAAACTTAATACATAAGAGTGCTATATTGTTAAAAAATTTTCAATGTACATTAAAGTCTCTTTACAAAATACAACAACTGTTTAACATTTTTACATACAATATCTCTAATACTGCAAAATCCTTACTATATACAAAGAGTCCAAAATAAAAGTCTATAATTGTCTCTCTCGTTGACTTGAGTTGGCCATCATGCTGCAGATATCACCCCAACAACCTACACGGATGAAACACCTGTGCTAAGCTATAAAGCTTAGTGGGGAACTAAATCATGATAAATGACCACTCACAGTGATCATCAACAAGCACACAACATGCCTCAAATATAACAAAGCTTTGTTTCAAGAAATGAATAAACATCCAGGAGTTAAATCATATTACGGAATTCACAAAGTTCAACGATAAAAATTTCATTGATACTATAATCATCAAACATAATAATGTAAGCTCCAATGTCCTATGGCTTTAAATTCAACTAATTATCATGTGTTTAGTTTCTGAATTGATACTAAACTGTGCTAGCATAATTATCCATTATCTTTTTATTTATACTCGTATGTCTTTGATATATACCCATTAGAATTAAAATGGCAAATCAACACTTTTAAATACCATGAAATCTTTATAATACTACAAGCTTACTTTATATAGCATAAGTTACAAAAACAAGCCTATCAATTAAACATAACAATTATACATCATTGCCAGACTATTCTTATATACCCAGGTTATAGGTCTTAGTTATACATACATCACACCGTAAATAACAAACACACATTCATTAAATGTGTACACATAAACAATGTGAACATATAAATATATTCATAAGAAAACTATTTCAAAAACACTGGTTTTTACTGACTAACTCTTATAATCTTTAATATGAAATATGCTTATACAATTATAAAATTGTTGCGTCCATTAAATATTATAATACTCATTAACCTAATAAAAAAATTCCTTCATATAACATGCATTGGCATACATCTAGAAAAAGACTTATGATCACAAAGGACCCACATATGTATACCATCAATTTAATCAAAGTAATTTTGGTGTAAAGCCTGCACTATTTTAAAAAGGTGGATAATGGGTTATACGGTGGTACCCGAAGGTACTAGGTCACCCGAAGGCACCAAAGAGATACCCAGAGGTATTAAACGATGATCCCTTGTAGGGATAAAACTGTATGATAAATCGATGGACCCAAACGGGGTCAAACAAATAACATGGACCGGTCAAGCAGACCCAAGCGGGGTCGGCTACAACCACACACGAGGGTTGTTTAAATAAACTTTAACTTTTAAACCCAATCAGGGTCACTGTAACTTTTAATTTCAAGTGGACCTAAACAGGTCAAAAATGTTCAGAAGTAGCTGCAAGGTACCTTTATAGGCATGCCTATCTATCCACTTCCTAGTCTCAACGCAGGCAATAAAATCTATTTACTTTATCTTTCATTTATTCATCCATATTCTTATATGCACATGTATACTCTTGGGTAACTATAAACAATGTACTCATACACATGTTCATGTGTAACTTTCTATAAACCTGTGAATATGCTCACTGTTGGGTATTACTACTTTATACTTGTGATCTTATTCGATCAAGTAACTATTCTTTATGTCAAAACTATACTTATATAATGCCGTTTGTACTCGTACATAATCTTGTAAATATATATATATATAGTCTCATATAACATTGCCATTATATGCTTTAATAAGATTTTCCCTAATTGAGTCAATAGCACTGTATATCTATATTTTAGCATGCTAACATGTAACATCACATATGTTTAATCATGTTATTTCAATTAAGTAAAAACATATTCATACATTTCACTTTAACATATTCTTTGAATCATTACTCTACAATAGTTTTCAAGCTTCGAACCCAACCATGTAAGATCATACATATCTGTATATATGTTTATATGCACACATATATTCTACTAATCACATTACTTCTTTATACAAGTAAAGAATTATCTTTTTGAACTATATGTATCATAGCAATTTCAAGAAATCAATAGGAATAATGTATAATCATCTAAACTTTTATATATATATATATATATATATATATCAGCCCATTAAAGGATAAGTTATTCAACTAAACATAGTAGATTTAGATTCATCAATTTTTATACATCTAGGTAACGTGACATGTTTTCATGTTCTTGGTTCATAGACTCCAGCATCAAATGAACATTCATGAGTAGCATTTTTAATATTACCTATCATGTATGAATTTACATCTTACACATTGCACATGCATATGATCATATTATAGTACACAATTGTCTAGTGTTTAAATATGCATTCATAAATTCATATAGTAATTCGAATACCGACAATTAAACATACCTCTCATCATGAACTTGTTCTTGAACATATGATCTTTAAGTAACACATCATATCACAATCATATTATCATACACATATATGATTAATAATAATTTTATAATTATTTATGGTGTTATAACTTAACTATTAATGCACAATTTCAATGATGCATAGTATACATTCATAGACAAATTTTCAATGTAAATGATAATAATCATGCAAATCCCTATATAAATCCTCTGATACAAATTTATATATAAACGAGTCTATAGCTCTCGTATACTTGCATTCAAGGCCTATTTTGTTCAGTTATATGTGTATCACATGGGGGTAGCCTAATATACTAATAAAGGGGAATAAAAAAGCAAAGTTATGGGCAAAAATATGGTGTCGAGCTCGTGACAAGTGTCGCGCTCGCGATAGTCTATTTGACCCTACCAAGTTTCACCCTGTTCCCAAAATCCTGCAAACTGCTTAACAAACTCATTTTTTACTTCATTTTTGACACATTAACGGCATTTTTAGAAAAAGTTGTGTTCTACAAAGTTGTAGATATACATTTCTAGTTTCTATAAAATCAAAAATATTTACAATATCATTTCTAGAACTCTACATATATTGTATTTACTAAAGACTGTTCATGAGTACGAGATTGCACCCTTGTCCAATTTTTAAGTTGGGTTATGACCCAGTTAGAGACATAATTTGAATGTGATTTTGCTTATGAAATATTTTCCTGGATGTCTATTTTAACACCCAATTGGAATAATCTAAATATCTATTCTTAAACTCAAGATATTCCCATTTTTCTAAACATTGTTTCTATGAGCAGTCTAGTGAACTAGTCCGGGTTCAACCCTAAATTTCATATACTTAGAGACAGATTTAGGCTTAAAATTCTCTTAATAAGTGTAGATTTAGAAGTCTATTTTCCATAGAAATTAATCTTACATCATTCTGATCATTGTACACAAAGTTATCTTAATTTAACCATAAGTTATTTCGAAACCTACATTAATAGTTCATCTAATTTTCAATAAATCATAAAATTATATGTATTAAAGTTAGGTTTCTTTAATAACTTTGTAATTATATGTATTAATTAACTTTAGAAATTTGGATTGTCACATTGTGAAGTCTCTATTATAACTTCCACTAAAATTTCTGTCATTAGGTCAAAGGAATCTCACTATAACTTCATATGCATTTCTTATCTTGTATTCTATTTACTTTACTCAAGATTTCAAGTCAACCGTAACATGTTCCAGTAGATAAATTTCACATGCAATATGAATAACCCTAAGTTTCCATACCTTTGGCCGAAATCCCTTTTTCACTCTCAACCCCTTGCAAGCCCTTTTTCCTTTTTCTTCTACCTTCTTTTTCTCCTTTACAACCAACATGATCATTCAATTAAAATTCTAGCACCTTACTCTACCATTACCTCATCAAAATGAAAAGAATAAGGAGAATAAGAAGATGTCATTTAATTGAAGTTATTACCTTAATTTGATGCACAATTTCTCTTGATTAATCATCACAGGCAAGAATTTCTTCTTTGGTTTCTTTAAGAGATTAACCATGAACACATGAGAGAGCAAAGAAGAATTTATGTAATCTCACTCTCTAAATGTTGTCCCTCTCTCCCATATCTTCTCTTTCTTTCCACTATAAAAGGGCTATTTATAATAGCTAAAGAAAATTCCCTTTTTAGTCCCTCAACAAGTTGCATGTCCTATAATTAACCCATACCTTTTTGCATGTTATAAAGTGATCCCTCCATTTCTTGCATGTTATAAATTAACTTATTCATTTATTCTTTCTCTTAAATTAACCTCTTAATTATTCATTTATTCACATTTGCCCTAAAGATGCTTTATTTACAAATTGACCCCCAAACTAATACTTTATAATTCAATTACACCCTTAAATATTATTATACCAACAATAATAATTTAATTATGCCCTTATAAAGTTCATACCATATAATTCACACATTTATCACATAATTAATGATAACTCAATAACATTTTTTCCCTAATTAATATCTTAACTCTTAATAATTCATCCAATAATATTCAATTAAACTTTAATAACATGTAATTGCCCTTGAATTCTACTAGGGCCTATTTTGGGTCCTTACAAGTGCCTCCTATAGTTATAGGCTTTCCATTTGTAGCAACAACTACCAAAGTTTATTGGCTAGAAGGCTATGCAAAGGAATTCATTATGTTAGTCATTATGGACATTATCCTTCTCTTGAACTCATCTAACCTTTTGTCTAGTTCTTGATTGTCAACAACCTTAATCTGTATTAGGTCAGTCATGTCTATCCTCTCAGATGCTAACTCAAAGATTTCATCCAAACCCAAATCAGTTTTTGATGCTGACTCAAATACCTATAGTAAAGATCTTCTGATGAAACACCCATATGGACTTTTGAACTAACTTGTTGACTCTATAATGCCTGTAATTAGCTTGTAACCCTTAATCAAGACTCCAATCTTCTAACGTGGCTAGATTAATCTCTTTCTGCCAATATACATTGAGTAAAGTCACTAGAACTTTGCCCCGAGTGAATTCCTAAAGAAATTAAGGCTCAAAACTTATCCAAGTGACACTCATTTTCCATAAATGGTTAAATTTTTAAACAACGTGGATGACTCTATAATGGCTGAAAAAGAGATTGGTTAGCATGATGTATGATTATGCATGTGATGCATAGGCATATGGCATGTTATTTTCAAAACAATTGTGCAAATAAAAAACAACCCTTCCAACCTTATTTCTCCTACACAGGCGGTCGTACGATCTCTTTCCTAGGTGGGATTAGCTCATGGGTTAATAGGGGACCTAATGAACAGGCACGATGCATGGCAAGATGCCAGCACTATAACCTCTCTTTATTTAAGGTGCAAGCAAATGCATTATTGATTTCTATATACTTGTGTCATTCAGATAAACAAAGATAGGCCTATCTGGGCATGACAACCTTTGATATAGACTTATTGTAATTTATTAGAACCCGACTAAGTGTATAGGTATCCAAATAGTAAGCAAAGTATTATGGTACATATTACCTAGGGGAGGTATCTATGTCACTACATGGGGCTTTGGTCCATTGGTGAAACTTTAGGGCTACCCAAGCATGATCCCTGCCAATGGGTCTAGACCATCATGAGCATAATGGCCAATTAGATCACCATTTAATAGACCCACAAGGTATGAGACTTAGGCTAGTGGTGCTCTCTAACATTTTCCTACATTGAGTGAACATAGGTTCATGCTTCGAGATTACATCGAGGTTAAATGGGGATGCCTAACTTAAGTCTAAGGTCATAGCATGTTTCTAATGCAACTGAACTTAGAAAAGGACTAACATAACCAAACCATGAAAAGTCATTTATATTATACCAACCAAGTCACTTTCAAAGTAAAAACTCAAATGATCCCAGCGGAGTCGCAACTGTGATGCCCGTCGAACCCCGTAGGCATTTGATTTATTTTTGAAAGCCTACTTTTAAGGTTTGATATTGGATCAAGGTTCATTTAACTCGTGAAAGCTAATTGCTTTATAATAGGAAAGGATTAAACCCAAAATTCGGTGCCTTCAAGCTTCCAAAAGGCATGGGATAATGTATTAGAGTATCCCTGTCCATTTACTAATGATCAACCTACAAGATGTCTACTGAGCATCACAAAGCATGCATTATGGAGTCGCCACCTAATAGAACATTGGAAAAGTGATTCTATTACCTTGTGAAACCAAAACCAGAGGTAGTTTGAATTCCACCCCTATTTGCATACTTGGTTGACAGCAATATAATTGATTGTTTATGGTTGATTATTTCAATCTTTTTTCTCATGCATTACATGATAAAGGAATAAAATAGACACGTACAAGCATGTAAAAAGCGCTAAAAAATACATAAACCATGATGATTTAAGGACATTGGTCCCGACATGAGTGAATGAATAATTATTTAATTCATTTTAATTTATCACCCAAATAAAACATTTTTCAAGAAATAAGAATAAAAAATATATAAACAGATATAAATTGGGGTATTCATTGAATTTGGGAATATTGATTCCCGCATGCATAATAACAAAAATCCTTTTATGTGATTTTTAGGGAAAATAGGACATTGGTCTATTTTATTAATAAAAGGCCAATTAATTAAATAAAAAATATTTAATATGAATTTCCTTAATTTTTGTGCCAAAATACCCTTTTTTACTAATTATTACAATTCAAATAATAATACAGGCCGAAATACAAATAACTTAAATAAAATAAAACATTTAAATAAATTAAACCTTTTGGGATTGATTAGATCCCTTTGCCTTTCCCTAGGTCCTCTGAATAAATCTTTAGTAGAGTTATTTTTTAGAACCAGTGAGTGTGCTTCTTCTTCCTCCTCTCCTGCTTCCTTTATATTCTTTTCAAAACCAGAGCAAAAACCAATTTTTTTCTCTCTAGTTCGTTAGAAAATGATTCTTGTTAATCATTCCCAACAAAAACCCCATCCCCTCTTAATTGTCGTGGATTAAGGTCAAGGGAAGAAAAGATAGATTTTTAATTTTGAAATGATCTCTTGTTTTGCAGGGTGAAAATCTAGAATTTTGGCTAGAAAAAACCTAGTCACGGACAGTGACTTAAGGGCTGGACTCAGTGGGGCCTAAAAACCATTTTAAGCAAAAAAGTAGTGAGTTATAAAACAAAGGTTGTGACTCGTTGGTGAGTTACGGGCTTGTGTTCATGACTCACTGGCGAGTTACGGGCTAAATGAGGGAGTGAGTCATTCACTCAAGGCCATGACTCATAGGTGAGTCATAGACCTAACCCATGAGTTGAGTTTGTGACTCACTTTCGAGTCAACCAATGCCTCCAATTGTGATCACTTCACCTGATTTGACAAAAGAGATGAAAATATGCTCTTTAAAAGACCTTTTTTCCTTGAAACTTGATAAATATTTTCTCAAAACAAACACCGGTGCAGGAGAAGAGAGAGCACTTACTGCTTCCTAGCTATCTTCAAAACAACATTATCCTCATTAGCTAACCCTGATAGAGGCTAACTCAGGCCCAGTGTCTACATTGCCTTAATTGGTTTAATTTATTCTTTATTTTGTATTTGATTTATTTATTATTTTGCTATATTTAGTTTAACTTTATTAATTTTGGATGTATTTATTTTAGGGATGTAATAGGTAGTAATAAAATCATTTTTCTTGCACATTTAAATGGAAAACACACTTAAAACCATTTTTTTATTAATTAATTTGGAGTTTTTCTCAATAAAATGAACCAATGTCTAATTTATAACCCAAAAGTCACCTAATAACAATTTGTTTTGTAAAATATGTATAAGCAGACCAATGTTCCCAACCTAATAAATGCCCCTATTTATGTATGTTGTTTTATCTTTACAGTTGGACAATTTGCTCTTGTAATAATTTAAGTAGTTTATTTATTTATTTATCGCTTTTATTATTTGATTGGCATGTTTATTTAATTGCAAATGCATCGTGTGAGAGAGAAGAGTGGATTAATGTCTAAAATCAAATTATAAAACAATACATAACCGAGGTGCTAAATAAGAGTGATGTCTTAAACACCGTTCTCTGTTTGGACATTAAAAGGTCAAGATTCATTTTCCAATATTTTGTTGGGTGGCGACTCCATGACCCCTACCTCTTTGAGCCTGATAATTGTTAATTATAACTTTAATATAAGTATGTTTTAATGTTTTTAAATTGTTAATTTAGTGTTAGTTTGTTTAATTTTATGTTTAATTTCTTAATTTCCATTTTTGTGGATTAAATTGTAATTTTTGGTGTTTTCAGGGACTTAATTGAAGAAAGAAGAAAATTTCATGGCAAAAGCGGGAATTATTTGACTTAAAGATTTTTGAAGAGTTAAAATCATATAGTCCAGAAGCCAGCCACTCGATAGAGTGAATTTTCACTCTACCAAGTGAGGCATGAGAAGCAGGACAACAAAGAAGGCTCACTTAGTGGAGTGAATTTTCACTATATCAAGTGAGACATGAGAAGCAGGGCAACAGAGAAGGCTCACTCAGTGGAGTCAATTTTCACTCTATTGAGTGGGAAGCTTGTTAAAAAATTGGATTATGACTCTACTTTCTATTTTATTAAAACTCAATTCCTCTCTCATTTATGAAGTTTAAAGACATCAAAATTTCTTCTTTGAAGGCTACATAAGCAGACCTAAACACTATACTTGAGGAGATAGATAATTACGAATTTCACTTTTAGTTTTGCCCTAGTTTTAGTTTTCTCAATTGTATAGTTCTTTTAGCTTAGTTTTCTTTTCTTTTTAGTTTTCAATTCTCTAAAGATTCAAGCTTTCTACTAGTGTTCCAAAAAGTCATTAAGAGTAAGTTTGGAGCTTCATGAGTATTGTATATCTTTAATTTATTTTTCTTTCATTTTAATCATGTTTTGTAAGTAGTTTTCTTTTCTTTTGCTAAAAGATTCATGAACCCTCATAATTTTATTGTAATGACTTAGTTTGAGCTTTAATTCAATGCAAGTTTGATTATTTCTTAGTTTTTATGTAAATTCTTATCTTTAGTTGTATTAAGATTGATTATTAACTTATTTGATTAATGGTTGATGATTAATTTAAGTATGATATATGATATATATGTTCTTGGGTTAAATCATTAGTATTGATGCGTGATTATTTTTTGAATTTGAAGTACTTATGTGTTGGTAAGAGTGGACTAAAACTAAGAATAGATTGAAGTTAGATTTGATTAAAAAAGAGTTTAATGGATGTTTAGGAGTTTAAAACCAGATCTTTATGCTAAGTATTGGATTATTCCTAATAAGAAAATTTAATGCTTAGAATGATAGTCTGAATAAGATATTTGAATTTATTTAATTGATTTTTCCATAATCACTTGTGTTACTTTTGATTTGAGTCATTGCAATAGAAGTTGAGGTGGATAGTTCATTTAGCAAAAGTATTTTAGTTATTGCCGTGTGTTTAATTTATGTTAGTCTAGTTTTAGTTTTAGTTTTGCTTTATTGTCCATTTAGTTTATTTCTTTCTATTAATGCCTTTATAGGTTGACTACCAATAATAGTTTGGGCTTAACCCCTTTTTATTGCAAGGTAGCCAATTTATGAGTTATAGTGAGCTTCATCCGATCTTGGACCTTAAAAGTGGGCCTTTAAAAACCCAACTGAAACACGAGCGGGCTTTAATGCATATTGCATTAGGCCAATGAGTTTCCTGACCGACTCACTCGTGCTTAGGGATGAGAGAAGCAAGCCTCTTGCCTTCTTTTATGCCTATTTTGATAAGAGAGTTTATGCACCGATAGTGTTAATCATTTTGTCTTCCTTCAGTCCTAAGATTTCTTTATGCAGCATGGGGGTTCTTCATAGAGCTTTCAAATTTAGCCATGCGGGATAGCCATTATAGTCGACTAGACATTTGTGAGGTTTATATCATTAGCTGGTGGATTTGGATATGCTTCAGCTGCATTTAGATTGAATGCTTCGGCTTAGGTATTGACTCTCAATAAAAGCACCAAATGATATTTTTAAAAATTTCATAAAGGCAAAGGCCTTTTATTGTGAGTGAGGGCAAGTTAATGGTAAGTGAGGTAAATGATGTTCAATCGGATGGATGGTGAATGAACCTACAAAAGAAAGGCTAGCCCAATCAGACTGGGCATCAGTACTTTGATGCTCAAGTTAGCAAAGTTTGGAGAGAATCATGAAAATTCTGAGAAGTGGCATGTGTGTGGTGTTTAAAGTGAGCTTGGTATTTATAGAGTGCATAAAAGGCTGCATAGGAGTCCTATAGAGGCATTGGAGAAGACTAACAGTGGTGTGAAGGTTTACAGGTGGCAATTTGATGGAAGCGTGTGTCAGAGAGCAACCGCGTGGTAGGGCCACATCTTGTTCGATAAGATGGCCTCGATCCGTGTGTGTGGGCTTCTTAATTATGTAATGAGTTTTAGGTGTTTTTGGGCTCGTGCAGGGTGGGGCTTCCCAAGGGCACCTTTTGGGCTATACTTGTTGAAAAGTCATAATGAGCATTATAAGTTTGTATTATGATTATTATGTCTATAGTATTAGTCTTAAATAAAATTAGAGATAAAGAATATTAATTTGATATACTATATGTTTTTTTGAAAAAAAATTGAATGAAATGCACTTTTAGAATCACAACTTTTTGAAAAGAAAAACATAAAACATAAGTTATTAAGTTGTTTCGGTACGCATTGTTCACCAGATCTAAAAGTGAACAAAGTTAGATTGTTGATTAGTTAGAAAAAATAAGGCATGATATAACTTCTATATTCCTTAAAATTTTTTAAAAAATAAAACATAAAAATTTTAAATTGTCTCTTCCTTTTATCTTGGCAGTAAGTGTAAACACATAATCGAAATGAAGAAATTAATAATGATGCTATGAGTATATAGATATCCGTATTACATAGTGAGAAATTTAGCCATCATTTCACACATCTCTCCCTCCTTTTGTTTTTCTTCTTCTTAAGCCAACCTCCTTCCCTTTTTCTCTTTTTCTTCTATTTTGCTTTAATTTTCTAATCTTTTTCCTAATCCAATCAATCAATCTTTCTTTTTCTTTTATTTTGCTTTAATTTCCTAATCTTTTTCTTAATCAGACCAATATTGGTGTTATACTCATTGGTATTATCAATTTTTTGATGTTTTTGCTATGGTTTTTGTTTATTTGGTTGGTTAACATAGGATGGTTACTCTAGAATTATTTGATTATACTTGGTTTCTCTTTTTATTTTTGGCTAGAGAATAAGGATACAATTTCATTTTGTGTCTTTTATATGATTATATCACATTTATTTAACCTTTTAGTTGTGGGGATAATTAGCATAGATTAGTTGTAGCCTTTGATAGTTTGTCTCCTTGAAGTATAAAATTGTATTGGTTTAGTCCCACTGTATGCATTTAGGTGGATGAATAGTTTATCAGCTTAATGATCTCTATTTTTCAAATTGTTTGAAATAGTGACTTAGTAGTCTGGCTGTGAGGTAAGCTATTTTGATGTCACATAGCTAACTTTGTTTGCTTCCCTATCAATATAAGGGAAAAAATCAACTACTTTAGCATTTCTTCATAAATCATGTATTTCAAGTTTCCATCGAGAGATTCATAGGAGAGATGTAATTTGATAAGCTCACGTGTGTACTATATTTTATATTTTAAATTTATTGTATGTAAATTGAACTAATGTTTCTTTCCTTTTCTGTCTTTAATTAAATGCAAAGTGATGTGCTTCTATAAACACTATGTTTTGAGAAAACTTTTATCAGAATTATCTAATGAGGAAAACTGCTTTTTGAAAGACAAAGAATCTAGGATTTTAGGATCTCTTCATGTTTTGTGAAAATTATAAAATATTTTTTGGAGTCTTTTTGTACCGCTCCAAAAATTCCAACTATTTGAATAGTCATTTCTAAGTAGTGAATAGTGATACTGGAGTGAAAGTACCACCTGAGGTCCATAAAAATTTTTCTTCACCAATGGAGAGTAATACCCATAATGAGTTTGGTGATATAATTTGAGGTGAAATCGGGATCAGATAAGCCTTCAAAAGTCAAAAATAAGAATAAGGAGTGGGACGGTAAAAGGGTTGACCAAGTTTGACCAGCCCTAAAAAATTATTATAGACTCTAAAAGATTATCCTGAATATGAAAAATTGTTATCAATAAATTAAATGAATTTTTGGGAGTGTTAGATTAATTTTATGTTAAGACTAAAAAATAAGTTATTAGACCGGTAATTAATTTATTGGACTGAGAACAATTACCAAAACGGTCTCGAATTGACCCAAAAATTTAGAGGCACACTAAAAAATATTTTTCATATTTTTGGGCTAAATTTGTTAAGAATTTGACAAAGAAAATATTTAAACCAATTGAATAATAACATCTGGCTTATTTAAGGCCGTTAGATCAAATAGTGTTTGACCAAATTATAGTCATCCATTTTAGGCATTTAAAGACGTAAAAAATTCTAGCTAACTCAAGAAAAGAAAACATCTTTTTCTTCTCCCTTAGAAACTTCATGGCCATCCTCCATGGAAAATTATTCAATCTTTCTCTCTCTTTCAAATTTCCATGTTATTCACCTTAAATTGTCACATAAAATTTAATTCTATCATCCTCTCTACCAAAGTCATGTGATTGATGAAGAAAAAGCTTAGAAAAAGTGAAGAAATTTTGGAAGGAGAAATTCACTAAAGTAAGTTTTTGTGGATTTAACTATAATTTGATGGAATTGAATTAATGATTTTTTTTTTGTGAAATTAGATGAAAATTTGATGAAAATGGCACCCATGATTTTAGCTAAGTGGGGAAAGAGAGGAAACTAGTGATGAAAAGAAAGAGAAAGACATGGAAAGAGAAATCTAAAGGGAGCTAAGGAAGAACAAGTAAGTGGATTTTCAAACTAATCATTTCACGAATTTCTAAGGTATGAAATTTAGGGTTTATGTATGAAATGCATGTCTAAATTTAAATCGATGATGGATATGTAATTGGATGTTAATTAATGAAATTAAAGTGATTAGAAGCATAAGAACTAAGATAGATATTAAAAATCTCAAATGGAACCTATTATGCAACTAATGGAAAATAAAGTTATGTATGAATTTAAAATTAGTTAAATGTTAGAATTGAGTAATTTGCATCTAATAAACATGATTAGCATAAGCTTATAAGGGAAATGAAATGAGAATGCTTTTAACCTCATATTGGTTGAATTAATTAGGTTGAGAAATTTGTGTAAATTGTTAATTTATGATGATTAAATGCTTAAAATATGGAAATTATAATTTGTAAACATAAATAGAATGAGCGATGATAACAAAATGAATATGAATATGGGTACACCATATTTGACCAAATGTCTTATCTTGTGGAAATGAAATATATTTTATTGAAACATGATGATAAATGATATAAATATGCATAAATAACCTTAGGAATGAGCATGGAGTAAAAAGTATAAAGAAAAAGAATATATAAGTGTCTGTATACACATAGGCTGTGTAAAGACTACCCTAAATTTTCTTGTTGCCTATCATCTTATATACTATTTTACATATAATTGAACACATGATAAACTATTTGCACAATTGTTAGGTTAACTTATAATATATATATATATATATATATATTGACACATCTTTTACACAAAGAAACTTATATATATATATATATATATATATATATATATATATATATATATATATATATATATATATATATATATATATATATATATATATATTGACACATCTTTTACACAAAGAAACTATTTCATTATACTCCATTAATTACTATTATGTTATTTACAATACTTTTTACTTAGCATAATATGATATTTACAAGGACAAAAAAACACAACTCCATACTTTATCTCTTTTATCCTTGGTGTTCGCCTTGTGGTAGCAGATCTTGTCCCTTCAGAACGAATCCTAGCTTCATGTACCTACACGGATAAACACCAGTGCTAAGCTTACTAGCTTAGTGGGGAACAAAGAAAAATTGTGAAGACAACCTCTTATAGAAGTTGCTGTTAACTCACACACATATGCATATTATTAGTCTAATATAATCATAAGCCACAATATAAAATTTGAATATTAACAATACAAGGCTTTATTATAAAGTTTACAATTTTATAATGTAATCAATGACAATCATTAACTAAATTATGTGTGCTCTATTAGAGAGTATGCCCTAGAGCCCATGTAATAGGGATGTTTTTCATATGTATGAAATTTATATTCTTAATAAAAGGCATCATTCATTTATTAATGCTGTGTTTGAATACATGAGTTTGTAAATCTTAAATTAATAAATGAAGTCCTAGATATTATAAACACAGTGCAAAGGCAATCATGAAGGTGTTCATGATGTGAGATGTCTATCGCATGCAAATGTGTTAATATCTAAATATCCCTAGTCATAGAATTAACAAGATAGGACATTGTTAATTCGGACAGACTAGCATATGTTATGCTTCTTGAATGGTTCAAGCAATGGTTCTCATAATTGTGATTATGGATGATAATCAAAGCTAACATGTGGATGCTTGTTAGAGGAACAAGTTCATTGGAGACCTACAAAGAGAATCCTCATATGGATATTAAATCTATGTCAGTGAGGAATCTCTTCATAGCGGTTGTGCAAGTATCCTTAGACTTGAGATCACCAAAGTTATCTTAAGTAGCAAGTGATATACTTTGACTCCATAACTGATTACTTCCAACTGGGAGTGAACATAGTTAGGAGATTGGGTATATCATGACCTACTTGAAGATAGTTGAGTGATTGACAAAGGATTCACCATCCCAGATTTAACAAGGGAAGTTATCTCGCATGATTCTATAATTGCCTTGTTCAGAGAATCTCTGGCCAGAGTAATATGCCGAGATGGATGGAGATCCATGAAGGAAATTTTAGGAACAATGGTTAAATTAATAGAACATACATAATTAGATTTATATGAGTTGACAGAAATCCATACTCAAAATCTAATTGAGATAAGAGTGGTGAAAGGAGTAATTGCACGGTAACTGTTTCTATGGAAGGGTACAGTCAAACCACATGACTTTCCTGACATTTGGGTAGTCATGATGCCTAGCTAGAGGCCAATCATGACTTGTATAATGATGTATCAAAATATCAATAGAGATTGATAAAATGATTTAAAGGAGTTTAAATCATGTGAGTTTTGAATAGAACTCACAATTACATATTATACTGCCAACATGGACAGGAACCCAATAGGTCACACACATATAGAGAAAAGGGTAAAAGGGTAAAATGACAAGGATAATAATATTTGATATTATTATAAAGGTAGAGAGGAGAATATGATAATAATTAATTAAAGAGTTTAATTAATTATGATCAAATAAAATTGTCCGCGGAACTTTTGAGAAATGTTCTGTAAATTGGACCTAAATGAAATAATGTATTTCATGATTAATTATTATTGTCTTATAAGTGTTATAAGACTGCTATAAGTGTTATAGGACTGATATAATAATTAATAGGACCATTGGAGAAATTATAAAGGGCCAAAGGAATGAAGAAGTTGGAGGAAGCCCTCCAGAAAAGGGCTACACGCCAACTCCATACAGAAGGGCTTAGAGGGCTTTTTCTTGGACCAAATTAATTTATATATGTTACATAAGTGTTATGGAACTCACATATTTAATTTGGTTGGATTTGGAATCCATTTTGGTATTTAAATCCAATTAAATGCACAAAGGGCCTAGTTTGTGGATTTTGTGCATGGTCTTTTATGAAAAGTTTTAATTTGGATTTAATTAAGCCCAAATGATTATAATTAATTCCAGAGGCCCAATTAATAATTCTCCAGCAATTTTAAAGAGCCCAATCTCATTAAGGAGTTGGAATTTTAACCTAACTATAAAAGGCCAACTAATGAGAATTAGGGTTAAGTGATTAAAAACAAAAGGAAAGTCTTTTTCTCTTAATTCTCTCTCCCTTTTGCGCCACTTCCATTGCTAGCCTCTTGGATTTCGGACAGCCCTAGTTGAACACCAATTTGTTGGTTCAATTTACCCCTCTCTAGTGTGGATTACTCATTGGAGGTGTTCGATTTTTGACACTATGGTTTGCGACAACCCGGTGCGAAGTAAAATCAACTGTTCAACAAAAATCAAAGGTGATTTTTCTTATTCTCATATAGTCATATTGTGTATTCATGGCAAGATCAGATCTTATGGTTAAAAAATTTTAAAATTCCGCTCATGTATGTGATGCATGTAACCATCAAATTCCAACATGGTATCAGAGCTAGGTTTTGCCATGGATATACAATTCTATATTTTTTTTGCGGAATAAGTTTTGTTTTGTTTTGAGTTATTTATTTCATGAACTTTAAAATATTAGATTTGATTGTTCATGAATGAGAAATATTGATTTCTGGTTGTATGTGTGATCAAATAAATTTGGTGGAAACAAAAACGAAATTTTTGAAGCATTATGATTTGGGTTTGGCGTGAAACCCATTAGGGTTTGGCGTGAAACCCTAGGTAATGTAGGGGCTGTTCTAATTTAATTTCTTATGGATCCATTTAAAAATCATTTAGATGATATTTTATGTCTTTAATATGTGATATTAAGCCGTAGGATCGAACGGAATTAAAATCGAACAAGTTTTGCATGAAAACTAGTTTTGTCGAAAAGTTCGATAAATTGGTGTTCTTCGTGTGTTTTTGATGTGTTCATGGTTAGAACGACTTTTGATCTTCTAAATCTGATATATATGATATATTAAAGTGTTTTTAATTAATTGGATTAATTAAAATGGGCCTTAAATTAATTTGATTAATTTTAATTCATTAAAACCACTTAATGGGCTTAATTATGTTTACGGACTTGGTTTAAATTAGTGAATGACTTGGTGGGCCCAAGGAGCTGATTTAAATTAACTATTATAAACATTAATTAAGTTTATTAATGGGTTTTAAGGGCTGGAGTGGGCTTGGCTCATTCCAAAAGGCCCAAATGGTCCAAATGACACAAAACTAGTTTGTGTGTGAACACATTTAGGGTTTTTCTTCTGTGGGTTTCGGCCTACACTTGTTTTAAGCCCAAAATTGATTCTTTTGATTATTTAATATGATTAATTAATTAAATAATCAATTTATAATTAATTAATAATCAATTTGATTGATTATTAAGGCAAGAACACATTCATGCAAAAAGGTTTCCTAAAATGAAAGTTTCCAAAATGGAAAAAGTTTCCTAATTTGATCACATCATTAAAATAACTCAAAATATAGTTTCAAAGGTTGAAACAAAGTTAGTAATCCATTTCTTTATGCATTAGAAAGGCATATAAGGGTGTATGATTGGCATGATGGATAGTTATGGACAAAGCCCAATGTGATTGAGCATTATGCATGTTTTGGCCCAATGAGGACTTTCATGTTCCGGCCACTTGTTTTTGGTTTGTATTTCATTTCAAATTGTAATATGTAATTAGATTACTTAGATTAGAATTAGAAATAGAGATGGAGACCATTTTTAAGGAGCAAGATGGGCCGGATGGAGATCCAACAAGCTTGAAGATAATGTAATTATTTTTCTTGTTTGAATCATGCATACTACCTAGGTGTGACCTTTTGATTTCTCTCTTGGCTCGGGGAAATCAATGTAGTGAAGTCCATAACTATACCATATTTGTATGCTTATATTTATGTGATAGATATAGGATGCATACCAATGTATGCCAACCATGTATGATGAGACTTAATTAACTAAAACCCTCAAACAAATACTAAGGTATATAAGCCTTCCATTAATTTGAGGAGAACCAAAGTTCTTTATAGTGTGGGTTGTTGACCACAGTCAAGCTCACATTATATCGAATATGTTCAAATCTAATTAAATGGGTCATCTTAGCTAGCCCATTAGTTTGTTGACCACAGTCAAGGCTAATGGTTCTAGAGGCAAGATTCGGGAATGCATATATGATATGCATGCATCAAGAGTTGATAACCTAATGATCCAATAGTTGTGTAGAGACACAATTGGTATATGGATACCTACCTTTCAAGGGTATGGAATTTGGCTTGTTGACCACAGTCAAGGTCAAATTACATATCAAGGATTGGATATTGGCCCACTAAGAAAACCATCGGGTTTTCTCGGATTATATAGTGAGGGCTATTAATTCGCAATAAAATAGTGGGAGTAAATGGATTAATTAAAGACCTTATTAATGCATACATATATATGAACATACTCTCATATCTTTTCTTTTTCACATCTAGGTCATCATCATGAGCACATCAAACATTAATATACGATCAATCTTGGATAACAAGCTGGTTGGTAACAACTATTCTGACTGGATCAGGCAAGTGAGAATTGTTCTCAGGGCTGAAAAGATCCATTATGTCTTGGATAAAGATCCACCACCACTTCCATCAGATAATGCCATTGATGAGATCAAAGGCATTTATCGAAAATACATGGAGGATAGTGAGGCAGCAGCATGTCTGATGCTGGGTGCTATGTCCTCGGAGCTTCGGAAGCAACATGAAATGATGGATGCTAGAACCATCGTTTTGCATCTAGAGGAGCTCTATTCTTCTCAGGCTAGAACTGAGCAATATGAGATTGCTCGAGCTCTATTTAGCTGCAAAATGGTGGAAGGCACTTCAGCTGCTACTCATGCATTGAAGATGTATGGGTATATTGAGCATTTGAGTAGACTTGGCTATGTTATGGATAATGATCTATACATAGATTTAATCTTGTACTCGTTGGCTCCAAGTTATGCACCTTTCGTGCTTAACTTCAACATGAACAAGATCCAAGTATCCATTCCTGAGTTAATCAACATGCTCAAGACAGCTGATGGATCATTTAAGAAAGATCCAAAAAAGTGTCATGGTTGTCACTTCTGCTAAAGGCAAGAAGCAGAAGAAGAAGATAACCAAGGCGCAACCAAAGAATGGTGGGATCTCCAAGAAGAAGGTTGCCAAGAAAGAGAATCCCAAAGGAACTTGCTTCCATTGTGGAAAAGATGGTCATTGGAAGCGTAACTGCAAGGCCTATCTAGATTCTCTTAAGGAGAAGAAGCAAGCTGTTGCATCTACTTCAGGTATTCATATGATTGAAATTAATACTTATTCTATTGCTTCAAAACAATCTTGGGTATTAGATACCGGATGTGGATCTCATTTATGTAATGATCTACAGGGGCTTAGAAGCTTTAGAAGAGTTGGAAAGGCAGAGATATGTTTGCAGTCAGCTACTGGACAGAACATCTCTACAACAGTTGTAGGGACTTACTATTTGCCTCTTCCTAGTGGATTAGTACTGGAATTAAATAATTGTTATTATGTTCCAGCCTTATCCAAAAGTATTATTTCTTTCAGTCATTTGATGAACGATTATGATATTTCTTTGAAGGACAAATGTTGTTACATTTTTAAGAACAATATATTTTATGCAAAAGCTATCATTGAGAATGGTATATTTGTTCTTGATTTAATTAAAGAAGTACATAATGTGAATACCAAGAGAATGAAACATGATAATCTTAATACCTCATACTTATGGCATTGTCGTTTAGGCCATATAAATGAAAAACGCATGACCAAGTTACACAAGTCAGGTGATTTGGGATCATTTGATTATGAATCATTTGATACATGCGAATCTTGTTTATTGGGAAAAATGACAAAAGCTCCCTTTATTGGTAAAGGAGAACGAGCTAAAATGGTTTTGGACTTAATACATTCAGATGTATGTGGTCCAATGACTACACATGCCAGAGGAGGTTACTCCTACTTCATTACTTTCATAGATGATTATTCCAGGTTTGGATACATCTATCTAATGAAATATAAGTCTGAAGCATTTGAAAAGTTCAAAGAATTCAGAAATGAAGTAGAGAAACAACTTGGCAAAAGTATTAAAACACTTAGATCAGATCGAGGTGGAGAATACTTAAGTCAAGAGTTTCAGGATTATCTTAGAGATAATGGGATTTTATCTCAATGGACTCCTCCATATACACCACAACACAATGGTGTATCCGAAAGAAGGAATCGAACACTATTAGATATGGTTCGATCAATGATGAGCCGAGCGGACTTGCCTAAGTCCTTTTGGGGATATGCACTAGAAACTGCTGTTTATGTGTTAAATAGAGTTCCTAGTAAATCGGTTGATGTTACTCCATATGAGATGTGGAATAACAAGAAACCCATGCTTTCTCATATGAAAGTATGGGGCTGTCCTGCTTATGTGAAGAGGACAATGTCAGACAAACTGGATGTTAAGTCTGATAAATGTTTATTTGCGGGATATCCAAAAGAAACGTTTGGATATTATTTCTATCATCCCTTAGAACAAAAGGTGTTTGTTTCAAGGCATGCTGTCTTCTTGGAAAGAGAATTTCTCCTACGAGAGGACAGTCGGAGTAAAATTGAGCTTGGTGAAGTTCAAGACCCACAAATAGAAGATGATCAATCGATTGAACCCGAAACTGAATTTCATAAAGATGAGATTACAGTTGAGCCTGATTATACACAAAATCCTAGAAGATCTACTAGGATGCGTTCTATCCCTGTGAGATATGGATTTCACGTTGATTCGGATAGAGGCATAACTGTAGTAGAGGACAATGAGCCTACAAGCTATCAAGAAGTTTTGAACAGTTCAGAACGTGATTTATGGCTTAAGGCTATGCAGCCCGAAATGGACTCCATGTATGAGAATAAAGTATGGACTTTAACTCAACCACCTGAAGGGATAAAGCCCATAGAGTGCAAATGGGTCTCCAAAAAGAAGACTGACATGGAAGGTAATATAGTTACCTATAAAGCTCGCTTAGTAGCAAAAGGTTATCGTCAAAAAGAAGGTATTGACTATGACGAAACTTTTTCTCCTGTAGCGATGCTTAAGTCTATAAGAATACTTTTAGCCATTGCAGCTCATTATGATTATGAGATTTGGCAAATGGATGTGAAGACAGCTTTCCTTAATGGAAATCTTTCTGAGGACGTGTATATGACACAACCAGAAGGATTCACATCTGGAAATGGCGAAAAGGTATGCAAGCTTCAAAGATCCATTTATGGATTGAAGCAAGCCTCTAGGAGCTGGAACATACGATTCAATGAGACAATCAAAGAGTTTGGTTTCTCACAGAATGAAGATGAACCTTGTGTCTATAAAAGGGTCAGTGGGAGTGCAATTGTCTTCCTAGTTCTATATATAGATGACATATTGATCATGGGAAATGACATTTCTCTTCTCCAATCTGTTAAAATATGGTTATCCAAGCAATTCTCCATGAAAGACCTTGGAGAAGCATCCTATATTCTGGGAATAAGGATCTATAGAGATAGATCCAATAGGTTGCTAGGTCTTTCTCAGAGTACATATATAGATAAAGTATTGAAGAGGTTCAATATGGATCTCTTTAAGAAAGGGTTTATACCCATGGTGCATGGGAAACACCTTTCTAAGTCTATATGTCCGCAAACACTAGAGGATAGAGAGAGCATGAATAGAATACCATATGCATCTGCAATTGGTTCTATCATGTATGCTATGTTATGTACACGTCCAGATTTAGCATTTGCTTTGAGTGTCACAAGCAGATTCCAATCTAATTTTGGAGAGGAACACTGGGCAGCTGTCAAGAATATTCTTATGTACTTGAGAAGGACTAAGGATATATTCTTGGTATATGGAGAGGGCAGTTTGGAAGTAAACGGGTATACAGATGCCAGCTTCCAATCTGACAAAGATGATTGTAAATCACAATCTGGTTATGTGTTCATAATGGGAGGAGGAGCAGTTAGTTGGAAAAGTTCCAAACAAGAAACAACTACTGATTCCACGATAGAAGCTGAGTACATTGCTGCTTCAGAAGCAGCCAAAGAAGCAGTCTGGATCAAAAAGTTCATAACCGAACTAGGAGTGGTGCCTAGCATTGTTGATCCGATTCCTTTATATTGTGACAACAATGGAGCCATTGCGCAAGCAAAGGAACCATGGTCTCATCAGCAATCCAAACATGTTCTCAGACGCTACCATCTCATAAGGGAAATAGTAGCTAGAAATGATGTGAAAATAGAAAGGGTTCCCACAGATGACAATGTGGCGGATCCCCTCACTAAAGCACTTTCCCAGATAAAGCATGATCACCATATAAATAGCATGGGTCTGAGACATATGAGTGATTGGCTCTAGTGCAAGTGGGAGATTGTTAGAGAGTATGCCCTAGAGCCCATGTAATAGGGATGTTTTTCATATGTATGAAATTTATATTCTTAATAAAAGGCATCATTCATTTATTAATGCTGTATTTGAATACATGAGTTTGTAAATCTTAAATTAATAAATGAAGTCCTAGATATTATAAACACAGTGCAAAGGCAATCATGAAGGTGTTCATGATGTGAGATGTCTATCGCATGCAAATGTGTTAATATCTAAATATCCCTAGTCATAGAATTAACAAGATAGGACATTGTTAATTCGGACAGACTAGCACATGTTATGCTTCTTGAATGGTTCAAGCAATGGTTCTCATAATTGTGATTATGGATGATAATCAAAGCTAACATGTGGATGCTTGTTAGAGGAACAAGTTCATTGGAGACCTGCAAAGAGAATCCTCATATGGATATTAAATCTATGTCAGTGAGGAATCTCTTCATAGCGGTTGTGCAAGTATCCTTAGACTTGAGATCACCAAAGTTATCTTAAGTAGCAAGTGGTATACTTTGACTCCATAACTGATTACTTCCAACTGGGAGTGAACATAGTTAGGAGATTGGGTATATCATGACCTACTTGAAGATAGTTGAGTGATTGACAAAGGATTCACCATCCCAGATTTAACAAGGGAAGTTATCTCGCATGATTCTATAATTGCCTTGTTCAGAGAATCTCTGGCCAGAGTAATATGCCGAGATGGATGGAGATCCATGAAGGGCATTTTAGGAACAATGGTTAAATTAATAGAACATACATAATTAGATTTATATGAGTTGACAGAAATTCATACTCAGAATCTAATTGAGATAAGAGTGGTGAAAGGAGTAATTGCACGGTAACTGTTTCTATGGAAGGGTACAGTCAAACCACATGACTTTCCTGACATTTGGGTAGTCATGATGCCTAGCTAGAGGCCAATCATGACTTGTATAATGATGTATCAAAATATCAATAGAGATTGATAAAATGATTTAAAGGAGTTTAAATCATGTGAGTTTTGAATAGAACTCACAATTACATATTATACTGCCAACATGGACAGGAACCCAATAGGTCACACACATATAGAGAAAAGGGTAAAAAGGTAAAATGACAAGGATAATAATATTTGATATTATTATAAAGGTAGAGAGGAGAATATGATAATAATTAATTAAAGAGTTTAATTAATTATGATCAAATAAAATTGTCCGCGAAACTTTTGAGAAATGTTCTGTAAATTGGACCTAAATGAAATAATGTATTTTATGATTAATTATTATTGTCTTATAAGTGTTATAAGACTACTATAAGTGTTATAGGACTGATATAATAATTAATAGGACCATTGGAGAAATTATAAAGGGCCAAAGGAATGAAGAAGTTGGAGGAAGCCCTCCAAAAAAGGGCTACACGCCAACTCCATACAGAAGGGCTTAGAGGGATTTTTTCTTGGACCAAATTAATTTATATATGTTACATAAGTGTTATGGAACTCACATATTTAATTTGGTTGGATTTGGAATCCATTTGGGTATTTAAATCCAATTAAATGCACAAAGGGCCTAGTTTGTGGATTTTGTGCATGGTCTTTTATGAAAAAGTTTTAATTTGGATTTAATTAAGCCCAAATTATTATAATTAATTCCAGAGGCCCCAATTAATAATTCTCCAGCAATTTTAAAGAGCCCAATCTCATTAAGGAGTTGGAATTTTAACCTACCTATAAAAGGCCAACTAATGGAGAATTAGGGTTAAGTGATTAAAAACAAAAGGAAAGTCTTTTTTCTCTTAATTCTCTCTCCCTTTTGCGCCACTTCCATTGCTAGCCTCTTGAATTTCGGCCAGCCCTAGTTGAACACCAATTTGTTGGTTCAATTTACCCCTCTCTAGTGTGGATTACTCATTGGAGGTGTTCGATTTTGGACACTGTGGTTTGCGACAACCCGGTGCGAAGTAAAATCAACTGTTCAACAAAAATCAAAGGTGATTTTTTCTTATTCTCATATAGTTATATTGTGTATTCATGGCAAGATCAGATCTTATGGTTAAAAAATTTTAAAATTCCGCTCATGTATGTGATGCATGTAACCATCAAATTCCAACATGCTCACCTGTGTATGTAGATATGTATGTGAATACAATAGTATTAAACGAATAAAATATTAGGTATCCACAATCATTATTATTATATGCAAGAGTTACTATAGTATTATATACATCATGTTTAAACACAACTATATTCAATCTCATGCTTTCCATATGCTATACATGAGTTAAATAAAATAATATTTGGATCAAATCATGGTATATCACATCATTTTTGTCAAATTGCTTTTCATTTTACTTTACTTGTATCATGTAATAAGCCTGCACCTTTCTTTAAGAGTGTGGATATGAGTAGTACTAGGGTACCTGAAGGTACGAAAGGATACCTAAAGGTATCAAACTATAGACCCAAATAGGGTCAAATCTGTAGTATAAATTGGTCAAACGGACCCAAATAGGGTCAACAAGTGACCTAAATGGGGTTAAAGCATAGGGTCCCAAACAGGATGAAACATGAGGCAACTATAATATATCCTTATAAGCATGCCTATCTATCCATAACCTAGACATAGGCGTATGCAACTGTAAATCCTTTCTTTTAATTCATTTCACTTTTCTCTTTTATAAACAGGTGTAATATTAACTCTACCACAAGTATATGCTTGAGAGTATAATGGTTATATATATATATATATATATATATATATATATATATATATATATATATATATATATATATAATATATATATATATATATATATATATTCATGCATACACATTCATATTCATATTTGTTATAATTATGTAGAAATTAACAAGCATTATACTTAATTCACTTTGTGCACATTTTATGCATGCTTATACTTGAACACCTCACTACATGTTCAAATGGATTAACATATCAAGCACTTTTAACCAAGATGATATGACCAATAATTACTCACATCTATATACACTCTCATTCTAACTTTAACATATATTATACATGTTTGGTACTTATGTCCATATACCTTTGTATTTTATATACTTTTGTAATCTAATTACATCTTATATATATTTTGTAGGGACTGACTCTAGCATTTCTTGGTTCTTATTATTTTGTATATTATATTTCATATGAATAGTGTCTATTACATCTCATTTGCACACACACCCTGACATTTTAAATAACTTATGATCATATCCTTTCATTTATTATACTTAATTAATCACATTACATCACATTGCATAATCATTCATGTAAATGTTTATAATCAATTATAATAGTGTAACTTAACTTTCATTGCATAACTATAATTACAATTGTATAACTTCACTAATATTAGCATACTTATACATTTTATGTCATCTACCTCTTTTAATTTCATGTTTAAGATGTTTTAATTAGGTTCAAGAAGATTCAGATGGGTTTTTTTTTATGGTATTTCCAAGGCTTAAAACTTAATTAAATCACATATGTATTTATGTCTTCTAGTATAGTGTTCATTCTATAACTTTATTCTCATATGTCAATATGCTCTTCACATATTCAATGTCATAAATGACCTTTGTTTTTATGTTTAGGATGCTCTAAAAATGTTTATGGAGGTTTAGGTAAGCTTTGGTAAAAATTTGGGGCCTAAAAATCAAGTATGGGAGGAAACAGAGGAGGGTCATGGTGGTTACTGGTTTGTGATGACCGTGAGATAGGTGTCAATTCGGTTCTAGAATGGGGGGTCATGGTGGTTACTGGTTTATAATGACCGTGAGATAGGTGTCAATTCGGTTCTAAAAGGGGGGGTCATGGTGGTTACCAAATTGGTGCTGATCGCAAGTTCCATTTTGCCTTGAATACCTTAGAGGCAAATTTTCAAGTTCAGTTTGTTGTCCATTTTAGACTTAGTAAATGACATTTTCAAGCAAAGTGCCTTCTACAAAGTTTTTCCCTTAGGTTTTTAGTTTTTAAAACATTAAAAATACTCCATTTAATCATGTGAATCTCCAGATATTCATTAAACCATACAGACTGCTCCCAACAGTAGGGCAATAGATAGAGTAAGAGTTCAAGTCCAATTTTCATCATCTTGTAGGGGGATTTAGACTTCGACTTCTCTATATGAAATATATACATATATGAGTCTATTTTCAAAAAAAAATTGTAATCATGTAATTTGAACCTTCATAACTCATTTTTTAGTCAAAATAGTGTGACTAGGTCTAATGAATCCAAGGACAATTTTTTTCCCTATTTTGAAGATAACTTTCTACTTTTGGTTCTCTTGTCCCTTCCAACATTAAATCCATATTTTTATCTTAAAAATACCTCTAAAAACTATCTTAATATACTCTATAGAAGTAAACACACACATATAAGGGTTTAGAAGTTCCTATACCTTGTTTTGGCCAATTTCCTTCTCTTCCTTTCTGCTTCTTTTTTCTTTCTCTTATTAGCTTCTTCTTCTACATGTATTTGATTCCACAAATAAATATTTACTCTTTACATTATTTCAAGCTTCCACATATGAATCAAAATAAAGTGTAGGAAGTGAAGAATACTTTACCTCTAAGTGCTTAATCCTAAATTCTCTCTCTTCTAAACCCTTTAAGCAACATTGAGCATAAAAATTTTTGAAGAGGAAATTGATGGGAAGAGTAAAACTTTTTTGTATTTAGTACCCCAAAATGGCCAACCACCTTATCCCTTTGTTAATTCTATAAAATATCTTCCATTCTTATCAGGTTTCTAGGAACACACTATTCATTATTTCATTGGTCCATTTGTTAAGCTTAGATAAATTGAATTTTAACCCCTATTTATTTTACACTTTCTTAATTTCACCTCAATTCTTTCATTATGTCATCTTTAGTCATGAATGCATATGTCACTTACTCAATTTACCATAATGCCCTTGACTTTTAAATTTATTTCATTTAGTTCTTTTCCTACCCTTTAAACACTTATGTCTTTGTATCACCTTCCTAATGCATCATAAGCATATCCGATTACTACCAGGGTATAGATTAGGGCTTTGTAGGCTGAATGGTATACTAAGAGAAAATTGATCAATTTTTGATGAAATAATAATGTAAAAGCATAAAATAGAATGTTAGAAATGACAATTATAAATTATAATGATAAAAATGTAATTTTTAAATAGGTATATTTTATGGCCATATGGCGAGAACTTGTAATTAATGTGTACTAACCGATGTCTAGCAAGTGTCCTAGAAAATAGATTTAAAAACCTCAAATATTATACCTAAGAGATTGAGAAATTTAGATTTTTGAAGTAGAAATTATGTAAAAGAATTCCTAAGTTTTGATTGTTATTGTTAATTAAGCTAAATTAATTAAACAACTATGTAAATTGTAAATAGAAGGTAAAGCCTAAAGCTAATTAAAATAAAGACTAACTAATTCAATGATAAAAATTAATTGCTAAAAACCTTTCGCTAAGGGAACTATCCTCCTTGCTTCCTACTGAAATTGACTCTATTCAAAGTTAACTCAAATTTGTTATGGAAAACCGAACTAAGTTTAGACCCCTTATTTATAACACCATTAAAGCTAATTAAACTCTTCGATTAGAAACAATCTAATAACTTGCATAAATCCTGATTTTAATTCCTAGACTTTAATTGAATCTGTTTTTAGAACATCTAACTTCAATCTATTTATAATTCAAGTATCTTTACCTAATAATATTGATGATCATAATTTTCTATCTCAATTTTCAGAACATAGAGACTATTGAACATAATAACATTAGAAAAAGACATATATATCATCGATCAACATTCAGATTCAAATCCAATCACCTATTCGATACATTAAACATGATTCTAAATATAATCAAGAATATAGATGAGTGAAAGAATAATGAAATAACAAAACTTGAATTGAATTTAAGCTAAATTGAGAGTCATATCGGTGAAAAAAAAAGGATTCAAGAATCCCTCAAGAAAAGAAGAAATCTACTCACTGTTCACAATGTAAATTGAATAAACAAATGCAAAACCAGACACTATACTTATGGATTCAAGTTAGACTTTAATCTCTAGCTTTTAAAAGTAGAAGAAGAAAGCTTAAAACTAACCCCAAGATCTCTAAAGTTATGAAATTCTATTTAAATGAATACTGAGCTAAAAACTGCAGCAAAAATAGACTACCTAACTCTTCTCTAATGAAAACTCTCTAAAAGACCTAAAAAGAATGAAGTCTAGCCACCACTAGGTCTCCCCCTTCTACTACAAAACTTTCAATTTCATTAAAAAGGAATAAACCAACCTGGCTCAGAAACTTCCCATCTCAACTGGGTCAATAGCTTCTATCCTCAAGATGTAAATGTGACCCGACCAAGACACATTCCATCTCAGCTGGGTCTAAGGCTTTTGGACTCAATTTGATTTCTTTTAATGACTCGGTTGAGACACTTCCAATCCTAGCTGGGTTAATCTCTAAAATTTGTAAAATTAACATAAAATTAATTGTAACTCCACAATTCCAAAACAAACACAATTTAAACATAAAACACATAAAATTCCCACTAAGTAAACTCAAAACACACATAAACATAGGTATGATCAAGATATATCAAATATCCCATAATTAGCTTTTGCTCGCCCTCGAGCAAACTTAAACAAAGTCACATTTCCAAAATTTCTAAACTCTAACCTAGGATCATGCAATTCAAGACTAAGATTAAAATTTAACAACATCACTTGATGATACTCTAGCCAAGAAAGATTAAAAAAAAATACTTGAAAGTTTCTATGTGTGTGTGTGCAGGACTGATAACGTTAATTTTTTTAATTGTAGTGTGTTCTTATTAGTGTTTACATCTCGTTTTGTGTGTTTCTAGTATTTTAGGTATTAAATTCCTCTTTTTGTGCAAAATAGGATTGTATTAAGAATTTTGAAGTTTTTATGTCATTAATGGTGTAATTTTGACTTTTTGTGTAGAAATTAACTTACACTCAACTAAGACCATCTGTCTTAGCTGTGTGCCTTATATATTTACAAAATGCACCATTTCAATAAGGGACTCAATTGAGACTGTTTGTCTCTACAATGTCTAATGCAGAGTTTGAGAATGATTTGGTCTAAAAGGGTGTGCTCGGTTGAGACAATCATCAGTCTAGAAGGGTGTGCTCGGCTGAGACAAAAGTATCTCAACTGTTTGCTGAAGCTACAATACTAATTTAACCAATTGGACTCGATTGAGACTAAAGTGTCTCAGCCGTGTGCCTCTAAAGAACACTATAAAGTTGTAGTTTATTTAGATTTAAAAGAAGGATTTTTAGATTTTAAAGTTTTTAGGTTTTTTTGTAGTTTTAGCTCGTAGTTCTATACACTTTTAGGGTTTATATGTTTAGTGTATACTTGTAAGAATCTTACATTTACATAGATTTCACACTTACAATATAGCAAGCACCATAGTTTAATATAAATACATAGTTTTAGTTACTGTTTAATGAAGTTCCAGTAGGGAGAAAAAGAAAAGAAGCCACACCAACTTCAGATCTACACTTCAAATAGGTTTAAGAGTTTCTTTTTTCCTTTTTTTTGTCATTTTTAATATGAGTTATGAGTAGTCTTTTAGTTGTTTAGGGATCTTTGAATCCCCTACCCATGTAAGACTTTGAACTTATTTTGTTATATATATATTTCAAATGTTTCTTTTCCCTTGTGCTCATCTTGGTAAGGATTTTATTCAAATGTTTATGCTATTAATCTTATTCAAGTTGATAGATTTATGCTTGCTTAATCTATATACCATGAATGCTCTATTTTTGCAATATATGTTCTGTAGTTTTAATGGTGTTTTTGGAATGGAGTTGTTAGATCTAGGGTTCATGTGTTATAGATCTAGAAATAGTGAGGAAAATGAATAGGTATTGAAGTAGTAAGCTCCAGAATGGGATACTAGTTCATCTCTAGGCCTTGGGATTCGCGCTTATACTGGTTATCGAATTAGCTCCGAAATGGGAAATTAGTTAGTTAGAGTAGTAGGCTCTGGAATGGGATACTAGGAGTTTAGTTGGGTTATCCACATCTGAAGTATATTAATGTTATGTTAAAATGAATCTTGCATTAGTAGGGGAGGATTTGATTGCCAAACAACATTTTTAGTCATTGTTAATTCATACATTTTCATACTCTGCTTTTATTGCTTTTGCTTAATTCATACTGTGTTTAATTTACTTTATTTTTACTTGTTAAAATACCACTGGATACAATATACACAAATAACAATTGGGTAATTCTTTAATCACATAACTCCATACAGTCAAGTATTCATGCATTCGCTTAATTCCCTATGGTTCGATATCTGTGGGTCTAAAAATTATCCCATTATGTTACTTGTCAATTTAGTGCACTTGTTGAGGTCACGTCAAGTTTTTGGCACCATTACTAAGGATATTGGTGTGTTTAATTGCATATTTGATTGATTGTTTTATGTGTTTTTCTTTCACTTATTTTTGTTTACTTATTCTTTTCAAGTGATTTTGGTGCATAAACAGATTTTGTCTATGTCATCTAGCACTATTTGACCCTAAAATTGAGAGAAATTTGCATTGGAGAAATAGAAAAATCAACCCTAAGATATGAACATTCCACCAAATTTGGATGTGCCTCTTGAGGATAAAGAAGGAGAAGGACAACAACAATAACATGAGAGAAATCACAATGGTCCAGGACCAAGGACTATTTAAGATTATGCCACTCCAAGGTGGAATGAGGAGCATAGAATAATGGTGTTTCCTCGACAACAATACTTTGAGTTGAAACCGACAACGATCACCATGGTTCAAAAGAACCAATTTTTAGGATTAGATATAGAGGACCCAATGCAAGACTTAGAAATCTTTTTGAAGATAAGCAATACTATGCAAATATAAGGTGTCATAATGGATGCTATAAGGTCAAAGCTTTTTCCCTTCACACTTATAGGGAAAGTAATAGATTGGTTATCCAAGCTACCGAGTCAATCTATTCATTCATGGGATCAAATGTAGGAGAAATTTCTAGTTAGATTTTTTTTGCCAACAAAGATGTTGAACATAAGGAATAAAATCTACAATTTCCACCAATTAATGATGAAACCTTTTATGAAGGTTAGGAGAGTTTTAAGAGGTTATTGAAGAGCTATCCTTATCTTGAGATCATAATGAATTAATTAATATCAATATTTTATACAACATGTAACTTAACTATAAGATCTTTATTGGATGCCGCATCAGAGGGAAGCTTTATGAACAAAATCACAAAAAAAGCCTTTTTGCTTTTTGATGAAATAGCTATAAATAAATATCAGTGGTCTAGCTCAACGGCACTAACCAAGAGACAAGGAGTTCACATCGTGGATGAAGTGGCGATGTTGAAATCTCAATTAGAACTATTGAAAAAGGAGCTTAATGGGCTAAAAGTTCAAAATGTGTTAGCAATTAGCCAAGAAGGAAGCACATTTGAGGGAGGAAATCCAGGTAGTGATGAAAGGGCAATTAATCCATGCACCCAAGGGGTAGGAGAAGTGAATGCCTTATATGAGTGTAAGAGGAATGATCCATTTAGCAACCATTACAATCCCAAGTGGAGAAATCACCTAAATTTCTCATGGAGAAATGGAAATCAAGCCTCAACCTTAAACACTAACCCAAGAGCCCTATGTAATCCGTCATCATATAACCAAGCTAACCACAACCATGCTTATCATCAATACCAACCATCGGCTTTAAATACTCATTTCCAAGCACTATACCAACCACCTCAAGCCCACCAAAATATTACCAACCTCTTGGTTTCCAACCTAGACAACTCCCACCATAAGGAAAGAAACTAAATCTTGAGGACATGTTTGCTACTTTCATAACTATCCAAAATCAATTTATGACAAGCCAAGAGGCAAGGTAGAAGGCTCACGAGCAATGGAATAAGAACCAATATGCAACCATGAGGAGCTTGGAGACATAAGTTGGCCAAATAGCAAACTCTATCTCTATAAGGCCACCGAGTGCTCTTTCGTTAAATGTTAATCGAAATCCAAAGGAAAAAATGAAAGCCATTTCATTGAGAAGTGGTAAAGAATTGCATATTGAGGAAAAAAGGTAGCAAATCTTCTCTAATATTGGTGGAACCTATGACGTAGGTATGTAATTCTAATTCCAAAATTTATATTGATCAGCATAAATTTGCTGACCAAGGTAAGAATGCTTCATTTAAAAAGGGCCATGATATGGATAAGTCTTCATTACCTTTCCCTATTATTGCTAGCAAGGATAAAAATAGTGACCAATTAGCTAAGTTTTTGGATATTTTGAAAAAGTTGCACATAAATCTCCCTTTTGTTGATGCTTTGCTACATATACTGAAATATACTAAGTTTCTAAATGAAATTTGCTCCAACAAAAAGAAATTAGAAGGGTTTGGAACAATCCATTTGTTTGAGAATTGCAGTGCTATTTTAACTAACAAATCTACAAAGAAACTAAAGGACCCTGGTAGCTTCACACTACCTTGTGAATTAGGGGAAAACTTTGTCAGGAATGCTTTGTGTGATTTAGGTGCCAGCATTAATCTCATACCTTATTTGCTTTGCATGAAGCTAAATTTGGAAAATCAAAAGGAAACAAACATGTTGCTGCAGCTAGCAGATAAATCTATTAAGAGGCCTAAAGGAATTATAAAAGATTTATTGGTGAAGGTTGGGAAGTTCATCTTCCTAGTGGACTTTTTGGTGCTAGAAATGGACAAATACTAGACCATTCCCTTAATAGTTAGATAACCATTTCTAAACACAGCAAGACTGTTGATAGATGTGCATGAGAAAACGATCACATTGAGATTCAATGATGAGAAAATGAATTTTAAAGTGACCAAGATGACATAACATCCATCATGCAAATTTGTAGAGTCGATTTGCTGTGTTCAAAGTTACCTTAGAGAGACAAAGATCAAGGCTAAAAAAGTACTGGCGGATGACACTTTGGGAGAGTGGCTAATGAATCCCAAGAAAGGAAAAGATGTAATTGCAAAGGGCAAGAGTCCAATGAGAATTTACCAAAGAAGTAGAAGATGAAAGCTGAGGGAAGTCGCAATCATTTAACTCCATGCTTAAGTTTACAAGACAAATTCGGGTTTGGTGCTGGGGCAAATAAATTCAAGCCCTTGGATGTACCGTAAATGCATTCAAAGTCAAGCTAGTGACATGTTAAACTTAAAAATTTTTCTAACTCAATCTTGGCACTTATTTTCCTTTAATTACATTTTAAATTTTGGTTTTATTTGATTTTTTGTGTCTTTTTCTTTAACATTAATAAGTGGTGATCTTTAGCGTGTGAATGCTTACTAAGTATTGTAATGTTAGTATGCATGTATGAGGGTGTTGAGTTTTTGAAATATTAAAAAAATTTATTGGACTCGGCTGAGACCATTTGATCTTAGCCATGTGCTTTTATGTAGTGTGAGTTCTATAATAGGGCACTCAGCTGAGACCAATCCGTCTTTGCTGTGTGCAAGTGCTTAATCCAGATTTAGAGTGTAGCATTATATTAGCCATGTGTACGATGAGAGTTTAGTCTAGTAGGGGTCACTCGACTGAGACCAATTTTAATTGCACGTATTTTGGTACAATTGGTATCACTCGATTGAGGCCACTTGTCTCAGCCATGTGCATTAGAAATTTTTTGTACAAAAGGGTCACACAGTTGAGACCAATTGGTCTTTTCTGTGTGCAATTAGGGTTTTTCAAAGCATTTTGGGTCACTCGTTCAAGACCATTTGGTCGTAACCGTGTCCTTTAAAAAATAATGTTGTGAATTTTAGGATTTTGTGTGTGACTCGGCTGAAACCATTTGGTCTCAGCTATGTTGTAAGGCCCCTAACATGACCCTGATTTAAATTGCATATTTTTGAATGGGATTTTATTTGATTAAGATTAAATTAAATGAAATTTTTGTATAATTATGGGTCAATGGGGTAAATTATCATGTTATTATGTTTAATTGCATGAAAATATAATTTAAGAATATGGTTTAATATTAATTAAGGGTGCAATTGAAGTAAAAAAATATTAATTTTGGGTAAATTTGTAATTTCAAAAATTTAAGGGTCAAATATGGATAGAAGCATATATTGAGAGGCCAATTTAAAAGGTGGAATTAATTGATAGGTCAATGTATGAAAAGAATTAAAAGGAGGGGTTAAAGATTAACATGCAAAGAATAAATAGGTAAGTGTGAGACATACAAGTTTTAGGGGGACCAAAAGAGAACTTTTTCACCCCTTTATAAAGGCTTAACTCTTGCATGTGGGAGAGAGAAATGCAATGGTTTGTTGGAGATGAGAGTGGGATGGCATAGGGAGGAGAATTTCAGATTTTGCTTCTTCTCTCATCTCTCAATTCTCTCTTCCTAATCCTTGCATGCATGAGATTTAATCAAGAAGTATATGTGCAATAAATTAAAGGTAATTAATCATCTGAATTTCTTCTTCTTCTTCTTCTTCTTCTTCTTCTTCTTTTACTCATTTTGGTGGAGGTAATTGTTGAATAAGGTGTTGGAAATTTTAATTGAATGATGATGATGTTTGTGAAGGAGAAGAGGAGGGTAGAAAGAGTAAAGGAAAGGAAATTGCAAAGGGTTGAAGACATAGGGTTTTTCGGCCAAGGTATGAGAATTTAGGAATCTTCATGTTACATGTAATTATCTGGTGGAACATGATGAGTTCGACTTGAGTTTTGAATGATTTGTTGAGAATGTGAGGCAAAATTGCATTTGAAACCTTAATAGGCTTCCTTTGACCTAGTAATGGAAATTCTAGTGTAAATTGAGTAAGAGACCTCAAAATGAATTAATTCAAAATTATATAGTTAAATGAGACATAAACCTACAAAATTTTGGAAGGGACTGGGCTTTGATTATGCCTCCAACTAATTTCTATAATTTATTGAAAAATCAGGTGAACTGTTAATGTAGATTTCGGAACAGCTGGTGACTAAATTAAGATAACTTTGTGTACAATGATTTGAATGATACAAAGTTAATTTATATGGAAAATATACTTCTATATCTACAATTCTTAAGAGAAACATAAGATTAAATCTGTCTCTAAGTATATGGAATTTAGGGTTGAATCCGGACTAGTCCTCTGGACTGTTCATAGATACAGAGTTTACAAAAATGGGAATAAATTTTTGTAGAGATGTTAAAATGCTACAAAATAAAATTCTGGTAAAACTAGAGACATGAAAGTATAACTTTTATGAATAAATTTTGGTCTAAATCTCTCTTAATTTTACATTATGAATTTTTCTAAGTGACAGCACACACTATTTTTGTTCTATGAACAGTCTATAGTATTTTCCAAATATCTCGAGCTATAGGTCGGATAATAAGGTAAATTTTGATGATATGGAAATTAGCCACAAAGGGGAATAATATTGTAGAAGATCATTTTTCCTAGAAATGACATCTTCAATTTTAAATGTGGCTCACAAATCTAGTCCAGAATGCTGCCCTGTGCAGATTTCTGCTATACTTTATCTTATGATTTTTAATTAATTGAGATAAATAGGTGTTTATGTGATTGCAAAATAAAATTGGATAGAGCACTTAATATGACTATCAATGAAGGATCATATGAATACATATACATTCATATGTGTACATAGATAAAGATTAGTGATAAAAAAATCTAACCTATATATGAAAATAGATTTGTATATGATTGTCATATGCAAAATTTATGTATACATATGTAATCCTATGATGAGAAAGTGCATATTTTGACATGTACCTATGCTATGAAATAGGGAATATAATAGTATGACCATGTCATATGTATATGCCATATGGAAACATGTCGATATATGTATAGCACATGATTTGAATAATGATAAAGGTATACATATTGATAAACATGCTTATAAGAATAGCCTACTATATACGAATGTACCTCTAGGTATGTACCTTTATGATTATGTATATGAGTGTATGAGCATGTAATTGCCCTATGAGATAGAAAATGTTTTAGCATGACTATGAACATGTGAGATGCTTAATGAGAACATGTTCAAGTATATGATGTGATGATTATATGTCATGCCTATATGTCATGATGCAAATTTTATAGTCACACAGATTGGATGAGCTAGATGTATAACTTTTTATATGAAATGTGCATATATCTGTATATGCACCAGAGAACTTATAGTTTTACAAGACTTTGTATATGTGCAAATAGTATACTATGAATACAATCTTGATATGTGAATTGAACATGAATATAGTTCTGCCTGCAATAGAGTTCAGATGTGGATAGATAGGCGCCTATAGGGAAAATTGCAGCTGCCATAGTTTGGGCCAATTGGGTCTAAAGTATGTTTGATCTCGTTTGGATCATGAAAAGTCTCGTTTGGGTTGTTAAGCGACCCCGTTTGGGTCTGCTTGACAGGTCAAAAGTATAATTTGGCCCCGTTTGGGTCTATAGATCCGATATCTTTGGATATTCCCCGTTTTAATACCGAAGTGTATCGATAGTTCCCGTTATCCACTGATAAAACTAAGGCAGGCTAAACTTTATTTATAGTAATGATCATAATCAATCAATTAAAGTTTATCTTACTAAAGATCGTTATTGTGGATCATATTGTTGGTTTGTCCATAGAAATTGTGCTTCATTTGAATATGTTCACATGGGAAATTGTCATCTATATGAATTATGAAAATGGAAATATTTGATACTCTCTTAGGTGTAATGTTTATGTACATGAGGATATGCTTTAAGCTTTAAAGTATTTGTTATTATTGACATGTTATGTTGTACATGTTATATATATATATATATATATATATATATATATATATATATATATATATATTGTATATGTGTATTTTTGATGATCGTTGTGAGTGGTCATCCATCTGTAGATATTCCCCACTAAGCTTTATAGCTTAGCACGGGTTATTTATCCGTGTACGTTCAGTTATCAAGACTTTTGCTAAGGGACGATCTCTGCATCAGGAAGGGCCAACTACCGACTGTTAAATCTTGATGTAGGATGCTTTTTTTGTATTACTATTATCATAAGTTTTGTATTATGGCAAGTTATCTTATAAAAAAATGTATCTAACCTATGTGAAGTATTGTAACTCACTAGTAGTAAAGCTAAGAAAGAGTATGTGTGCATGAGATATACATAAAGTAGGTTCATATAGTACAATATGCATGATATTAAGTATGAAATGCAAAATAAGAATAGACTTGTAGCATGTACATAGGTATATGAAACAGTATGAGATGATTAATGGTAATATGATGGTTAAGCGAATATTTTGAATAAGAATGATTAATAGTATTTAATTTGTGAGTTAAATAGGGTATATGTATAGTGGGTGTTACATATGTCCCTAGGGCACTCTATCATATCTATTTTTAAATACACCCTAATAGACATGACTCTTAATCTTTTTTCACATTTTCCTTTTTCTTCCTTGTGGAGTCCAGCATTCTCGCACTATTTCCTACTTCATTGTGCATTTCAATCTTTGTTAGGCATCTAACAAATAAGTAATCCAATTTCTTTTTAATTTTTAATTTACTCCCTAATTTGTTTCATGTTTTCCATGAATTTCTTTAGAATAAAAACTCCTTTTTGCTATCATGTTGAGTTTTATGTGTGTGAGATGTGCTTTGAGTGTTTCAAGGCACATTTACATGGTTAGGGTTAGGTTTACATTAAAATTCTTCCAATTTGCTTCTTTTCCTAAAAGTATGTTCCATAATTTGTTACTTTAAACACTTGAGTAACCACTTGCATGTGTTTAACTTGAGATAGTGCATTTTATTTGCAATTGTTATTTCTACATGCCATGTGCTTGTCAAAATGCCTAAAAGAAGTAAAAACTATCATTTTGCCTAATTTTATCTCTTTTGTGTGCATAATTCTCTTTAGAGCAATGTTTTTAGTTAGCACAATGTGATGTTTGTGCATAAAAGTGTATACAATGCTATCTTTTGTATTTGTCTACTAAATGCCTACAATGGTTTAGTTTTAGAGCAAAAATTCTGTTTAAGACTTAGCTTTGGCAGTCTTTAGCCACCATAAGGGTCATGGCAATGTGAACGTAAATGAGGCTACCATACTTTATGTAATGGAAAATGGCATCTACCTTAATGGAGTTGTGTTTATTTATGCCGAAATTGATTATTTACCGACTTATAAGAAAAAGGAGACAAAAATTGCTTTTGGAGGCATAGTCACCAACTTGGCTAGGGCAGTCAATTACACAAGCCTGGGAAAACCTATATGGAATTGTTGGGTTTCGAAATATTAAAATTAAAATTTTACAGTGGAAAAAAAACCCACCATGGATCCAAGTGATCCAATTGATTCAATAAATAGAGAAGTGTAATGGTTACCAACCTCTTGAAGTGCAGATAAACCAAATTATAGGTGCCACCTCACTCAAAATGACACCCTCTACTGGTATCCACACGTGAATGCAATGAAGAGAATCGCTCAGGGTGCTAGCTCCCTTCCTTGGCAGGTAGGGTTTTTCTTTCTTTTGAGATTACAGAAGAAAAATGATTTTCCTTTTGGTTTTTCTCCTGAATGGTGGCTACAACTCATTATTTATGCTTAATTAAGGTTTTTTTTATATACATCACTATATATATATATATATATATATATATATATAGTTGACCTAACCCTAATTAGGAGAGAAAAAACTTCGGGCCCACTTTTCTTATTAAAATAAGAAATAGCTTATTTCTTATTAAAAATAAGAATAATAATAATATTAATATTAATCTTAAATATTATTATTATTTTTTATTGTTGTATTTTGAATTTTAATTTATCACAAAATAAAATTCGAAATGCCCGAATTAACCCTTAGTCCATTCATCACATTCTATATGTGGGACCCAATAGGTTCATATTATATTGGCAGTGGGCCCCAATCCCATCAGGGGCCATAAGTCATAAGTGGCCTCTAGCAAGACATTATGACTACCCAAATAATATGAATATCAATAGTTTGATTTTCACCTAATAGAATATATTATAATCCCTTTGTCACACGATATCTAGTTTGAATATAAGTCATGGTCCATGTCAAACTTATATAGTCCAAACATATAATTTATCGATCACTAAGTAAACTGAAACTATCAAATGATATTGATCGCTTCATCAATTCATTTGAGCATGACCATGCATTTCTTAGTCTTACTTATCGAGGGGCCCAATAGATATCTCTTTCATAAGAGGGACAAATTCCTTCTTGATTATTCACTATCCTCTGCATGATTTTCATTATGTCCAATCATAATCTTTATAATTATCCTATTAAAGATAATGTTTGATTATCTCAAAACATAATGTTTGTCATGTAGGATACTATGATAATCTTAGGTTAAAGGATCAATAACATAACTATTATGAGATCACTAATGACATTAACGCATGTAGTATCTCATACCGGGTCTATCCAGTACTATGTTCTCTAACAAGTACTTATAAGTTTAATTCATATCATCATATATAATCATCCCATGATTATCAATCAAACTTAGTCTTTATTTATCATTATTCATATGACTAAGGATAGTCAAAATAATATTAGATTGTTATTTACAAACATTATTATAACGTAACATGCCAATAATATAATAACATGAAGAAAACCCAATTTTATAAAATGAAATGTGACATTACATAAAGGGCCTAATGTTTGGCCTAGGGCATAACCACTAACAGGAATCCCATTGTCATTGACAAAAAGATGCTGAAGAAGATGGTTGTTTTCATAAATGACCTGAGATTCCCTAGGCAGGGGTACAAAGTGGTGTCAAGCAAGGCAACCTACAGAAAGGTTGTGAACAAGTAGGCCATGGAGCTCCAACAAGCAGAGGCAACAACTATTACCCTTTTGTCTTAGTAGTACACAAATATTATAAGCCATTTGGACATGATGATAGAGTGGATGGATGAGATCATCATTGCTTTTGGGATGATGCAGTTGTGCTTCGATTGCCACTTTCCTCTTTCATCTCTATAGGAGTGATTTTTCAGTGATTTCCTCAACCCTATAATTTTGGGAATGTTATGTTTGTATTTTGCCAAAGGCAGCAAAAAATCTAAGTGTGTGGTGAGGGTATTTTGAGAGTTAAATATTTTTGAACTTATTAAATGTTTTTTACTTACTTACTTTACCACGATAGTTTTTTTAAGTAGTTGTAACCTTGTTGTTTATTTTAAGTTAGTAGTTTTATGAAGTGTGTTTTAACTTATAATATCTATGTTATGCTTGTTTATCTTTTATTTAGTATCAATTATATTTATGTTTCTCTTTTTTGTTTTACAGTCTTTATTTGGTTTTAGTTGCATTTACAACATTTACTTATCTTATTGTTCAGTTTTATTTTACCTTAGTTTTCTTATTTCTCTTTCATTAGTTTTTGTCTTCGGTTGTTATTCAATTCCCGAACATATTAGTTCAGTTTGCCCTTATTTAGTTCCTTTTGTGAATAGCTTGAACTTAGTTTGAGAATAACTTATTTTAGGATAGTTGAATGATCGAACAGTAGTTAGTTGTTAATTGTTTGCCTTTTTTGTTTAGGTTCAATCAGATTAATATCAGTAGCTCTCCTAACAAAACATGCACTTTAGGCCTAATTTTTGAAAAATTTAAAAAATCGGTGTTTAAAGGTAATTGAGTAAGAATTCTAGAGCATTAGAACCTTCCTCATCACCCTTTAAAGCAACTAAGCAACTCAAAAATGAGATTAGAAATTACTTATGCAATTTTCTTTCTTAACCCAATTTTCAAAAGAATTTTGACCTATCTTTGCTATATTATACCCTTTGTAAGTCCTTTTGAGCCTTTAGAGCATGCTTAATGCATACTGAGTTAATTTTTTATTGATTTACATCTGCATTTTAACCTCGTAAACCTGAAAAAACGTTTTTAGAAGGGAGTGAAAAGAGTTTTTTTTATTGGGAAATGATAATGAGTAGAGTGAAGGGTTATGCGAGAATTCTAAAACTTTAGAAGTGGGAATGCCTAGCCAATATCAAGTGAGATTGAAAAATTTCAGAGTGTAGTCTTTTTCAAGAAAAATTTTGTGAGTCCCCACTTCTCAATCTAAAAAAAATCTATTACTCTAAAAAGAAAAAGTTAGCAATCTTAATTCCAGCTAAGTGTGGGGCACTTGATGTGTAAAAAAGGATTTTAAGCTCTTTAAACAACAATTGAGTTACAGTCTTAGAAAAATTAAAGGGAATCCTTCCTTTTTTTTATGCTTTTTGTTCTACATTTTGAATATTTGAAGTTTGGGTAGAGTTAAGGTCTATCTTTTCAGAAGAAGAAAGATGAGTTGAGTTAGAAATTGTAGTTTAAACTTGCATATCTTAATCCTTTCTTGATAGCCTTACCTTAGCCATATTAGAACCTTTTAAGTCTGAAGGGTCTTGTCTTGTTGAAAGTTGTGTGCGGAGATGACCTTTGGGTTTTAATGCTAAAGGAAAGGTCTATGGCATTTCCTGAGTTTCAAGAATGAAACCACGTGTGTAATCTTTTGCATATGAATTTTTTTTCTCGATTGTCGAATTGCACTAGAATTATTATTTTAAAAGACTAGCTAATATGATTTAAGCTGAATTCTTTTCAATTAGGATGACAGTTACTGATTTCTTCTATAGTGTTATCTCTTTGAGTTTGAGTATGCAGGAATGTGGTTTGTTCATTTGCTTGAGGGTAAGCAAAAGCTAAGTGTGGGATAGTTGATAAATTCGATTTTGTGTTTAATTGTAATGTATTTTTATCAGTGTTTATATCTCATTTTGAGTGTTTTCGATATCTTAAGTATTAAATTCCTATTTTTTTTGCTAAAAAGGATTATATTAAGAATTGTGAAGTTTTTATTTGATTAATGGTGCAATTTTGACTTTTTGTGCAGAAATTTACTTGCACTTAGTTGAGACCATCTGTCTCAGCCATGTGCCTTGCAGATTTACAAAACGCATCATTTCACTAAAGGATTCGGCTGAAACCATTTGTCTCTATCATGTCCAATACAGAGTTCGAGGATGATTCAGTCTAGAAGGGTGTGCTTGGCAAAGCCAAAAGTGTCTCAACCGTGTGTTAAAGCTACAGTACTAATTTAACCGATTGGACTCAACTAGAATAAAGTTCTCAGCCATGTGCCTCTGAAGAACACTATAAAAGCTGCAGTTTGTCTAGATTTAAAAGAGGGATTATTAGGTTTTCTCTATAGTTTTAGCTACTAGTTCTTTACACTTTTAGGGTTTATATGTTTAGTTTATACTTGTAAAAATCTTACATTTACATATATTTCACACTTACAATATAGCAAACACCATAGTTTAATATAGATACATAGTTTCAGTTACTATTCAGTGAAGTTCCAGCAGGGACAAGAAGAGAGGAAGCCACACCAACTTCAAATCTACACTTCAAATAGGTTTAAGAGTTTCTTCTTTCCTTTTTATTATTGTTTTCAATATGAGTAGTGAGTAGTATTTTGTAGTTTGGGGATCTTTGAATCCTATTTTGTTATATATATATTTTAGATGTTTCTTTTCCCTTGTGCTTATCTTGGTATGGATTTTATTCAAGTGTTTATGCTATTAATCTTATTTAAGTTGATAGATTTATTCTTGCTTAATCTATATAACATTAATGCTTTTTTTTGCAGTATATGTTCTGTAGTTTTAATGGTGTTTCCGAAATGGAGTTGTTAGATCTAAGTCATGTGTTGTAGATCTAGAAATAGTGAGGAAAATGAACAGGTATTGAAGTAGTAAGCTCAAAAATTGGATACTAGTTCATATATAAGACTTGGGACCTGTGCTTATATTGGCTATCGAATTGGCCCCAGAATGGAAAATCGGGTAGTTAGAGTAGTGGGCTCCGGAATGGGATACTAAGAGTTTAGTTGGGTTGTTCACATCTGAAGTATATTAATGTTATGTTAAAATGATCCTTGCATTGGGTAGGGGAGGATTTAACTGCCGAACAACATTTTTAGTCATTGTTAATTCATAAAGTTTCATACTTCGGTTTTATTTCTTTTGCTTAATTCATACTTGTGTTTAATTTACTTTATTTTTAGTTGTTGTAATACTTCTAGATACAACATAAACAAACAACAATTGGGCAATTCTTTAAGCATATAACTCTAATCAGTCAAGTATTCATGCATTTGCTTAATTTCTTAAGGTTCAATATTTGTGGGTCTGAAAATTACCACATCATATTACTTGTCGATTCAGTGTACTTGCTGAGGTCACATCAAAGGCCAAAATAGTTTTATAATTTTCAAAACTAAAACTCCAGTACAATCTAGCATTCAAGTAAATGAATTAATATGCATCGAAATGCACTTGTGATTTTGCATTTGATAATCAAGAGATGCTATAAGCCTTTTCTTTAGCACCAGAATCATTAAGGTCATCTCTGTTAAACAACTCAAAACAAGGAAGAACCATTAGGTCTTTAAATTTGTTGTAACATTGGGTTAAGGTAAAGGTTAATTAAGAAAGGATAAAGATAAGCAAGACAAAAATAGCCACCCTTTACTTGCATACACCAACATCTGTTTGCAAATAAGACGTTGCCCATAATAATATCACCAAAATTGTCATAACTCCATTACTCAAAATGTAGAACACTAATTTATAAAATTATAAAAGAGGAGGGCTTTGTGATATTTTCCTTTACTTTCACAAACTCAATCATTTTGAGAGTTTATAGCATTTTTTCTCTACGTTAAAAATACCTCACACTTAGAGAGTGCTATTTATTGCTAGCTTATAGAACCACACACACACACACACACACACACACACATATATATATTCTTTTCTTTTTTTTTGAATAGCTAGCTTTACCTTGATGAAATAACCTACAACGTGCTCAGTAATTTCATCTCAAAATAGTACTACATTCTAAAATTTTCATTAAAAAGCTTGACAACATCCCCATTTTTTGACCCCTAAGTTCATATTAAACCCACTTAGATACCCTTTAAATAATATCCCAACCCATTCTTAGAGTGGCCAATTCCTATAAGGCAAAGATAAAGGCTTTTAGACTCTAAGGTACTAAGATGTGTGTAACAACAAAATTAGTCATGGAGCACATTAAGCATGCCTCTTAGGCTCAAAGGGGCTAACAAGGGTCAAAATGAATAAAAGGTAGGATAAAAGTCTTTTAAAGTGGCTAAATAAAGAAATTTGCCTAAATCATGTCTTCAACCTTGCTTGAGTTGTTATATGGCTTTGAAGGGTGATAAGGAAGGTTCTAAGAATCTAGAATTCCTAACTCAACCATTTTTATGCACTGGTTTTTCTTAATTTTAAAAGGAAACTAACAAATATAATAGGAAACTAACAAATATAACTCAAGTTAAATGCTATATTGGCTAAGACTAAATCAAATAACATAACTATCCTAGAGCTAACCAAAACCATGAACACTACAAGATTCTAGGTTAAAGTTTAAAATTTGAAAATAACTAGGTGAACTAAACTAAATGCAGACTAAATGATCTACCAAACTATAGCCTACATAACTAACACACTAACTTAAAACAAACTAAAGAAACTAAAAAAATAACAAACTAGATTAAAGAACAAAAAAAAGGCATAAATAAAATAAAACTAGAAATAGAAATGCGTAACACAAAAATGATTAACTTAACTAGGCAAAATAAAATAAAGTATTAATAATTTAAAGCATTTAGAGTACTACAAATTAAAAATCAAATACAAATAACAAACTAAAATAAAAATAAACAAAAGAACAAAAAATTGATGACAAATCATGAGAAAAACGGGTGTAGAATTGTTTGTCCAAAAACTTTTTGAAAAAAATCTTTAATAAAGCTCACATGTGATCAAACCCCCCTCTTAAGATCTTACTATCCTTAGCAAGAAAGTACCAATGCGAAATCATTAAGGTGGTGGTGGTGGAAACCGCTCCAAAAAGTGTTTGATGAAATGCTTCTAATTGAGGCATAAGGTATTTATGTGACTGTGATGCGTGCCGGAGCCTGCTCTTATTTAGGTTGGCTTTCAAAAGCCCACTTTTAGGGTTCGAGACTGGATGAGGCTCATGAGTTTCATGAATTGGCCACTTTACAATAGAAAAAGGCTTAGGCCTAATTGTATTGTTGATAATTAACCTATGGAGGGATCCAATGTGGGCTTAAAGAGGCAGATTTTATAGAGTCGCCACCCAACAAAATGTTGGGAAATGAATCTCAATCTTTTCATGCCCAAATAGTGATTGGTGTTAAGGACATCACCCTTACTTGTATCTTGGTTAGATGTTTGTTATAATTAGGTTTATATCATTAGTCCACTTCCTCCCTTTTCACACGATGCATTGCAAAGAAAATAAATAAACTCATCAATCAATTAAGAAAATGGTAAATGAAGTGATAAACAAAATAAACCTACTTAAATTATTACAAAGGCCAACTGTCCAACATAAAAGTAAAATATCATACATAAATTAGGCTATTTATTGGATTTTAGGAACATTGGTTCCCTTATGCTCATTTAAAAAAATTCTTCTATGTGGTTTTTTGGGATAAAACATTAAAAATTGATCCATTTTATTAAAAAATCCAATTAATTAATTAAATACAAAATATTTTAGGTGACTTTTTCAATTATCGTGTATAAAAATCCTTTTTTAATACTTATTACAATTCTTGAAAAAGAAATGCATCCAAAATTGAATAAAAAGTAAAGTATAAAAACCAAATAATTAAACCAACCATGAAGCATAATTAAATAATGTGAAAAATTAAATGCAATAAAAAAGGTAAGAAAAAAAGGAAGAAAAGTATTTCCAAGGCTAGCCTCTCCAATGCCAAATAATGTCCCAAAAGAAACCTCAAATGCATGATAAATATTGCTCAAAGAAACACATAAAACAAATTAATTAGTACATAAGACCAAAATAAATCATGAAACATATAAAAGCAAAAACAATAAATTAATTAAAATAAGATCATGGCACAAACATTAAAAAGTCAAATCAAATAAACTACATATTCAAGGTATGAATCTTAGAGAGAGAAAGATGCCTAGAATATTACCCTTAGGGGGAATAGCTTTTTGTAACTTTGGATGATGCTTCCCGAGTCCCGATCTGAATGTTTTTCATGTTTATAAAGATTAAATACATTCGTGTGCGTTTGTGTATGGAGAAAAGATGTGTCAGAGCTTGGATCCTCAAGAACAAATATGGAGTTTACTGCCTCAAGGAAATTTATCCTTTGTTCAAAATCTTTCTCATTTATTCTCTCTAAAATTCTTCCTTTTAGATCTAAGGTTTTAGATATTTATATAAAATAAAGAGTTTGAATTTTTCAATTTTATCTCCTAAGATTCTGCAATTTGAATCCCCAAAATTAGTTGCCAAATATTGATCCTTAAAACAAATTTGATTAAGTTAGGAAAACATGGGAAAATCTGGAAAAACCTCATAGACAGGCATTTATGGGCGACAGACTTGTGTTTATCACTAGAAATGGCTAAAATTGAATATTTTTCAAGCTATTTTCTTATTCCCCAAAAATGAAAATTAAGACTTATAAAAAAATTTGGAAAAATTGTGAAAATCATGTATGAAACTTAGAGTTTGTGCTTTCCGCTTGAAATATTAAAATTTCCTCATCATTAGGTAACTCTAATCTAGGCTACCTCAGGACCTAGTGTCTATAGTGATGCTCCATTGATTCTACGTGTGCCTTTTGCACGTCAAAGTGTGCTTACACTATATTAAAGAATTCAACCATTTGTGGTGTTAGATGGTGAATAGGTGCTAGTACAGGAGCTTCCTTCGGCTGCTCCTCCTCATCTTTATCATTAGATGTGTCATTCTATGCAGCTTAAGGAAATCGTGTGCGGCCTTTAGTAACTTCCCCAATATATTCTTCCCTTCTCATCCAATGATAGTTAAAACCTTAATTGTCCTTTAAGATTTTCATATTACTAAACATCTTGAAGTCCATAGACACCACTGCACTAAGTGGCATTCTTTAGAGGTCATTGTAACTATAGCTGGATTCATTGCCCGAGCTAACATTGTAACTATTCCTCCCAAAGAAATCTTATTTGTTATTCTTGGCCTTCTTTAGAGGTCTTTAATTTTCCTCCATAAATAGTAAAAACCATTAAGTCATATTCCTTCCAACATACACCAAAGAATGAGTACCTCTGAAGAGTTTACATTGCCCGTACCTTTAGTGTGCCCATAGAAAGATAAAGCTAGGAATCGATAAAGGATACAACAAGTATGAATTTTCAGATTGTAAGCTTTGGTTTGCTTTACCACGTACATTATACACTTAACATCATCTCTAATAACCGCCTAATTTTGCTTAGGTGTGGCATTTAGGAGTTTTCGTACACCATTAAATAGGAAACCTAAGTACTCATTGAATTGCCTAAACGTGATCTTGTACTTCTTCCTATGTAATTGAAATCTAAAAATTCCATCATCATCCTTATTAGACTCAAAGGTGCAATGAAAATTAGTGAGGAAATTCTTAGCAAGCTCCTGGTATACTTTCTATATTTGTTAGAGAACTCTGTCAATCTAATGTTTACAACTAATTTATTGACCTCTGCATTCATGTTACCATCCATAGTGCTTAGGTAAATTTCATTCAAGTATACTGGTTGGATGTACTCGACTTTCAAGAAGTACTTGTAAGTTTTTGTGCATACTAGGCTCCATGTAACTTGTCATTTGAAAGCCTGAAGAAGTAGATCCCGTTTTATTTCTTGCACACTTAGGAGACATTATAAAACAAGCATACCATTAGCATATAAATATCAAAAATAGTATTTGAATAGGATGCACAATGATGAAAGTGAACCACATCATATGCCAACAAAGCATATAAAGTATAGCCATAATGGAACATATAGGATGATGCCAAGGAATGAAAATACCAATGCAAAAGTGTAGGAGTCGAACAATGACATAAACGCCTAAATAGCATGAAAACAACAAAGATAAACCTACCTAAATAGCAAAAAATATAGCATAACAAGCAGCTATTTTCAATTTAAATTCAAGAAGTTTACAATTGGAGTATTAGCGAAAGACATCAAATAAGCACCAATTTCATTCATCTTAACTAGGAAAAATAATGATAACTAGGGTCAATTGACACAATTGAGGCAAGACAATTTAAGGAAGAAGGCAAAAATTGGAGGTTATAACTCATTATGGCATTTTTTCAAATAGTCAATGTGTATTAGTAATTAAGCTTATATGTATACAAATTGATATAATGAATATACTCAAGTAAAAAAAAACCCAAGTATGTTTCCTTTAAATCATCAAAATTATACCCCAATTATGCAAATCGATAAAAAAAAATAAAGGGAAAATATGCCACATTTAACCCTAGTGTAGAATATCAAAGGAAAGTTGAGAAGGCAAACCAAACTAAAGACTATGCAATGAATAATGAAAAATAAACCATGTGCATATAAAGGAAAATAAACGAGAGAGGAGGGAACTTACTTGATCGAGGATTTCTAAGAGGGGATTTATTGTTGAGAGAAAATGGAAAAAATGAAAATGGAGAGTAACAACTAGAATGAAACATGCAAATTTTAAATGATTCAAGGGACCTGGTCAAGACGCTTGGTGACTCAACCAGGTCCCAAGCTTCTGTACTCAAAGTTTGTAAGTGACCCAGCTAAGATGCTTAGTGTCTTAGCTATGTTGCTTCATTTTTTACTCTAAATTACCAAGTGACTTGGCGGAGACATAAGTGTCTTTGTCGGGTTAATTTCCCAACAAAAATGAATAAAGCAACATTAAGAATTGGATTTACTCGTCATTTCAAATCCCACATTTCAACCAAACAAAATTAAACACACTAGCACCTTAAAACTCAGGAAATGCACTACAAAACACATTGACCTAAATACACTAAAAATATGAATTGAACTATAAAGCCTACACAAATCAAAATAATCAGAGAATGAGATTAGTTCTGAGTTTTTTTAAAGTCTTCAGGTAGACTTAAGAAATTTCCTTACTTTCCATAGAGAACTAAAGTTGCCTTAACAACCTCGATTTGTGAAACATTGTAAGGTTTGAGATGATGTCCGTTTACCTTATACTCCCCAACCATCCTTTAAATTTCTCACCATCACTGTTCCAAAATTGGTAATTTCTATTACTTTATAAGGTCCAAGCCACCTTGACTTTAGTTTCCCTGGAAATCACCATCTCTTCTTATAGAGGAGGACTAACATGCTTGGAATGAATTATTTCTGAAGTAACTTCTTATCATGACATCGCTTGGTTTTCTCCTTATAAGTTGTGCATTGTTGTATGACCAAAGCCTAAATTCATCAAGTTTATTGAGTTGTAAAGTCTCTTCTCACTTGCACTTCTTAAGTAAAAATTAAGAAACTTTATGGACTAATATGCCTTATGTTCAAGTTCAATTAGCAGATGTAATGGCTTCCCAAACACAAGCCTAAATGGAAACATGCCAATAGGGGTTTTAAATGCAATTCTATACACCCATAGTGCATCATCTAACCTATATGACCAATCCTTTCTAGAGTTATTAATAGTTATTTCAAGGATGGTCTTTAACTCCCTATTGGATACCTCAACTTGTCTATTTTCTTGGGGATGATATGGGATTGTGATCTTGTGTTTAATACTATATTTACAAATTAATGTTTTGAATTGATGGTTGACAAAATGTTTGACTCCATCACTAATGACAAACCTTGGTGCTCCACATCGAGTAAAAATATTCCTCCTAAGGAATTCTATTACAACACATGCATCATGTAACACCCTAATCTCTTAACCAAGCATAAACATCAATCATCATTGTACCTAATAGAGATCAAGCATAAATACTAATAATAGTAATAATAACACAGGCCATGATTACATGCCACAACAAATAAATCAACTTATAAAGAATAAGGCCTAACATAGTTGGCCAATAATACATAATGACATCCTTAACACAATTGGAACCTGCCTGATCTTCTCTTTGATGGTGATCAAGCTGCTGTAGCTAACGACCAAGGTGGAGCTTATCCAAAAACCTACATGGATAAACAAACTCGTGCTAAGCTATAAAGCTTAGTGGGGAACAAAACTCTATGGACAAGATCTTACCAAAATATATCATCAATACATTACAACCTGCATAGCTGCAATAATATATGTCTACGGCATTAATCATTTCATAATAACCTTTCGGAGGAGTTTTTAACCTCAATAATACTAGTATACTTACAGTGGTGTAGAGCATGGCATGAACTTGGCTAGTTCCCAAAGACTTTTAATTTACCTTAATAACTAAATCTCTTACTTGGTAAACTAGCATAATTTATAGACATCTTAATCCATTCATTCATGAACTCTGACATCATTATTACTGATGGTACAACCTCCAATCATATGCATTTAATCCCATTAGTTACATGAAATATGCATTTAATGTGCATTTACAATATAAGAAGTGCATGTGTCAGGTAGCTTCTATAAAAGATATCGCTAGGCATGATTACTTCGTATATATCATACAATCATAATTATGAAATACAATTATAACTCACAACTTCTGTTCACCACCATGTATTCCTTAATACTGTCTTATTATAACAACTAAATGTTAACAAACATCATATTATGTCATACACCATCCTTTGGCTTATATCACAGTTATTGGAGTGCACAAATAGATGTAAACACATATAGGTATTGACTAATTAGCTTTGCATGCAATCACAGAGAACAGCCTTACATGTCATGATTACTGTGAAGGTCCAATTATTACATACATATGCTTATAAATCCCAAATCATGAGAAATTTATTATATATGCTATAAGCCAAACAGTTCTTATTATAATATTGTGCGCATTCTTTCATGGCATGGCAATTTAAATCTCATAGATATACATTCTGATAACTTCATTTCATCGAAACAATTTATAGCCAAAAGAAATCATAATAAGCAATATAATAGGCCATTCATCATGCTCAAACTATGTAAGTGAAGAATTAATGCATGTTTTAATTTATCTTATGTACATTTTATCATCTTTAATAGCCTGCCTAAGTACTAGTTCAAAGGATGGATAACGGGAGCAATGGATACCCGAAGGTATCAAATTATGGATATCTGAAGATATCAAACAATGGAACCAAACGGGGTCAAACAATGGTTCCAGCAAGGAACAAACTATGGACCCAAAAGGGCCGAACGATGGTTCCATTAAGGAACAAGACCCAAACGGGGTCAACTATGGCAACTGCAATTGTATCCCTTTAAGCATGCCTATCTAATCCATAACCGAACTAAGACCCACCGGCTTAACCACTTTAATAAAGTCTTTGATTTAACATATTATTCTTTATTTAGTACATCATTTGGCTGAAAGCCTTATTTCATAAAAGAATGCATATCATTCTAATCATATTTACAGATTGAGCTATAGGCTCCAGTATATATGGATGCTATCATATGATCACATAGTTGCATCAAGTTTCGTTCATTCATATCATAATAGTTGCATGATTATGCAAACATAATAAAATATAACATTTCATTGACCTATCTCATCAGAAACAATGTTATGCATGGTTTCCATAAGGCAACATGAAAATATGGATCTTACTACTAAAAGTCTTCATAGAATCATATGCATGTCCCCACACACATATATTCATATACAAAAACGCATCTTGAATCATGGCAATTCATTCTTTTATTTTTCATATTTGTTCACATATATAAATCCAGCTACTCATCATAGTACGTTCATGTCAACTGCACAATGAAACTTACAAGACTCATGGATGGGTCTCAATGACATACCTGGTCGTTGTTTGCCATGAGCAACGTCCATACAATATCATGAAATTCATATCGATACTGAATTACTTGAGTAACATTTAAACATCTCAGGATCAATATAATAAGATGAACAGTTATTTCCTTCCTAAGGTCAATACTTGTTCTTAATTAACTCTTTAGTTTACTTTTATAGTCTATTAGATCACGAACGATAGGTTATATCTCCTAACCAGTTCATACTTGTTTCATTCATCTTACTAATACTCTTTCATCATATAATATATTATTCCCTGGTAAGCTATGTATGATTATTTCATCTCATGTTTATGCCCCTATAGGGTTTAGGACAACTAGGTAAGTATATTTCTTTATATCAAGGCTAATCATTAATCCCCGGTATGACTTAAAGCATAATCAAACTTCTATTATTTTATAATCAAGTGTTACATAGTATTCCCTATTTCTTAGCTTATATATGCGACTTTACTACCATCCTCTTATGGTTACTAGTGTCATACCCTAATACCGACTTCCATTCAAAACATCTATCATGCCTTTAGCCACCATACCTCACAAGAATAACTCATCAACATATCTTCTTAGTAATTTCATGAAATTATAACATTACTATTATTACAGTTAAATATTGAAGTAAGTTGTAATTAACACTACTAGATAAACTTACCATGATCACTTTACCTTAATCGTTATGGCTTGAAAATAAAAGCATAGCATAAAACAATAACATATTATCTCTAATGAACATACTCACTAAATATGCCTATTAGGTTGCATTAAAAGGGTTGATTATCATTATAAAGAGTGTTGGCTTAGTCGATAATAATGTGGAAGTGATTTGTGAGATAATTGGAACAAATGTGCAAAATAAAGAAATGAAGGGCAGTGGACTAGTATGTGGCCGTGTGCCTCGCAAGCTTTAAAGCTTGCATGACCACGTGCTTCACAAGCTTTAAGGCTTGTGTGGTCGTGTGCCTCACAAGCTTTAAAGCTTGCGTGACCACATGCTTCACAAGCTTTAAGGCTTGCGTGGTCGTGTGCCTCACAAGCTTTAAAGCTTGTGTGACCACGTGCTGCAAGCCTTCAAGCTTGAGTGGCCACACACTGCTAGGGTTCAAGGATCCGTATCGCTTCAATAAGAACATAATGACTTCATAGGCCAAAACATCTTACCAAAAACTCATCTTAACAAAATATCTTTCATTAACCATCTTTAACTTCCTCTACAGAACCAAAGAATTCCGATAATAAAACCCTAGTTTCTATAGAACATCTACAGACAACAATGAAAATCACGATACTCCCATACCTCATTGATGATTCAACTTTTTCTTTGATCCTCTCGATCCATCTCCTTTGCTCATAAGTTCTTCCTTCTTCTTCACTTGATCTATCCACTTCTCTTTTCTCCTTACACATGGTGATAATAATAATATCTTGTAATCCCTCACCAAACATCGCAATTAAACGAAATGAAAGAAGAAATCATCAAGGAAAACATTACCTTTGATGTTAGCTCACAAATCCTAGCTCCCTTTCTCCAAACCGTAACCATAAAGAGAGAGAGAAAGAGAGAGAGAGAGAGAGAGAGAGATCCCTCAAAATGCCCCTCTCCATCTCTCCCAAAAATCATAATTTATAGTGGGATAAATATCTCATCAAGGAAAATCCCCATTATACCCTTATACACAATTAACCCCCATTATTTTAATTTCTTTCAACTTAACCCTAAGACTTTCTAATTCACTTCAATTATATAATTTTCTTTAATTATAATTTAACTTAACTCATATACTTATATGCTAAAATTACCAAAATACCCCTCTTGGGACTTAACCTCAATAATTGCAAAATAATCTAATTTTGCCTTGTTAAATTTTAATCCTGATTAATTAACTATAATCCTGTTAGGGCCATGATTGTGTCCTCAAAATTCTCTCCCTTTTAAAATAATTTCGTCCTCGAAATTCAAAACTAGCAATCTTTATCTTTATTGCTAGCAAGTCTTAACTGTGCTTTAGCTATAAAGAACTGTAACCGTAAGCATTCTCTGTATCCATAATAAACTAATCCATCTATAATCTTTGGTATCTGTCTCTGATTTCCAGATATTCTTATACTCATTGTATTTCTTATCCTGAGTATCTTAATAAGCTTAACATCTTACATCATCATCTAAGCCAAAGATCAAGTTCTCTTCTAGTCATATGAACTTTTCCTCGAACAGCTTAATAAATAATCTAGACATACTTATAATCAATCTTATACTATACCTCAATCATAAAAAATTAAGATATTTAAGCACTTCCAATACCAGGAGCCGAGAGATATTGACAATTCCTCAAATATCATCTCACAATCTCTGCCAAAATCTTGCTAATGGTCCAATATATCAATCATAGGCCAAACAGCTAACATAATCATCAAAATGTATGCCATTAACAATAACACCACGGTCTAGACCAATATCATCATAATCTTCCAGAACAATTCCTTAATTCCTTATTGCCTAGAAAAGACTCAACCTAGGCTCTGATACCACTAATTGTAACACCCTAATCTCCTAACCAAGCACAAACATCAATCATCATTGTACCTAATAGAGATCAAGCAGAAATACTGATAATAGCAATAATAACACAGGCCATGATTACATGCTGTAACAAATAAATCAACTTATAAAGAATAAGGCTTAACACAGTTGGCCAACAATACATAATGACATCCTCAACACAACTGGAACCTGCCTGATCTTCTCTTTGATGGTGATGAAGTTGCTGTAGCTAATGACCAAGGTGGACTTTATCCAAAAACCTACACGGATAAACAAACCCGTGCTAAGCTATAAAACTTAGTGGGGAACAAAACTCTATAGACAAGATCTTACCAAAATATATCATCAATACATTACAACCTGCATAGCTACAATAATATATGTCTATGGTATTAATCATTTCATAATTACCTTCCAGAGGAGTTTTTAACCTCAACAATACTAGTATACTTATAGTGGTGTAGAGCATAGCGTGAACTTGGCTAGTTCCAAAAGACTTTTAATTTACCTTAATAACTAAATCTCTTACTTGGTAAACTAGCATAATTTATAAACATCTTAATCCTTTCATTCATGAACTCTGACATCGTTATTACTGATGGTACAACCTCCAATCATATGCATTTAATCCCATTAGTTACATGAAATATGCATTTAATGTGCATTTACAATATAAGAAGTGCATGTGTCAGGTAGCTTCTATAAAAGATATCGCTAGGCATGATTACTTCGTATATATCATACAATCATAATTATGAAATACAATTATAACTCACAACTTCTGTTCACCACCATGTATTCCTTAATAATATCTTATTATGGCAACTAAATGTCAACAAACATCATATTATGTCATACACCGTCCTTTGGCTTATATCACAGTTATTGGAGTGCATAAATAGATGTAAACACATATAGGTATTGACTAATTAGCTTTGCATGCAATCACAGAGAACAACCTTACATGTAATGATTACCGTGAAGGTCCAATTATTACATACATATGTTTTTAAATCCCAAAGCATGAGAAATTTATTGTATATGCTATAACCCAAAAAATTCTTATTATAATATTGTGCGCATTCATTCATGGCATGGCAATTTAAATCTCATAGATATACATTCTGATAACTTCATTTCATCGAAAAAATTTATAGCCAAAAGAAATCATGATAAGCAATATAATAGGCCAATCATCATGCTCGCACTACGTAAGTGAAAAATTAATGCATGTTTTACTTTATCTTGTGTACATTTTATCATCTTTAATAGCCTGCCTAAGTACTAGTTCAAAGGGTGGATAACGAGAGCAATGGATACCCAAAGGTATCAAGCTATGGATATCCGAAGATATCAAACAATGAACCCAAACGGGGTCAAACAATGGTTCTAGCAAGGAACAAACTATGGACCCAAAAGGGACGAACGATGGTTCCATTAAGGAACAAGACCAAAACAGGGTCAACTATGGCAGGTGCAACTATATCCCTTTAGGCATTCCTATCTAATCCACAACTAAACAAAGACCCACAGGCTTAACCACTTTAAGAACGTCTTTGATTTAACATATTATTCTTTATTTAGTACATCATTTGGCTGAAAAGCCTCATTTCATAAAAGAATGCATATCATTCTAATCATATTTACATATTGAGCTATAGGCTCCAGTATATATGGATGTTATCATATGATCACATAGTTGCTTCAAGTTTCATTCATTCATATCATAATAGTTGCATGATTATGCAAACATAATAAAATATAACATTTCATTGACCTATCTCGTCAGAAATAATGTTATGCATGGTTTCCATAAGGCAACATGAAAATATGGATCTTGCTACTAAAAGTCTTCATAGAATCATATGCATGTCCCCACACACATATATTCATACACATAAACGCATCTTGAATCATGGCATTTCATTCTTTTATTTTTCATATTTGTTCACATATATAAATCAAGCTACTCATCATAGTACGTTCACGTCAACTGCACAATGAAACTTACAAGACTCATGGATGGGTCTCAATGACATAACTGTTTGTTGTTTGCCATGAGCAGCTTCCATACAATATCATAAAATTCATATCGATACTTAATTACTTGAATAACATTTAAACATCTCAGGACCAATATAATAAGATGAACAGTTATTTCCTTCCTAAGGTCAATACTTGTTCTTAATTAACTCTTTAGCTTACTTTTATAGTCTATTAGATCACGAATGACAAGTTATCTCTCCTAACCAGTTCATACTTGTTTCATTCATCTTACTAATACTCTTTCACCATATAACATATTATTCCCTGGTAAGCTATGTATGATTATTTCATCTCATGTTTAGCCCCCCCCATAGGGTATAGGACAACTAGGTAAGTATATTTCTTTATGTCAAGGCTAATCATTAATCCCCGGTATGACTTGAATCATTATCAAACTTCTATTATTTTATAATCAAGTGTTACATAGTATTCCCTATTTCTTAGCTTAGACATGCGACTTTACTACCATCCTCTTACGGTTACTAGTATCATACCCTAATACCGACTTCCATTCAAAACATCTATCATGCCTTCAGCCACAATACCTCACAAGAATCATTCATCAACATATCTTCATAGTAATTTCATGAAATAATAACATTACTATTATTACGGTCACATATCGAAGTAAGTTGTAATTAACACTACTTGATAAACTCACCATGATCACTTTACCTTAATCGTTATGGCTTGAAAATAAAAGCATAGCATAAAACAATCACATATTACCTCTAATGAACATACTCACTAAATATGCCTATTAGGTTGCATTAAAAGGGTTGATTATCATTATAAAGAGTGTTGGCTTAGTCGATAATAATGTGGAAGTGACTTGTGAGATAATTGGAACAAATGTACAAAACAGAGAAATGAAGGGCAGTGGACTAGTACGTGGTCGTGTGCCTCACAAGCTTTAAAGCTTGTGTGACCACATGCTTCAGAAGCTTTAAGGTTTGCGTGGCCATGTGCCTCACAAGCTTTAAAGCTTGCATGACCACGTGCTGCAAGCCTTCAAGCTTGAGTGGTCGCGCACTGCTAGGGTTCAAGGATCTTTATCACTTCAATAAGAACATAATGACTTCATAGGCCAAAACATCTTACCAAAAACTCATCTTAACCAAATATCTTTCGTTAACCATCTTTAACTTCCTCTACAGAACCAAAGAATTACGATAATAAAACCCTAGTTTCTATAGAGCATCTACAGACAACAGTGAAAATCATGATACTCTCATACCTCATTGAAGATTCAACTATTTCTTTGATCCTCTTGATCCATCTCCTTTGCTCATAAGTTCTTCCTTCGTCTTCACTTGATCTATCCACTTCTCTTTTCTCCTTACACATGGTGATAACAATAAGATCTTGTAATCCCTCACCAAACATCACAATTAAATTAAAAGAAAGAAGAAATCATCAAGGGAAACACTACCTTTGATGTTAGCTCACAAATCCTAGCTCCCTTTCTCCAAATCGTAACCATAAAGAGAGAGAGAAAGAGATAGAGAGAGAGATCCCTCAAAATGCCCCTTTCCATCTCTCCCAAAAACCCTAATTTATAGTGGGATAAATATCTCACCAAGGGAAATCCCCACTATACCCTTATACACAATTAACCCCCATTATTTCAATTTCTTTCAACTTAACCCCAAGACTTTCTAATTCACTTCAATTATATCATTTTATTTAATTATAATTTAACTTAACTCATATACTTACATGCTAAAATTACCAAAATACCTCTCTTAGGACTTAACCTCAATAATTGCAAAATAAGCTAATTTTTTCTTGTTAAATCTTAATCCTGATTAATTAACTATAATCCTGTTAGGGCCATAATTGGGTCCTCACACATCACATGTTCTAATAGTTATGGCCTCTACCTATTTGCTTATATAGTCTACTACCACTAGAATGTACTCGAATCCAAAATAATTTGAAAATGGTCCTATGAAGTCAATTCCCCAAACATAAAAAATTTCTATCTCTAATACATTATTTAAAGGAATTTCATCACATTTAAAGATGTTGCCAACATGTTGGCAGCTATCACACATAGACACAAAGGCCTTGACATCATGAAAAAGAGAAGTCTAAAAGAAACCTAATTGCAAAATTTTTGCTACCATTCGATTTGGTCTATGATAACCACTTACGATTGCAAATTTCTCCCCCTTTGGAATACAATGTCTTTTAATTTGATCCAGACATAACTTGAATAAATAAGGATCATCCCACAAATAATATCTTGAATTTGCATTCAGCTTTTTCATTTATGCCATGAATGGTCCTTGGGTATGAAACTTCCTACAAGGTAATTAGCAATATCTGCAAACCAAAGAATTGAAATGTCACAAGAATAAATAGTATAAATCCATTCATCGAGTAACAAATCAAAAATTTCCCCTTATCTTTGATCTCAACATCAAATTCTTGTAATAACAAAACCCATCAAATCAACCGAGGTTTAAAATCTTTCTTAGGAAAGAGATATCAGAAAGTTGCATGATCAAACCATACTATAACCTTTGTAATAGGAAGGTAGGGCCTAAATTTCTCAAATGCAAACATAATTACCAAAAACTCCTTCTAAGTTGTGTAATTCACTTGAGCACCTATGAGTGTGTGGCTTAAAGAATATATCATGTGAAAGACCTTCTCCTTCCTTTAACCCAAAACCACTCCTATTACATAATCACTAGCATCACACATGATCTCAAAAGGCAAACTCCAATCCGACGTTGCAATTAGCGGTGTTGGAATTAGCTTTTGTTTCAATAAATTAAAAGCTTGCAAACATTTATTAGTAAAATTAAATGCAATATCTTTAACCAATAAATTAGACAACAGTTTTGCAATCTTAGAAATATCTTTAATGAACCTCTGATAAAGACCGGCATGACCTAGAAAACTTCAAATGCCTTTGACACTAGTAAGGGGAGGTAATTTGTCAATGACATCAACCTTAGCTTTATCTACCTCAATCCCCTTTTCAAATATTTTATGACCTAAAACTATACCTTTCCTCATTATAAAATGGCATTTCTCCTAATTAAGTACAAGGTTAGTCTTTTCACATCTTGCTTGCATTAAAGCAAGATTGGCTAGACAACTATCAAAATTACAGCCATATAAGGTAAATTCATCCATAAAAACTTCCATAAATTTCTCAATAAAGTAATGGAATATGGCCATCATACATCTTTGAAATGTGGCTGATGCATTACAAAAACCAAAAGGCATTCTCCTATGAACAAATATACCATAGAGACATGTAAAGGTATTTTTTTCTTGGTCTTTCGGGGCAATAGGTATTTACATATACCACAAATAGCCATCTAAAAAGCATTAAAACCTATTCCTTGCCAGTTTTTCTATCATTTGATCAATAAATGACAATAGGAAATGATCTTTTCGAGTGGTGTTGTTCAATCTCCTACAGTTAATGCATACCCTCCAACTTATAATAGTACATGTTGTAATAAGTTCATTAGTCACTATAGTCATCCCCCCTTTTTATGGTACATATTGAATTGTGCTACCCCAACTACTGTAAGAAATAGGATAGATACTACTTGCATCGAGTAGTTTGAGTACCTCATTCTTGATAACTTTTTGCATAGCGAGGTTGAGTCTACATTGGGGTTGCACCACTAGCTTAACATCATCCTCTATAAGGATTTGATGTGCATAAAAATTGGGGCTAATTCCCTTAAGGTCTAAAGTTTCCCAACCAATGGCTCCCTTGTGCTTCCTCAACACTTCAACTAGCATTTCCTCTTCCAAACCTATCGAATGTGAAGATATTATTACCAATTTTGAGTTATCTTCCAAAAATATATATTTTAAATGTAATAAGCTCAAAAATTTTCTCCCTTAGGAGAGGAAACATTGTCCTCCTTAATTTCCTCATCCTTGTGCTCATTTTCCAGCTTATTTAATAGCTATTCTTCTTTGCTATTAACACTCTCATTGTCCTTAGAATGCATTAGACAACTTTGAAGTGCATCTTCTAAGATGATTTCCTCTTAAGATTCCTCTACACATTCTTGGATCTCATCGATGAAGTATATAGACTTCTTAAAATCACATAAATGATACATAACTTTGTTAACATTGAACACCATCTCTTCATCATTAAACCTTCATCTCACAGTTTGCCCATAAACATTTATCAATGCTTTAGCAGTATTCAAGAAAGATCTTCCTACAATTAAGACAGCTTTCGATTTTTCTTTGTGTCCATCACGATGAAATCAACTAGGAAGATAAAATTGCCTACTCTTACCAATAGATCTTCAATGATTCCCTTAGGTCTTTTTATAGATCAGTCCATTAATTCCAGCATCATTCTTATCTCTTTGATATCTTTAAGTTTCATCTTCTTGTAAATAGAGTAAGGCATTAAATTTATGCTGGCACCTAAATCACACAAAGTATAACCTATAAAACTACCTCTTGAAAAAGTAAAACTACCTAGATCTTCTAATTTTTTAGGGATTTTTTTGGTCAAAATAGTACTACAACGCTCAGATAATTGAATAGTCCCTGCACGTTTTAGCTTTCTCTTATTAGAACAAAGCTCTTTTATAAATTTGTATATTTTGACATATGTAAAAGATCTTCAGCAAATGGAAAATTCACATGTAACTTTTTAAACATATTAAAAAACCTAGTGAATTGTTCATTATGCTCATCTTTTCTAGTTAAAGAAGGGTAAGGTAAATTTGAACCATTAATAATAGGCACATCAGATTGTAAGGCAACTTTACCTTTACCAGCAGCTTTCGGTACATCACTAACAACTTTAGGTTTAGAAATACATACCTCCGTAGTTGGTTCCACTCTTTAAAAAGGAGATTTACCTTTGTTTGCTTCTTTGACTTCCTTACCACTCCTTAAAGGGATAGCTTTAGTGTCTTCTTTTAGATTATGACCCATATTTAATGGAAATGTACCTTGCTACCTTTAAGAAATAGGCTTGGCCAATTGCCCAATATAGGTCTCAAGGTTCCTTATTGTTGCATCTTGGTTGTAGTTTTACTACTCTTGAGCTTTCCACCTTGCATCTTGACTAGACATGAATTGGGTTTGAATAGTCATAAAACTAGCAAACAAGTCTTTTAGATTTGACTTTTTCTCTAAAGGTGGTGGTGGTCTTGATTAAAAACCAGGTGGTTGAAAGTTTTGGGGAGCTTATAGAGGTTGGTAAGGTGCTTATGGGGGCTAGTAGGTCTGATAGTAAACTTGATTTTGGTTACCTTAGTGAGTTGTGTTTTGGTAAAAGGGAACTCTCACTTGGTTGTTAGAAGGTGTTGCTTGGTTTCCATCCCTTCATAAGAAATTAGGGGGATTCCTCCAACTTAAATTGTATTGATTACTATAAGGGTCATTTCTTTTAAAGTCATGGATTGCGTTCACATCCCTACTCCTTTGACTATAAACATCATCCACCTTAGTTTCACTCATTACATTCCCTTTATCAAAACCTCTGTATTCTTGAGAAATGGTTGAAACATGTTGCACCTTGCTACTTCATCTACACTATGCACACCTTGCCTCTTATTCGTGGCTATTGTACTAGCCTATTACACCTTGTTCATCTCCATCTCGTCTATTAATAAGAAAGCTTCCTCTAGAACTTTATTCATAAAGCTCCCACCTAAGGCTACATCTAAAAGATATCTAGTTATCTAATTGAAACCTGTATAGAAAGTAGGCATCAGTTGATGCATTGCTACCTCGTGGTGGGGATAGCTCTTTAAAAGTCTCCTAAACCTCTCTTAAGCCTCATGAAAGGGTTCCTTATAAAGTTTTCGAAAGTTGTAAATTTTGTTTTTATTGTTCACTGTCTTGGTAGGAGGAAAGAACCTCACTGAAAATTTCTTTTACATCTGCTCAAGACTTGATAGACTGACTTGGCAATATTTGTGGCCAATCTCTTGCTTTACCAATTAGAGTGAAAGGAATAGTTTCAATCTAATGGAATCCATAGAGACTCTTTGGATTTTCACCAGGTCATTTATCTCCAAAAAGATGTCTAAATGTTGAACCGAATCTTTAATATCTATACCCAAAAATTGGTTCTTCTGTACCATTGTAATTATGGTTGGCTTTAGCTCAAAGTGATCATTTTGAGGCAACAGAATATTTTTATGCTCTTTGTTCCACCTTGGAGTGGCATAATCACGAATTGTCTTGGTCTCATCACATTTTCTTGAACTTGGTTTGGATTTCCTTAAATTCAATTTGGGACCTCTTGTCCTCCAAGCAGTGGTTAGTTACTGAGAGGTAGATTATTTTGCAAATTTATATTTGCTCGTTGTTGTCTTCTCTATCAATGAAGTATCCTCTCAATTTTAGAGTCAACTGGTATGATTGGATTAGTTCTTCTCATGCACTATGGACACTTATAAAGAATAAAAGAATAAATAAATAAATAATAAGAAAAATAATACACACAATATCTATTACAAAATCTAAACTATACGCTAATTCCCAACAACGATGCCAAAAACTTGATCGGTATCTAGTAAGTGTACTAGATCGCTAGTAATATAGGAAAATAGATTTAAGACCCTCAAATATTGTACCTAAAGGATTAAAAAATTTAGATTTTAAAAGAAAAAATTATGTAAAAGAATTCCCAAGTTTTGATTGGGATTACTAATTAAACTAAATTAATTAAGCAACTAAGTAAATCAAAAATAGAATGTAAAGCCTAAAGTTAATTAAAATAGAGATTAACTAATTTGATGATAAAAATTAATTGCTAAAAACATTTTGCTAAGGGAACTATCCTTATTGCTTCCTACTGAAATTGACTCTATTCAAAGTTAACACAAATTTGTTATAAAAAACTGAACTATGTTCAGGCCCCTTGTTTATAACACAATTCAATCTAATTAAGCTCTTTGAATAAAAACAATCTAATAGCTAGCATAAATCCCAATTTTAATTCCTAGACTTTAATTGAATCACTTTTTTGAATGCCTAACTTCAATCTATTTATAATTCAAATATCTTTAACCTAATAATATACATGATCATAATTTTCCATCTCAATTTTTAGAACGTAAAGACTATTAAACACAATAACATTAGAAAAAGACATATATATCATTGATCAACATTCAGATTCAAATCCAATCACCTATTCAATACATTAAACATGAATCTAAATATAATTAAGAATATAGATGAGTATAAGAATAATGAAATAACAATACTTAAATTGAATTTAATCTCAATTGAGAGTCACAACAATAAAAAATAAGGATTTCAGAATCCTTCAACAAAAGAAGAAATCTACTCACTGTTTATAATGTAAATTAAATAAAAAAATAGAAAACCAAATACTATACTCATAAAGTCTAACTTTGATCTCTAACTTTTAAAAATATAATAAAAAAGCTTTAAAATTACCCTAAGTAAAGATCTTTAAAGTTATGAAATTCTATTTGAATGAATACTAAGCTAAAAACTACAGTAAAAATAGACTAACTAACTCTTCTTTGATGAAAACTCTTTAAAAGACCTAAAAAGAATGAAGTCTAACCGCGACTAGGTCTCCTTCTTTTGTTAAAAGACTTCTAATTTCGACAAAAAGGAATAAATCAACCCAGCTATGACACTTTGCATCTCAGCCGGGTCAATAGCTTCTGCCCTCAAGATTTAAAAGTGACTTGACCGAGACACATTTCATCTTAGCTAGTTCTAAGGCTTCTAAACTCAATCTGATTTCTTTTAATGACCTAGTTGAGACACTTTCCATCCCAACTGGGTTGATCTCTAAAATCTATAAAATTAACTTAAAATTAACTCTAACTTCACAATTCCAAAACACACACAATTTAAACATAAAGCACATAAAATTCACACTAAGTAAACTCAAAAACATACTCAAAACACACATAAACATAGTTATAATTTGGAGATATCATGTACATAATATTAAGAATAATATTAAATGATGGAAACATGCATATATAAGCTTAATAAGGTGTGTGGAACTTAAAACATAAAGAAAATGAATTCAAAGTTGTCCATAATGTGATAGATGGTAAATAGGTCAAGATAAATGAATAAATTGATGAAAAATGCTAATACATGATAAAATTGAATTTTGATGTTAAATTAAATGTTTTATAAAATTAAATGATCTACATAAATGAGTATATGCATAATTTGATGAAAATTTGATAAAATGTGATGAAAAATGAATGGTGCATAATGTGTATATTAGGTATATAGATTATGTAACATTGTATGATATTGAAACATGAAAAAGAAATTGAAATCATGTTGATAAATGATGAAATGAAGGAATTTATTATTTTACCTTTAACATCAAATAGTGGAACTAAGAGTAGAGGATAGAATTGGCTAGCCATAGGGAGACTATATAATATACCATGGTAGCAAGTCATGGCAACTTGTATAGCGGATCGAAGGGGGGTTCCACACCAAAAAGGAAAATAATTAGAGAACTGTCAAAGAATTGGCCACCACAAGTGGTCACTTCGATATATTTTGGACCTTTAGAGTCTTAGTTTCACGTATCCAATTCGAAGTTTCTACTGAAAAAATTGCTAAGGACAACTTTTATAATGAATGGTTGATAATGATGTTGATTTGTTAAGAGTTGAATAGAAATAATATGATAGAAATTGTAATTATATGAAGAAATTGTTGAATTGAGGATTAAACTATAATTTTGGAATATAATATGAATTTTAAAAACTTAAATGATAATTAAATGAAGGATTGTTAGCAAAATCATAAATAATTAATGAAGTTAACATACCAAGAGTAAAATCATAATTATGGAATAAAATTAATTAATTAAGAATAAAATGGGATTTTTAGGGCAAATATGTCATTATGCACTGAAAATGAAGAAATAAGGACAAAATGGTAATTTTGTAATTAAATAGTGAAAATAGGGTTAAAATGGTAAATAAAGGATAAAAGTGGTATGTTTGTAATAAAAATGAGAAAACAGTGACAAAATAATAATTTGATAATAAAGTAGAGAAACAAATAGTAAATTAGTAAAAATAAGTTAAAAAGTAAAGTATGAAAAGTAAAGTATGGGGACTAAAATGTAATTTTGGCTTAATAATTTTTTTAGAATTAAATTAAAATGAAAAGTAACTTTTAAGCCAAAATCATTAATGTTTAGTTGAATGAATATATTATGGATCAAATGGTAGTTTTTGGGTATCATAAGTTGTAATTAGGAATCAATTTGTGATTTTGACAAGTTTGGTATGCAAGTTGGAATGAAAGAGAAATTTAATGAAATAAATGAGAAAATAAGGACACAATTGTAAGTTTGTCGAGAAATTAAGTAAATTAGTAGTATAGATATGAACTAAGAATTTAGAACTAAGTGGTTCTGATTCGGAATGCATATTCGAAGTTCAAACCAAATCCCCATAAATTAATGAGTGCTTAGGAGATATAGATAACCTAATGAGGAAACCTTATGCATAAGAACGTAATTATTAATACAAGTATACTATGGTAATATGTATATTTGACGTAGGAAGCATGTAGTTGATGTATGAATGATTGAGATGTGAATTAATGTTTGTGATGAATATGAAATGCAGGGATCGCAACAAATGTGAAAGTGATAGAATTTCTAGTTATTGTTGGAGTTTAAGGAATTGATGAACATTTGGGAGTGTAAATTTGAAAATTTTATAGCCAGGTTAGTTGAAATTGCAGTCGTTATGTTACTAAAATTTATACCATTTAAATAGTGATTTTTAGCCAAATGAATAGTACTATTGCAACTAATGAACTAATGATGCATGATAGGCTTAAAATAGGAGAGGAAAAAATTTTAATTGTTAGTATGCATGAACTAATAATGTCAGCAAGTGTGACATGCCTATACTCAATCCCAAATTCAAGTATTAGGTGTTACACTTTTGCACTCTTGTCGGGCATTCATGAGAATTAAAAGAAATTGATAATGAAGGACATTTTCAATGCATGCCTAAGATCATTTTTATGCACACCTGTGCATCTTTTCTGATGCACGCTGTGCATAGAAATACAAACCCATGTATCAAAGAATAACCTCCATTATTTATCTTATTTTCTCACTTGTTTGTCCGAGCGACTTCACAGGTATGGTCAGTCTAATGCATGCTCGTACATCAGAAAAAAATCTCCATTTTTCCAATCCACTCGCCCACTTTTTCTTCATTTATTTCTTTTTATAGGATGTCGTTTGCTTTCTTTTAGCATGTTTATTATTATTATTATTATTATTATTATTATTATCATCATCATCATCATCATCATCATCATCATCATCAACATTCTTAATGCTGTAAGTAACCCACATTTTCGAGTGTAGCTCGATAAGTGTTAAGGTAACTCTTCATTTTTCTTGTATTCATTATAAAAATAATCTTTGATTAATATAAGAAAATGCCACACAAAATTATTTATATTGAAATGAGGATTTCATTAATAAAATTAGACCAACGTCCTATTTCTTGCCTTAAAAATCACACATAAATAATAGACTTTTTAATAATGTAAAAAATATTTTTTATAATTAATTAATATGAGAACTTTCTTAATAAAACAAGGATTGATCGCCCTCATTTGCGAAACTCACAATGAAACACTTATTCAAAATTTACATGCGAGGACCTATGTCTTCATCAAAAGGATCACAATGAGCTGTCCGATTTATGGATGCTTATTTGAATGCCTCATATATGTCTTATTTTTTATGGCATGATTTTCCGCACTCCTACGTGCTTCGGTGCACTTTTAATTTTATTTGCCATGATTTTGCATGTAAGAAAGGGGATTTAAAAGCCATTATGTCACATTTATCAAAGATATAAATAAGAGTGAAGTTCCAAACCCTCTTTGGGTTTTGGCTTCATAAGGTCGAAACACCATTTTCCAATATGCTATTGGGTGGCAACTCCTTATACCTACCTTATGGTGTCCAACAAACTCAATCACCAATAATGGAATCAGGGTGCTTGAGATGCTACCTCGTGCTTTATAGAAGTTCGAGACTTGGCAAGTTGGGTTGAATGCTTTGAACATTAAAAAATGACCAGTCATTTTAGACTTAAAAATCTTAACCTAATCGAGCCTTAAAAGCAGGACTAAATTTTCAGGGTAAGGGTGAGGCAATCCATAACCTGAAGATCACTTAGACAAATAGATAGAAGCCTTAACTTTATTGTTGGGTGAAAGAAAAGGTCAAAGGTTTCCTTTTCAGATCATTCCCCTTTATGGTCAAGATTAATGCATGTCACAACTTCAAAATTCAATTTATCATGTCAATTAATCTTCTAATCATATAGACAGTTGTTCTTGGCATGGATAAAAGTATATAAAGGTGAGATGTTGGTGTATGAAAATTGAAATAAGTAAATTTGGTTAATTTGCTTTCTTTGGTGGTTAAGGTTTCCAAAAAGAATTTGTGTTTGATAGGGCCTTTACTTTGATTTTGGTTTCTTAACACTGAGGAAGTTAACTTTAGAAATAATAACTCTTCTTTTCTCAATTGTCTTATTTTCTTGCAAGGTTTGTAATAATAAAGGTTTTTTTACACACTTAAACTAAAAACCATGCTAAAAACTATTTTTATTAATTAATTGGGATTTTTCTAATAAAACAGGACCAATGTCCTATTTTCTGTACCATAAAATTACACATAAATTATAATCTCTTTTTTTTAAAATGTAAATGATTTTTGTATATAAATTAACAAAAAAAATTTCATAATTAAATGGGGATAATTTTCTTAATTTTTTTTTCTAAATGCACACATAAATTATTATTTTGTAAAATATGTATATTGGAACCAATGTTCCCACCTAAAATGATATTTAATAAATTTTCCACTTTATTTATAACCTATTCTATTTTATTGCTTTCCATGCCATGCTTTATTACTTTCCTTATAAGATGCTTTATAGCTTTCCAATGTGCTTGAGTGCACCTTTACTTTTCCTAGCATAATAATTCTTGTGAGAAAAGAGATAAAATAATTAATCCTAAAACCCATTTATACAACATTAACCAAGGTATAAATAAGAGTGAGGTCTTGAACTTATCTTTGGTTTTGGCCTCTTAAGGTTAGAACTCATTTCATAATATTTTTATTGGGTGGTAACTCCATAATACCTACCTTGTGGTGTCTAATAGATGCCCTTATAAGTCTATCCCCAATAATGGAATAGGGGTCCCCCAAGATGCTATCTCATGCCCTTTGAGGCTTGAGGCTAGGCGAATTCAGTTGAATCCTTATCCATTGCAAAATGCCCATCCTTCATGAGTTAAATGAGTCTTTATCCAGTCTTAGGTCCTAAAAGTGGACTATCAAGAGCAAACTCGATGCTAATCGGGATTTCGACATGCATTATATTGGCGACTCTACTAGGGACCCATGAGATTTTTCTTTAAAAGTACCTTTAATTTATTTAATATAAATGGGTTTAAGATTAAGAAATTTGATCTTTTTTTGAAAAATTTCATTACATTCATGCTAAGGTTAGGCATCCCTATTTTAACCCTTATGCATTCCTAAAGCATGACTTTATGTTCACTCAATGTAAATAAGTATTATAGAGGACCACTAGCCCAAGCCTCATGCCTCTTTGGTATATCAAATAATGACCCCATCAATCGTTATGCTCGTAATGAGCTAGACTCATTGGCAGAGACCATGTTTGGGTAGCACTAAAGTTGTATCCCTAGACCAACAAGCCAATTTAATGGCCATAGACACTTCCACTAGAGGGTATGCACCATAATACATTGCTTGTGATGTAGGGCCTTTATGTATTGAATAAATCAAAATAGAATTAAATGTTGTTCATCTAAGGCTTTCATGCCCTAATAGGCACATTTCAGTCTACTTGGATTATTTAAATACATGATGGAAAAAATTCATTTGTATTTGCTTTCAATAAAGAGAGGCTATCCTTCTAGTTTTCCACCATGCACCATATGCATTCATTGGGTTCCCTACTAACCCATGAGCTAAGCCTACCTAGGAAAGTGACCACACGACCTCCTATTTAGGAGCAATAAAGTTGGAAGGGTTTTCCTTTCTCTTGCATGTATTTGTTTATGCTGCATACATGTTTCTTATGCAATAACAACAATAATTAATTTTGAAACAATAATAATAAATAACTATGTACATCTTTATTTGTGAATATAATTTTTTTACACATTTATCTCTTTTTATGCATTAAATTTTTTTACGTGCAACATTTTAACCTTCTGATTTTTCAGCCATCATAGATCACTTACCTAGGTGGTTTAGGGGTTTTGGCTACCACCTTGTCGAGATTTTTTAGAGCACTTAAGGTTTAAAAGTGGGCCTAAATGACACAATAGTTAAATATTCTGAGATAGTTGGGGGATACACAAAAAAGGCCAAGATGTCTGATCCGATAAAGCTTGCTAGTACTTTTGAAAGCCGTGATCTGGATAAGAAATTTAAGGGTTTTGAAAGGAGAATAATGGCCATGATTAGTTATAGGATTACTTCCATAGTGCCTACTTCTAGAACGTAGCCCATAACACCTATTGCTAGCCAAGTCGAATCAGCCGAGGTTTGGGAGACTCCTATGGTAGTGGCTATAACCTCTCCAACTATTGTCCAAAGGCAAGGCATCACTTATTTTACCAACTGAGCGAGAAAAAGATAAGAGTTATGCCTTAGAAGATGATTGTATGGAAGCGCCAAAGAACAAGGTGCCAAGAATAGAAGATTTAACCTCATGAACGATAGAGGAAAAATGGAGGTTGTGACATAACTAATGCCAATAGGTAAGGTATCAGTATTAAAGACAAGGACTTAGAGAGCAAGGAAGCACTACCATAAAATTTCAAAATTCCAAACTTGCACAAGTTTGATGGCATTTCTGATATAACAATCCAAATAAAGAAATATGCCCTAGTAATCAAAGGAATCTCCCTCACTAAATGATAAAAGGTTGAATACTTCAAATTTAGTCTTGTGGCCCCTTCCATTAGCTAGTATTATGAGTTAGACCGAGTAATAAAGGAAGATTGGGATAGGCTGACAAAAGAGTTCTTAAAGTAGTATGACTATAACACGAGAATGAAAGTAACCCTAAAGGATCTAGAATTGCTACATTAGAAACCAAAAGAGTCATTTTATGAATATCTTTCCTAATGAAAGAATAAGGTAATAAAAATGAAAAAAAGCCAAAGATTGCCGATTAAATCAAATTGGTCATTCGAAATGCCAGTCCTTACCTGAAAGATGGGTTCAAAATGAAAGGTTTAAAGGATTGAGAATCTCTCAAAGATATAGCCATTGAAGTTGAGGTGGAATATTTAGAGGAGAAGGCTAGCTCCGCCAACCATAGTTTTGATAAAAATAGTGGACTTGGTAGTAATTGTATGGGTAATAGTGGTAGAGTCATAGAGGTGTTAGTCATAGCTATAGGATTGGAAAAAAACTGCCATCGTATCACCTCTATCATCTCATTAATGAGGGAAAACTGCAACCTCTGCTGCCCAAGCCACCCGAGAGACAGGGAAGGCTTATACCCAAAGTAGATTGGTACTGTGCCTACCATCAACACATGGGTCATAAAAATGGATTACTGCCATGCTTTAAAAAAGTGCATCCGGGACTAGGTTGACACTAAACAAGTGCCAAATATTAGGAAATAGAGGAAAAATTAGAGGTAGAATGGTTATCACTGATGTTTGACTTAGATTTATTGAAATAGTATGTGCTCTAAGATATATGTGGTAGTAAATGTATAGCCATTACCTATAAAGAGTTGATAAAGAATTGAGTGATGTAAATACCATCATAAATCTAGGGGGCACCAACTAGAGAAAGGGAGCCTGAAGTGTTGGAAGACCTTTTATGAATTATATATTTAGTAAACAAAGATGAAATACAAGCAGCATTTTTTGGTGATCTATGTTCCTACATTATCAAGTAATAATGCATTTATTTCTCTAACCATGTTAATTATATGAGTTTTTGTTATATATGTGATGTCTCATTTATTTGCAACATGCATGGCCATAATCACATCTCATTTCTAAGACATTGATTCAACAAACACAAATCTTTATTCAATCTTGGATATAAAGACATTTTGAACGCATCCATTATGACTCATGAAGTGAGATTTAAGAGGATGGAAAAAATAAATAATAACGAAAATAAAATCTTTGCCTAGACCTATAATGGCACCCTAAGAATGATAAGAACATTGCAGTATGCAATTCCCATCTTTCTTAATAGCAAACCTAAATTGAAAGCCCAACTTACTTAAGCAAGAAAACCTAAAAAAAAAACCCATACTTACCTAAATAGTAAGACTGACAAATCCAAAACTCTAAAAAACCCAAACCAAAAAAAAAGGTGCCCTAGCCAAAAATTGGGGGTTGTGAGAAAATATTCAACCAAAAAAACCCACGGGGGCTGGTTAATAAAAGAAGTTGGATGTACATAAGGTGTCACCCTTTGAGATTGAACTAAGATTTATGTTTTAGCATTACATGTCTGGTTGTGATTACTATGGTTACATATGATACATGTAGATAGGAATGCATGTATAAGATAGGCATAAGCATATGATTTACCTATCAAGAGAAGCCTATGGCACACATAAGGACACATGCTAGAGTGGGCTTAACTCTAAGGAAGTAATGGCAACACTACATTAGCATTATATAGGCATCAAAGAAGATACACAATGGATTGATCTCCTCAAGAAACCATAGGGCATAGAGCTAAAGTCGAGACAAGTTATTTTTTAGGTTTTTTGAGGCATTAGATAGTATATACAGTCTGTAGAGGACCAAATTATCTTTGACCATAGCGTAACAGTGATGGACTATTTCCCCTAAAAATAATAAGAGAGCATAGAAAGAAGGCCAGGTAGAAAAACCAAGGATAAAGCACCTAGAATAAGCTTGCTTGAAATCTATGAGAAAATGGAGTTTTGAAGAGGTATTTATAGAAGAACAACAGACAAGTTGCACCTCAACTGAACCCCATAGCTACCTAGAACATGATCTATGAATTTTTACATGTATTATTTTGATACAAATGTTTTGATTCATGTAGTGTCTTGCATGTGTTTGCAAACACGACCCCCTTTGCATGTGTTCCTTCGTATTAAGTATTTTGTAAACGCTTAATATAAAATTTTATACATGTATTGGCACACATAATCTTTTTTCATATATTTCAACGTATATAATTCTTTGCACATACTCGGCATGTAAATCGATGCATGTGTCTTGATGTCATGTAATTTAGTATAGCCATTTTATCTAATTATGCATTATTTTTGTTAGTTTTATGCACATGTTTCGTTTACTTTATTGTGAACTATCTTACCTTTTGTGTTTTCTTTGTTTTATAGGCTATTTTTGTCCAAAAGGATGATTTGAAGAATAATTGAGGGCATTTCATTGAAGAATTGAAGAAAAAAGACTGTAAGGAGGTTTTATAACCTATACCAACTCGTGCTAGCCAATGCTGACTCGTTAGTGTGACTCAAGATGCTGACTCCTACCTTGTTGAATTGAGTCATAAAGAAGTTTAAAGTGTGCTGACTAGTGCCTAGTAGTGTTGACTTGTTATAGAGCCAGCCTGTGCTGACTTACTTAGCTTAGCACCAGTGTTTTGAGTTGTTACCAAACTTACCCATTGCAACCTTTAACATGCCTCTTCAAGTTTACACCCCTATTTGAAAAGGCATCATTTGGGACTCTTTTGGGCCTATAAATACATGAAGTTAACTACATTTTGTAGATAGAAAAACTACCAAGTAACTACCAAAACAATTGAAAAGATTATGAGGAAAAAGAATACACCAAGGAAGAGAAAATATCAAAAGAGGTCATTCAACATTCAAGTATTTTTCTGAAGAAGCATAGAGGAGTCATAAACTATTATTTCTTCTCTTTCTCTTTAGATTATTGCTTGATATCATTCTCTTCTTTGTGTTTATTAATTTGACAATATGTATTTAGGCTAATTAGTTAATTAGAATTACAAGTATGAATTGATCTTCATTTATAATATTAATTTTGCTTTAATGTATGGATGATTTAAGTTCAATTAGGTGTTTAATTTATTATGTATGCTTGATCACCATATATAATGTATTAATCAATTTGTTCATAATGAGAATTGGAGCATTTTGGTGGAAAAGAATTTACTTAAAGGCTAGAATTCACTTAGGAGACAAGGATTTCACTTTGAGGGGTAAAAGAATAGGCGTAGAACTTTGTAGTTTTTATCTATCTCTACAATGACATGAGAGTGTTTGTGGACACTAGATGGAAATACCGTTATTTGATAATGAGAATTGCACTTAGGGAGGCAAAGGAGCATGAAGCAATAAATTGATACTTTCATTGCTTAAAGTTTAAAATTTTAAAAACACCAAAATTTTAAGATTTAAAATACATTAAAAATTGTAAAAATTAAAAATACATCCAAAATGTAAAAATTCAAAAAATAAAAATACATAAAAAATCTACAAACTCAAATTTTGGCACGGTCGCAAATGGCAAAGTTTTCCATAAATCCAAGCATTGCCGCAAACAATGGGGTTTCCCTAAAAGCTCGGCATGGTTGCAAACAGCGAAGTCCACCATAAAACACAAGCATCTCCCCAAATGGCGAGGTTTGTATATAAATCTAAACACTATCACAAACTTCAAAGTTTGCCTATAAATCCAAGCACTATTGTAAATAATAGAGTTTGCCTATGAATCATGGCACAACCATAAACAGTGGAGTTTGCCATAATTTTGGCACAACCACAAACTTGGCACAGCCACAAATAGTAAGGTTCATCGCATCAAAATTAAAGTCCTTTCAATAGGCATCCCAAAGCCTTTTCAAGGGGACATCAAATCCAAAGTCCTTTAACAAAAGTGTCTCTAAGTTCTCTTAGGAGGCACACTTAAAAATTCAAAAGAATAAAATACTCCAATAAATGAAATATTTGGACCTAAAACACACCAATGATTCAAAGGCTCAAAATCTTTAAAAAATAAGCCAAAAACTCAAAAAGGCGTAAAAGTTAAATTCCTCTTATAATGCATTAAAATTCAAAATCCAGGCACTACTGTAGATAGCAAAGTTCACCTATGAATCTAAAGTCATCTTTAAAAGGCAAAAAAACTAAAGTCCTTCTCGAGAGGCACAAAAACTAAAGTTTTCTTTGAAAGGCATAAAAATTAATGTCCTTTTACAAGGCATTAAAATTCAAAATCCAAGCACTGCCACTGACATCAGAGTTTGCCTATAAATCCAAAGTCCTCCTCGAGAGGCAAAAAAAAAAACTAGAGTCCTCCTTGAGAGGCACAAAAACTAAAGTCCTCCTTAAAAAGTACAAAATTTAAATTCCTCCTAGGAAGCATTAAAATCCAAAATTTAAGCACTGCCCCAAATAATAGAGTTTGCCTATAAATCCAAAGTCCTCCTCGAGAGCCAAAAACTAAAATCCTCTCTGAGAGGTATAAAAATTAAAGTCCTTTTACAAGGCATTGAAATTTAAAATCTAGACACTGCCATAGACAATGAAGCTTACCTATGAATCCAAACTCCTCCTTGAGAGGCAAAAAAACTAAAGTCCTCTTTGAGAGGCATAAAAACTAAAGTCCTCTTTGAGAGGCACAAAAATTAAAGTCCTCTTATGAGACATTAAAATTCAAAATCTAGGCACTGTTGTAAGCAGCAGAGTTCCTTATGAATCCAAAGTCCTCCTTGAGAGGCAAAAAAAAAACTATAGTCCTTATTGAGAGGTGCAAAAACTAAAGTCCTCTTTAAGAGGCAAAAAAATTAAAGTCCTCTCATAAGGCATTCAAATTCATATCCAAAGACTACCGCAAATAGTAAAGTTTGCCTATGAATCCAATGCCCTTTTAAGAGGCTTCAAAAAATTAAAAAAAAAAACGAAACAAATTCCTTATAAGAGGCATTAAAAGCCTTTAAACAGGTAACCAAGTCACCAACTCATTGAGAAAGTGAAGATTATGTTGTGTGGTTTTCGTTGGCAAGCTTGCATGGATTTCTTTATCTACAAAACTTTACTACTAAAGAGATTGTAGCTACCTCAAGTATGCATTTCTAACTCTTTACTCTAAACTTTGGCTAACCTAGACATTAGCTTCCCTAAAGTTGGGGGCAACTGTAGACACTGGGTTTTGAGGGGGCTTCTGATCAAGGTTGCCTAATGAGGAAAATATTTCTCACAAAAGACAAGGAATGGAAGTTTTTACCTCTCCCAAATTTTTCAATATTTTCAAAATGGTTTTTTCTGTTCTCTACCCCATTAAAAAGGCAAGATTAGGAAAACAAGTTCGGGAATTTCGAGCAGCCTTGGGTGTTTTAGAGCCTTATCTCAGCCTATAGAATTTTTAATTAATTAAATCCAAAGCCATATGAATCTTAATACTTATAAATAAAACTTTCATAAAGAAACCTAAACCTATTTAAGTCTTTAAGACTCTCAAATTAGGCTTTAACTTGGTTGACCTAAATCTATCCCCTATCCTAAAGCAATTTGTAGTGATTTGAGCATAACTCTTTTCCTATAGCTCTTTTTGATTGGAATCAAAGTTTGGTAGAAATTGTACTAATTTTGGAACAAATTTCATAAAGAAAATATGGCCTAATTCTATCTCTATTGTTTTTAGTAATTTTTTAAATTT